>CAJGYO010000007.1:123986066-124586066 GCA_904845875.1 Miscanthus lutarioriparius | reverse complement strand
GTCGCGCTCGCGAAATCCATCCTCACCGTAGTACCTCATGCCAATTGCGCTTACCAGTGCCTCCGCCTCGACCTACCTCTCCTTCCAGGCCTGCTAGCCTCGCCTCTAGCAGTCCAGCGCCACCGCACGATGCCTTCTTCCTCGGAGCCGGCCAAAGCACCGCCATCACTGACCTTGCCGTGGCCAGGACGCTCCCGCCCGTCTCCGCCTTCACCAAGCACACCATCGTGTTCGCGGTGAGCTCCTGAGCGTGATGCTCTCTCCGTTTTACTCTCTCCCACGCTGTAGCCGATGTTGTACCATGCGCTGCCGTGCCCATGCCGCCATGGCCGGCGTAGAGCTCCCTCCGGTGAGCCTACTGCTATTTTGAGGGCTGGGGTAGATTCGCGGGGTAGTGTAGGTCATGCAGGTGCGGTCCGCCTCACCGGAGCCTCACCGCCGGCGTGTTTTGGCCGACCGGTGATGGCAGCGCCGTCGTGTCCTCTGTTTGTATCGCTGACGAACGGGCCCAAGCTGCCAGTGAGAGAAGAGGAAGAGAACAGTGAGGTTTTGATATTTTCTGAATTTTGAATAGTGCAGCCACTTTGGAAATTTGTAGGAAAATAATTACAGCTCCAAAAATTTTGAAAATTTGTGTGTAGCTTCTGTACATGTTCTATTATTTAGGAAAAATATGAAAATTGAGATTTGAATAAATTTTTAATGTTCAAAAATTCAGGCAATTAATTGATAAATGTAATTTCCATAATTTTTATAGGCCACTGTATAACTCCAAAAATTTTGAAATTTGTTTTGGTACACTAACTTGTCATGAGGAAGCTTGCATAAAATTTTGAGGTCATTTGGAACAATTCTATTTTTGAGCTTAATTCCCAATTAATTCAAAAATGAATAAAAGCAAACCCTAAGTGATAGTTTAGGGTTTGATCTTGTTTTGGTCATGTTTTGTGACCAGTAGGGTTTCAAGGTCCATTTGGTCAAGTAACTTGGGTGGTCCTTGATGGTAGAATTGCAAGTTGGTTTTGTTGGCTTGCAACTGTACCGCGAAGGAAAGTTGTATTCAAGGTGTTATTATATTTCATGCACCATAAAAGCATCATGTTTACATTATCATCATGTTGAAGCATATGTTATTATTTCGTGTAGAATCCGAGAGTGAACCGATTCTAGTTGAGCAAGTTGTGGAAGAATCCCCGGTTGTCTCGGGATTCGATATTGGTGGTACTGATCCGGAACCTGAGATCGCCAACGAAGGCAAGCCCCGGTTTATACATTAAACCATTACCTTGTTTACTTTGAAAAATTTATCACCTATGTTACTTATTGCATTAAGTTGATTAATTCAAATGTTACCTACTTGATGCATTGCCTACCTTGTTAATTGTTTACCATCCTTGAAGATGATTTCATTTACAAAGGCGTAGAATTGCTTAGTATGCTTTATGGTAGGCTTTCAAAGTAAAAGTTTCGATACAATCAAAGATGGCATACTGGGCAAAGAAAGAAAGAAGATAGAATGAACTAGAGACTAGTCGGGTGACTTATCTTGAATGTTGGGTAATGTTGCCGACTATGTCGCTTAAAGGCCACTCATTGTGGATCTTCTGAACGAGACACTTTGTAGTACTGGTCATATACTCCGGTAAGCCTACTTCGGCTAATCCGATACTAAGACGAATGCCCACGCACTGGGAGTGGAGAGATGGTGAGAGTAGTGTGTACCCTCGTGGCTAGAATGTGGCCGGATTTGAGGTGTATTGTGCTCTCGGGTGGCGTGGAGACAGCTTAGTATGGGAGGATCCAGTAGTGAGGTTGATATATGCAAGATTAAGTTCTACATATGTCGTGTGACAAGGAATCCCTAGCTGGGACTTGAATCAATTCGAATTGCCGGTGCTCCACGGATATGGAGACTCAATTCATTACAGAAGCAATGCAGGACTGGTGAATTACTAAAACATAAGAAAAAGGAATGGAATGAGAAGGATTGAAATATGGGATATGAACACTTAGTTTGAGATAATGAACCAAAGTACTTAGGGGTAAAACTGTTGTAGGATCAAGAATAGTAAGCTTTTGGCAAAGAACTTTTGAATATTGCTACATCCTTACCTTGACCCAACACCTGCATCCCTAAGACCTTCACCCCCTTTTACGTCAGGTCAGTCTTGTTGAGTACTTTTGTACTCAGGGTTTGTTAACCCTTGTTGTAGGTGAGTCGCATGCGCAGGCTTATTTTGGTCCCTGCTGCATGTCAGTGTTTGAAGTCGATGACGATGAGGAATGATGAATGGCCTTTGGACAAGGCACTAGTTTGTGTGAAATAAATAATGTTAATGTAATATTATCCCGCTACTATGGTTGTATGACACTTATGGTTTTGTAAGTTTGAAACAACTAGTTTGTAATATTAAACCTTAAGTCTTCTGCTTTATAATCTCTGGTATGTATATCGAAAACTGTTATAATCTACAATGTCTGTGATTGGGATCCTGTTTGAAAAAGATTCGTTGATGATTTGGGTTTCCCGAGGACAGTCGACAAACCTGTTAGGTTGTTGGGAACTCGTGTACGCTATCAAAGGCCTGTTGAGACAACGATAGATGCACGTGGGCCCGATTTCTTAGTAGGTTCTGCCACACTGACAGCAATGCCAATAGTGCATCAAAATAGTTGTTGCTAACTCGATAGTGGGACTTGATATAGAGCAACCTGACAAGGAAGGAGAATCTTGAGAAGGTAGATCCAGAAGAACCTGATTGCTTCAACTCATCCAACACTCTTTCAAACTTTGGGACTCTTCCAGCCCGCTCTTCAGATGTGAACAGGTTTTGAACAAAATCATCAAAATCTGGTAATATGTGTAACACCCTAAAATTTGCTACTTTGGAAATGTAGTTAAACTAATTTAATTTTGAATTTTTGTCCTCATAAAATATAAGAAAAAGAATATTTTTCATTCATCATAAGGAGTAGTAACATGGTTGTGCATGCATATTGGTGCATTTGATTTATTTGGTTGAGTGGTTTGAATTGCTTTAGGAAATAAATCTGAAAATGGCTTTGAAGTAAAAGAAAAGAAAATTTGAAAATAAAAGAATTTAAAAAGTTGTAAAAATTATTTTTGGAAAACTTACTAAAATTAGCTCATTTTTGTTTGAATTGAAAAGTGTATTTGAAGCCCTATTCAAACTTGATTTGGTTCATATTTGAATGAGGTTTTGAAATAGGAAAAGAAAATAGAAAAGGAGTTCTTTATTTTTCCCTCTCCCAACCCGGTATTTGGCCCGTTCGGCCTTGCTCCCCACGTGGCCCGCTTCCCTCTCTCCGCATCAGGTCGGCCCAGCTTCGCATCGTCCCAGCTTCCTCTCTCCCGTGGCCTAGCAGTGAGTCAGCGCAGTCCTGCTTTCCTTTCCATTGTAGCCCAGCAAGACCACAGGCCCACTCCATCTTGGCCCAGCATCGCCCGCCGCTCCCCTCTCCTCTCTCTTTGCTAGGCCGGGCCCACGCGTCAGAACCTTCTTTTCGAGCCGACTTCGTCTAGCTCCGCGCGTATCCGCACCGGAGTTCACCGCGAGACTCTGCTCCATCCCCGTCTCGGTCCTTATCGTGTTCCCCAATCCACCTGCCCCTTAAATACCAAGTAGTGTCGTACCTAGCCGCCTCCATCCTAAGCCTTGGAGCTATTCGCCGCCTTCACCCAAGCCACTGCAGCCCTAGCTGCATCTCGCTATCGACGTCGTCCGTACTATCACATCCCACGCCGCCTCTGTCCTCTTCACATCGCCGAAAAGTGCCGAGGTGAGATCGCCATCATCTCCTTGCTTGTCCGATGTTTTTGCTTCGTGCTATTGTGAATCATAGGTCGTTTTCCAAGAACGCCAATGAGCTCGGTCACCACCGGCCATGTCCACCGCCGTCTCCTCTTCCTATTCCGGCGCCGGCCACGCTTTCTCTCTCACCTATTTGTTTTCAGCCATCCAAATCCAGATCAACGGCCCAGATTAGAAGATACCCTTTTGGCTGGCGTTTTGCTAAAGAGCCCCTGTAGTTTTGTGTAATCAACCCGCAGTCCAACTGTGTTCTAAATATTTAGAAAGAAGTCCCTATTTCTTCTGTTTTCACCCCTACCTTTTCATGGAATTAAACCCGTAGTCCTTGGCCGGTTTAAAAACAGATTTTATTTATTTTAAATTTGAAAATCAAGTTTCATCTATTTACAAAATTGCCATTATCTTCATTAGGCCATATCTTCTCCGTTTTAACTCTGATTTGACCCGTTCAACTTGCATTAGGTTCGTAATTCCATAATCTACATGTTCATACTACTTTTAGATATATTTTCAACTTATAAATTTTGAGATTAGATTTAATCTATTATTTTATTAAAGGAAATCTTGTTTAATTCATATCTTCTACGTTTTAGCTCAGATTTGACCAGTTCAAGTTGCGCTAGATTCATTACAACGAGATCTACGTGCTAGTAACAATGTTTATCATGTCACTATTTCTAGAATTTCATGATTTAAACTCTAATTTCAATAAATATTATGAAACTAGATTTTATAAATAAGATATGATTTGTTTTACTTTAGTTTTATAATTCAAATCTAAATTTGACTTAATTTAATTTATATAATTTTTATATAGTTACAACACATAAAGCTTATAGGTTTATATTTTCTCTTATGAGTAGATCTTTCGATAGCCGTTTCTCTCAAACCGTAGCTCTGATTAGAGTGCTTTTCGTGTTTGTGTGTTCGTAGTAACGTGTAGAACATCTTTAAAACCTTTTTACTTGTTGTTTCATATGTTTGGTGTACTGTTCTAATTTAGTTCTATTGTTTGATTCGTGTATGATTGCATGGATGCTTGTGTGGTGCTTTATGATCATGTCCAGTCGGTGAGCTTTGCGTTGGTGATCCAGAAGTCCTTTGGAGGTTACAATTCAATAGAAGAAGGATTTGAGTTTAAGGTAAGTATAGCATGGGATCTTCCTTGTTGTTCTATTCACCTTAATATCATTTTAATCATATGCATGTGTCTACCTTGGCAACCATAGCAATCTTCCTAGCTATTTGATATCCTGGATTCCTTGATTCCTATGGGTTATTGCATTGGGTAGTATGATGCTAGTGCTCAACCAAAGCCGTGATCTTGTAACTTGACTAATGGTATATGCAATAAACATTAAAAGATGCTTTTTAGCAACATGGAACAAGGGGGCTAGAGCATTGGGTTGTTTTTATGGTGCTCTAGATTCCTCTCCCTAAGAACTTATCTATAAGTGATCATCCATGACTTATAGTACAACTATGAGGGCTACATGGCTCTGGCTTTAGCTCAGTATGAGGACATTTTCTAGCTTGTTAGAGGTTACCTTTATTGGTGCAAGAATGGCTTGCCGAATAGGGTATAGGACAGCCTCTATCCCCTTGTGTATAGGCTGTGTGTTGTAGCACTCAGTTTTAAGAACAAAACCAGATACACACCATATGTGAGCCTAGGAAGTCAAATCTCACATATAGCTTCAAATAAGGGTAATATCAAAAAACAATGCTCAATATATAACGTGCTTAGTATAAAGAATATAACCTTAGATGGCAAATAGCGAAAAGACAACCCGATTCATCATGCCATTCTTATGCCAATAAAGGTAACCACTAACAAGCTAGAAGAGGTCCTCATACTCAACTAAAGCCAGAGCCATATAGCCCTCATAGCTGTACTGTAAGTTCTAACTGATCACTTATAGATAAGTCCTTAGGAAGAGGAATCTAGAGCACCATAAAAACAGGCCAATGCTCTAGCCCCTAATTCCATGTTGCTAAAAAGCATCTTTTAATGTTTATTGCATATTCCATTAGTCAAGTTACAAGATCATGGTTGTAGTTGAGCACTAGCATCATACTACCCAATGCAATATCCCATTGGTATTAAGGCACAAGGTAACAAAGTACTAGGAAATCCTTAGTGGTAATTAAGGTAGACACATGCAACATGAATTAAATGTATTAGAGTTGATAGGAAATAAGGATGATCCCATGCTATACTTGCCTTAAACTTAGATCATTCTTCTAGTCCAAACCTTCAATGGAACTCCTTGATCAACACGTAAAGCTCACCGACTGGATATGATCATAAAGCACCACACAAGCATCCATGCAATCATACACAAAGCAAATAATAGAACTAAATCAGAACAGTACATCAAACATAAAATCAAGATGAAAAGTTTGTAAAACGAGTCTACGTCTCGCTACAAACACACAGACGCGAAAAACACACTAATCGGAGCTACGGTTTGAAAGAAACGGCTACCGAAAGATCTACTCATAAGAGAAAATACACAACTATAAGCTTCATGTGTTTTAACTATATAAAAGCATATATAAATTGAATTAAATCAAATTTAGATTTGAATTATAAAACTAAAGTAAAACAAATCATGTTTTATTTACAAAATCCAGTTGCATAATTATTATTCAAGTTAGGAGTTACACCATGAAATTCTAGAAATAGTGACATGATAAACATTGTTACTAACGCGTAGATCTCATTGTAATGAATCTAGCACAACTTGAATGGGTCAAATCGAAGCTAAAACGTATAAGATATGATTTAAACAAGATTTCTTTTAATAAAACAATAGATTAAATCTAACCTTGAATTTTAAAAGTTGAAAACATACATAACAGTAGTATGGACACATAGACAACGTAAATACGAACCTAACGCAATTTGAACGGATCAAAACGGAGTTAAAACGGAGAAAATATGACCTAATGAAGATAGTGGCAATTTTGTAAATATTTTGAAATCAATTTCATATTAAAAATAATTAAAAACTGAATTAAAACAGTCCTATGGACCGGGCGTCGTTTTTGGAAAACTTCAAGGCATGAAACAGAAAATCCAGGGACATATATTGAATTATTTTCAACAGAGGGTGGACTGCGGGTTGATTAGCAAGAAATAGAGGGGGTTTTAACAAAAAGGCGGGGGCTAACTGGTATTTGACCGGTATTGACTTTGGTCAAAATAGATCTGAGCCATAGATCTTGGAGTGGACAGCCAAGAAAAGAAGGGAGAGAAAGAGGGGGGTCGGCTGGTCGTAACATTACGGTGCCATTGCCGACGGCAGCGTAACCTCACCGAAGAGAATGGAAAAAGGGCCTACAAGCCTCAATTGCTTCAACGGAGGACACAGGGTGGTAGATCTTGAGCTTGCGAACACGACTAGAGTACTAGTTGAAGTTAGAGAGGAATGGTGATGGCGGCACGCATGTTCTTGTGGCTTGGCTTCGACGGCGAGGTCGTGTGAGGTACTGAGAGCGAGAGGGAGAGAAAGTAAAGTACCAGAGGTTCCCTTACCGTCTTACGAAGCGGGGCAGAGGCTCTGATTCGTTGGCAAAGCGGCTCTGTGGCGGACTGAGCAACAGCGGTGGTGGCTAGGGTTTTGTGGCGGCGTGAGAGAGCTTAGGGGCATGGCTGCTGCGATTAGGGTTCGAGCAGGGGTTGCGGTGCGGTTCAGGGCATTATTTATGGAGCTAGCGTGGCTTGGGGCGCACGCCAAGGCAAGGACGGGGCGAAGGCGGAGTCTACTTTGAGGTGGAGTCCCGGGCAGACATGACGCAAGGTAAGAGACAGCACTAACGACTAGGCCTCGAAGGTTAGTGAAATAGGGCGTGGGGTCAAGCTATCAGTGAGCCAAGGAGGGAAGGCCACGCGGGCATAGCTGCCGCTGAGCAGGCCTCGGCCGAACTAGGCCTGCGGGAAGAGAGGGAAGTGAGGAGCAGACTTGGGCCTTCGGGCCGAAAACTAGGGAGGGTGAAGAGAGGTAAGAGAATTCCTTTTCTTTTTCTTTTCCAATCTCCAAAGCAAATTTTCAAATCCAAATTCAAATCAATTTGAAGTTTTGATCAAACCCAATCATCACAAAATAAATATGCAGCTGCATGTATGCACAAACATGTTGCTACCTTATGATGAGTTTTAATATAATGAAAATATTCTTTTTCCTATATTTCATGAGCACAATATACAAAATTAAATCAATTTATATCTTTTTCAAAAAGGGCAAATTTTAGGGTGTTACACGTGTCATTGTGCCATCAGGAAGGGGGGTTCCTACATCTGTTTGCCAAGTGAATCTAATGGCCCTAACTTGTTAGACGAACCTTTGAAAGGCTTCATAGTGAACCCTGCCGACCTTTCTTGGAAGTGGGTCAAGAGATTAGCTACCTCGGGCAAAAGGGTAAATCATGACTCACAGTGAAAGTGTACAACCTCTGCAGAGTGTAAAACTGGTATATCAGCCGTGCTCACTGTCACGACTGGCCTTGGAACATTTACGGAATAGAGGATGAACACTGATGATACTGATGATGAAGATGCTCATTAATGGTTAACTATTTTTGCTATTCATTATTCATGTTTACCTGATCATGTGTTTATATGGGTTTGTGAATAAACTTGTTGCCACCTAATTGCTAAAAGATGACTCATTAAAAGCTAATTGCAGTTAAACCAGTGTTAGCCTTTTGAGCCTCATGAACCCCATGTTATATTTGTTGAGCACGACATGTACTTACGCTTTCTTTACTTTTTAAATCTTTAGAAAAAAATCCCGGATGGGTACCAGATTGCTAGAGTTTGGAGGAATTAGGCTTGTGTTCAACCAGTCAGTTGTCCCTGTGGAATTGGAGTCTTCACCTGAAGATCAGAGTTGTCTTTCCACTATTTTCTGTCTAAGGTTATATTCCTTATACTAAGTACGTTATATATTGAGCATTGTCTTTTGATATTACCCTTATTTGTAGCTATATGTGAGATTTGACTTTCTGGGCTCGCATATGGTGCATATTTGGTTTTGTTCTTAAAATCGGGTGCTACAATATGTTATCATTGCGGTCCTCCTGCTCCTCCTCCGCAATCCAACCATCATGATGAGATCCATCCACATCTGATGGCTCTATAAGGTCAGTACCTCCTCCCTCTTCCCCATGATGAATCCATGTGGTGTATGTGGGTGACATTCTATGTATAAGTAAGTCGTTCTTCACCTCCTGCCAAGTTTTAACCACCTGGTTAAGACAATGTGTACATGAGCAAGGGACCTTTTGCTTTGGGTATTTTTGTTTAACCATATTCATGAGCGTCAGCGAGAATGGTCTCCCATTAGGAATCCAGGATCTGTCCATCTGTTGCAGCAAAAATATGCAAAGTCCATTAGAGTTTCCACCATTGGGTGGATATTGACGATAGTTAATGTTCATCATAAATCATCAATATAACTTATATAAATGCATAAAAAGGATCACCAACATAGGTCTAGGGGTTTAAACTAATAAATTCCACAAGTTTTGATGAATCTGTGTTTACAGGAGGATTACTCATAAAACCGTTAAGAAGGACCTATTCGTCAAAGCAAATCACGTTTATCCACAGCGAAACCAACGTGGGAAGACTCTAGAAGACTCCAGAAGGCAAACCACCGAAGCGAAGGGTAGGTGGCTGCCATGTGGGGCCAGCCGGCCCTACCTGTAGGCTGCCTAGCCCCCTAGGCCCACCTATCAGCCCCTCCTTCGAATGTTGATTCTCCACCACCTCCTAGATTGCATCGACGCTGTTCTTTCAAGTCAGTTTGATCTGAGGGTCCAGAATTGATGCTCCGGCCTATATATAGAAACCCTAATTTATATCTCTCCTTCAGAGATCAAGATACACCAGGAGGATTAGGTTTAGACTCTCTAATGTAGTAGATTAGTAGCTCGGGAGTGAGGGTCGAGTTGAGCTCGTGCTCAAGTTCCGGATCTAGTCTTGGAGGCTCGGCAAAGCCTTGTATCTTCACTTCTATATCTTGTAAGACTTATTATCAATTCATCATATTCCTATCTACATGGCTATGCTTACTTTTAATATGTATCTTGCTTAGTTGAGATTATCATTACTTTTGTGTGTGGGTTCATAGAGCGCTTAGCCGGCTAGTTTACCATGGTTGGGTTAAGTAGCCGAGCCGTGTGTAAGCATGATACTTATACGCTGCTCCGCCTGTGAGTACACCCTATTCTCTGGTTGGGTGGTAGCAGCAGGAGGTGACAGCCTTGTATATCCTTTGTAGTCCACTCTGAATTGAGCAGGTTCTTAAATTATAGGACCGTAGTCACGTCAGTAGAGTTATCTATTGTGGGTGCTCTACCGTCTAAGCGGCGTCATGAAGTGTACAAGAGTAGAGTTAGTCTTAGCTATAGTCGGGTATATATATATACTTTGATCCTGTAATAAGAATATCATAGGAATCTACCTCACCCTTTGTTCTCCTGAGTTAACTAGTTTACATTATCTTAATGATCTATCCCCTAAGTGTCATTATATATAAATTTCTATCATTACGTCTGCCCCTTGCTCTAGCTATGTTGGTATGATGATTGATAGATATTCCTTAATTAGTCAATAAGCCTTTACTCCATTGTTTCCCTGTGGTAAAATATAAATAACAATACCTGGAATACTCTCGGTAAAAGGCTACAATGGTATTCTGTGCGCTTGTGGAATCCTTCATATTCTATTTATGTTTATAAATACCAACAGTGGACAATGGCAAAACTAGCATTAGAACAAAGCATACAGTGTTCGAGAGCACTAATCTATGTATTTGTTCATATCATACTATGGAAAAGTCTGGTTTTCTATTTTTGTGTGACAAAAGCATTAATTTCAATTGAAATTCATACAGAATAGCCTTTCTTTATGTGTTCATTACTTTATCATGTATAGAAAATGGAGTCCTATAATCACAGAAGAAGGTACTCATACCTTTGTTCTACGAACTAGCACGGCTCGGCTGCAAGCCGCCTCTACCGCGGCACACACCAAATCACGCGAACGCCAATGCCACCACGCTCCACCGAGAGAGCCTCGCCATGCCACCAAAAGGACGCCTGAGCCACCACAGCAGACCAGGGATCCTCCGCCTCTGCCTCCACCGCAAGTCTAGTGGGCACAGATTTGTTTCCACTTGCAGGGGATATATCCAATTTAGGTCAACCTATAGGGCATCCACACAGCCAATAGGATACTACAGCGACTCCAAAGAGATGTCAACACAGCCAGGCGTCTAACGCAATGGTAAAGACGCTCCAATCCTTGGTCCAGATCCTGGGTTCGACTCCCAGGTATTAGACCCTTTTTGAGAAATTAAACTCCGACGGCACACATGGTACAAGTGACACGCAAATCATCGGGTCCCACAAGTCGGATGGAGATGGAGAAAGGTCTCACAGGTACACGTGACACGTAAGCCATCGAGTCCCATAGGTCAGATTCAGAAGGACCGAGCGGAGACTTTTATGACTAATTGCAAGCGTCAAGTGACACGCAAGCCGTCGGGTCCCACAGGTCGGATGGAGATGGGCCGTTGGGTCCCATAGGTTAGATGGAGATGGAGAAAGATCCCACAGGTACATGTGACACGCAAGCCGTCGGGTCCAACAGATCGAATGGAGATGGAGAACGGTCCCACAGGTACATGTGACACGTAAGCCACAGGTCCCACAGGTCGGATGCTGAAGGGTCCCGCAGGTACACGTCAGATGAAGAAAGGACCGAGTGGAGACTTTTATGACGAATAGAAAGCATCATGAATGAGTAACTGTAGGTCCCACGGGTACACGTCGGATAGAGAAGGGTTCCACAGGTACACGTTGCATGGAGAAAGGATAAGAGCGAAGACTTTTATGACAAATTGCAAACGTCACGGAAGAGTAACTGCAGGTCCCACAGGTACACGTTGGATGGAGAAAGTACCATGTGGAGATCTATGACGAAGTCGTTCGTTACAGATCGAATATTTGTTTACACCAAAAATTGGTAATCTTTCCCTGGGAAGGGAGAGATCGGCCGATGACATCAAAAGCAAGAAAATCTTCTAATTGAGGTATATTTACGAGCCGGCCAAGAAATATTCTTTAAAATATTGTGGGAGATGCATGACGTCCAAGTTCATCACCTCACTGGTATGATGGTACGTACATGAAACATTCAGAGGTGCTTTATGAGAAAAATATATATGCAAGGACCATGCAGTCGATTGTTTCTTATTTCGGCGAAAGAAACACAGATGACGCGAGGCAGTCAAGAGGAGCCAGATTATGATAAATCTTAAAAGGAGATCGAGGTGGAGTCCGGTGCACGTCAAGTGTGTACACGTTACCAAGCGCGCTCAGAGATGTTAGCCGGATCGGACGCATATGATTATTTCCGTTTGGGCCGTCACCGAATCAAAAGAGAAGACATTTGCGACCAGACTTTGCATGTTGAGCTATTTACACGTACGGCCAATTAACATATTTGGCCACCTCGATTCGGTTGATATACGGCTGTATACTGCTAGTGCTAGAGTCCGAGATGCACGAAGAAAAGGAAGCCAGCCAGGATATATATTATTATTAGCCAAGTTGATCAAATCATGTGCATAATATGCGTTGCAGAGGAAAAGCGTCCCAAGCACATGGTTATCATTGGCTAGTATGCTGCTGTTGTGCGTATGCGTTTACTTGAAGGTGTCAAGGGGAAGGAAAGAGAGACATGTACGTACATATATTTGATGGCTACGTACTAGAGTCTGTGCATAAAGGGAAAGGAAATAGATGCAAGCCAAGAAAGATGAGATCACATATACGCCTACACGTTACCGTGGATTATTTGGCCGATGAGTTGCATGCCCAATTAAAATAGATTTGAAGTATTTTATTCAGTTTGTAACCAAGAGAGAATTATGTATCTTTCATTTTTAGGAAAGGTCGTGTCATGTCTAATTAGGACTCTTATCAGCCTAGGGTATAAATACGGGATCCTGGCTATTGTAATGGACATCTTATCCACACATCAATCAAAATCAGTCTTTACTTTTTCGGCTTTGCGCCAACCCTTAGGAGTAGGAGTAATGTAGCTTTTTCGGCGAGTTCTTCAGCAAACAGCGCTGCATCGACCGATCGACCTCTATCTTGCTTGTAAGTACCATCACGACTTGTATTGTGCCTGTAAAGTTGCATCAGCTAATTGATCTTTTATGAGCCATAATATAAGTTAGTTATCGATCTGTATCGTAGTTTGTAAGGCTGCATTAGCTGATTGATCTGTCACGAATCATAATATAGATCAAAGTTATCGATCTTGTGTTAAATAACTTGTTATTTAATACAATATCACCAGTTATCGAATTTGCTAAGATTAGTAAGATTTTTCTTACTGTTTTTGGTTGATTCACTAGCTATTGATCTTATTATAATTAATGTTTTATTAATTATAACAAATCACCTGATTGAGATAGAGATAGATAGGCATCATATCATCTTAATTGGTCGTCCTTTGATCTGATCATGCTTTAAATCTCATAATTGATGACTTAATTTCGCTAGATCGGCCTGTTTTATCTCTATTTCAATCAAACATAGTATGCATCCAAAGACATGGGTTCAATCTTGAATAAACTCACTAGTTAATGAGATCTAATCTAATAACACTACCATAGCTGCATCGATCCAGTCGAACCTCACTGGTAAGACTTTAGATCAGAAATTATCGATTAGTGGTTTTGTTCATGATCAATATATGTACTTTATTTGTTTGCTATACCTGCATCGGCTGTTTTAGCCGATTGCCTATGCTCTCACACATATAGCATGCTTTCATGAATCTGTCAATATATAAATGGTTTCATAGATTCTCTAGCTTTAGTTTGTTAGCATTATCATAGCTGCATCGATCCGGTCGAACCTCACTATTGATGATAATAGATTGGATTCAGATTGTTTATGGATTTATTTATGGTAAATAGTTGATTGTTCGCGTGTTATACTCTTTTCATCAAACTTATCGGCTCAACGTTTTATATCGATCATGTTCTATTTAGCCGATGATGTTTTCTGATGTTCCATGAGCATCGTTTATTTCGATTCGTATCATTATTGTTTAATATTAGCCGATAATCCTTGATTCAAAGGTCTTCATTCCATGAATACGCTAGATATCGACTATTTAGTCGATAGCCCCATTGAATCGGCTATTTGGCCACATATTGGAACTATCTGATGCAACACCAATATGTTCCACCTTAAACTACTGATTATTCTCTCCTTGTTAATTGCAGGATCAAATTGACTGGCACGCCTTTAGTCCCGAAACCAACCGTTCTTGTGTTGAAGCTAAGCAGATCTTTGGGTTCACTCCATCAAGATCATCTGGCTTGTTGTGTGTTGATCACATCGCCACATTTTTGTGTCAATAATATTGTTCATCACATATGTGTAATTAGTTTAATAACGAAGTCCTGTTCGTCATAGTTTTAAAGGAGATCATCACAGATGAGTCGCGCGAGTGATCTGTGATGAAATCATGCGCTCTTCTATGACGTTTTTTGTGATGATGCCTGATTTCATTATAAAAAGGGAGGGTTGCAGGATCGTCATAACTGATCTATGATGAAATGGAAATATTCGTCATAAAAAGCAATCTTCTATGACGGTTTCAGATTCGTCAATAAGATTTTTGTCATAGAAGTGGATATTTCTAGTAGTGACTAGACGGAGCCAATGACAAAGAAGCTAATGAAACAATCTAGTTTAAGAAGAAAAAGACAACAATGCATATGATAGCACTTTCAAGTGATATTTTCAATTACAAGAAGTACTTCAAGTGATCCTCAACTTTAAATGATCATATCAACCTCCAAGTGCTATCTCTCTCATATTTCAAGTGGTCATCACTCATATCCTCACTAGAAGCATCCTTTATGGTAATTGATGACGAAGGGGGAGAGAATGGAACAAAGATGTATATGAAGAATATGACAAAGGGGAGAAGGATAATGCAAGATTGAATAATAGAAGGTGATCAATTTTTTTGAACAACATGAAGCACACAAGTAGGGAGAGCAAGCTCATGGACTTTGTTTGTTTCATACATTTGGTTGTGCATAACATATGTTTGCTTGCATTGAGGATTTAAATTCAAATATATATGCTTGTGTGATGTATTGAGTAGTAGACATAGTTATTTTATCCTTTTTGTGCTGTAATATGTTGTTAAGTTTTTAATCTAAGTAATATCTAGTTATTCCAAGTGGTATCTAGGAAACAATAATGCTAAGGATGTATTTCACAAGTGGTGTTCATGCTACAAAGGTACATTCTAATCTTGTAGAACTTCCCCACAATTTTCATATTTATACATATGTGCATGACTCAAGACAAACTTAGTAAGCAAATATGTAGGGGAAGTTGTCACTACCAAGTTGAATTTTGTGAATTTTGTCCAACATATAACATGTTCTTCATGCTAAGGATAAAAAGCGCAAAAACTCCAAAGCAAGTTTGCAATATATGTGTGTATAGTGTGAACTTTGAAATTTCACTTATTTTCATATATTTGCAGGGTTTTCAACAATTACCAAAAAGGAGGAGATTGAAAGCCTGGTTTGGTTTTGTTATTTGAGTGACAACATTAGGTGGCCTAAGTGAAAGGATCTAGATGGCTAGAGAGGGGTGAATAGCCTATAAAATTTTACTATACAAACTCACAAACACTAGAGCAAAGTAGTTAGTAAAATAACAAATCCTAATAGCCCCTACTGTGCCTATAGCTCTAGTTTACCCAGATCAAGCCCCTACACAATTCTAGTTGCAATAGAATTCTATCACTAGAGCACACAACCACACAAGTCTATCAACTAAACTAGCCACACTAGAGACCTAAACTACAAACAACTACACTACACAAGCAAAGTATGAAAGAAAGCACAAGTGTAGTAATCAATAATACCGAACCAAGCAAGAGATGAACACAATATTTAACCCCGAGGTTCGGTTGCTTGCCGACAAACTTCATCCTCGTTGTGGTGAACCTAAATGTGATGATTCACATGCTAACTAGTTGTTCAAGCTAGACCCACAACTTGGGTGCTGCAACAATCACACAAGGAGCACTCCAACAAGCCATGAGCATTCAACTAGAGTTGCTCTTCGCGATCTCCCACGGGGACAAACACAAGAGCCCCTTATAATTAAATCGATCAAAGGACTCAAACAATCACCACAAGCCCCTCAAAGATCCTTCAATCATCAAGTCATCTAGGTGGCTGTAACCACCAAGAGTAATAATCAAACCAAGGCTCAAATGATGAGCTAGTGCCACGAGATGCAAATAAACTAAGCAAATGCACTAGATCTCTCCCAAACTCACTTTGGATTAAGAAACAAGCAAGAGATGAGTAGGAGGTGTTCTTGAGGCTCACACAAGTGTTGGAATGCTTAGAATGCCAAGATAGCTCACCCAAGAGCTCCAGCCACCCACCGAAAAAGTCTGGTGCCCAGCACCGAGACTTTTGGTGAGTTTGTTTGAAAACCCCTATCGATGTTTTACCACCGATAGCCTGCCACAGGGGTACCGTGGCAGTATCATTCGGGCTTCGGCGTATGCTGAACTCGATGGTAAACGCAAGAGACAGTCGATTTATCCTGGTTCAGGCCCTCGATCGTAGATCGAGTAACGACCCTACGTCCAGTCGGCGTTGGCCTTTTGCGTTGGATTGATTATGAAGTGTTATGTTGTACAATTGTTGTCCCTTTCAGGAGCCCTGCCCTCCTTTATATTGTCAGGAGGCCACTGTCCTAGTCGGTTTACAATGAGATTTCCTAGTAGGATTACTTAATAGTTCTACTATTAAGATTACATGGGAAGAATCCTAGTTGAACTAGATCTTTTATCTCTCTTGCGGGGTATCCTGTGGGTCCCGCATCGACAAGCCCCCGAGCACTTCATGGTTGAGCTCTGAAAGTCTCGCTTTCCTCCTTCAGGTCTTGTTAGGTAGGAACAAAATGTTATCCGAAAGTGCTTTACGGAGTGAAACCTTGTAGCGCTTCTTGGGACCTTCGAGTGGTGAGTGTTTTGTGAAGAAAAAGTACATCCATCTGGTTGTAGCCCCGAGCCTCTTGCTATTTGGAACAAGGAGCTGGAGGATCTTTTCTTGAAGTTGCTCTCGATTGTTCATTTGAAGTTTTGTCAAAAAGAACTCGAATATGGCTCGTTCCGGGTTCTTTTTGTCGCAATGTCTTGAAGTGGTCTCTGCGTTGAGGAAGTCTTTTTGGTGACGTGCGCTTTTTGAAGAAAAAGGGCACTCACCGAAAGTGTAGCCCCGAGCCTCTTGCTATTTGGAACAAAAAGTTGGAGGGTCTTGATCCTTTATGTTGTTTGAAAATCTGTGTTCTGAAGTAGTCCCCGAGACTTGAATTTTGTCATCATCCTAGTAGTTTTTGTGGTATCTTTCCGAAGCGGCCCTTTAGTCTTGGATTAGACCATCATCCGAGTAGTTTCTATGGTATCTTTTCGAAGCGGCCCTTTAGTCTTGGATTTAAACCATCATCCGAGTAGTTTCGCGGCGTGCAGCCTCAGAGCCTACGTCCGTGTTCTTTTTTGGTGGGTGCAATTTTTCATAAAAATTACACTCACTAAGTGTAGCCCCCGAGCCTCTTGCTTTTGCTTGCAAAAGTTGGAGGGTCTAGATTCCTGTCTTCAAAAAATTCTGGGGCTATGTATCCCGCAGCCTCGTGCTTTCTCCGAGTTCTTTTCTTTTGGAAAAGAAGTCGGATGAAGAGTCTTGATGCGTCGTCGTCGTTGTAGTCTTGAGTTTCTTTGTACTTTTTGTCTTTTGTCTTTGGTTCTGAGCCCCCGAGCGTAGTTGAAATGAGGGCCGAACTCCCTAGCTTAGTGTTGATTAAGCTATGATGCTGGCCGAGCCCCCGAGCGTATATCCGTGTTGTTTTGTTCAGGAAGAACTCGGATGCGAGGTCTTGGCGTATTCTTTGATAGTCTGCTGCTGTCAGATGTAGTTGTATGGTGGTGGTTGAGTGTAAATGCCTTTTGTTCACGGGTTGTACTGTGATGGTATATTCTTCCGAATATGCCCGTCTTCGAGTACTGTTTCCTCTCGCCTGAGTCGTCCATTATTGAGTCCTGTCCTTTCACTGTGTCCTTTGTCAGGCTTATTTCGTTGGTACTCCTAGTCCATGTGCGCCGCTCCTTTGGTCTATAAATACTATCCCGAAGTGCTTGTTTTCATCTATTGGATATTCCGTTGAAACCTTCGTGGTCATGAACATGGTAGTTTGTGAAGTAGAGCAGCCCCCGGGCATATTTTGTAGTTCCTGTGTGTCTTGTCGTAGCTGGAGGAAGTCTTGTGATAGGGATTAGAGGTAGGCTAATCCCGCGACAGCATTGTGCCAGGATGTATGTGGTGGTAGTTGGAGGAAGTCTTGTGATGTGGGCTTCGTTTCTTCATCTGGCAGTTCTGGGTTGATCCTCGTCGCCTGTCTTGAGACTGTCCGGTGCAGATCAACACCATATGCGAGATCACATCGGTCTTGGGTAGACAGATGCCCGCCTTGACCTTCTCTCGCTCCATGTTGTCTCCGCCTCTGCCGATTTTTGCCTTGAGTGCCTTGCGTCCTTCCTTTGAAGAAAAAGCAGTAGGCGATGGCGGTTTGTCCTTCCGAGTAGCAATTTGGGACACGTAGTCGTTCCAGAGCCTAAGCCGTGTGTCGCGTTCCTCTTTGCTACCTTGCTTTTCGTGGTGCCGAGTTTGTTGGGTCTTGTAAGATTTGTAATCTTCTATTTTTGAAGTCGCTTGTAATGTAACGAATCTTGTCTTTAAGATTTGTAATCTTCTGCTTGTAATGTAACGAATCTTGTCTTCTGAGTTGTCTTTTACTTTTCTGTTGTGATCCCTGTTGTTCATGAGATTACCGAGTTCTTTCTTTGAATAACCGGGTTCTTTTGTTCCTTGTGCGGTAGTCCTTTCTTTCTTCTTGTTTTGACGATTTGTTCTTGTAGCGATCTGATAACCCTGCCGTGGTGCTGGACGGATAAGTCTGAAATCTGCTCGTTGGTTTGTACTGTTGTGTGGATTTGTGCCCTCCATCGTTTTAGCTACGTCGGTAAATGGACCGCTTCGCATTCCACCTTTGTGTTTTATCGGGCCTTGTGGGCGTTTGTATCACTGAGAAATCTATTTAAAGACCCTTGCTGCCTAGCTCTTGCCTTTAAACCCTAGCTTTCAGAAATCTGCCGCCGCCATCGTCGCCGTCTCCCGAGCACCATCATCCCAGCTTCATCTTCCTTAGTGCCTTTTTTGCTTCCGCCAGTTCATGGGAAAGAAGAAAACCGTAAGCAAGTCTCAGGCGACCTTCGTAGACGAGGAGTGATCCCTTTCTTTGATCGAAAACCAGGAGTTCATGGCTATGAGGGCTGCTCGAGAAGAAGGTTTGGCGGCTCCAACAACAAGCGAAGACCAGTGCCATGAGCTCGTTAGCGATGGCTTGATCCAAAGCAAAGTCATCACTGAATGGAGAGTTCCGGCGAGCATCGGGTTCCACTCCGGGTCCCGTGAGATTGTCCTTTTCGTTTCCTTTGTCCGCGCGGACTTTTGCCTTCGCTTCGCTTTCCTTCATCGGTTTCTTGGTTATTTTGAATTAGGGTGAACCACCTAACCCCCAATGCCATTCTCCATCTTTTTCTTTTTCGTTCATCTTTGCGAAGCTTTCCTTGAATCCTCCTTCTCTGTCTCTTTTTCGCTTTTTCTTTTCGTTCGAAACCTCAACTCCCGCCGTGAAGAAACCAGCGTTCTTGGCGGTTATGGATTCATTTCGCTGTGGTCTCAAAATTAAGTTTTTGACTATGACCTGGTCGATTCTGTAAAAGATTGGCGTGTCGAGTGGTTTTACGCCGCCAATTTAATCCCTTCCTTGCCGTTCATCCTGGATCCGGTCTGTGGTGAATGACCGATGGGACAAGAAGCTTGAATCACTTCTTTGAGATTCAAGTGATCCAGCCACTCCTTGATAGGATTAGCATTTGAAGCGGTGAGGTTTGACCGGCTTTGGTATTGTTTGAGCTTTCTTCGTCGCGGGTTCAGCCTTTGAAAGAGCGGGAGCATCTTGGCTTTGAGTATTCTGGGGCCGAGGATCCTTCACGCATGGTCCCAGCTCTTGAGCTGACCGGTGAGGAGGTACTCGAGCGTCTCCAGAAGATGCTGAAAGGAGTGAGCGTCATTCCTCCAGCTGTGAGTTGTCTATCTTTTTGTTTGAGTACTTTATGCACTCTAGCTGCATCCGTTCTTGCTTAGCTTTTCTTTGTCTCGGTGTTTTATCCTTTTTCGCAGGAGTTTGGGCGGAACTTTGTCGACCCGGTCTCTCCTGACGCTTTCCCCGCCGTGGCGGAGACTGGGGATAGACTTGCTGGAACTTCTGCAATTAGTAAGTCCCAAACCTCTACCGCCCTTCCTGGGGTTTCTTCCGGATTTGTTGATGTATATGAAGAATATGTTCCTCGTCTAGTCCCTCGCGGTCCTCGCAGTGTCCCGAAGAGGGGGCGAACGGATGGGTCTTCATCTGGCCTGCCTGTCTCCAAGAAGCCTCACAAACCAAGTACTCTCTCAGGTACTCCAGTTGTTGCTAGCATGCTCTTAGGTGAGCACATTTAATACTCTTTGTTCTTTTATTTTCTTGTCTCTCTCATGATCCGATTACTTTTTATCCTCTTTTCAACAGGTGCTCTGGTTTCCTTGGCTGAGGATGAAGAAGATGATGAAGTACCCCTCATCATGCGGCGGTGAGTTGCTTTTCATATTCCTGTTGCATTGAATTTCTCTTCTTTATCTTGACTTTTAGTCTTGATCTTTTTGAAGTAATCGGAGGCCGGGTGTGAGTTCTTCCGAGGCTCCCGTGTCGACTTCTTCTGAAACTCCGATGTCGAGTTCCTTGGAAGCCCCGGTACCGAGTTCTACCGCTCCTCTAGTATGGAGTTCTTCTACGTCTCCAGCCCCGGCTCCTTCCGCGGCTCCGTTGTCGGCTATTCCGCTCTCGTCGTCGGGTGGCGGGGACGTTTTCACCGTCGTGGTTCCTCCTGCGAGGCCTTCTCTTGGCTTCGCGAAGAAGAAAGTGGTTGGGTGAGTAGATTCTAGCTTTATCTTTTTGGCTTCTATTTTCCTTCCTCTGGTTCTTATCGGTGCTTCCTTTTATCACTTTTTAGTGTTTCGTCTTCTCTCATTCCTTCATCGACTTCTTCTCTGCCTCCCACCGTGCCAACGAGTTCCAAGCCTCAGGACTCACAAGACTCGTTGATGAAGTTCTTTTGGGGGCTTGAGCTACTGGCGAAGTTGCGGTCTTGGCCGCCCGGAGGTGATCGTGGCTGCCGCCACATGTGGGTCCTTCGAGGGTTTGACTCGCGCTTCGGAGGTTTCTTTTGGTCGTTCCTTCTTCGCCCCATCCGGCCTCTCCTTCCCTTCTCTTGCACCCGGCGGTCCTTCTTTTTTTCCGATGACGTGGTGCAACAGTTCAATGCCACCCATCGATTGTCGGAGTGACCGCACTGGGGAGCTTTGTCGACCCTCGCGACTTCTTTTGGTGAAAAGCTCGGTAGGTTTTATTGCCGTTCCTCTTTTGCATACTCGCTCTTACGTCCTTATGCCTTGTTTTTCTTTGCCTCTTTTGGCTCAGTCTTTCTCTCGTGATCATTCTAGCTTCTTTTTCTCATCTAAAAATGAGAGAAAGTTGTCTTCTGAGGTGGACGCTCTGAAAGCCGATCTCGACCTTCTCCGGGCTGAGTTGGAGACAGAGCGTCAAATGCACCAAAAGGAGGAGAAGACCCTTCGTGTCCGGTAGTAGTGGAGGCGGAGACATGCGGTGGAGTCTGCGAAGAATGAATGCAAAGGTGTCGCGGGTTCTGCCTGTTTTTTCTTGTATTTTGACTTTTTTTTTAGCTGACTTGTTCTTGGGTGTCTTGTCTAGTCCTCCGAGCTGAGCTGCAGAAGCTCTCGGAGAGTATCGATGAAATGAAGGCTCTTGTCCGCTCTAATCATAATAAGGCTGAGGAGGTAATTACTCATGCTGAGGAAGAACTCGCCCTTGCTAAGTCGTGATTAGCGCTGAGTCGACATAGATCTTGTGCAGGCCCAAAAACTATTGAAGGCTTGTCCGGGAAGTGGCGATTTGCCATGAAAATTGGAATGTTTTGTGGAAATCTTTTCGATTCAAGAGTCGATGTTCTCCGGACTCAAATGATGATGTGGGCAATCTTGGGCGCATTCATTCCCGGATTCGACTCATTTCCAAGAGTTCGCGAAGAAATGTGCCCAAGTATGTACCAAGAATGTGCTAGCCCAGTCCGGGTCCTTGCTCGAGGCGCCCTGTCCAAGATAGCAGAGGAAGTGAAAGCCAAGAATACCTTGATGCCGTTGAGAGGATGGAGCCTAAGGTGAAGGTTTAGCCAAGAGGGTTGTAGATAGTCTAAATATTGACATTTCCTTCTCGATGACAATGCTCGATTCGATTGACCGACTTCTTGTAATATTACACTCCTCTTTAAATGAAGATTCTTTGTTTTCGTTGATGTATTTTTTTGCCTGGGTGTGGTGAAGTTACTTAACTTGTTTGAGTATTTTGTCCCGTTTTCGTTTTCGCTCCACCAAACAACTTTGTGTGTTATCCTGACGAGACCCTCGATTTGTCGAGTACTTTTCTTTTCTTCCTCTTTTGTGATCCGTCGAGTGCTTTGTCCACGCTGTGACTTGCTAGATGTAAATCTTTGTGTTGACACCGCGCTATGAAAAAATGACTTGGCATAGAATGTTGCCTTTTGAGTGGCGCTTGTACTTTTCTGAGGAAAAAGTATTCCTATCTGGATGTAGCCCCGAGCCTCTTGCTTTTTGAACGAAGAGTGGAGGGTCTTTTGAAGTTCAATTTCGGTTGACTAGTTTTGGGTGTTAGCTTTTAGCTACCCTCATCGGCGGGCTCAAGCGTCTTTTCAAACTATTTTGCTCTCGGTGGGATGCTCGTGCATGTTTTTGACCATTTTGCTTTTTATTTCGAGTGTTAGCTTTTAGCTACCCTCATCGGGCGGGCTCAAGCGTCTTTTCAAATTATTTTGCTCTCTACCGGGATGCTCGAGCATGTTTTGACCATTTTGCTTTTTTATTTGGTGTTAGCTTTTAGCTACCCTCATCGGGCGGGCTCAAGCGTGTTTTCGGCTATTTTGCTCTCTCCGGGATGCTCGAGCATGTTTTTAGCCATTTTGCTTTTCGTTTGGTGTTAGCTTTTAGCTACCCTCATCGGCGGGCTCAAGCGTGTTTTCAGCTATTTTGCTCTTCTGGGATGCTCGTGCATGTTTTGACCATTTTGCTTTTTATTTGGTGTTAGCTTTTTGCTACCCTCATCGGCGGGCTCAAGCGTGTTTTCGACTATTTTGCTCTCTAGGGATGCTCGTGCATGTTTTTGACCATTTTGCTTTTCGTTTTGGAAAACAACTCGTTGGAAGTCATGACAAGACATGTGTGGATGAATATCATCTTTATTGATCATGAATATGAACTAATACATATGTTGTCGAAGAATATCGTCTTTAAATCGATTGTGAATGTTGGTCCCTTGTGGCTTGCATATCTATTTTATCTTGAGTTGTTTTTACGCGTAGAATCTTCTTAGTGGGTCGATGTGCCATGTATTGTCGACTTCTTTTCCATCTTCGGTTATTAACTTGTATGTGCTCGGTCCGGTGACTTTTGTGACAATGAACGGACCTTCCCATGGACTGAGAAGCTTATGTCGTCCGTCAGTCTTTTGTATCCTTCTTAGCACTAAGTCTCCAACTTGTAGTGATCGAGGATGGGTACTCTTGTTGTAGTGCCGTCTTAAACCTTGTAGGTATCTGGCTGATTGGAGGGTAGCGTTTACTCTGACTTCTTCTGAGCTGTCGAGTTCTAATCTTCTTGTGTGTTCTGCTTCTCCTTCATCGTATTGTTCTATCTTTGGTGATGTCCAGATCAAGTCGGCAGCGATGACGGCTTCTCCAACCCGTAAACTAGGAAGAAGGGTGAATGGTGCGTTGTTCGCTTATTTGAGTTCGTAGCCCCCATACTACTTTTGGTAATTCTTCAATCCATTTGGACCCATAGTCCACTAGTTCTTCGTATAACCTTGGTTTTAATCCGGCTAGTATGAGTCCATTGGCCCTTTCTACTTGTCCGTTGGCTTCTGGATGTGCAATGACGCATAGTCTATCTTTGAAACCACGGTCTTGTGCCCGGCTTTCTCAATTCTCAGAAATGTGAAGGAGGAGCCTAGATCTATGATGATTCGATTGGGCATGCCAAAGCGGTGCGTAATTTCTTGGATGAATTGACCGCTTTGGTTATACCAGATTTCATGAGTAGTTTGTATTCAATCCACTTGGTGAACTTGTCGATTGCTACAAAGATGTACTCGAAGCCGCCTTTGCTTTCTTCTTGGGTTCCACTTGATCTAGCCCCAGCAGAGAAAAAGGCCAAGCGGGTGGTATGCGAGATAAGATTGTGAGTAGCACATGGGCTTGTCTTGCAAACATTTGGCAACCTTGCATTTTTCGACAAGTTCTTCTGCGTCTTTCAAAGCGGTTGGCCAAGAGAATCCGGCATGAAATGCTTTTCCAACCAAGTGTCCTTGAAGCGGCATGATTTCTGCGCAAAAACTCGAGTGTATCTCGTCTAGGATCTCTTTGCCTTCTTCAAATGAAACACATTCGTGAGTACTCTCGATGATGCCGCTTCTTCAGAAAGTCTATCTCCTACTAAAACGTAGTTTTTGCTTCCTCATGAACAACTTGGGTGGCTTCGCTTTATCTGTTGGTAATTTATTTTCTTTGATATAGTCGATGAAAACTTGGCTCCATGAGGTGTTGATTACCAATATCTCGAACGCCTTTAGCCTGAATTTCGTGAGTTGTCTCACCGGGTTGTTTGATAGAGGAAATCGATAGCTCTTCTATAAATACGCTTGAGTGGAACCTTTGCTCTGTCTCGATCCGAAGCTTGGCAAGGACATCTCACTTTGCAATGTTGGAATCATAGCAGACGTGTAAAATTTCTAATCCTTGGAAATGTTTTTCAAGTTTCCGTATTTCATTACGAGAAGCACCCATGTTTTCTTTTGTGCAATCCCAATCTTTGTTTACTTGGTTGATGACTCATCGCTGAATCGCCATATACGAGTAATCTCTTTATTCCGAGGGTAATTGCCACTCGTGAGCCCGTGGATGAGGGCTTCATATTCTCGCTTCGTTATTTGTAGCTTGCCATAATATCTCAAGGACGTACTTGAGTTGTTTTCCTTACGGAGAAATGAGGAGAACGCGCACCGGCTCCGCCTAGTTTGAGCGACCCATCAAAGTACATCTTCCAATTGGTCAAGGATTGTATCTCGATAAAGGTCTTTGAATCTCTATCCACTCGGCCACAAAATCGGCAAGGGCTTGAGATTTGATTGCTTTCCGTGGGTGAAGTCGATGTTAAGAGCTCCAAGTTCAATCGCCCACTTTGATATCGTCCCGTCGCATCTCTTGTGTAAGATGTCTCCGAGCGGAAGTCTGTCACCACGGTAATCTTGTGGCTTTCGAAATAGTGGCTAAGCTTATGTGAGGTGATAAGTAGGGCGAGAGTAGTTTTTGTACATGCGGTACCGGATTTTTATTCAGATAATACTTATTGATGTAGTACACGGGTCGTTGTACTTTATACACGCGTCCTTCTTCTTCTCTTTCACGATTATTGTCGTGGCCGACTACTGAGAGTCGCCATAACGTATAGCATCATATCTTCGTCTTTCCTTGGGGGTGTGAGAACTGGTGAGGATGTGAGATATGCCTTAAGTTTCTTGAAGGCTTCGTCGGCCTCCTTTGTCCATTCAAACTTGTCATCTTCTTTAGTAGTTTAAAGAAGGGTAACCCCTTTTCGCCTAGTCTTGATATGAAACGGTTGAGGGCCGCCATGCATCCTGTTAGTTTTTGTACATCTTTGATACTTCTAGGTTGCCCCATTTCTGTTATAGCTCGAATTTGCTTGGTGTTTGGCTTCAATCCATGCAATGACCAAAAATCCGAGTAGTTGCCTCAAGGAACTCTGAATACACATTTATTTGGGTTCAATTTCCATCTCCATCTCTTCAAGTTTTCAAATGTTTGCTCTAAATCTTCAATCATAGTGTCTAGGTTCTTTGTTTTCACCACTACATCATCCACGTATGCCTCCACATTCTTACCGATTTGATCCCCAAAGCAAGTTTGGATAGCTCTTTGGTATGTGGCACCGGCGTTCTTTAGTCCAAACGACATGGTCTTGTAACAGTAAGCACCGAACGGAGTAATAAAAGATGTCTTGCTCTGGTCTTGTTCTTTTAATGCGATCTGGTGATACCCTGAATAGCAATCGAGAAAGGATAATAGTGCGGACCCTGCTGTTGAGTCGACTATCTGGTCAATGCGTGGTAGCCCGAACGGATCTTTTGGGCAATGTTTGTTGAGATCCGTGTAGTCGACGCACATACGCCACTCGTCTGTGTTCTTCTTCTGCACAAGGACCAGGTTTGCTAGCCTGTCCGGATGAAGGATTTCTCTGATGAATCCGGCTACCATCAGTTTTGTGATTTTTTTTAATCACGCTTTTTGTCGGGTGAGAATCGTCAGAGCTGCTTGCTTTATAGGCTTGGAGTTTTTATTAACATCAATTATGTGCTTCACCAACTCTCTTGGGACACCGGCATGTCGGCCGGCTTCAAGCTTAAGATATCTTTGTTGTCCCAAAGAAAGTTGGTGAGCGCGAGTTCTAGTTTGCCGAGAGGTGAGCACCGATGGTTGTTGTCTTGGAGGTATCGCCGGTACCCAAATCGATTTGCTTGACGTCGGCTTCTTTTGGTGGTGTGATGATTTGGGCTTTTTTAGCGGTATTTCTAATTCTTCTTGGCTCATCTCCGCAAAGCAATTGTGGCTATTTCTTTTCTTCCATTGTCGGCTTGTGCTTTGGCGCAATTTGGATTACTGAACGTCCGCAGATCAAAAGCACGCTTCAAATCGCTTCAAGAGAAAGGATACCGTTGGGTCCTCGCATCTTAAGTAATAAGTACGGATAATGTGGTATTGCCATGAATTTTGCTGTCTTTGGGCGTCCGAGGATCGCATGATATGACGACTCAAAGTCTGCGACCTCGAATTTGATAAACTCGCTCGATAGTTCAAGGAGTTCCAAAAGTGACGGGTAAAGTAACTTGTCCGAGTGGCATGGCTGCTTTTGGGTACTATTCCGTAAAAAGGAGTGCTTGTTGGTGTAATCATCCCGTGAGTTGTAGTCCCATCTTCCTTAGTGTTTACGAAAAGATGATGTTGAGTCCAGCTCCCCATCGATTAGTACTTTGGTGACAACCATACCGGCAATAGTCGGGTCTAGAACTAGTGGGTAATGGCCTCACGTTCCTCACGCTAGTCCATTGGTCTTCTCTTGAAAATTAGATTGGATATTGTGACCAATTGAGATATCTTGGTGTAGCCGGTTCTGCCGTCATGATAGTCCAGTAGTGCTAGTTTTTCTTGACGTTTGCTTGTTCAACTGGAGCCCCCGAGAAGATCATCGCCATCGTTCCCTAGGTTTTGAAATCCTTTGTCCTCGTGGTTGTCTTCATCTTTCTTGTGATTGTCCTCTTTGGTGTTCTCCTTACTATCTTTTCTTGTGTATCGATCATTAAAAGTGTAGCAGTTTCCGATGGTGTGTCTCCCGTTAGGGTGTAATGGGCAACGTATGTTTTCAATGTCATCATATCTTCTGGGTTTGGAAAACTTCTTTGATTTGTCGGCCGTTGCCACGGTATTGTCTGGTCTACGCTTTCTTTCTTGATGTCTGCTATTTCGATGATTTTGCCTATCCGGGTTGTCTTGATTGCTTGTATCCGGGAACCTTTCTCGTGTTTTTTCTTCTGCAGTAATCATTTTTTCTACTGTTCACCTGAACTCTTCATTGTTTCTCGGATTTTCTTTGCAGAAGTCTTGAAATTGCCACCTAGCCATGATTCCGTGAGAGAAAGTTTCAATTACTTCTCGTTCGGTGATGTCATGCACTTGAGCCCGCAGTTCGCCGAATCGTCGATAGTAATTTTTGAGACTTTTGCCCCCCTTTTGCTTGAGTCCTTTCAGTTCTGCATGAGTGATCGGGTGTGTGATGATACCTACGAAATTTTCACAGAAAGCTCTTTGCAAGTCTTCCCAAGTTCTGATCGATCCTGGGTTCAATTTATCGAACCATTGGAGGGGCATTGCTTCCAGTGCCATGGGAAAGAACAAGGTTTTGATATCATCGTCTCCTTCGGCTAGTTCAATTGATTGTGAATATATTCTGAGCCATTGTCTTGGTTCGGTTTTGCCATCATACTTGGAGTGGTTAGACGGTTTGAATTTGTGAGGTAATCGATCGATGTCAACTTTGTTTGCAAAAGCAGGGAATCATCATGCGTTAAGCTTCCTTGAATTCAGATTCGGCTCCTTCTTCCAGGCCAAGTGTTGTTTTGATGGGAATAAGTCTGCGAGGCTGTCTGGGTAGGCACTCTACTCCTGGTCTTCCTTGGTTGTTCAAATTGGTGGCCCCGACTATGTTCCCTCCTACTTTCTCCGTTATGGCTTCCGCTTGGCCCAAGTCTCTCAAAAGCGGACTTCCTTTGATTTTGATCTTCTTGCCTACGGGTTGTTGATCTGGCGGGTAGTCTTGATCGGGCTCTCTCTTCATGCGTTCTTGGGATCATCGACCGGAGCAAGTCCTGGAGCTGTTCATACTTCTCTCCGTGATGTGAAGTTGCCCTGAGTTCTTCTAATGCTTCTCGAATCTTATCGTAAGGCGTATTCACTGTGCGTCTTTCTTCGGCTTCTTGTTGTGATTTTCTTTTGTCGTATTCAGCCAACTCTGACTCATATCTGGTCTAGGCTTCTCTACGCTGTCGAGCGCGGTGTTGGCACCCTTGCTTCAACTTGTTTTTCCTTTCTCTAGCCTGTCTCTGACTCTCGGTTTCTCCATCGTAGCCCTGGGCAAAGGGTGATATGTTGGACTCTGATTCATCTGATGACCGACATCGGGTGCTTCCGGGATTTAATGGTGACCGAGGGCGCCGGACCATGAGCACCTCCGATGCGTGAGCCTGCCCGTTATTGGTGTTAGTTTTCATACCGCCGGAGTTGTTGATGACTTGATGAGGCGCCTCGACATCGTAGATCGAGTCTCCTTCTTGGTAAGGTAGAATATTTGTTGTTGTTGTGCCGACTAGTTGGGTTCCGCTATCCTCGAGAACGGATCTCGCCGATGGATGATACTGATCTTGCGATGTTATCGTTAGTCTGAGACCCTTCGAGCTCCGGTCGCTGGTATCCCAAGTGTTGGATTGAAAGACCTTTCGAATTGTCCCTGATAGGATTTTGTCGCGTTGTCGAGCCCAAATGGAAAAGAACTCGGCCTTTTGAAAGAATTCTGAGGATAATCCGAGTTGTTTTGGGTTGTGCTCTGGAATCTTGCCAAAAAAGAACTCGATTTCTTGAAAGCACTCGAATAAGACTTCATCTCGGATACGGAGCTTGAATTCGAGCCGGATGCGTGTAGCCGTGGAATCTTATTCGAATCGGGTATTATAGGCTACGCGAATCTTCTGGTGAGCTGATCCGTCGTAGTTGTCGAAATAGGAGATTCTTCATGATGATCCGGATCTTTGAGGAGATGGCTTTGAAGCTTGCCGTAGTTGTCCGCCTCGCAGATCCATGAGCCGAAGATGAAAATCGATCCCGTTAGGAAGATCATGTTATTGAGGTCCATCGAGCTCTCGGATGCAAAGTCACCGAAAGCCCCTACCTGGCGCGCCAGCTGTCGATGTTTTACCACCGATAGCCTGCCACAGGGGTACCGTGGCAGTATCGTTCGGGCTTCGGCGTATGCTAAACTCGATGGTAAACGCAAGAGACAGTCGATTTATCTTGGTTCAGGCCCTCGATCGTAGATCGAGTAACGACCCTACGTCTAGTCGGCGTTGGCCTTTTGCGTTGGATTGATTATGAAGTGTTATGTTGTACAATTGTTGTCCCTTTCAGGAGCCCTGCCCTCCTTTATATTGTCAGGAGGCCACTGTCCTAGTCGGTTTACAATGAGATTTTCTAGTAGGATTACTTAATAGTTCTACTATTAAGATTACATGGGAAGAATCCTAGTTGAACTAGATCTTTTATCTCTCTTGCGGGGTATCCTGTGGGTCCCGCATCGACAACCCCTCTCGGTGAACAGGACACTTAGGGTCTGTTTGGTTGAGTTGTGCCTTCTAAAAAAGTTGTTGTGAGCTATTGGTTATGGAAAAGCTGTTGTGGGTTGTGGGCTGTGGGAAAGTTGAAAGCCGCTTGGTTGAACATTTGTGGCTTCTGTAAAAGCTGTTGTCAACAGGCCCCACATGTCATCTGTGACCCTACATGTCAACCAACCACCTAATGCATATTTCTCTGTTGTGTGTTTCTTCATTGGAGAAGGCAGTGGCACAGCCCATGGTGGAGCTCGTGCCAGCACCAAAGGTCACGACCGCAATAGATCTCATGCCTATGGTGGCAGTGGCAGAGCTCGCGCTCACGCATTTACCCGCGATGAACCTCGTGCACGCGGCGGCGGCGGTGGAGCTTGCACTCATGGTGGCAGCGACAGTGCAGCTCACGCTTAGGAAGAGGATAGAGGACGAGAGAAAGAGTTGTCCAGGAAAAAAGAACGAAGTGGTACCTTCTATAACCAGTGGCAAGTGGGTACTTTTTTTCAAAGTTACCCATCTCCGCAGCCGGTGAAAGCAGGGGGAGCTGCTATGGTACTAAAGGAAAATTGGCTTTTGCCTTAAAGTAGCTATGGGTTCCCGCCCCTTTGGTTGGCTTGTCGCTTTTTGGAAGCAAAAACAGGTTCCAAAAGTCTAACCAAAGGGAGCCTTAATCTTCTGGTGATGTCTTTTGGTATCCACTAGATAAATCCGATGGCTAACCATAACCACATGTAACACCAACATAGTACCTCTTTCTCTGGTGTGCAGACACGCTTGATATAACTTAATCCTAACCGTACTTGCCATCCACTTGGCACTAAGTAGCTAAGAGACCGAGTTAAACAAACAAGTCTGTCGAACACACCACCAAGTTAAACAATCAAGGCCAACAGCAAGTAACTCCAAGAAAAATGGCCAGCAACAAGTAAATAGCACCAGCGACCCACCGCGTGTCGTTCCAGAAGCGCCAGTGCTGGTGCACGGCGGAGGTGGGTGCAGAGCGTGAGCTGGGCTGGCTGCAGGTGCGCAAGGAGGATGAGAACGATAGCGAGCGGGAGGGAGGCTCGCGTCGCAGGAGATCCGGATGAGCTAGCTAGACTGAAACTCGGCGGGCTCAGTGTCACAGTGTGTGTTTCAACCGGTTTCATCACCACTCGTGCAAGTTGAGTTTCATCGAAACTCTTCTCTCTCTTCTCGTTAATATCCCGTGCAACTCAGTAATTTTGCTGACATGTCACAGCATTAATTAGAAATAAAACTCCTTTGAAACCCTATTGATACTGGCCTAAAGCGTACAGTCAACATCATTGCTAATTAAAAAAAAATCCCTGCTTCCTAGAAAAGGCACCACAGATAGCTATAGAATCAAAAGGTGAAGAAATAAATAAAAGGAGAAAAAATGAAGAGAAAAAGCTTATATACTTATTCAAAAGAAAAATAATAAAGGAGAAAATGGTCCCTGGCCGTACACCGGCACACGAGACAGCCACCCCAAAACGCGGATTGATGATGATATATTGGTGGCCGACGAGCGGGGCCCGAGCAGTCTCTCCTCCTACTCCCTCTCCCACTCCCACTTCCCCTACCACTCCCAGAGTGAAGGAAGAGACAGCTCTCCGCCTCCGCCTTGGAGCGACGCCGCCGCCGGAGTTCGATACTGACTGATGGGTGGCTTCGGGACCTCGCGCCCTGCCTCCTCCGTCGCCCTCTGCGCCTTCCTCACCTTCCTCAACCTCTTCGCCTTCCTTCTCGCCGTCGGCGCTGAGCGCCGCCGCAGCACCGTACGCGACCCCTTTCTCTCTCTCCCTTCGCTCCGGTCCCTCTGCATCTCCTCCGCTCCTACGCTACGCGCGTCGCTGAGATCTTCCTGCTCGATGCCTCGATGCAGGGGAAGGTGGTGCCGGACGAGTACGACGAGCGGTCCTACTGCCTCTACGACACCGACGCCTCCACGGTCTACGGCGTCTCCGCTTTCTTCGTGCTCCTGCTCCAGCAGGCCGTTGTCACCGCCGCCACGCGGTGCCTCTGCTTCGGCCCCGTGCTCTCCTCCCGCGGCTGCGCCGTCACCGCATTCGTCCTCTCCTGGTGCGTGACTTAAACCCTAGACCCGCACCTAAACCCCGCATTTTTCCCCTTCTTTCTTCTTTCTTTGATCTGTATGTGGCGTCATGGGCTGATGACGCGTGCCACGGCCTGTAGGTTAGATTGATCCGTAGATTTGGTTCAATTTCAGTACATTTGTTTCTCGGGTTAGGCACATGTGCATACGCTTGAGGATTGCAAATCCGAATCTGTTTGTGCAGTAGCCTCCATGGTTGCCTTTTGTAAGCTTCATTTGGAGGCAGATAGTTTTTCTTTGAAATTTTAAGATGTGGGGGCTTACCCTATACGCTTGAGGATTGCAAATTTTAATATGCTAGAACAACAGTAATGAACTTATTGATGAATAGTTTAGCAACATAGGCTTGGAGCTGTTTACCAGTTTTACCTCTACCATTAGTGCAAGAGCAGCGGGAAGCAATTTCTCCATAATCATTTGATAATACTGTAAATGTAGTTTTGTAATGCTGCCATGGTGCATTCATTAACGAAATTATTTATTTGAATTCATTATATGGATAGGTCGCACTCATTTGGTTGAATTATATGGACCTGTAACAGCTTATTGTGGGTCCAAATGATGAATGGCAGTTATGCAATTATGGATGAATTATCAGCATAGGCTTGTAGTTGTTTACCTGTTTTGGTTGTTCCATTACTGCAAGAGCAGTGGAAGGGCTATGTACTCACAAGTATAGAGCAGATTCTACAAAATCATTTGATAATACTGTCAGTGTACTTCCAAAATTCTCGAATGGCTTATACATTAACGGCAGCATACCGTTGTATTCTTTCAATTAGTTCTATGGACAAGTGGCACTCTGCTGGTTCAATTATATGGACCTCCATCCTACAGCAGTACAGCTCTTTATGTGTCCAAATGGTGAATGATTTATGTAGCATACCAATACACATTTAGAAGAGAAGAGTAACGTCAATTGGTCTAACATTATGAAATCAGTGTTTCTGGGGAAGCATATTCCACTAGATTCTTCAGTGGCTGATGGTGCATCCAAATTTATCTATGCTTTAGCTTATCTCATTTTTCCAAGATACTTTTTCCCCAACCCATTGCTTTTGTTATGTATGTGACATACCTGCTATCAGCATGTTAATGGGTGCCTTTGATATGCCTTCAGATTGTTCTTTTCTGTTAAATGCATGCTAGTTGTGATTTAGGTTTGAGGAGTTATGCGAGTAATGTTTGATAAAACTCAAAAATTATAAATTTTAAAGATTAGTACTCAATGAAATATTTTTCTCTTGATAATTTGAAGAAATATCACTATTTATTAATATGTATCTCAATGTGAAAACTATGAACTGCCAATCACCATAACAGTTGTATTGTTTTTCATATTAATAATCTGAGTCCCTCAAGCCTCCTTAACTTCATCTTTAATGGAATTTTAATCAAAGTTATGAGCTATCTTTATCAGTAGTCTTTTACATATATTACATATCATGTATCTCCCAACCCTTTTCTTGTGTGGTATTGAACTGGTGGCGATGCCTGCTGCTTATAAATTAGTGACCGCTGTTTGCTATGTGTACTGCACTTTTGTGAAACCAAAACAATCACAGAAAATTTCAGATGTTTTTGTTAAGAGTAATCTCTACTACCTAGGGCCTCTGTTTGGAATGCAGGAATGAAAAACACCAAAAAGGAAGAAAACACAGGAATAGGAAAGAAGTGTAGTGGCCAAACAGATGATTGGAGAACATAGGAATTAGAAGAGCTGGTGTTTGGGATGCAGGAACAAAAAGAGCATTGGAAAAAATTGGAATTAATGGGAAACTTGTTTGCTTGGACTCGATGTGGTTTTCATTCTTAAGTCATGATGATCAGGTAGTCTGCTCATCTCTATAGGCGTAAGAGTTTCTATTAGCAACCCACTGACATATGGATCATTTGACTTACTACCACACATCCGTGAAGGATTGAACACTTCTTCCATCTCCTTTCTGCTGCTTTCACTCTAGTTTCTTCCATTCTTGATCTTATTATTTCTTCCCCCAAGTCTAGTCTCTCTCCTCCACCTGGGCACAATCACACTCAGCCCACGCGCAGCCACCTTGGACCACTCCCAACTGACAAGGGAAGATTGTCTATGTTGTTCCATTCAGGATGGTCCACATAACACTCTGTAGGCGCTTGGTTGGTGTGGAAGACGGAAGATGAGAAGAGGCTGCGATGCACTTGATGGTGCAAATCAATTTAGCAGTACGGATCTTGCTTTGATGCTGTTTCTTGTATGTTCACCTCTGTTTTCTCTCTCCAGCGCGTGTCCACCTCGAGCATCTGAAAAAACTTTGGGTCTGGGCAAATGTTTTAGTTGCATTCTGCAAAGGGAACTCATCCTTTCTGGAGGAATGGTGATATTCATTCCTCCAATCCAAACCGCACATTCCAATGATCCAAACAGGGCCTTAAAACATTCAAGTTGATGCTGATGATTTGCCTGCCATCACCATCACTCTGCCCCTAAACTTCTTAACCCAACCTTTGCCATTGAGTCTGATTATTGGGAATTTGTTGACTGTCTTATTTCACTTTGATGGTTGTCATTTTTCTGTGACACTATTATCACATGAATTGTTTATGCACATGTAATTGTTTGATTTTTTATGCCTTTGCGATACATGGGCTTTTTGCTAGTTTTGAAAATTATTGTAGTTGTAAGAAACCTCAAGCTGCTTGGCTGGTGGCACCAAATCTGAGGTTTTGGCCAGACCTCAAAAAGTTTAGCAAACCTACCCTAATAAAGTTAGCCTACACCTGACCATATTGCATCTCTTGAGTCCTTAATGGGAGGATCCACATTAAAAGCTTTCTCCATTATGATCCAATCATCCTGGTGACCTCTATTCTGGCTCCAGCAAACTGTTGTTTGATTAAGGTAGGGGGTTTTCTGAAACCTTGTTGCTTTAAGGCCTGATGTGAAGCGTCAGTAACAAAAGGAAATCTAGGTTTTCTGCACTATGATTATTAGACAAGTTTGGTTCTGAAGTTTCATCACTGTGATCATAGTCTTTATTCTTCCTTCAAAAATCTTGGTATTCAGAACTAGGACTGTAGTTTCCAGATTCGCTATTAACTCCCACTAGTGGGTCCCTCTTTGGCATGCAAACCCGTCTGAATGTCTTTCTTGTATATGTGGAAACATTTGTAGTTGGTGTACAAGTACATTGTTTGAAGAGTGCTTGCAATAATCAAAATTTGCTGCGGGACATTTATTTTTGTGCCTTTTGCTCTAGGACAGCTATTGTGGAAATCAGCCAGTGGACATTATCTTCTGTTTTCATACATTGGCTATTGGGCACAATTCAGTGCCCTTCTGCACACGTTTGTTGTTCCAGAATACTAAATTGTGTCCTGCAAAAAATTTTCCCACGATACATGCCTTCCTGATACATAATTTGGTTGAAAAATATATAAGTTTAATTTTGTACATGGGCGTTTTTTATTAGGTCAGATGTAGAATTTGGATTGGACCATTCAGTTGGTTACTTTTTATTAAGTCAGATGTACACATTGGTGCTATTTCCTGAGATCTAAAAGTGCTGTTTGGAAATAACTTGGTCCTTCCATTGTGTTTTCACTTGTTTGCAGGATAACATTTCTCATCGCAGAAGCTTGCCTCATAGGAGGATCGGTGAGGAATGCAAAGCACACCAAGTATTTAGGTTACTATATGAAGCATGACTTGGTGACCTGCGCCACCCTTCGCAAGGGAGTCTTTGCAGCCGCCGCTGCAATGATGATCATCAACCTCTTGGCGTCCCTTGTGTACTACTGAGTTACTCAAAAAAACATGACGGCGGATTCATGAAGCACCAAAATGAGGTTGGTGTGGGCATGACGGATTACGGCCTTGACAAGGGTGTTTCTGGGCCCTGAGTGAGGAGATGGAATCTTACTGGCGTCTCTGCACTGTGGGTTGCACCTGCGGTATGATATATCGTTGAAATGTATGTGCACTAAGTTCTATTGTTTCTCTACGGTGTGAATGATGTACCATGATTGTACTCTGACATGTGTTAGTGGTGATGTTGTATGGTCGTGATTTATATCTATGAAAAATGTGGTAGCATTAGCTGTACTAGCCGTTGTGCACGACACGGACATGGCTTCCTGCTCACAGCGGTGGTTGTAAAACAGCAGAAATCAGAAAGCGGGACTTCAATGTTCTTCGCTGTCATAAAATCATGCAAGGTGGTACTGTACTGATTTTGCACTAAAATGGCATCTGTTGCGCATGCAAGGACCGGCTGCACCTTTTTTTTTTTTGACAACAAGACCGGCTGCACCTTTATTCGCCGCCTAAAGTTAGTACTGTTTCCGTCCTAGTAGTATCTCCGGGGCATGTGTATACTTGGGGAAATTTACTGCACATAGTGATAGTTTACGTTGGCATAGCACAAAAAATTGCCCTAAAAAAAATTAAAACATGTTAACCACTCATCGGGATCATGAATATAAGTGAGTTGGAGTCAGCTGCCATAATTTTCTTTTATTGCACTGGTCAGGATTTGAGTACGAAATATTTAGATGCATCGACCAATTTAACTCAAAAGTTTAAGATACTACATTGAGGTATGTGATTGTTATGTTAAGTTTTTTTTTGGTTAAATTAGTTGGTGCATGGAAAACAATATACTGTCAGTCCCTGGCGTCTTGAGTTTGAATTCTGGCGGATGCAATTACATAAAATAATTACACTTAACTCGTACTATTTTCGTGTTCGAAGCCCGGGTGGATGCAATTAAATAAGGGAGTGTTTGAAACTGCTCCACTCCACGTTCTTTAGCACCGCTCCACGCTTTTTAGCGAAACAGGTTTAGCTTTACGCACTCCACAAACTCTAGGTGTCGAGGTTATGATACCCCAGTTATCTCAAGACACCGATTAGTTAGCTTCACGGGCGGCCCACAACACACAAGCTGGTATAAGCCCGAGCGACCGTGGCCTAACTAAGCTGTGTAGACATGGGACAAACACCACGATGAGGAGTCGGCCACTACCTCCTCCCTCTCCCTTCACCGCGCGCCGCACCGCATGACCTCTCTTCCGTCCCTACCCCTGAGAAAGGCAAGAGGTGTCGAGTTCCATCAAGTACACCTACCCTAACAAGAGCAGGCACGCTAGGACCAAGGGGACAGCAGTCTCGGAGCAGGCGCCGTCCCTGCGCCATGCCATAGACAAGATAGGACCGCCAGGCGGTGACGACAGGTACAATAACCACCGTCCAAATATGGCCCGACAGGACGGACGTACGACTCCACCCACTATGGGATGGGGCTCACGATAGCGGCCTTGACTTCCAAGAACGCCCAAGCCAACGAAGGCCACGACCCCAAAGTTTGGTATCGTGGCCATTGGCTCCATGAGCGACAAGACGACTAACGACCCGAGGGTGGCTACCAACTCTCTGTTCGACGCCCACGGGACATGAGGAGGCCAAAGACGGAGACCACGTCACATAGGACGGCTGGCGAACCACCACTGCGCCAACAGTGTCGCCACAACCAGCACAGTAGCACCACGTCGCCCCCATACCATGACGTGGGCACAAGACCATGACGACAACCATGCCCAGACATGCGCTACATCAAGACAAGATGACATTCCTTGCCGGCCAAGTTAGCTAGGTTCCTTCCCTCAGGCTCATGACCCCTCGGTCGGGAGAACCTATCACTTTGTACGTGGCCTGGCTCCGGGCACTATATAAGGGCAGCCATGGCACCCCTCCAAGGCATCGAACTCTCGAATCCTTCATTCGGACAGTCCCTCTCCATTCTCCTACCCCTTTCACCCTTCTTGCATACCCTATTGTAAGAACTTCAGAGCATTCAATCGAGGAACCAGTATAATTCATTATGTCTTTTGGATGCTACTATCGTCTTCTTGGAGCAACGCGACCATCATACAAATTTACTAGTCGGTCGATAAAACATCGACAGTTGGCGCACCAGGTAGGGGACAGTCGCACACTCTCGTTATTGAGAAGGAAGCGATGGCTCCTCGCACCGTTGATGGATTCACCCGTGGAATGGACCCAGCGGGCCGCATCCGTCATGGGAACCCCGAGTCTGTTGGCGTCGATGGGCCAGCGCCCACGTCTGCCTTCAGCCCTGGCTAGGTTCTCCACCCTAGAGTCCTAGACTCCATGGCCTACGGCGGACACACTCTCGAAAACGGCCCCCGGTGGCCACATCCTAGAGTTCACCTACATAGGGGGGCCAGCACCCTCTCTTATCACTAGCCATGGCCCGATCTTACACCCTAGAAACCCGAGGCACGTGGCTCATGGAGAGCTCGCCCATGGAATGGCCCTCAGTGGCGACATCCTCTTGGGAAACCATGAGATCGCCCACACTAACGAGTTCACGCCCGTTACCGGCTCCTACCCCGTCTAGGCCCTCCGCGCTGGATCCCGCGGCAGGACCATGCCCTAAGCAGCATATCGCTGTCGGTGGGCCACGGTGGATCAGAGCGCACATGAGCGACTAAACCATCCGCCGCCATACGACGTCGTCCCAAGTGACCGAACGGCCATCCGACATCATCCCTCGCAAGGTCAAGCCTAGACCCTAGGCTAGGCCACGCGCACCAGACCGGCCGTCCGCCACGATGGTACGAACTGTCAATCCTCCCGTGGAGGCGTGCGCATCCGAGGACGCATGTCCTCCGAACGCGCGCCACACCGCAATAAGTAGGTCCCACTCACTCTCCATCGCAGACGGCAACCACAGTCAGGAGCGAAGAAGCAACAACATCAATGTCGTCGTGGCACGATGTCTCAGGCATTAAGATGGTCGAGCCCTCACGACCAAGGGCATCCCTAGGCCAAACACGGAGAAGCTGTCCCCGGGGGCTCACGAGCCCGCCAAGGACATCAAGACAGCAAGGGTCGGCTCAAGGGATTCCTGAAGGACGACCCACGCTGGCTGCGATCGCTCTGGACAATAGAGAAGCGCCTTCACCAGCATGCGGTTCATGATCCACAACGACCTCGCCGTGGACAAGCACTCAGGGGCTCGCCATACCCCGAGCAACGACAGCAGGATACACAATAGCTTCTGGTACATCGATCGGTTACGACAACTCTATCCCTAGCTTCTTTACCTAAGCACATTCACATACACATGTAGGCTCACCCATAGCTCCAATAACATAGAGCCAGCTCATAGATTAAACCCAAGAACATGACACTCGCACAACTTATTTTATCGTTGTTCACCTTCCGAGTGACTCGTCCTAGCCTGCGTCGATAGCCGAACATGACTCACTCGCGGGGACCACACATACAGGCATGCATATATATGCTCTAAGGCATAGCACTGCTTGTCACCGTCCCAGTGACCCGTTTCGAGTTTTTTTCCGATCGTACCTCGCACCGCTACGAATCGGTTACCTGCTTCTCAACTTCTTATTTGTACTAAGGGGTCGCTCCAACCAAGCCTCATGGACCAGCTCCAAGGCAAGACCAAGCACCCGTGCATGAGCTCAGAGGGGAATCAGGTGCTATTTCGCTCAAGGCAAAGGGAACAAGTGGAAACAGAACTCTTGTCACCTGCTCGTTTTCTTCTCGCATTGCACCGGATCTGTGACCTGCCCCCGACGTCTTACCGCGCCGTTAGGTTGTGCACCTTTTAGCCCCATGGGCCAGCCCCCTAGCTAAAACATGCACCCACGCGTGCGAGACTAGGGGAACAGAGCACATTCTAACTCGAACGGAAAGAAAGCAAAAAAGGCAGCAAAATGACTAACGAATGCATCGACCAAACACCATATATACACAAAATATAGTGTAATTCATTACAATAGGATCACCCATGTCATACAACATATCCATGTGGACAACTGTCATGCACCAGAAGCTTAGTACTGGAGGCGGACGGTGGCAGCCGACACCTTGTTCGCGAGGACCTCTGCACACGAGCGGCGGAATTGCCGATGCCAAGGATCTCATTGTCGGATTTCTTCGACGAGTACCCTTGCCACACGGCATCGTAATCGACGCCATCATAATGCGAGCCGACCGATGTAATGCAGCCATCTCTTGCGCCCTCTGGTCCTCAACCGTCCTCTCCTCCAAATCTGAGAGCGCCTTTGTGCATAACCCTAAAAAAACAACCGGTCCTTAACCAAGTCCAATAACCGAGCGAAAGCATGAGGCAGGTAGAGAAAACTCATCAGTGCAAGTGGATCGAAGACTCTAGCACTTAGCTTCGAGACACTGGTGACCCTGCTCGTCCTCGTTTCGAGCAGCGTCCGCTGCATTGATCTTTGTCTCCTAAACAGCTAATGCTGCCTTGAGACCGGCCACCTGGGTCTTCAGCAAACCGATTTGAGACTGAGCCCGTGCCTCCTGCTCCGCAAGCTAACCCTGAGCCAAATCAATCACTCTGGTGGCATTGATCAGACCCTGACGCAGCTCTGCCTGCGCCTTCTAGGAAGCTTCTAGCTCCTGACACAAGCGTCGCACCTCCGTCTCCGCCTTGACCAGGAGGCCATGGTCCATGGCACCCCGCCTGCATTCGGTAGGCCAAGCACAGGAACCAGGACTTCTCCATTGAAGTCCTCATCAGCCCCTGCAAAAAGAAAGAGATGACCACACCATCTGACTAAAAAGTATGACTCGGGCAGCAAGCTCAAGGACAAAGCGAGGCAAAGAAGGTCCACCTACCCGCGGGCCACAACGTCATTGGTCATCAACCGCTGGGCCTCCAAACTCAACCCGGCAATCGTGGCGGGCATGTCTGTAACATCCCGGTTTTTTGTGCAACCCAAAAATATGAACTTTTTAAAAATTTTCCTACAATTTGTGTTGCATGAAGACGCTAGGTCAAACCTAAGCCAATTCCTTTCTTTCTTGGCCTAACTTCAACTTAGGACTTCATAATCTAGTGCACGACATATAAATTAGTTACATATTTGAGTGCCTTGAGTTGGATCTTTTTGGGTGTTTATTGTTTGATTGTAGGGCCAAATAGTTTTAGAAGAAGTAGAAAATCCCCTTAGCAAGAAATAGGAAAAGCCCCATCCCTTTTGGACCTAGCCAAGCCCTCATTCGACCCACCTCCTCTCTTGCCCACGCCATCAGCCAGCCTCGGCCCGTCCCATCGACCAGGCCTAGCTTGTCATGCCCGCAAGCGAAGCCCTCCTGCGCCTTTCCTCATGGGCCTTAGCCTTCCCCATAGCCCAGCTACACCTCGCCTCCCCTCATGGCCCGCTCCCATGCGCAAGGCCCAAGCCATGGCCCGCCTGGCCAGCCAGCCATTGCACCCCGGTGCCCCAACCCTAGAACACAGACGCGTGCCCCTAGGAAGCCACCATCATTGTGACCCATCCCATCTATGCGTCGGTGTTCGTACCAGAAGCCACAGGATGGACGCCGCATGTCTCGGAGCTCGCACGGACGCTGGAGATGGCCGCCCAGCTTAGGAACCCTAGCCCGGTGTTGCTATAAGAACAAGAGCCGCCACCCCCTTTCCCCTATTCCCTATCTACGCCGCCATGAGCTCCCATGCCTCCTCTTCCTCCCTATCACTCTCTGGTCAGAGCACCATCGCCTCAACTGTCTCCGTCGATCCTCTGCCATGCCAAAGCTGCTCCACTATGACCCTGACCCCGCCGAGCCATGGCCAACCCAATGCCCTAGCCGCGCTCGCTTCACCCCGCTTCACCAAGCAGAGCACCACCGTGAGCTCAGACTGCCTCGCCTGGTCAAGCCCGTGCTCCCCGGCCATCCTCGACCTCACCGAGCCGGCCACCATGAGCCTCCTGCGCCACTCTGCTTCATCCCTAGCGCACGATGATGAACCATGACACTGAGCCATGATGACCGCGAGCCCCTGCCTCTACCTCACCGGCCTCTGCTTCACCGTGTCGGAGCCGCACTACCTTCAGCCTCGTCCCAAGCCTTCATAGCTGCCAACCTGGAGCCCCGCCTTGCTGTCCCCAACCACGAAGCCACCCCAACGCATCCCTGCTCTAGGACCACAACGCCGAGCCGGTCACTGCCTCGTCGTGACTCCTCCTTGCCAAGCCCTTTCCATGCCAACACAACCTCGCTGGCATCCATGCCTTGTCTCTACACCGCCGGTGATGACCAAGCCTCACCCCGAGCACGTCCTACTGACCATGACCGCCCCCGACAAGCCCTGGACTACTGCATGGCAAGGGTAAGACCCCCTCCTAGCCAAGCTTGCTCCTTTTCCTTCAATCGGTGACCCCAAGCACTACCCACCACGAGCCCAAGGCCGTGGCTTTGTAGAGCTACCATTGTGCTGGAGCTGCGAAGCCGACCCAGACATTGTGACCAACCCCTACTTCACCTATGACAAGCCTTGAACCAAACCCTGATGTGAGGCCACAACAACGTGGCTGCGCTACCGACATCGAGCCCGACCCATGTAAAGCGACCAGCTGTCCATAAGCCCTCGGTGAGACAACAAAAAACTAGACCTTTCCAACCCCTACCTACTACCGGCCCAAGGCCAATGACCCCTCCATGTGTCCGACCTTTGAGCCATGTTTTGCTGTAGGGACCTCGCCGACCAGCGTGCTAACGATGCTCATAGACACAACACACATGCCCATTATGCTCTTTTTTGTCCATCTATGGCACTTACGCCTCGGGACGGCACACGGCATGAGCATGTTCTTATCGCACGATCGACACCCTAGCTTGACCCTCGTGGCACAACCATAGGTCACCTATGCCACCCACTACCATTTGTGCGAGGCCTAGCCCTAAACTATCATGACCACCACGTACACAAGCTCACCGTGATATGCCATGACCTAGCCATGGCCGTGACCGAGATCTCGAAACCAACAGCGACCCAAGGCCGCCCTCACAAAATCAATGGACTAGGTCGACCCTCCCTTCCACTTGTTGTTGTTGCCGTGTTTTGCGTCGGCCAAAGCAACTTTGGTATGACCATACACACTCAAGACGCCTTGAATTGGCAAAGTGGCCAAGCACCACAGTAGGACTGGCCCACCTTCCAGAGAGCAAAAGATGCCTTGCCACCAACCTACATGTGCACCACCACCATGCCCATAGCATGACCGAGTAGAGTCCCAACCTACAACCCGTGCGACCTACCTCGGCATTCGAGTGTAGTAATTCGAGATGGACCTAATCCCAACATTTGGCATAGATAGACCTCCACTTGATAGCCTCGCTTTTTACCCAAACCTAGCTAACATAACTTGACAGTCCAACCCTTATAGCCATGGGAACCTAACGCCAACATAAGGAGCCATCAACCATGTGTCCATGCCAATCTAGCCCGAACATGGCACCTAACCTAGACCCGAAGCCACCTTGCGCCTACCATATTCCATAGCCTTCCATTAAAACCCTAAGGATACCCAAGATTAGGTCAAAGCCCTAGTTTCATAGCCATGTGTCAATGAATTTGGTTCTTCTTCGATCTTTTTGCTCTTTGTGATAATCCATAGTTTATAGGGATCGGTTGGATGTGTGTTGGCTCTGAAGGAGGGCCCATGGAGTGGAGCTGACCCTAGAGGTGGAGGCCCATGCCGATCAACTACACCGATTGAAGGAGACTTGTACCACTACTACCTCAACATCACAGGTGTCATGTAGCACCCTTTACTTAGAGAACCCTATTAGGCATTGGAAAGTAGAAACTGCTAGCGCTTTATATCTATTCCTTTGCTAGAATATATGATGCATGCTATTGCCTAAGCCTTGATTGAAACCACTTCACCATGATTATACAACTCCGTTCTCACACTTATATATGTTTGTCTGCTTGCTTGCATTTACTTCCATCATAATTACATATATTACTTACTATGTGATGTGTGATGGATGTTTGGATGATGTGGATGGTGGAGGGGGTTTAGCTGCGAGGCACCCCCATGAGGTATATGGATTGATACATGAGGGGAGCGGTGAATCTCGAGTGGGTGGTGGTGATGTGAGGAGTTCTGGAGATATTCCTTGCCCTGACCTGATTCTTGGAGATACTGGTTAGAGTGAGAGGTTTGTTGTGGTGTATGGAGTGCACCAAGGGTAGTTCCTATGGTGGGAACACAGAATCCTGAGGGGATGGCAGTCCTCGAGGGACATTTGGGTTAAGGCATTTGGGGATGTGATGGTTAGACCACCTCTGTGGGTGGATCTAATGCTTTGAGAGCACACGGTTTGGTGGAAGGTCCTCGCTCTGGCCAAATTAAGGACTTTGTAGGTTGCAACCATAAATCACGGGTTACTTTAATGCACACCACATGCCAATGGGGAAGGGTCTAATTGCCCAAAGTAGTGCAGGTGACCATTAGTCTCTATGGGAGAGAGTAGGCACATGGTTTGTGGCCTTGTGCAATTAGTGTCAGGCGGATGGAGAACACTCCGTATGGCCCTCGAAATGACCAACCCCAGCTTATATGGTGGCATCTATATATCTTCGCTCCAGCTAGTGGGTAGGACTAGTGTTAGTTGGCCTAGTTTGCGATGGCGGTGTTCATCGCTGATGGTGATTCATCCGCGGTGTTCATGTGGGGCAACATTGTACTCTCTACAGAGGTTAAAATCTATACATATAGCCGCGGTCTCGGATATGATCATTTACCTCTATGCCGGGTTTAGCTATCTAGCTTCTCTTGTGCTTTGCTTCTCTCTCCCCCTGAAGTTAAGGTCTGGCTAGAGGCCATTGAGGTGAGGAGCGTGCAGAGGCCGCCTCGTCGACTAGACTGAGAGACAGTGGGTGTTGTGAGGGATGATGAGTTGTGACTTATAATGATGAGTGGTGGCTTATGGTGATGAGTGGTTGGTGAGAATGAGATTGTGGATTGGGTTTAGAGAAGATTTATACACTACTTTTGATGCCTTCTCTGCATGCGCTAAGGATGCAAACCATAGCCAAACTTTTAGGATCGCCAGATCCCTTTATTTTCTATTTTCCACCAAAGCTCATCAGTGCTGACCATGGCCTGCACACATCTGGTGGTTTGAATATTTCTTGACTTGCAGAGATGATTGAGATTAGTAGTTGGTTTTGTTCTACACTCAAGGATGCCTCTGGATGGGAGATCGCCAAGCTTCACTTCCACGATAGAATAGCTGTGTTTTGTATGTTGATAGCTGTATTCAAAATATTGTAATATATTTATATTGTGCACTCTAATATTGTATGACTCTATAATCAACTGTAAATTGGACGCCCGTGATAGCCAAGATATCCTGGGATTATGATAGAGGGGCAAAAGGGTCAGAATTTCAAGTTTTGGAATCCCGATCTGCTATAGGTGGTATCAGAGCCATACTTGATTGCTCTCGAAGAAACCCTAGGAGAAAATCTGATGCTGGGATCCCAAACTCGCACTCATAGAAATCAGTGAAGGACACTATTTTCCCTGGTCGTAGTTTGGGGAGCACCTCGCCGGTGGCGGCCCTCCACCCGGCGACCTCCTTCTGCGGGAGAAGACCCTCATCTATGAGCCACAATAGCCTCACCTCCGTCACCATCGAAGGTATTCATTAACTCATCTTGTGATGTAGGCAAGGCACTGCACATGGTCAAGGATAGAGCGAACAACGGAGGGTAGTGGCACTGAGCAACTACCGACAATGATGCACCTTCTAGGTAAATCTCTCAAGTTCAATTCATCTCCCTTTCGTCCCTCTCTCAATTGCAGCGTACAACAATGGAAGGAGAGAACAAGGTCAGGGAACTTGAGCTAAGGGGCTATTTATATGGCGATGTCCAAGGATGCGAACCGCAACCGCACGGAGTCCACTCTAGGATGGGCCCCACAGACCCTCGAGAAACGAGCCGCCACGCCGCAACACATGAGCGCATGCGCGAGGGCACCATTAAGTCATAAAGAAACCAGGGACGTCGACCGCCCCCTGGATTCATGCGCAAAATGACCCTCCGCTGTCATGACCGTGCGGTGCGGCATGGCACACATTCATACGTAGGCAGGTGCCACTAAGTCACGCCATGACCAAGGGGACAATGAGCCCCTAGGTCCACGCCTAGAGTGGCCCACCGCATTTACGACCCCATGTCGTACCTAGGAAACCTACTCTTGGGCCAGCCCTTAGACGAGCTCGAGGCCACAAAGAGGTAGGGGCAGGATGAGATGGGCCCCAGTGGCTCTTATCGGTGGTACGGAGCCTCACGACCATCTCTTCCTATGTTTGAGTCATTCGCTTCAAAGTCGCCTGGGTTGATGCCCTCTGGGGGAGGCATCTTGCCCTCTGGCCACTACAGAGGCGGTTGGGGATCGACGGGCTTGATGGCCAATGATTTATGGGATGTCTCTCGATGAGGCACAACCGAACTCCACGTCGATTAGGGAGGATATCAGGTCCTACTTGAATTACCCATTGACCTCGATGAGGCGCACCAATCCAACCATGTGGTTACGATGGACGAGCCTCTCCCCACATGGGGCGAAACTTAACATGCCTACACTACTACAGATTTACTTTTCACTATTGCCACTTTCACTGCCATAGCGATAAAAGCGTCGGTGTGATACTTCCACCATCGGTTGGACCGATAGGGAGGCCTCGTAAGGAATGAAATCAGTAGTTGAAAACCATCAATGTGGTGGTGGTAGTGGGGTTGAATTCCACCGTCGTTTGGAACGCCGAGTCGACTAGGATAGGCGTTATGGCCACCGGCCCTACATGACTGTTTGGTGTACTGGCAATAGTAAATTCAGCGTGAGTTATTTCCCTATTTCCCAACTACCCACAACACAGTTGCATCACCATTACCTTCTTACGGAGTATGCCTTGTCTTCCCTGATGCTTATATTAAGTTCTCTTCTCTGCTTTTCCATCTTCAAGGTTGACCTATTTAAGCCAGGACTGAATGCGTTTCTTGGCAATCCACACACTCCTTCCTCCTTACAGAGTAGATACAGATAGATACAGACAAAGCTCTTGAGCCAACTAGCTATATTTTCTTCATTGCCATGGTGCTCCTTGTCCAACTCCTCCAGCGGCAGCAGCGGCGTTGGGAGAAGGCCTTCAAGATTGGGTACTATCGGCATCTAGGCGCACAGGGGCTGCTCGATCTAGGTGCTAGTGGAAGTTTTGCGATTAAGGTGGTTTGCTTATTTGGGGAAGCCAAGGGGTACTCAATGCACTTTGGTATCCCTGGTTTACCCTGCGTATTTCTTGTGCCGATTCACCATCCCGGTGCCCTAGTGATCCTCCTTCCTCTAGAGCATCAGCGACGACGGCGACGCTTCTCTTCCCTACCTGGCCGCCTCCTCTTCTTCATTGCCTCTATCTCCCTTGCGCTCGTGACCATGAGAGGTGCATTAGGGAAGGTAAAGCACTTCACTGAGATGCTCCTCTTCTTGCCTCTATCTCTCTCGTGCTCGCGACCATGAGAGGTGCAGCAGTAGGGAAGGTAAAGCACCTCACTGAGATGCTGGTGGAAGTTTTGTGAGGTGCTGCCTCATCCTTAGCTTGCACTGCCTATCTCCAGACTCGACTATGGGATGTACCTATACTCGATAGGTATTTGTTATTGTACAATTGTGGAATGAAACTAAAGTTATCAATGAAATTGTTGTGATGATTGTTACTGTGTAGTTTATATATAGTTTTTGCCTTAAAACAATTAATAACTGGGTGGTTGTGATGCTTGTTACTCCATTTTTTGAAGTGTCATAGTATTTGCCTTGGCTACATAGACGTGAGCTAAAGCACCTCACTAAGGTGGTGCTAGGGTAGAAGTATTTGCCTTAGTTTATTTGCAAATTGGTTTGCTGTGTTTGCAAATTGTCATTATTGTAGCTCCCGTTGTTGTTTCATATGGTGATTCAGAGTTAGTGTTAGATTGCAAAGTGCAAGGAACTAAATGGTCCATGTTGTCTTCCCTACTTCGTCGCCCGTGACTCGTGTGGGTGGCCATGGATATCACGGACCTTGACTGTTGCCTTCCCCGCTTGTGTTTATTAGTGGAGATGACTTGAATAACTTATATTAAGAAATTGAAACATGTGCAACAGAATCTGAACTGCATCATACGAGAAGGAAGGTAACTGTAACGAGTTTAGAAAGGAATCGTACTTTCATATCATTGTATTAAGGAGAATGAAGAGTTTATCATACAAATCCCCGTCATCCTGATATATACATATCAACATTGATCTGAACATAATTTACCACATTGATCTGAAGAACCTATCACACTCATTGTGGATCCTACACTCCTCACTGCAGATCATAGCCCACTCCTCCCAACCTTCCCATCCTATGTGGACGCCGCAGCCTCTGCCTCCGATGTTCATCCTGGCGATGCACCGGCATGGCCAGAGGAGGCAGAGGACTAGACTCACCCGGCGTTGGCTGCCCAGTCAAGTCCTGCAACATGAACATGGCCTGTTGGAGGCACCATGTACATATCCCATTCTTCCATGTCACTTTCACCGCTGGGCCTGCTTTATCACCTTCGACATTCCTCAACCACCGCTAGGCAATGTTGTCGTTGCCGGCACCGCTATTGGACCTGTGGAGCACAAGGGAGAGAACAAATGCAGCAACATCATGGTCTGCCTCAGTGGAGCGGTGAAGCATATCGAGCCGCGGCATAAGTGCGTTGTGATCTTCCACGAAGATGGCGCGCATCCCAGTGTAGAAGTAGGCCTCTGGGTTGCTGACACTAGCAAGCCTGGTGATGAGCTTGGTGCCGTCGTGGTCGTAGAACTGGTTCCAGGTCCCAAGTTGTATCCCATGTAGCAGCACCTACCGTAGTGGTATGCTTTGTCCCACTACGGCGTCGCCACACACCCTACCCATCTACGAATAGGTTGCCCACAGGCTGCCAAGATCTTCCATGGGATCCACTATAGCCATAGCGATGCGGCTAGCAATCTCAAAAGCCACATCTGTTGGGAGCTTCTCCATGGAACGAGGACACGCGCGGCGGCTGCAAAAGATGGATCCTCGGGTCGGGGAGCGATGTCTTGGCAGAGCGGAGCACTGGGGACGAGGATCGGAACGGAGCAAGTTGAGTTCCAAAAAACCCTCTTGGGATTTTATGATCGCTCTGTTCTTGAAGGTTGCGCGGCGCGGGGACGTCGAATGTCTCGGGGAAGTCAATCGTCATCCTCCATGTGAATTTCATAAACCGTGTACGAAAATGCGAAAAAATTCAGAATGAAAGAATCTTTTATCTTACTATCTTACGATTACTAATTAGAGGCCCCAATGGTGTAAACCGTATGAACCGCATAAACCGTGTATGTAAACCGTGTGAACCCCCTAATTTTGCATGTAAATTACCCACCTCTGCCATTACAAAAGATAATTCAATGCAGTCGATAAGAATAAAATAGGCTAGCGTTCGTCAGTTCGTCTCCCCTAAGATCGTGATTAGCGCTAGATGGCCCGAGATGTGTGGTCGAGTCAATTTTCTCCGTCCAACTTCCAACACCGTTCCATCACCATTACTTTCGCCGGGAGAAGCGTGCTCCACTAAGATCGTGTGAGACGTGGCCTCTATTGGTGGTCCTTAACTCACATAATTAACTGCCAACACTTGCATAAAATCCTAGCAAACATACACCAAACCTAGAAATAGGGCTTTAGAACTAACACTTTCCACAAGTTCTAGTGAATTATCTTTTGCAGGAGGACTTATATGGAAACCATGGAAAAGACATAAAAAATGCGTAATCTAGAGAAGCGTAATGCAGAACTACGCAAAGGAATAAGGAGAAGGCCAATTCTCTAGAAGGATTTGGGCCAACCACCGACACAACTAAGGTCCAGGCCCAACCAAGAACCCATGTAGCACCCGGTTTTAAGAACAAAACCAGATACACACCATATGTGAGCCCAGGAAGTCAAATCTCACATATAGCTATAAATAAGGGTAATATCAATAGCCAATGCTTAAATACATAACATATTAGTATAAAGAATATAACCTCAGAGTATAGATAGCGAAAAGACAACTCCGATCTTTAGGCGAAGACTCCAAATCCACAGGGACAACTGACTGGTTGATCACAAGCCTATTTCCTCCAAACTCTAGCAATCTGATACCCATCCGAATTTTTTTTCAAAGATTTAAAAAGTAAAGCAAGCGTAAGTACATGTCGTACTCAACAAATATAACATGGGGTTCATGAGGCTCAAAAAAGGTGACATCGGTTTAAGCGTGATTAGCTTTTAATTGTCACAATTTTAGCAAAGGAGTAGCAACAAGTTTATCAGAAGCCCATATAAACACATGATCAGGTAAACATGAATAATGAATAGCATAAATAGTAATTATTAGTGAGCATCTTCATCATCCGTATCATTAGTGTTCATCATCTATTCCATAAATGTTCCAAGGCCGCTCGTGACCATGAGCACGGCTGATATACCAGTTTTACACTCTGCAGAGGTTGTACATTTTCACTGTGAGTCGTGATTTACCCTTTCGCCCGAGGCGGCCAACCTCTTGACCCACTACTAAGGAAGGTCGGCAGGGTTCACTATGAAGCCTTTCAAAGGTTCGTCTAACAAGTTAGGGCCATTAGATTTACTCAGCAAACAGATATAGGAACCCCCCTGTTGAATGACACAATTCCATCACGGCTATACACATAAGAGTAGAGGTTGTCCTATACCCGATTCGTCAAGCCATTCTTACGCCAATAAAGGTAACCACTAACAAGGTCCCCATACTGAGCTAAAGCCAGAGCCATATAGCCCTCACAGTTGTACTGTAAGTCCCGAATAAATTACTTATAGATAAGTCCTTAGGGAGAGGAATCTAGAGCACCATAAAAATAGCCCAATGCTCTAGCCCCCTTGTTCCATGTTGCTAAAAAGCATCTTTTAGTGTTTATTGCATATTACATTAGTCAAGTTACAAGATCATGGTTTCAGTTGAGCACTGGCATCAAACTACCCAATGCAATAACCCATAGGTGACAAGGCACATGATAACAAAGTACTAGGAAATCCTTAGTGGCAGTCAAGGTAGACACATGCAGTATGAATTAAATGATTAACGGTGTATAGGACAACAAGGAAGATCCCATGCTATACTTGCCTTAAACTTAGATCCTTCTTCAAGTCCAAAACTTCAAAGATCTACTTCTTGATTCACCACGTATATCTCACCGACTGGACGAAATCATAAAGCACCACACAAGCATCCATGCAATCATACACGTAGCAAATAATAGATCTAAATTAGAACAGTACACCAAACATAAAATCAAGATGAAAAGTTTGTAAAACGAATCTACATCTCGCTACGAACACATAGACGCGAAAAGCAGTCTAATCGGAGCTACGGTGAAAAAGATACATCTACCGAAAGATTTGCTCATAGGAGAAAATATAAAACTATTAACTTCATGTGTTTTAATTATATAAAAACATATATAAGATATTTTATAGAGAATAGAAATTAAGTCAAATTTAAGTTTGAATTATAATACTAAAGTAAAACAAATCATATTTTATTTATAAAACATTGTTGCATAATTATTATTCAAGATATGATTTAAACCATGAAATTCCAAAAATAGTAATATGATAAACACTGTTACTAACGTGTAGATCACGTCGCTATGAATCTAGCACAACTTGAACAGGCTAAAACGGAGTTAAACGCAGAAGATATGAAATAAACAAGATTTCCTTTATTAAAATAATAGATTAAATCTAACCTTGAATTTTAAAAGTTGAAAACATATGTAACAGCAGTATGAACATGTAGATTATGAAATTACGAACCTAACGCAAGTTGAACGGATCAAATCCGAGTTAAAACGGAGAAGTTATGGCTAAAACAAAATCAGTGGCAAATCTATAAATAACTGAAAACGTATTTTATATCTAAACCGAAAAAACTACGCTTTCCAAAGAAGAAAACGTAATCTGTAACTACGCTTTGGACCGCGGGTTCGATATTAAAAAATACGTGAGGGCTCTTTAGCTAAACTTCCATGCGATGACGGTACCAGTTAATCCTGACCGTTGGATCTACTTTGGACGGCCGAAAACAAAAGCAAGGGAGGGAGCGGTTTAACAAAGAGCTTGCGGTGGCGGTGGCTATTAACGGGACGAGTAGCTCGCGGCGGCGTGTGCATGGGAAGCACCTACGAGCCACGTTTCGACATGGGGAAGGCACCGGGAGAGGGAGCAGAGCACGGAGAACTCACCAAGAAGGTTATCATCGATGGGGATGGCTTGGTGAAGGCACGAGGCTGGACGGGGCGGATGGCGACCACCTGCAGGCATTCGGCAATGACTGGTGAACAACAAAGAGCAGCAGAGAAAGAGGGGAAAGCGTAGGAAGCTTTGTACCCTCGACACGGAACTCGGCAGGAGTACAAGAGCGTCGGGAAAGCAACGACGGCGAAAGACTACGGCGGCGGGTGACTGGCTCCTTGGTGAGATCCGTCTTAAGTAGGACAGTGATGCTAGTGCTCTGGCGATGCTACACTAGGGTTAGGGGAAAGCAGCGCGGGGTACCTCTGCTACTTAAGAGGGCAGCGCAGCGTGGGCAGCACGCCAAGCGCGGCGGAATCGGCGCGGAAACGGACTCCCGGCGACGGTGTCCGATTTGAACACGAGCAATAGATTGGGGAAGGAGCTGACCAGTGGGTCCAGGACGTTAGCGAGAAAGGAAATGGGGCCAAGGTGTTAGCCGGACAGAGGAAGAGAGGAGGCGGACGGTGTCCGCGTGGATTGGGCCGGTGCGCGGGGTGGGCCGGTGTGCGCGGGAAGGGAACGGGAGGAGCTGGGCCTTGGGCTGCTTCGGCCAGAAGAGGAGGAGGGAAAGGGAGTGGATTGGGCCTGCGCGAAGAAGTGGGCCTATGGGATGACGTTGGGCCGCAGTGGTGGGTGAGGCTGAGCGGCCGCTGAGAGGAGGCAGGCCAAAACCAGTGAGGGGGAGTGGGAGAGGAAGTAGTTCATTTTCCAATTCTTTTTCCTATTTTGTTTTCAAAACCAATTCAAATGTAAACCAAATCAAATTTGAATAGGATTTCAAATACACTTTTCAATTCAAACATAAATGAGAAATTTTGGTAAGTTTTCAAAAATAAATTTTACACCTTTTTAAATCCTTTTATTTTCAAATTTTCTTTTCTTTTATTTCATAGCCATTTTTAATTTCTTTCCGAAAGCAATTCAAATCATTTTAAATTTTATTCTAAACCACTCAACCAAATAAATCAAATGCAAGGGCATGTATGCTCAAACATGTTGCTACCTTATGATGAATTTTAATTGAATGAAAAAATTTATTTTCCTATATTTCATGAGCACAAAATTTAGAAATAAATCATTTTAAACCTATTTTGAAAAGAGGCAAATTTTAGGGTGTTACAACCCACCTGTCAAAGGTGATGGCGAGGCAGGCCACCCATGGTGCGGCTGCACCAGGCCCCCTTGCCACCTCTCAGGCCCACCTTTGGCATGGCGGTTCCATCAATGCTCCAAAGGATGGTTTGGGTGGTTTCCTAAAATATCTCAAGGTAAACCGTCCTATTCAAGCTATAAAAGAAGGACCTCTCCCCCCTTCATTCCATCAACACACAAGAGGAAGAGCACGAAAGAAGTAGAAGAGCAACACCACTCCAATGGGCTTAGGCTCTAGCTAGCTATAGAAAAGTAGTAGGGAGAGATGTGACGGAGAGTTCGGAGAAGAAGTGCCGGGCTTGTCGGTAACCTTCCCCCACTTGTACCTCGGTGAACACCGACTTTGTACCTCGGTGAACACTGACTTTGTACCTCGATGGGTATTTAGTAAGTGTTCGTGATTCCTTTGGTTATAAAAGCCTTTTGATTAGTTAAGCTATATTTTTACTTGTTTGTAGGATCGTCGTCCGTCCCCATGGCGGATGCTCTAGTAGAAGGGCCCTGATGAAGACGGATAACCCTTGTTAATGCACTAGAGTAGTAGTCAATAGCATAGATGTGGTGTCTAGGCTAGAGGCTACCTTCATTTGCCTCATACTCTCTGGTTGAGGGGTAGACGGCAGGTGGTGATAGCCCTGTCTGTCCCTTGTAATCCCCCATGTTCGGGTACGGTGTAGAGCTATAGGCTGGCATCACCTGGCAGACCAGGTGCGATCCAGTGCTCGAAGTAAAGGAAGTATAAGTAGAGTTTATCTATCCTTAGACCCTAAGCTATATGAAGCCTTCTCTACCCTTATCAGCTATCCTTGTGTTGTCCTTGGATGAATTAGCTAGAAAGAAATACCTCTGTTCCCTATGGAAATATGATACCCTAAATACTTCTGGGTGAAAGCTACAACGGTAATTCTGTACGCTTGCGGATTAACTTCTATAGACATTAAGAAATACCAACAGCCTCACCTTAACTCCTGCTCTCGTTCAGTGCCATCGAAGGGAACTCCAACGGGCACCTATCTTGCCCATCATTCTATAAAAGCGGAGGCTAAGGCGGGAAAGCAAGTACACGATTCCTTTTCTCTCAAACTCATTACACTTACCTATCTTCTCGTTCTATCTTCTTCGTCCGGTGCTCTGCCTCGACACCCCATCTTTCACATCTCATCCAATGGCGGATCGGGCAATGAAGCACCCAATGGAAGAGTCGTCGGAGGTTGTGCCTGCTCGTCCCTACTTTTGTGTGATGCTGCGATGGGACAGGGAGGGCAGCTTGGGGGCGCCACCATCGGAGAGCCAATCCCCACTTCCGGCTATCACCGATGATGATGACAGGGGACGGATGATGTCCTCACGTTGGTGGAGCAGCTAGATGTGGCCACCTCTGTCCTCCACGATGAGAGCCGGGAGGCGAATCGGCTGCGCCTCTCTGTTGCCGCCGCGAAGGAGGAAATGGCCACGGCGGAGCATGCCACCGCCAAGGCCTAGGCGCGCCTCGCTGGTAAGGCATTCAACACGATATGATCTTGCTCTTTCACTATGTGCGACATCATGTCTTTAGTTGTAGTGTTTTCTTGTCTCCTTTTTAGCCATCCAGGAACAGTTGATCGCCGCGTAGGGCAAGGCAGCGGAGGCAATACGCCTTCGCCATGTAGCCGAGGACAACACCCGTGTCTCCTCTCAGATGGCGGCCAAGAGTAATAGGCGCTACTAGGACCTCCACGCAGCAGCAGGCAATGCCGTCCACGTGCTTTTGCCTCCTGCGCCTATGGGGATGAGCCTGGTGGACCGCCTCCACACCATGCCACCGTGGGTCGTGGAGGTGGCCATGTACTGCATTCGCCTAGGGGCCGCTTCGTCCATGGCCGCTGCCCAGCTTTGGCTGGGTGAGGACCTGACCATGGTAGAGCTAGGGTTCCCGGAAGAGACGAGCTATCGGTAGTGCCAGAACCTGATTGGCGAGTTCTCCGCCGTGGGCGATGGCGTCTTGGCCGCGGTGGATGCAAAGGACATCATTTGTAATGCTCCCCGTAAGTAGTTCGATTGTAACATGCCTCTGCATTCTAAATAAAAATGTTCATAATATTTAGTTGTTATTACTTTGAGTTCATCTCTGTTTGCTGTGACTTGAATGTTCCATTTCTACGCCTTAGAGTTCGTAGACCGTATGACACGTCCGTCATTAGTAGGTGCTAACATCTCCCAATCACCACCGCCGATAGCCTTCACCACCGCTTTCGTCAATTTCCAAGCCCGCGCATGAGTCCTACGCATCGCTCCCACGCGTATTTACAAAGTTTTGAAGAAATTTGCATTCCCGCATCTGATATAGTTGCTTACAAAGGACGCTCCACACCATATGTTTCTCCTCCTCAGTGCAGCTATTCCTCATCACCGCTCCTGCTCCCCAGTGCCAAACTACATGACCGCCCCTACTCAGCGGCGTGCAAGCTGCTAGTCATCGCCGACAAGCTAGTGCTCCACGCTGGTATGCCTCACCGATAGGTAGACAACACAGATCCACCAGTGTCCTGCCTGGTACTCATCACCGCCATCGTCGCTCGAGCTCAATGCCTCAAGATCTAAAGGCAATGGTAATGCTTTCGCACTTCCCTTATGCATTGTTCTTGGATTTTCATTCCCTTCTTCACTCATCTGAGTACGAATGAAGGTTCCATCTGATTATTAACGAGCTCACTAACACATCCCCGTAGTTGCTCCTTCTCTAATTTAGGCGACAGCGCCGTTGCTTCCATCATTGTCCCCGCTCCACCAGATCCTCATCAAGATGGAGGAGGAGGCCCCCAAAAAGAGGAATGAAGTGGCCATTCTCATAGACTATGTCTTGGTCCTCATCCTTATCCGCCTCACCGCCATCTCCTTGTGCACGTGTCTATCGCTCCTAGAATAGCCTCATCTCGGGATTCGAGTACAGTAAGGAGCTACCCCAGATTCTCGTCAGATTCTTCTGCCGCAGCTAAAAATGCAAACACAACTTCACCAGCGTCAACGGTGAATACCCCTCCTTATCCTTCTTGCCCTTCCCCATTTAGGATGTCATGATCTCAGATTGCTCCCGGGGCCTCATCCTCTTTTAGTACTCTGGATTTCGCTATGTTGTCTGCAATTCGGTGACTAAGAAATGGTTGCCACTGCCGGGTAGCAACCATTCTTGTGGTTCAGCTCCCTTGGGGTTTGATCCGACAGTCTCCTCGTACTTCCATGTGTTTGAATATGGGATCAACGATGATGACTCCTTAGGTGCCAACATCTTCTCATCTAAAACTGGAGCATGGATCTTTAAAGAATCTGAATGTGGCGAGGGTATTGTAGTATCCACATATGGGAAATGTGTGTTTGTTAATGGTTTTATTCACATGCTGGAGTTCACCTAGATAGTTGTTGTTGATATGGAGGGAAAGACATGGAAGAAAATTTGTAGGCCAACTAGTGATGCAATCTCCATCCATGAAGCTCAGGGTCAGTTGTGTTTATGTACTGCTGATACTTTGAATAGGTATGAGCTTTCAATCTGGATTCTTGAAGACTATGGTACTAGTAAATGGACATTGAAGCATAAGGTGACCATGCTAGAGCTATTTGAAAAGAAGAATATTAAAATTGGTACCGAGGTTTGTGATGCGGCCTATAGAGTAATTGCAGTTCATCCAGAATGGAATTTGATTTTCCTTGTTGGTGAGGACTAATCACTACTTACATATGACATGAACAGCAGTAACGTTCATGTCCTCCCTGTTCGGGCCATCGGCTATCCTAGAAGTACTTGGAAACTATTATGTATGAGCGGCGGATCTCACTATCTTCCTTATGTTCCCTTATTCATCGAGTCATTAGCAGAGAAGTAAAGGTTCATATGCTGTATTTTGTTGTAATTACGTCAAGCATTTGTTCAGGTAGGTAGTTGTTTTGATTCTATATATAGGTCAATTTGGGCTTCGTAACTAAAGGAATGATGTGTTTAATATTATTAATTGTGTTGCTTTGTGCAGGTGGAGTCTGAGTACTTTTGAACAATTTTCTGCATTGGCTAGGAGGAAGAAGGGGTTCCATGATGCATTGCCTACCGATTCAAAGGATGCACTAATCAGGGGCGGAGACAAGAGGGCATGCATGGCCTGGTCCCCTAATGTTCCATGGGCTTCATTAGATGTCCTCCTTAATCACCCAAAATAGGCCCTGTTAATGCCCAGTTAGAAGAAAGTCTAGCTCTGCAGATTGCCGTCGTAGTCTTCGGCTCTCCGTGACTGTCATTGCCTGTCGCACCACACCCATTCTATGCAGCACTCTTAGCAGAGTTGCTGAATGAGCACCGAACATGCAGTTAGAAAAGCTTCAAGCTGCCAAGCTAGAACCTGGAAGAGACGCTAAAGCGGCAAGGTGCAAAGACGCGTCCACAGTGAGTACTAGTTTTTTCTCCATTCTCAAATCAGTGAATCATATCTCTTAAAGCCAAAGGTTACTAAGTGGCTATATTAAATAAATATAATGTTATCTCATACCTATTTATTCATAAATAATCTCATTTTATCATCCATTTAGGCATTTAACATTTGCCCCAGCCTCCACACGAAGAGGTAAAAACAATTGCTAGCTAGTCTTTTGTCAACACTCGATGCCTCGGCGGATCCCCCCCCCATGTATGGATCCTGGCTCTGCCCCAGGTACTAATTATATTCATTTTTGTCTAGCAAGCAAGAGTACCACATAGGAGGAGCACAGCTACGTCGTTTCATTATGTAAGTTTGTAGAGATTAGTACCTTTAGTTTGCAATCTATGTACCGCTTGTGTTAGGACATCAGTTGAGAAAGATATTATGGTAAGCGTCCATTGTTATTGTAAGAACATGGTTTATGGATGCAATGATTATATCTGTATGCTTTGTATTCAGTAAGCTATTAAGGGCCGTTTATTGTTTTGTTGTCACCACCACCATTGGTGGCGCAAACGTCCAACACCGGTGCTATATGTATTATGCGGCAGGGATAAAAGTGCATCACTGCCGAATCATTTAGTAACCCGACACCAACTAAACAATCATCAAAGGCAGATCATGGTGCAAGGCGACGGTGACCATGACCTTTGTACTGGCAGATCATACACTGAAGTGACGGTGGTGTTAACCTCTACACAGGCGTCTCGGCCGTCGAACCGACAGTGAATCCGCACCGCTGATAGTCGGGTCAAAGTACAAGGCGACGGTGCTGGTGACCACTATACAGGCGGTTGATGTGCTCACATGACGGTTTTGATAGCCTCAACACAGTCAGATCATTTGCTATTGCGGCGATGTTAGTATACATCCATAGACGGGTCATGCTCCAATACGACAGAAGTAAGGACCTAATCACAGATGGATCATAAGACAATCGGCGGTGTTAGTGTACACCGTAGTCGGTCCCAGATGCCGACGATGAAGGCTATGACCATCACTATCGATAGCTTACCATTGAGACCGAAATTGGATTGCGATGTGGGTTACGACGCGGCTATGAAAGGTGCGAGTGTAGTAGTGCTATAACTAGGCATCACGACCTCTTGGGTCAAAAAGGGCATCAGGAAAGAAAGGAGTCAGGTCCACGTGACCCCGTTAAGGGTTGAGACCAAGCTATGACTAGCTCCTCCCTATGTCTCGGGTCATCGACCCATAGCCGTCCCAGAATCTCACAGACCAGTGGAGGCCAACGGCCCCGCTAGGAGAAATCAACTGGGCCGACGACCAAAAAACTTTTTGCGGAGGCATCTTCTTAAGTGAAGTGCTAAATCCCACCAAAACGTAGGCCGCATCCCGGTAGCGCATGACAAGGGTCACTTTGAGCCCAAGCGGCAATCCTCGGCTGATGAGGGTGTCCCAGACCATGATGCAGCCAGGAAGAGCGGTCGCGACCCGACCACGATCGAGAAAGTTCAAATGAGCCAAAATGAGGAAAAGGCACATGGGCAAAGGTCGACCTTTTTGTCACGCGTAGAGGGGAGCCGACAACTTGCAATAAATTCACGACCCCAAACAAACATGCCCGTCCCTGACCAAAAGGCTCGTGGGCTCGTTACAACCATAAACAAACAGCTCAGAAAAGAGGCTTTTCTTTTCATGGGCACAAGAGCGGCCAAGCCGCATAACAAGTCTAGAACCACCACACGAGTGGCATCTCCAGTAAGCTCCGGGAGCTCCTGCTGCCAGCACGAAAGGACAAGGTGGAAAAGAACATCATGCCAACCTTCCTGCAGCACCACAACTCTAGGAGCATGAGAGCATGGGGAGGGATACAGAGGTTGCACCAACTCAAGGACGCCTCAACGGGCACTCGTGGGCTTTCATAAGCGCCATTGGGGCACGAACAAAGGGTCATGGAGTCAGGGGAGAACCATCACTTTCATGATGGGATTGCCTGATCTCCATAGCATGGGTGCACCGCCAACGTATCCTCCATGACAAGGATGATGAGGTGAAACAGTCCTCAGCTAGCGACCACATCGAGAAACCAAACCCATAGGGTTCGGGGAACGATGGAGTCGCTTGGATGCGGGAACAATCACCACGCTGCTTCATCCTTCCCTACTCGCAAGTATCCTTCTAGAACCAGTTATTGGAAAGGGCAACACCGGCCTTCGGCCAATGCAATCGACCCCTAGTAGGTCACCTACTCGAAAACTCCATCATCTCTCTCCCTCTCAAACTTAACCTCTCGAAAAGACTAAGAGCAGTTCATAAACACGGCTAGGACTGGTTCAAATGGTAGAAAGGCCCCTATTTAAAGGCCCTAGGGTGGACTGAGCAGCCTGAGATCCCCACACCACGTGGCAAACTATGGGAGGTCATAGCTAAAATCAGATGCCCGCGTGAAGTCGGGAAAATAGAGATCCTCTTCAAGGCAGAGCCGGTACAGCGTTGATGAGACCACTCCGCCTTGCCCGAATCACGTACCCCAGCACGCAGCACACTGACACGGCTAGGCTCGGTATAGCAGTTGCGTAACACACCGTCAGCGTACCGAGCTTGGACAAGCAACGACTTCGAACCTGCTGCATTGAACGCACCAGCCCGCAAGGGGTCGAGCACCGAGCTTGGACCAGCAACGACTTCGAACCTGCACTCGATATACGTAGATATTAGCGCCTTCATGATCACTTCGTGATCGCAAAGACGCTCAGGGGCTACTGTCGAAGTTATGATATTCCGGGTATCTCAAGACACCGATTAGTCAACTTCATGGGCAGCCCACGACACACAAGCTGGTATAAGCCCGAGCGACCGTAGCCTAACTAAGCTATGTAGACATGGTCCAAACACCACGATGAGGAGTTGGCCACGACCTCCTCCCTCTCCCTTCACCGCGCGCCGCACTGCACGACCTCTCTTCCATCTCGACCCCTGAGAAGGGCAAGAGGGGTCGAGTTCCATCAAGTACACCTACCCTGACAAGAATAGGCACGCCTGCTAAGTCCGCCCGGACCAAGGGGTCGCGATCTCAAAGCAGGGCCGTCCTGCGCGCCGGGCCGCGAGACAACACAGACCGCCAGCGCCTGATGATGTGTACGGTAACCACCATCCAAATACTGCCCGACAGGACGGGCATATGACTCCACCCACTATGGGATGGGGCTCACGACAGCGGCCTTGACTTTCAAGACTGCCCAAGCCAACGAAGGCTACGACCCCAGAGCTCGGGATCATGGCCATCGGCTCCATGAGCAACAAGACGACTAACGACCCCGGGGTGGCTACCAACTCCTGTACGACGCCCCCGGGACATCAAGAGGCCAAGACGGAGACCATGTCACGTAGGACGGCTGGTGAACCACCACCGTACCAATAGTGCCACCACAACTGGCATAGTAGCACCACACCACCCCATATCACGACGTGGGCATAAGACCATGACGACAACCACGTCCGGACGTGCGCTACACCAAGACAAGATGACATTCCTTGCTGGACAAGTTAGCTAGGTTCCCTCCCTCAGGCTCAGGACCCCTCGGTCGGGAGAACCTATCTCTTTGTATGTGGCCTGGCCCCATAATTTATATAAAGGCAGCCAGGGCACCTCTTCAAGGCATCGGACTCTCGAATCCTTCATTCGGGCAGTCTTTCTCCATTCTCCTCCCTCTTTCACCCTTCTTGCATAACCCATTGTAAGAACTTCACAGCATTCAACCGAGGAACACGCACTCGATCTTCTCTGAGACTGGACGTAGGGCTCCGGCCTGAACCAATATAATTCCTTATGTCTTTTGGATGCTACCATCGTCTTCCTGAAGCAGCGTGACCATCATATACAAATTTACTACTCAATCGACAAAACACCGACACTAGGTCTTTTGTGGAGTTGCTCCACGGTGGAGTTACTGGAGCAGAGTTCGTAGAACAGTCCTAAACACACCATAAAATAATTACAAGTGAGCTCTTAATTCCGTGTTTGAGGCCTTCGGACCTGAATGTAGGGGGTTTGTTTGCGTGTAAGCAAGTTGATCACCATTATACACATTTTGGGTTAATCTAGTTGTTTCATTCAACTCAGTATAGTAGTATCGGGCCAGGACAGAGAGGTCTTGAGTTTAGAACATGACAAGCGCAGTTGAATAAATAATTACACCAAATCTTATTTCCACGTTTGAGGCCTTATTTATCTCCTACCTTTGCGTTGACAAACAACAATTTAAGCCTTCCTAATGACATGTAATCATGTATAGAGAATGATGATGACAAAGCATATACAAATGCATTGTGGGTTATGACTGAGTTATATGATGTCCCCGCCCCATCCCACTTATATGAGATTGATGAATCCTAGTGCCTAGGGCGGAGCCAGGATCCATACATAGGGGGGCCAATCCGCCAGAGGCATTGAGTGTCGACAAAAGACTAGCTAGCAATTGTTTTTACCTCTTTGTCTGGGGGCTGGGGCAAATGCTAAATGCCTAAATGGATGATAAAATGAGATTATTTATGAATATATAGGTATGAGATAACATTATATTTATTTAATCTAGCCACTTAGTGACCTTTGGCTTTAAGAGATATGATTCACTGATTTGAGAATGAAAAAAAAACTAGTACTACTGTGACGCGTGCTGCACCTTGAAGCTTTTCTGACTGCATGTTCGGTGCTCGTTCAGCAACTCTGCTGAGAGTGCTGCATAGAGAGGGTGTGGTGTGACAGGCAACTAGTAGAGAACAGACCTTTGATCCTCGGCCAAAATGGGCTCTAGTCCCGGCATTTTTTTCGCCCGGGACTAGAGATACCTTTAGTCCCGGTTGGTGGCTCCAAGCGGGACTAAAGGTCCTCGCCTAACAACTCCATCAAGGCCAGAGAGGTGGCGAGGACCTTTAGTCCCGATTGGAGCCACCAACCGAGACTAAAGGTATACTTTACCCCGATTGGTGGCTCCAACCGGGAGTAAAGGTCTACTCCGGGCCGTGGCTGGGCGCCTGGGGTTGAAAGTTACCTTTAGTCCCGGTTGGAGCCACCAACCAGGACTAAAGATCCCCTTGTATCCCGGCCGTCTCCTTCTTCCTCCCCGAGCCCGAGGCAAAGACACATTTTGAAGCTCTTTGCACTAGTGTTCTTGCTTCCTCCCTCCTCCATTGTTCCTCCATCCATTCTTTGATTCCTCCGTCGATTTCTTTGATTCCTCCGTTGATTCTTCAGTTGTAAAGGTTACCAATATCATACTCTCATTTTTCACCATTGTCTTATCTCATTTTGTTCACTATATATATATATGGTTCTTTATTGTGGTTTTTTTCATTTGTAAGCAATTTGAGCTCAAAATCACTTCAAGCTTGCATATTTACATGAAAGAAGGTGAAAGTAGCTAGTTGAACTTGCGGACCGTGTTCATCTCGACGAGCATGTTCTCGGCCGAGCGGTAATGGACGTCAAGGAGGAGCTTTGATTCTACAAGGGAGAGCGGCAATGGTCGTGGAAGACCGTGTTCCCTTCCTCGTAGAATCGGAGCTCTTCCGTGGCCAAGTACGGTGCCGTCCGGTGGAGAAATGCTCGCCGAGATGATCACGTAAGCAAGTTCAACTAGTACGGATGGTTATTTATTCATATGTCCCGATATCGCATCGCCGCAGAGTACATCAATCACCGTACCCAAACGTAGTATATATATAAATATAAACTTAGAAAATAGTTAGAAAATTATAGAAAATCCGTACTAGTTGAACTTGCGGACCGTGTTCATCTCGGCGAGCATGTTCTCTGCCGAGTGGTAACGGACGTCAAGGAGGAGCTTTGATTCTACGAGGGAGAGCGGCAACGGTCGTGGAAGACCGTGTTCCCTTCCTCGTAGAATCAGAGCTCTTCCTTGACCAAGTACGGTGCCGTCCGGTGGAGAAATGCTCGCCGAGATGATCACGTAAGCAAGGTCAACTAGTACGGATGGTTATTTATTCACATGTCCCGATATCGTCGCAGTAGTCTGTCAATCACCGTACCCAAACGTAGTATATATATAAATATAAACTTAGAAAATAGTTAGAAAATTATAGAAAATCCATACTAGTTGAACTTGCGGACCGTGTTCAGCTTGGCGAGCATGTTCTCTGCCGAGCGGTAACGGATATCAAGGAAGAGCTTTGATTCTACGAGGGAGAGTGACAACGGTCGTGGAAGACCGTGTTCCCTTCCTCGTAGAATCGGAGCCCTTCCTTGACCAAGTACGGTGCCGTCCGGTGGAGAAATGCTCGCCGAGATGATCACGTAAGCAAGGTCAACTAGTACGGATGGTTATTTATTAAAACATGTTTTTGAGCTATAATGTATTAAAAAATGAGTATAGAGATATAGATAATTTTATATTTTCTTAATTTTATTTGTTTATAAAATGAGAAATTTATAGTGTATTAAAAAATGAGTATAGAGAGTAGATGGCAACTGTTTCATTGTTTAGAGATATATATAATTTTATAGTTTCTTAATTTTATTTATTTATAAAATGAGAAATTTATAGTGTATTAAAAAATGAGTATAGAGAGTAGATGGCAACTGCTTCCGGGTCCTCGGCCTCTCATGGGTTTCCAAAGCGACTTAGGTCGGGCCTCCCTCTCATTCCATGCGGCAAGTGTCGTGATGAGACGAAGATTGTGATGGAGTACCGAGTGAAGAAGGAGGGTCCCAACAAGGATCGTATCTTCTACAAGTGTCCGGATCGCAATGTGAGTTATTTTATCGTATTTAATGATTATGGTTAGTTTATACCTATTTTCATGATGGTTGTGATTAAAGTTCTAATTTTTTGTTTTAATTTCAGTGGGATGGCAGTAGACGATGTTCAGGCTTCTACTAGGAGGAAGAGTATGTTGAACTCGTGCAAAAATATCTTGCACAACAGGCAGATATGGCGGCTAATGAGGCAGTGATCCAGTCAAAGAAGCCTAAAGATGTTGCACAATCGGGGGATCTGTCTGTTTTAGTTGAGATTGGTCGTGAAATCCTTGTGCTCCTAAAATGTATTTTAGCTTTAGTTCTTTTAGTGGTAGTTGGGATTGTCTACATTGTAGTGATGCTTTCATAAATTTGTACCTTTTGTGGTGGCACACATGTTGTATAAATAATTACTTATGATCTAGGTTTTAATATGGTATTTATGTCATGTAATGCAGATGGGCCGGCATTGGATGTACAATGCTGATCACCACTCCCAAGAGTTCATTGACGGCGTGCATTCTTTGTTACGTGCGGCCGAGGCAAACAAACGCGACGGTTTCATGTGCTACCCATGTGCCATATGTAAGAATACGGTGGAATATCCTTGCTCAAGGACTCTTCATTCACACTTGTTCAAGTCGGGTTTCATGCCAAACTATATTTGTTGGATGAAGCACGGAGAAACCGGCGTTGTAATGGAAGAAGGTGAAGAAGAACAATGGGACGACAATGATATTATTCCTGATGGTGCGTGCTTCAATGATACTGCAATGGGAGAAGCTGAAGAAGAGGTAGCCATAGAAGATGAGCCTGCTGATGATCTTTGTCAGGTCATTCGTGATGCACAAAGAGAATGTGAAACTAAAAAGGAGAAGATCAAGTTCAAGCGGATGCTAGAAGATCACAACAAATTGTTGTACCCAACTTGTGATGCAGGGCAGAAAAAGTTGGGAACCACACTAGAATTGTTGCAATGGAAGGCAAAGAATGGTGTATCTGACAAGGGATTTGGAGAGTTACTAAAAATCCAAAAGAAGATGCTTCCGAAGGACAATGAATTGCCCGCCAATACCTACGAAGCAAAACAAGTTGTCTATCCTATGGGGCTAGAAATCAAGAAGACACATGCATGTCCTAATGACTGCATCTTGTACTGTGGCAAAGAGTACGAGAAATTGGATGCATGCCCGGTATGCCATGCATCGCGGTATAAGATCAGGTGAGATGACCCTGGTGATGTTGAGGGCAAACGTCCGCGGAAGAAAATCCCTACCAAGGTTATGTGGTATGCTCCTATAATACCACGCTTGAAACGTCTGTTCAGAAACAAAGAACATGCAAAATTGTTGCGATGGCACAAAGAAGACCGTAAGGTAGATAATATGTTGAGACACCCTGCTGATGGGTCCCAGTGGAGAGCAATCGACAGAGAATTCCTAGAGTTTGCAAATGACGCAAGAAACTTAAGGTTTGCTTTAAGTACAGATGGTATCAATCCTTTTGGAGAGCAGAACAGTAGTCATAGCACTTGGCCTGTTACTCTAAGTATCTACAACATTCCTCCTTGGTTATGCATGAAGCAGAAGTTCATTATGATGCCTGTGCTCATCCAAGGCCCGAAGCAACCTGGCAATGACATCGATGTGTACCTAAAACCACTTATTGACGAACTTCTCATTTTGTGGAATAAAGAAGGTGTACGTGTGTGGGATGAGTACAAACAGGAACACTTTAATCTGCAAGCATTGTTGTTTGTATCAATCAATGATTGGCCTGCTCTAAGTAATCTTTCAGGATAGTCAAACAAGGGATATAATGCATGCACACACTGCTTCGATGATATTAGAGGTGTATTATTGAAAAAATGTCGAATGGTCGTGTACCTTGGCCATCGTCAATTTCTTCCTACAAATCACCCTGTAAGAAAGAAAGGCAAGCATTTTAAAGGGAAGGTAGACCACCTAACCAAGCCTCGCAACCGAACCGGTGAGGATGTACTCGATATGGTCAATGATGTGAAAGTCATCTTTGGAAAAGGACATGGAAGCCAACCTGTTCCAAACGACGCTAACGGTCACGCACCCATGTGGAAGAAGAAGTCCATATTTTGGGACCTACCCTATTGACAAGTCCTAGAGGTCCGCAGCTCGATCGACGTGATGCACCTGACGAAGAATCTTTGTGTGAACCTGCTAGGCTTCATGGGTGTGTATGGAAAGCCTAAGGACACATTTGAAGCACGACAGGACCTACGTTGTTTGAGAGAAAGAGACAACCTGCATCCAGAGAAGATAGATGATGGATGCCATTACTTACGTCCTGCCAGCTACACTCTAAGCAAAGAGGAGAAGGAAATCATGTTTGAATGCTTAAACAACATCAAGGTACCATCTGGATTCTCCTCGAATATAAAGGGTATTATAAATGTGCCAGAGAAGAAATTCTGTAACTTAAAGTCCCATGACTGTCACGTTCTCATGACGCAATTACTTCCAGTTGCATTAAGAGGAATTCTACCTCCAAATGTACGTCTAGCCACCGTGAAGTTATGTGCATTCCTCAATGCAATTTCTCTTAAGGCAATTGATCCAACTGATCTAGCTAAACTATAGAATGATGTGGTTCAATGTCTCGTTAGCTTTGAGTTGGTGTTCCCTCCTTCCTTCTTTGATATCATGACACACCTCCTAGTTCACCTAGTCAAGGAGATTTTCATTCTCGGTCCTGTGTTCCTACACAACATGTTCCCCTTAGAGAGATTCATGGGAGTCCTGAAGAAATATGTTCACAACCGTGCTCGCCCAGAAGGAAGCATCGCCAAGGGCTATGGAACAGAAGAGGTCATTGAGTTCTGTGTTGACTTTATTCCTGACCTTGACTCGATTGGTGTTCCTGAATCGAGACATGAGGGGAGACTAAGCAGAAAGGGGACACTAGGGAGGAAAACATATATTGGTACGGATGATGATTATTTCAATAAAGCGCACTACACAGTTCTATAGAACTCCTCTTTGGTAGATCTGTATATTGAGACACACAAGGATCTCTTACGATCCGAGTTTCCAGGGAAGACTGAAGCTTGGATTACGCGTAAGCACATGGAAACTTTCAGCGGTTGGTTGCGAAAAAAATGTCAAGGTGATGAGAGCATCCATGAGCAACTGTATTTATTGGCTATGAAACCATCATGGCATATCGTCACATACAAAGGGTACGAGATAAATGGGAACATATTCTACACAGTATCCCAAGATAAAAGGAGTACCAACCAAAACAGTGGTGTCCGCATAGATGCCACAGACCCGAATGGGAATAAGCATACATATTATGGATGCATAGATGAAATATGGGAACTAGAATATGCACCTACTTTGAAGATCCCAATGTTCAAGTGCCAATGGGTCAAGGTGACCGGAGGCGGGGTAACAGTAGACAACGAGTATGGAATGACAACAGTAGACCTTAGTAATATTGGGTACAAAGATGAACCATTCGTCCTTGCCAAGGATGTGAATCAGGTGTTCTATGTCAATGATATGTCTACCAAACCAAAAAGAGGGAAAAACGATAATGACTCAACCAAAGAGCCAAAGTGCCACATAGTTCTTTCAGGGAAAAGAGTCATCGTGGGAATTGAGGACAAGTCGGACATGTCAGAAGATTATGAAAAGGATGACCGAATTCCGCCCTTCAAAGTGAACAAAGACCCTAGCATCTTGGTAAATGATGAGGACACTCCATGGTTACGACACGATCATAACCAAGGGACATACGTAAAGAAGAAGTTCACTGTTGTGCCCACTTGATGATATAGTGATTTAATGTAGTGTGTGTTTGAGATATTATGTAATAATTGTGAATTCAGATGTTTATTATGTCATATTTCAAATTAAATCAATGTTTGATTTGGTGGGATTTCTCTCTCAAAAAGGTAAATTAGGATATTGAGTGATGAAAAATTAAAATATTAATGTTAAAATGATGTGAAAACAAATTTCCTGTCCAAAACCAATAGTTTTAATAATTTTAATTAAACACTACATTTTTGCATTAACGAAATAATAAATATTAGTTACATTATGTTTTATAATTGTAACAAAAAATAAAAAAAGTTAGGTTATAGATTTTTCCTATGTGCAATAAAGAAAAAGAAAATCCATATTTTTAACAAAATAATTTTATGCCTTTTATTTAATTTACTATGTATTTAACAAGACTATTGCATTTCTATTAAAAAAATTGCTTAAAACACGCTGGAAACGAAAGCAGCGCAGCCCACCTTTACTCCGGGTTGGAAGCCCACCCGGGAGTAAAGGTGGGCTGCAGCCAGGCATCAACTCCAAAAAACTCTTACTCCCGGTGCTTATTACCAAGCAAGGAGTATTACCGGTGCGTGTTACCAACCGGGAGTAAGGTATACCTTTACTCCCGGTTGGTAACACGCACCGGGAGTAATGACCTTACTCCCGGTGGGGGATGGCACGGGAGTAAAGGGGCGGTATATATATACCATCGCCATCTTCTTCCTTGCGTTCTTCGCCGATTCCTCTCCCCGCGCCACGCCACTCGGCCCACCACACCGAGGATGCCGCCGCCGCCACCCCGCCGCGACGCGTCGGTCGTCGCCACCGCCGCCTGTGGCGTCCCGTCCCCATCCCCGCCACCCCGCGCGCCGACGACCTCGCGGCGCCACTGCTGCCCGGCCGCCCCCGCCAGACGCACGGCCACACCCCGGTACCGTACCCTCGCCGCGTTGACACGGCGCGACAACGAGGCCACCAACACGCACGCGCGGCTTCCTCTCCTCCATTCCCAAGGTACGCTGCTTGCTCCGTTCCATCTCCAGGCTACACCGTGACCAACAGATCGATGATGAGGAGCATGCTGTGCTTGCTCCGATCCTATTCCATCTCCATGCATGAAACACACTGTTTTAGGCAAGTTCACTCATGGTAACCGTACGTACAGTTGTTCACGTTTTCTTTCCCTACGTGCATGCTCCTCTATCGATACAGTAGCTACTGAAACTTTGGTTGTCACATTGGTTTGCATACGTACATACGTCAACAAATGTGTGTATTGATCACAAACCCAAACGTATACTTAACTAATTTTCATGGCACGTCACACACGGCGTTTAGATGGGCATTATTCTCTGTCGCGCTAACTATTATAAGAAAAAAAGCGCCAAAGGAACAGAAAAAAATTCCAGTGTATACGCGCCATCTATAAGCGCCATGCGTTTCTATGTATACGGCAGAGCACCGCCGCCCTCGTTCGCCCTAGGGTTTATACGGCGGAGCACCGCCGCCCTCGTTCGCCCTAGGGTTTAGGGTTTATATGGCGGAGCACCGCCGCCCTCATTCGCCCTAGGGTTTAGGGTTCCGCTGCCCTCGTTCGATCATTTTTGGTGGGTGAAGGTAGGTTTGCAGGTGGTTGTGGATGATATAGCTGAGTCTATGAAGGGTGTAGTAGATGAAGTGTGTTTGAGTGTGCTTGAAAATACAGATTATGGAGATGGCGAGGGATATGGCATGCGAGGTGTGTTTTGAAGAGGATGCTCCGATGTTTGGGAGTTCCAACGCCAAGGGTCGACTTGATGTCTATTTTTATCGATGTAACATGTGTTGTTGTATTTGTTGTAAATTTGGCGTGTTGTTGTGAACCTCTTCGAGGGTTCCAATCATTGTAAACATTATTTGGAGCTGTTTACTCGACGAGTCAGGATGCAGTGCGATTTTGTTGTCACTTTGGTTTGCAGAACGCCCCTTTTTTTTTTTAGGCGAGGCTCATCGTTTATGGTTCTCGAAACTTGATGCATAACGATGCCCCCTTTCTTTCAAAGGGGCTCGCTATTTTACATTTAATAAAACCTAATGCGTGGCGACGCCCCCCTTTTGTTTTAGGGCGGACCGCCGCCAAAACCTACTAAACTCTCGATCCTTCTTATCATACAAACCAACCTTCACCCATCAAAACCTACTCATTTAGGGTTTAGGGTTTATCTGTATGAGCACCGCCGCCCTAGAATTGCGTCCGTGACCGAGGGCAAGATTTAATAATGCATATTGTTCGTAGATTTTACGCATGTAAGCAAAGATTTGACATACTATATATTGGTTTTGTTTTTGAAGCTAGATGGCCGACACGAGAAACATGGATGAGGAGGAGTTGATGATGAATTTGATCAACACTGGCACTCAAGTTGCCGGTGATGATGGTGCTAAAAATAACGTGCAAGAGGATGTAGATGATGTGAGTCAAGATTTAGCTCTTGAACAAAATGAGCAACAACATATTGGCCAAGTATATATTTTTTATTATTAGCTATATATATTATCATATGTCTTATGTGTGCTCATGACATTAAAAATAATGTTTATGTTTTGTAGCCCTCTGGATCGACATCAACAACTACAACGAAGAGTAAAAATGTTCGAGGTCCCAAAAAGCCATTGGAGGGTCGCTTCATCATCTCGGAGTTCAATGTGGATACAGGCGAACCGGGGGGCCAAATAAAATGAAATTTGTGCACCACTGTGGTTACCTTGTACGAGACCGGCTCTCGATCAGTACCCGCAAATGGAAGAAGAAGATCAATGCTCCTCATATTAGTTTTGTCTCCGATCGTGACAAGACGTTAATTTGGAAAGATGTCTTGGTACATTTCACGCTCCAAACAGATGGTTATGATGATATAATAGATGGTGATGAATTGAAGGAGCGAGTTAGGGATTGGGCAATGAAGAAGATGGCCACCCAGTTTCAGACTTGGAAGAAACACCTATACATGACGTATGTTAAGAAGAACATAGCACCAGATTTTACTGTCCCAGGCCCGATCTCAAAGTAGAGGCCCTATTGGGATGAGTTTGTACAGTACAAGACGTCGGAAGAGGGTGTGAGTCGGGTGATAAAGAACCAACGTAATGCCCAACAGAAGACATACCACCATAACTTGGGATCAGGTGGCTACCCGACTGCCATTAAGAAGTGGAACAAAATGGAAGCAGACCTTCTTGCCAAGGGTATCACACCAGAATCACTCGAGTGGGGAGAGCGTGCAAAGAATTGGTTTCGCTCATGGGGGAACACTGGACTAGGAGACAGGGAAGTGCGTTTATGGTGCAAGACTGCAAGAAGCAGCAGAAAGATTGTTTTATGCTCAGAGAGCTACTGCTAGTGGTGCGTTCAGGCCCAACAGAGAGAAGGATGAGCTGACATACGCCATCGGGACTATTGAACATGGTGGCCGAACTAGAGGCAAAGGAAGTGTCTCGTGGGAGCATGGATTCCCTCAGGACAGACCTTTCTACAGAAGCCGCCAGAGAAAGAAGGAAGAAGAGGCACAGCGGCTCCAGAGGTTGGAGGAAGCGGTGCGTGAAGCACAGGAGCGGGAAAAAAACCTTGAAGCGAGAATGCAGGAGGAAATCAGAAGGCAAGTGCAAATAGCAGTGAGTGCAAGCAAGCAGGCATCAGAGCCAGGAATCAACATTAGCCAATCTGTTCAGTTGAAAAGCAGCTGCGCTTCCACGGAGATACCAAATCAAGGGGACACAGGACTACGCTTCCCTGTGGATGACGTCACTGAACCTTGTACATAGTGTGAGCTACACATTCCGAAGGGGAATTCCACAATCAAGGTGGCTATCGGTCTTGTTAATCCTATCGACCAAACCAAGATACCAAGGATTCATGGGAATATAATCCAAGAAGGATATGCTACCATCTCGGTAGATAAAGCTGAAAAAGGTTTTAGTGATTTGCCTCTTGACATTCCTAGAGGTGATGGCGAGAAGACTCTAGGAGAAGCAGAGAAGACATTCATTCTATGGCCCAAGCGCTACATCATCATTCCTGGGATGTCGGCTCCACCTCCTCCTGAACTACCTCACCATAGGTGCGGATGAAAACACAACATCATTAATTTATATTGGCTTAAATAATTAACAATCTGCTCATAATAATATGTCATTCCTTTTTTTGTAGCAGATCCTCCCCCAACCTAAATCCAATTGTTCAATCGCCAGATCATCATAGTGCTCTGTATGATGACATTATGTTAGAAGGCGAGGCTGCATCCACACCATCTCTAAGGAGGTCTCCAACGCCGCAGCCGCCACCTCCAAGGAGGTCTCCAACGCCGCTGCCACCACCTCCAAGGAGGTCTCCAATGCCTCCCCCTCCCCCGCCTACTAAGAAGCCAAGTGCTAGCAAGAGGCTAGCCCCGCAAACGAAGAACCAGTCCCGGCCGGCAAAGAAAGCCACCGTGAAACCAAGGGTTATTCCCAAAATAATATCTGAAGAGAAGGAAGAAGGAACTGATGCATATAAAAAAGATATGTCCATATTCTATGACAAACTTAAAAAGAATCAAGAAGCAAGGAGAAACCTAGAGAAACCGTACTTCTTCGTAGCTCCAGATATTCTAAGAAAAAAGGTGGCTTCTTACCAGCAACAACAGCGGGAATCTCGTAAGCCGTCCAAATCAACATTAACGGACTATGACCGCACTCTCACCAAGTCAATTGAGGCGGCACAGAAAAAGAAGCGGGCAGGGAAAGGAGTTGCCCAACTCGGACAACAATCGCACCAATTAGTCCCCCCGCTAGTTGTTGGTAATGAATATGGTTCGAATTTAGGATTAATGCATCGAGCAAACATACCTCCGGATATCGATTTGGATCACCTTGGTGAATTTATTGATGAGACCGGTCTCGACCTTTACCGAGATGTTTGGTGATGGAAACATTGAGAGTGCTTGAAGGAGGTTGATATTTGGAAGAAAAAATTTGTACTAGGCCGAGTCTATACAACCCTCAAGCCTTATCTCGATGCGGGGACGCAAATGTACCGCTAAACAAGTGGTACATGCAAAGCGCGTCTACCGGTGGAGACTTCTATGTTGGTGTCGAATTAGAGATGAACATTGGGTTCCGTGTCAATGATGTTATGTATGTTGACTTTGCGAATTTCATCAACTATGCCACCGACCTCTCTCGGACAAAGTTATCATTAGTCGCTATTGCACGTAAGTAATAATTCTTTCGATCTATTATTAAACTCATCATATGTGTGTATATGCATATAAATTATCCTAACAAGTACTATATATATGCAGATTTACAATGATGAGCTCGTAAAGGTAGGTGCAATGAAATTGGTTTTGTTGATCCCCATATAGTATTCAAAGACCCAGTTACTCCAAAGACTAATTGGAAGTCTGAGTCAGAGAGTAACCTCATGAACTTCTTAGTGAACCAACGCCACAAGAAGGATATACTCTTTCCCTACAACTTCAAGTGAGTGTTAATAATGTCGATCATCCTTAATGGCTCATATGTTGATTCTAGTTAATTAATGAGTGTTATGCGTTATATCCTATAAACACATGCAACAATCACTGGATATTGATGGACATCGATCTGGTGAAAAGTCACTTGATAATCTATGACTCGATGAGAAAACCACAACAAGACTACCAAGATATGATAGATATTATCCAGAGGTAATTTCGGTATCTCTAGTAACTATATATACACACAAACATGATGATTAACTATATCTGATGACGTGACAAATTTTTTATTGGGTAGTGTTTAGAAAACCTTTATTGAGAAGCAACACATGGGAAAATGCAAAGCGCCACTGAATGTAATCCCTTTGAAAGTAAGTCCCATAAATCGCATCATCTTTATTAATTAAACATATAGCTTTCACCGGATCACCAGATTGGATGACAAATCTTTTTCTCGTAAAGTGGTGTCTGAGGCAGGAACAGGGAAACAACTACTGTGGTTACTATGTTTGCAAGTTTATCAAGGTGGTCTTCCAAAGAACTCCTACAGAGAGACTCAAAGTACGTTAAAAATACACTATATATTCATTTAATTATTATTATTGATTGTGTTACTATGTCTTTATATATATATATATATATGTACATATATTAATTTATTTTCCTTTAATTCAAACCTGTAGGCTTGATGGTTGGAGGAAAAGGTCATACGGCAAGACCAAATCAAAGCAATTCAAGAGTCTATAGCCGGATTTTTTAATGAGTAGGTCATCGATTCCAAGGGCGAGTTCTACTTCGACCCAACACTGCCATGGAAGCCAAGCTAGAGGATGAGAGGAAACTTGTTATATCACAACAACTGTAATGCAATCTTTTGTAATATATGCACATGAAATAATATAATGTAAAATACACATATGCATGCATGCATGTAAATATATATATATGATGCATATATATATATATATTTTATGCTCGAATTGTGTGATTTAATACGTTCATTGTGTTTGAATCGAAATATACTATACGCGCATATAAATGTATAATTAGCAGCGTACAATACGACTTCGAAAACCTATTTTGAAAAAAGAAAACAAAAAAATGAAAAGAAAAGAAAAAAGAAAAAAACCTTTAGTCCCGGTTCGTATTACCAACCGGGACTAAAGGTGCCGGCCATCGTGGCATGTCAGGAGGCACCTTTAGTCCCGGTTGGTGTTACCCACCGGGACTAAAGGTCCTCCTTTAGTCTCGGTTCCTGACCCGGGACTAAAGGACCCTCCTTTAGTCCCGGATGCTTGCTCCCGGGTGAGGAACCGGGACTAGAGGGGGTTCCCCACCAGGAGTAAAACTCTGTTCTCTACCCGACACTCACGGAGAGCCGAAGACTACGACGGCAATCTGCAGAGCCAGACTTTCTTCTAACTGGGCATTAACAGGGCCTGTTTTGGGTGATAAAAGGAAATCTAATGAAGCCCATGGAACATTAGGGGGGGCCAGGCCCCTGCCCGCCCCATTGTCTCCGGCCCTGCCTAGTGCAAAGAAGGGAGAAGAACCTCAAGTAGTCCAGTCAGCGCAAAGTGTAATGAAGAGAGTAATTCAATTTGGCACATTGTAAAGAAGAGGGTAATTCAATTTTATGTGGGTAGAATAGGCGGTCACATCGGTGTCACGCGCGCAAAATTAATTTCCTTGTGATCTATATATTGTCATCGTACTACTAGTTACTCCATCCGTTTCAAATTATAAGTTGCTTTGACTTTTTGGTTCATCTATTTTGCTATGTATCTAGACATATATTATATCTAGATACATAGCAACATGGATGTATCAAAAAAGTCAAAGCGACTTATAATTTAGAATGGAGGGAATAATTCTTTGAGCTTCAAATAATGAGGTTTATTTACAGGTTATTTTTAGAGCAAGATATTAGGCTTATTTCTGGACCATTCTTAAAAAAGAGTGGCAAATAAATTTAAAATGGGCTTCTTATATGCTAAAGATAGTGGTACGAGATCTTTACAAAGCATGGATGATTCTCGTCGAATAGGCTTAGTGATTAGCTTACCGTCTCCCTTTTCTGTGTTGCATTTTTAGAGCTTTATTTACACATAAGGGCCAGGAACCGTAACAATGAAGGGTTGTGTGCATGACACATACAAAAGACTAGAATATAGTTTACTTATCTATGTAAGTATTTTTCTATGGATTTTCAAGATTTAAGTTCTTATCTTTTCTTCGATTCATGTGAACCTAGAGTATATGTGAAACTTTTCTTAATGCAGACTCAAAAGCGCACTACACCATTAAAACCAAACATCATATGCACTGAACTCTAAATATCGTTCAACCTTCGTTGCCTGATTTTTGAAGGTGGTTTCATCGTGTCTTTAGTTGTTGACACCGTTTTTTACACGTGTCAAAATGATTAGAGTGGGCTAATCGGCAGGAGGAGAGTTACTGTATACGCTGACAGCCGTGAAAATCAGCTTGTAAAGATGGTTGCCGATGAATGGTGGTGATCGATGGAAAGGTTGATTTAGACTCGGGTGTTGCCGATAAGGTTGGAGATATTAGTGTCGATGCCGATGAAGGAAGGCTTGAAAACTACTGCCGATGAAACAGGAAGTATGCCGATGGAAAGGAGGTCGGTGAGAATTCCATCGTAATCGAGGCGGACAGGGAAATAGATAGGAGTTGATTTCCTTTTCTATATTTGTTAGAGTATGATTCATGTAAGAGTCACGTGTTTCCTTAGATATGGACTTGGTGTCCTAGTCGTATTTGATTTTGTCTCTTTAGATCAGGGTATAAATATAGATTGAGGGGCAATGTAATAGATATAAATCAATATCAAAAACCAATTTTTACTCCTATTTGCATCTACTTACTTTTTGGCTGACTTCGTCAATTTGCATATTTTTCCTTTTTACGAGTTCTCATTGATTGGCGAGTTGCATCGTTTCATGCAACCTTGGCGATTCTCGAGTTCAGCGTGAGTACCTCTTGGCCATGACTTCGGGCGTATCATTGTTGTCGGGACCAAAGTGCTCGTATCTTCATCCTTGTCGATTAATAGGTCAAATCGACCGCACGCTTTGGATATCGATTTGGGTATTAGCCCTTTGTGTTTGCGTGATTCACTTTTGCATCAACACATCTTTTGGCACTTCGGTGGGACACATCAATCCGATCAATATGATCAATCCCGAGATCGATTCAGGGAACATTATCGCGGTATCGGAAGAAGATCTTAAGGAAGAGCAGAGGCGGGGCTATGGAAAAGGCTATAGAAGAATATAGGCGACTTTATCTCGAGATCGTTTAGCTTTGAGCAAAGTGGGCAAGTCATCTAGAAGCAAGATTTGCCGTTGCCTCGGCGAGTTACCTTTGACTCAATCTGGTAAACTTCAAGAGATGGTTAATTCTGCGAGTAAATCATGCTTTGATTAATCATTCCAATGTGCTGTCCAATCTTTGTTCATAATCTTTGTGGTTCGAACTCTCAAAGAAGGACAAGCGTCACCGCATTACGTTGGGCACGCCTATCACCAACCGAGCCGGCATCGTCAATACTCCATCGGCTCCCTCGGCCATTGTGGGTGCTGAAGTTACTTCTCCTCCGATGATCGGCGAGGCTTGCCTAATATTCAATCTACACCAATACATCAGATCCGGTACTACCGGAGGACGAGTTCGACTTAATCTGAGATCTATCGGCATCGGCTATGTCGGGCCCCGTGTGTCTCGAGAATAGCAGATTCACCGCTAATTGGTGGGGATATGGTATGCCTCCCGAGTCATCTCGCTTTCAATCTCGGGTTACCTCAAGTGTTTGATGCGAGAGGAAAAGCTCCTATACCATCAATTTGTTTTGCCGATGGTTCAAGTGCCTCAATATGCCACGGCAACTCATTGTGCAACCAACTCCAAGAGGTTTCAGATGCCTTTGGTTCAAACACCCAATTCAAGTCCATCGGCAAGCTTATCGTCGATGATGTGAAAAGCCCCCGCTATGAGTCAAACTGGGGTTCGGTTCATGCCTCAAGTGGTTATAATTATCCAACAATGTCGACCAAATTACCACCATCGGTAAGTTTTGTACCGATGAGTTCCAATAATGGTTGGTCGGGGCAGTTACCTATTCAACATACTGATTCAGCCAAAATCGGCGAGGTTGCGAGGATTCAACAAGGTCATATGCAAGTGGTTTCGAGAATCAAGCATCGGCTGGCTCGGTAGATGAATCCTTTCAAAGAAAGTTAATGGACCACAAGTAACGGCAAATATGCCGATTCTTTGGAGATCGTGAGCCACAAAGATATGTGGAAGGATATCGCAGGTACCTCTGTAGAAATTCAGCCGGTTAAATCGGTGAGGAGGCTGATGCTTTTTGGGCCGATAAGATAGCGAGAAATTATGAAGGATCGGTTTGGGATAAAGCCCAAGGTCAATACTTATTCTTATCGGACTCCATACCCTCCTGCATATGATTTAATTCCTCTCCCAAATAGGTACAAGGTACCAGATTTCACTAAATTCTCTGGGCAAGATGATACATCAAAAATGGAACACGTCAATCGCTTCATTATTCAATGTGGAGAGGAGGCTACTAGAGAGATGAATTAAGAGTTCGATTATTTTCATCATCTTTATGTGGATCGGCATTTACATGGTTCATTTCATTACCACCAAATTCTATTATTACTTGGGCTGATCTAGAAAAACAATTTCATAAGTATTTCTTTGCTGGAATCCATGAAAAGAAGCTTACCGATTTAGTAAAATTGAGACAGCGTAATGATGAATCGGTAGAAAGCTTTGTGCAAAGGCTATGAGATGTAAAAAATAAGTGCTACAGCCTGGTGCTGGATGATCGGCAGCTTGCCGATTTGGCTTTCCAAGGGTTATTGCCACATTTTAAAGACAGATATGCTTCTCAGGAGTTTGAAAGCCTTAGTCATCTTGTGCAAAGGATCTCTGATTAAGATACTAGGGTTTTTTAACCTAAAAAGAATTGGAGTAAAAAAGTATCATTTGTTGAAGAAGTAGGAAATTCTGATGAAGAACCAGTTATCGGCTTAGCTGAGTGGGTTAAGAATAAAAAATCGATATCTTGTCCCTTTGGTCAGAAAGAGCCAGAAAAGTTTACCTTTGATATCACCAAAGCGCCGACAAGATATTTGATCTTACGCTTCAAGAGGGCCAAATTAAGTTTGTCACCTAATCATGTGATCCCATCGGCGAGAAGAGTTGAAGAAGATCTTGTCTCGCAAATGGCACAATGCAACTTCACACACAGTACAAATGAGTGCAAGGTGTCAGAACAGCTTGATTACAATCGGCTATTGAATCTGGGAGAATTAAGTTTCGTACTTCCAAGGCCCAGAAACCGATGAAAATTGATCAACACCCTTTTCCAGCAAATATGTTGGAGGCCAAAGGGAAGACCAAGGTATTGACGCCGAGAGCTGCCGAGAAAAACGCATCGTGGATCCCCAACATCGGATAACTACCGATGATGCAAAAAGTAAGGGTTTCTTTGGGAGAAAGCGGTGAGTTCAAAAACCCTCCTCGACTGGCATTGTGATTACCCATCGAAGGCAAAGCGGGAGGGTTGGTGTCGCCGTAAGGACCGATATCGACAACAAAGCAAGAAGAGAGGCGTCGGGAAGAATGGAATCGGCATAAAGATCATTGGAGGTGTCCGTTTTTCATCCATTCTTTGGGAAGAAGGTATTAAATTGCTAGCTGTTGAAAATTGCCACGAGTGCAATGGTTATTATGGGGTCAATCGGTTAGAAAGGAGGTTTCAACACGGCAATCGTGGTTTATTTATCAATGAGCCGATCGAGGCGTAACATCGATTGCATGATCGGGTGGGGCGCGACTTAGTGTACATGAGAGGCTTGGTAAACGCGCGCTGGATATTTTCCAAGGAATCAAGAGGAGCTTGAGGAGATGGCAAAACGCAAGAGTTCCCGATGAAGAAATATTCTCTGAGGGACCCTAATATCGTAGTGTAGAATCAAGCGGGATCTGTTATTAGCCGGTTTGGAAGACCAAGTTTCCTCGATGGTGCCCGGAGGGTCGACAAAAGACACAGTAAAAGGAGGATGCAACGTGAGCATCGGGAAGATTTATACCGAGAGGAAAATTCCTCCAATGAGAGGTCCGGTCATCGCAGGTGGGGGTAAAACACAAAAATAAGGGTCCATCGGCAGATGTTAATATGGTATTCATGTTGCCAATGGAGTTTTTGGCACTATCGATAATGAGGAAGAAGTTGTTCTCTCGATCAAGTAGCTCGATTGACACTAGATCCAATGATGGCTGTTTTTGAGAAACCTACGATGATGACGAGAGACATCTTAAGGCTTTGTTTGTGAAAGGCGAGTTGATGGGCAGCCACTGTATCTAAGATACTTATCGGCGGAGGGGCTGCGATTAATATTATGCCTTATGTGATGTATCGGAAACTTGGTAAGGAGATCAAGACTTGACCAAAACCGATATGATTTGAAGGATTTTGAAGGCAATGTGTCACCGGCTAAAGGGGCGATATCGTTGAATTGACCATCGACTGAGAAAACACATTGCATGACGTTCTTTTGTTATTAATGGCAAGGGTGCATATAATCTGCTTCTAGGGAGGGATTGGATTCATGCTAATTGTTGTGTTCCTTCTACAATGCATCAATGCCTCGTATAGTGGATTGGGGATAAGATTGAGGTTGTCCCTGGTGATTCTTCTTATATCATCGCATCGGCAGAATCAGATACTTATGAGCGAACTAAATGCATATCGGAGAAGTTTGGGAAAAAGAGTTCCTTAGAGTTCTTGATTATGAAATTCCGCCGATCCAAGCAAATCGGTTCGAAGAAGAGTTTTAATGGATAGGTTTGCCGATGATGGAAAATTAGGTCAAGGGTTCACCTCGGCAGATGATTTAGTAGAAGTAGATATTGGTGATGGCGGTAGGCCAAGACCTACTTTTTATTTGTGCTAAGTTAGATTCCAAGTGTAAGCGACAAATAAGCGATTTGTTAAAAGAATATAAAGATTGTTTTGCTTGGGATTATCTTTGAGATGCTCGGATTAGACCGATCGATAGTTGAACATCGGTTACCTATCAAATCTGGATTTCGCCACATCAAGAGCTTGGTACCGATGCAACCCTAATACACTTCGACATTAAGGTCGAAATAACTAAATTAATTGAGGCAAAGTTTATTCGGTAGTGTCGATATGCAGAGTGGATATCTAATGTGGTTCCTGTTTATAAAAAAATGGAAAACTTCGTGTTTGTATTGATTTTAGGAATCTCAACAAAGCCACACCGATGGATGGCTATCCAATGCCGATTGCTGATTTGTTGATTGATGCTGCAGCCGGACATCAAATTATCAGCTTCATGGATGGTAATGTAGGTTACAATCAAATATTCATGGCTGAAGAAGATATTCCCAAGACTACTTTCAGATGTCCAGGTCATGTAGGGTTGTTTGAGTGGATAGTCATGACGTTTGGTTTGAAAAATGCCGGCGCTACTTATCAAAGAGCTATGAACTTTATTTTTCATGAATACATCGGCACATTAGTGGAGATCTATATTGATGATGTAGTAATTAAGTCTGGAGATATCACAAAACATCTAGCCGATCTACGAAAAATACTGGAGTGCACAAGGAAACATGGATTGAAGATGAATCCTAATAAATGTGCATTTGGTGTATCGGCAGGTCAATTCTTGGGTTTTATGGTGCATCAGCGGGGCATCGAAATCAGTAGGAAGTCTATTGATGCAATTAACAAGGTTGTTGCTCCTGCCAATAAAACTGAATTGCAATCTTTGATCGGTAAGATTAATTTCATTAGAAGATTCATATCTAATCTGTCGGGCAAGATCAAGGCTTTCAGTCCATTACTTAAATTAAAAGCCGATCAAGAATTTGTATGGGGAGCTGAGCAGTAGTTAGCCCTAGATAAAATTAAGAAATATTTAACAAATCCTCCAGTGCTAGTTCCACCTCAACACGGGAAACCTTTCAGGTTGTATTTGTCAACTGATGATACCGTTATCGGTTCAGCTCTTATTCAAGAATTTGAAGGGAAAGAACGTGTTATTTATTATTTGAGCAGAAGATTAGTGGATGCTGAGACAAGGTATTCGGCCATCGAGAAATTATGTCTGTGCTTATACTTTTCTTGTGTTAAATTAAGACATTATTTGTTATCTGCCGAATGTACAATCATATGCAAAGACGACGTAGTCAAGTATATGCTGTCGATGCCGATATTAAGTGGTAGAATCGGCAAGTGGATTTTAGCATTATCAGAATTTGAACTACGTTACGAATCGACTAAGGCAGTTAAGGGGCAAGTTATGGCTGATTTTGTCACTCAGCATTGTAATACAGTGGACTCTCTGGAAGTTGCCCCTTGGACACTTTTCTTCGATGGGTCCACATGTGGTGAAGGAGCAGGTATCGGCATTGTGTTGATTTCACCTCAAGGAAAGAAGTATGAGTTTTCATTGCCGATTGTTGCTACATCGACAAACAATCAGGCTGAATACCAAGCCTTGATAAAAGGGTTAGAATTGCTGAAGGAGATACGTGCCGATGCTGTTGAAATCTTTGGTGATTCTATGCTAGTTATAAATCAATTGGCTGGGATTTATGAATGCCGAAGTGAAGTTTTAATTTCGTATTATGAAAGATGTTTGCAATTGTTGAAAGGGTTTAGAGATTTTCGTCTCGAACATATTTCTCGACTGCATAATGAAGAGGCTAATCGACTAGCTCAGCATGCTTCAGGGTATCAGCCTATTCAGGAAGTGCTAACATCGGCAGTTGATACCGATGACTGGAGAAAGGAGATTGTCGATTATTTAAAGGATCCATATAAAAAGGTTGAAAGGCGTATAAGGTTCCAAGCTACCAAGTATGTGCTCCTCGATGATGAATTATATTATCGAACTATAGATGGAGTTTTACTCAGATGTGTTAGCAGTGATGAATCGAAAAGTTTGATGGGTGAAATTCATGAAGGAGTGTGTGGAGCGCATCAATCGGCTTTCAAGATGAAGTGGATGATCAGAAGGAATGGATACTATTGGCCGACTATTCTTGAAGATTGTTTTAAATATTTTAAAGGATGTCAGGGGTGTCAAAAGTTTGGTAATATTCAAAGAGCGCCTGCATCGGCTATGAACCCTATAATTAAACCTTGGCCGTTCCGGGGATGGGCTATCGATCTCATCGGTCAGATTTATCCACCATCGAGCAAAGGACATAAATTTATTCTGGTTGCTACCGATTATTTCACAAAATGGGTTGAGGCAATTCCTTTAAAAAAGGTGACATCGGCTAATATGATCGATTTTGTGAAAGAGCATATTGTTTACCGATTTGGTATTCCTCAAACTATCACTAACGATCAGGGTACTATGTTTACATCGAGAGAATTTGATGAGTTTGCTGTAGGTATGGGAATTAAAGTTTTAAATTCTTCTCCATATTATGCTCAAGCTAATGGTCAGGCTGAGGCTTCTAACAAAGGGATCATCAAACTCATTAAGCGCAAAATTGAAGAAAATCCTAGGAGGTGGCATACAGTATTAAATGAAGCCTTGTGGTCATATCGGATGTCATGTCATGGTACAACCAAAGTAACGCCTTATCAGTTAGTATATGGACACGACGCAGTATTGCCTTGGGAAATTAAAACTGGCTCTAGGCGAATACGTTCTCAAAATCAGCTGACAACCGATGATTATGATACTCTTATGAAGGATGAGTTGGAAGATGTGGCGGGTCATCGGTTAAGGGCTTTAGTTAGCATCGAAGAAAATAAGAAAAGAGTAGCCAGATGGTATGACAAGAAGGTGAAGATAAAGGAGTTTGCCGAGGAAGATCTGGTCTGGAAATTGATTTTACCGATTGGGACTAAAAGTTCAAAGTTTGGAAAGTGGTCTCCTAATTGGGAAGGTCCATATCGGATAAATCAGTCTGTTCCTGGTAACGCATATATTCTAGAAACCCTCGAAGGGGTTGTGTTTCCCAGATCATTAAATGGAAAATATTTAAAGAAATATTACCCTAGTATTTGGATGGATGCATGAAAGTATAAGTGCCGATAACAGTCCTATCGGCTAAAATTATACAAGGATGTCAATGTCTCATAAAGTGCCAATGCAATAGACAAGATTTACAAGTTTAACAAGGATTGGATAGCCAATATCGCACGCAGGCGAATCTGGTCGGCTTCCTTCATTTCTTTGATGTCTTCATCGGCAACACCCTCCACAGGCTTGAGTTTTTTCTTCATGGCCAAGGCTTTGCGAGCCTGGATGTCTCTTTCTTGCTGAAGGGCCTTGATGGCATCGGGTAGCTGGCTTTCTTCTTGTTGGGCATGAATTAAGGCTGCCTCGACTTCTTTCAATTCAGCCAATAGAGCCATCCTCTTTACCGATAAATCTAAGATTTTCTGCTTAAGTTCAACGCCCGAAGTCTGCAAGTTGCCGATGCCCTTGTGCTTCTCATCTGCAATCTGTTTCAGGTGTAGCATCTCTTCTTTGAGTTGAGCCTGAGCTGCTCTATCGGCGATGCGTTGAGCAGCCCATTGATATTGCAGTTGGCGGCTTTCTAAATGGGCTGCTAGGAAGAGTGCTTCTTCAACATCGGCAGGGACCTGGCCACGGATTGTTTTGAAAATTGCCTTTGCGGGGTCCGAGTCATCTACCAGTTGGGCGGTATCCTGCTGTAACAAGTCCAGGAGAGCTTCCAACTTGGACTTAATTTCTACCGATATTGTTCCCAGTGCAAGGGAAGAACTTGTTTCCTCTCCATCATCGTCAGAAACGTCAATGGCAAAGGAAAATAGGCTGTTTGGGAGTCTTGTTCTTGAGAAAAAAAAGAAAAAGAGGTCAGTTAAGGATAAGTATGAATATTATAAATCGACTAGGTCAATCGGCTTACCTGTTTCAAGGCAATTTCTGTACTTGGTGGAAGAAGCGATGTCTGGAGTATCTTTGTGTGGAGGATCTATTTGAGCTTGCCGATGGGATATCCTCTGTGGCCTCATCGGTGGTTGGCTCTTAGGGTATGATGACCGATGGTATGTCTCTGACTGAGGAGGATCAAGCGCTTGCTCAGTTGCATCGACTGATTCTGGCCGGCTTATAGACGTTGGGGCAGATGTGGGGATCGGCATGGACTTCTGTCATTTTGGCTGTGCCTCAGCATCTGTTAAGGCTTTGCGCTTTGCTTGGGCCTCAAAGAACGGTTGGGGGGGGCATCGGCACTTGTTGGTTGTGGAGCTTGAACATCCGTACGCGCTGCCGATGTACCCATTTGTTCTTTGCAAAACAAGTGTAAGGTATGATATTTAACAGATAAAATGTAAAATCAAAGGAATACCTCACGAAGGTTTGTCGAGGTAGTGGTGCTTGATGTCGGAGGAATTGCCGATGGCGATCCAAAGAACGGCTCTTACACCGATGATTAATGTTAATACGGTTTGTGATCGGCATGAGTAGAAATAAATAGGGTTGTTACCTTGAATGCCTTGATCGGGGTTGTAGCAAAGACGACCAATGGAGTGGCCCTAATTGTAGCCAATTTGGACTTGGAAGTGATGGTCTTGGCACGGGTCTTACGGTGAGTCAAAGCAGCTAAGCTAAGGGGAGGCGTTATAATGTCGGTGATATCGGGAAACAGGCCAAAGATTGAAGGGTTTCCACTTTTGCTCATAGATGGTCTTTGGGTTGTTAACCCATCACGAGAAAGTTAGTTACCAATATATGAAAGGAAAAGCGAAGGGAGTTAAAAGAAACTTATCGCATCATTGGAGAATAGTGTATTCGTGGTCGATCATGTGCCGATATGTGAGCAGATATTGCAAATAGTTGTTCCTCCACTCTCGCCACCATTGCTTATATGATTCGGTGATGAAAGATGTTGGCGCCCGGATGGATATATCGGACGTCTGTAGTAGTATCGGCATCGGGGAGAGTAGCACTACCCGCTCCATCTACATTCCGCAGGTGATTGTTTCTCTGGGTTTGATCACATCGGCAAAACAAAGTTTGATTGGCAGTTGCCCAAAAGCCAATTGATGGGATACTGCCAATGGATTGTAAAATTCATACGTGATATTGGTGTTTTTCCCGCTACCGAATGTGTTTACTGGGATTGCCCTGGGAGTAATGATGGCCATCATGAGTTCATTATCTTGATTCAGAGTGTTATCGGCAAAGTTGAAGAGAAGGGGGAATCTGTTTTCTTCGTCAATATAAGGTACCCAGGCCCTATGATCACGAGAAAGACCATTGTAGAAGTTTTGGAAGAATCTGCCGATCTGGTCTTCATTGGCCTCTGTTCCAGGGAGGACAATTATGGCTTCACCAAAATTGAGGGGTGAGCGTGTTGCCGATTCCTCATCCCCAAGCACGTGGTCTTCAGCAATTTCTCGTGGGAATTGTTGGGCAAAGAAGTCCCATTGCAGACGTTTTTGCATATGGGCATTCAGCCACATGTTGATAAACCACCACGGGCCTCCTAAATTGCCGATGGGTTCGCCAAGCAAAAGTTTCTGAGACACTTGATGAAGAAGATGATAAGTGGAGCTCAGAAGGTATCGGCCAAGAGAAAACCTTACACCATTGGCCAAGAGTTCAGCCGCGGGGAGGAAGGCGTTGGTTGGTCCTACTGATCGACCACAGAAGATAAATTTTTCTAACCACATATTCAAGAATGTGGCATGTTCCCTCTGATTAACTATCCCGGTCCTCTGGCATTCTTGAATATATCCCGTCCAACCGCCGATGTTGCGGGTATTCACCCTATGTTCAGATTTTCTGCCATAGATGGAGCCTTCATCGGCAGTTGAAATGTCCAAGCCGGTGAGCATGTAGACATCGGCAAGTGTGGGGGTGGCTGGGCCATGTCCAAACATAAAAAGTATTTGTTGTGTCTGACCAGAAGTAAGCAGCTGCAATCATCATTGACTCGTTCTTTTGCATATCAGCAATGGATAGCCTAATGCATTGGTCTAGCTTCCGTTCTGCCTAGTGTACTTGCATCGACCTGTTGACCCTCAAGTACCAATCTCTCCACCCTTTGGTGGTTTTGGGCTAAGATCGGAATGTATCTTTCCATAAATTTAGAGAGAAATTTTGGGCTCTAAAAGGGATTCTGTTAACCTCTGCATTAATCAGATCAGTTGGATCTGGGTTGCCCATTGGTCCTAGGCATTGGAAATGCGGCTGATCGGTTGGAATAACTAATTTGTTGCGAAGTTCCTAAGTTTAGAGGATCCGAAGAACAAAGAAAAAGAGAAAAAATTACCAACTGTATAAACTCGCCAAGACCAGAGGAATCGAGGTAAAAAGTAACGGAAGTGGAACGAACCGCAGGGACGTCGAAGTTGATTGCCATTATCTTGAGGTAGATGGGGGCACGAGCTGGAGACTCGAGGTTGACGCTGGAGAAAAGTTCTTGTTGGTTGAGGTCGCGCAGTTGTTCGTCGGAGTCGCCGCCGGAAAGAGAGAATGCCAAAGGTTGGAGTCTGAGGGTAGAAGACGAGCGTTCCGGAGAAATCTATTTATAAGCTGCTTGGAGTAGGGGTATTCTGGACTTATCTCTATGCCATGCGCATGTGGGTCGAGGTGGTTCAGATGGATATGGTAACTGTTCGCACGATAATCAAGGGATTGTACAGATGATTTGATGGCAAGTAATCATGACTTGGAAGAGATCTCGGTACAGGATATTTTAATTCTGAAAATGGCGGCATTATTATGTTAGGATCTTACCGATGGATTATTGTTTTGGTATCTTAACCATAATCAGGGCAAGAGTGGTTGGAAATTGTGCGATATTTACTGAGGTGCGTGAATCAGGACTAGATTTGATTAGATTTGATAACAGATCAAGTTTTGGCTTGGAGGATGAGTTACGGTAATTGGGCGAAGGCAAACGTTATCTGGAGTAAATTTCGGAGCATTAATGGTTTTATACTCCGAAATTGGGGGGCATGTGTTGACACCATTTTTTGCACGTGTCAAAATGATCAGAGTGGGCTAATCGGCAGGAGGAGAGTTACTGTATACGCTGACAGCCGTGAAAATCAGCTTGTAAAGATGGTTGCCGATGAATGGTGGTGATCGATGGAAAGGTTGATTTAGACTCGGGTGTTGCCGATAAGGTTGGAGATATTAGTGTCGATGCCGATGAAGGAAGGCTTGAAAACTACTGCCGATGAAACAGGAAGTATGCCGATGGAAAGGAGGTCGGTGAGAATTCCATTGTAATCGAGGCGGACAGGGAAATAGATAGGAGTTGATTTCCTTTTCTATATTTGTTAGAGTATGATTCATGTAAGAGTCACGTGTTTTCTTAGATATGGACTTGGTGTCCTAGTCGTATTTGGTTTTGTCTCTTTAGATCAGGGTATAAATATAGATTGAGGGGCAATGTAATAGATATAAATCAATATCAAAAACCAATTTTTACTCCTATTTGCATCTACTTACTTTTCGGTGACTTCGTCAATTTGCATATTTTTCCTTTTTACGAGTTCTCATTGATTCGGCGAGTTGCATCGTTTCAGTGCAACCTTCGGTGATTCTCGAGTTCCGCGTGAGTACCTCTTGGCCGTGACTTCCGGACGTATCGCTGTTGTCAGGACCAAAGTGCTCGTATCTTCATCCTTGTCGATTAATAGGTCAAATCGACTGGCACGCTTTGGATATCGATTCGGGTATTAACCCTTTGTGTTTGCAGATTCACTTTTGCATCAACATTAGTTAACAAAAATCTAGTAAAATACTTGACAAGGTTTTCAAACCACAAAAAATGTCTCTACGATAAAAATGCTAGAGATAAATTCGGATAAAAAGATCCAAACAAATTATTTAGAGTTTATGAAAATATCTCAATTTTAAAAAAAATAGATTTACCTCTAGAAAAATGGGAAAACCAAGAAAATTCTCAACACATTCAGATTAATGTCTAAACAATATTTTGAAAACTTTCCAAGACAAAAATATAAGATGTAATCAACACAAATGCATAGCATGAATGCATTCAACATTAATATATGTTGCATTCATGCTAGTTACATCTCAATTTTTTGTCATGGAAAGTTTTCCAAACATTTTTAGACATTAATTAAAATGTTGTGGAAATTTTTAGTATTTTTTGAGATTTTTTTGAATTTCCTAGAGCTAAATCTAATTTTTAAAGCTTTTAGACATATTTTTAGGACTCTGGTTTTGTCATGTGTGGTGTTTCAATATATCTCTAAGATTTTTCTCGAAAATTTTAGAAGTTTAGAGATATGTTCCATGGTTTCAAAATCTTATCTAGCATTTATCGGATTTCCATTAACTAAAAAAAAGATGAAACCACCTTCAAAACCTCCTTTGAGAGTTTGGGATAAAATGTGTTTTAAAATTTGATTGAGGAGAAAAACAAAATTGTGGCGATAGTTGATGGAGATAAATTGGACCTTTTTTTTTTTTTTTTTAGTGAACCTTTGGGTTTGCTGGTTGTGGTAATACCATGTGTTCGGCTTCACAAAAAAACAGTGAACCGATAGCCCAAGACTGATGGTCTGAAACCCAGCCCATTGGCCCATCTTACAGCCCACGTAATCATGCACGTGCAATGTGCAGTCGTCGTTGCCCAATTCAACATTTTCCCTCCATCTTCCAGCTTCCGCTATATCTACCTCCCCTGCTTTCCCCTTCTTGTGGCATCCTCTCTGCTTCTGCGTCTGAAATCACCATCGCGGCACCACCAATGGCACGGCCTCGTTGCAGCAACGCCGTCTTCGCGTCCTTCAACGTGCTCACCCTCCTCCTCGGCGCGGCCGTGCTCGCGTGGGGCATCTTAGCCGGCGCGCCCCACCACGGCGGCGGCGGCGCAACCGACTGCCAGCGCTTCCTCCGCACGCCGGCCCTGATCCTGGGCGCGGCCGTCATGGTCGTCTCCATGGCCGGCATCGTGCTGCCGCTCGTCGCTGCTCCTCTGGCTCTACCTCTTCCTAGCGGCGCTGCTCATCCTCGCCGTGCTCTGCTTCGCGGTCTTCGCGCTCGCCGTCACCAACGCCGGGGCCGGCCAGGCCGTGTCGGGGAGAGGGTTCAAGGAGTACCGGCTCGGGGACTACTCCAGCTGGCTCAGACGGAGGGTGGAGAACGACCGCACCTGGGGAAGGATCAGGAGCTGCCTCGCGGAGGGCGGCGTGTGCCGGAGCTTGCAGAGCAACCGGACGTTCAATGAGTTCGTCAACGACAACCTCTCGCCGGTGCAGGTCAGTGGGCTTTGCTAATTCTTGTGAAAGACTTCTTTGCTTGTTAGAAAAACATGCTTAGGCCTTGTTTGGATGCATTTGTATTCACCTCAATCCACATGTGTTGAAGTGAAATGAAATGGAACTTAGTTTAATTCCACTTCAATCCACTTCAACACATATAGACTGAGATGAATAAATGCGCATCCAAGCAAGTCCTTAAGGATAATTGTTGGCGTGTTTTCAAGTTACACTGATGGAACTAAGTAATGATCTACTATGTGATCTTCATAGTATAAACTAATTGTGAAGGAAAAGGTGGCTTTAAGATTGAGTTCTTAAAAAAGGTGCTACTTTTTGTATGAAAATTTGTATTTTCTTTGCATGTATTGTTGCAATTTTTCTTTGAAAATGGTCTTGTTTTTGCATTTTTGTCCTGCAAAGGACATGTTCTTCAGTTTCATAATCTCAGTGTTACCTAATGCATGCATGTATCCCTAAAGTCAACAGGAGGACATCTTCACCTGAACTACCCTTAGATATTTTTGAAAGCAAATGTTTTCTGAACCATTCTTGCGAAGTGATCCAGTGGATTGCTCAAGTTCCTTCTTTTAGCATTTAACTGTTTGTTTAGAACAGGGAGAGGGAGTGACTCTATTGAAAAAAAAAACAGGTGACAGCACGGTGTGTACTATTTTATTCTGTACCCAGGGGCAGGTGCTAAAATCTAAATTATTAGGAGGCAATTTAACATATTTTTAAAATTACATATACAATAAATTTTCATGTAGTACAAGGGGGTTGAGGTCATATTTATAAATTATGTTTTCCTTTTTACTCGCTCAAGGGCGTTGCATGTTTTTTTTTTCTTGATAGAATGCACTACTAAATATAATGTTTTGGTCTTTACACCTATTTTCAAGTTTTCAACATTCCTCCCAGAATTGATATTTAGCAACCTATTCTTGCCTTCAAGTGTATAAAATGTGAAATTTGAGAGATATCGGTATGATAAAGTCAATTTGAGATGTACACAAGTGAAATTTTGTGAAAGTACCTTTCATCTGGCGTCACTGGATGTGATATTTAGCAACCATCACGACTTCATCAAAGTCCTACATGCGCAATAGCTAGAGTAGATGACCAGCACAAACTTGCGATCCATATCATAGGATTTCATCATCGTTAACAACTCTTGTAAACTACTAAAAGTTTTCAGTAGATGATAGTGATGGTAATGGGTAATCGTGAATGGAAGGCTTCTACAGTGTACATCCATTGACTTGGTCTTAGATGTGCACTTGCAAGAGCATGCTTCTACACTCTACATGTGCTTTTTCAATAAAAACATTGATGTTGCAAAAAGGTCAAGTCTACATTACGCACTCAGATTCGGCTGTGATCGTGCATTTTCTGAAAAAAAATGTGTTTAAGCTTAATGACTTTGTGATCCAACTTGCATTGTGTTTTACACAGTCTGGATGCTGCAAGTCCCCAACTGAATGCAACTTCGCATACCTGAACGAGACCTACTGGATGAAGCCCTCAGGTCCTAGCAACTCGTCCAACCCTGACTGTGACGCCTGGTCCAACGACCAGTCTGAGCTCTGCTACGCCTGCCAGTCTTGCAAGGCCGGCGTCCTGGCTAATCTCAAGAACAGCTGGAAGAAGATTGCCATCATCAACGCTGCGTTCATCGCGCTCCTCATCGTCGTCTACTCCCTCGGATGCTGCGTGCTTCGGAACAACCGGCGGCAAAAGTACACCCTGGTTGGGAAGTAGTAGCTAGGAAGAAGAGTCTGATTTGGATCTTCAGAACTCAGAATTAAAATGCGTGCCACTGCCATGGAGTATATTTCAGCCTGTTCGCTTGTTGGTTCCAGCCAGGGCTTATGAGCCAGCCAACAACGTTTTTCTCTCACAACAAACCAGCACCAGCCGGGCTTATCAGCTCAGAAACCAACCAGCGAACAGGCCATTTGTGTTCTCTTATGTTCTGAAGCTTCTGTGCAAGAATGTTGTTGGATGGGTCTTCTTCTTCTATGTAAATGGTCATCGTGTGTGCCAAGGTTCATGGACCGGTTCTTATTATGATATATGTGAGAATAAAATGGAACCATGGATTTTGGATCAGACATTTTGTCCATATCACATTTTTTGTTTAAATTTCAGATTGACAGAAACAGAGTAGAAGTTCTGAATCACGGTGATCACTATTATCATGTTTGGAATTTAGGTTGTGCATTGTGGAGGTTTTTGTTTCACGAAAGCTACAAGCTAGATACCCTGAATGCAAGGATGAAGTTTTGGCAGTTTTGGTAATGTTTGGGATTTTCGGATGAATTATTGCTTCAGCATATTGAGTGGGCACATACAACTAGCAATAGTGCTCAAGGATCCTAGGTGGTAGTAGCAAGGCCTACTACAGTTGGCAGAGGGGGTCCAACCTTTTGACAAACCTACGGAAGTGCTGATAATACAATTATTTGCTTTCCAGCTGATCGAGACCCAACATGTGGATGTGGGCATCGTTTAGATTGAGGTTAGGAATCAGTATTTGGCATTGTAGCATTTTCGTTTGTATTTGACAATTATTATCCAATCATGGCCTAACTAGGCTCAAAAGATTCGTCTCGTAATTTATAATCAAACTGTATAATTAGTTATTTTTTTTATCTACATTTAATACTCCATGCATGTGTCCAAAGATTTAATATGATGAAGAGAGTGAAAAAACTTGCAATCTAAACAAGGCCGTGGTTAATGTTCATAGCCTGCCTTTTACAGTCTTGATGAGTATTTGGTGTCCCACCACATCTGAAACTGAACAAAAGAGAACAGTAAGAAACTGATGTAGCTTCAGATCATAACCGCTAGGCTCTTTCTTATCTTTGAAAATAGGAGTATCATATATAATAACCAAATGCAGCTGTTCTGACAAAATATTTAGTCTCCCAATATTTTCCCTATCCACTGTGGTGTACGGCCGGTGTACCCTCAGTGATATTGAAGCATGCACTAGTGTGCATACTTTGGATGGGCACAAGTACAATAATGCACTTATGTAATTAGTTCATTGTCTAGGATGCTATTTACACATTGACATACCCCCACACATGTATAGCTGCCCAGTTGAGCCTTTTGGAACCGATTGACATTTCCATTTCCATTGATAATGTTCTTACTGGACTAAGGATTAGGAAGGACATGAAAGTCTGTCGAGATCTTTCTTAGAAAGCCCGACCGAGACGAGCCAAGCCAGCAGGGGACTTGGGCCATTTGTAACAAACTGTTGTCTAGGAGTTGTGGCTCTTTTTTTTTTCTTTTTTGCTGTGAGACAGACAGGTACGTGACAATATCGATTCATCCCATGTTCTTCGGCACTATTTCAATACTACTTTTCAGCGAACGAACAATGTTTTTCTCTCACAATAAATCAGCATAAGTAACAGCAGCATAAGCCAAATTTCAGCGAAACGAACATAGCTAGGAAAACGAATCTGTATAATGTCCTGTTGGCAGTGTGGTACTAGCTACTACTGTAGTAGGGAACAGGGATTTGCATGTGAGTGTTCGTCGGATTGAATCATTACCTTGGCAATCTTAGTGGTCTACATAAAAGTTGCAATAGTGCTGTCGAATCCTAGGCCTCTAGCTACTAGATGCAACGACGGATACATACAGTTGTTGCATACAGAGGGTTCAGGTTCAACCCTTTTTCATACACATACACCTACTGAAGTATTGATAATGTACACTGCTAGTATTTTTCACTGGTTTCCTTGCTGGATCACAGCATGATAGTCCTAGTTTCTGAACCTGAAATGGCAGCAATGAGAAACTTGAAACTTTATTTGAAGACACAGGACACTGCTTACTCTTAGTTCTAGTCTTGCTTAAAATAAGTGCTCCCTCTCCTAGTACACAATACGAGTCACCTTTGATCACACCACCTCTTTTTTCCTTAGCAGTTAAGTACATACAGGCTAGTAATATTATGCCATATTTTGGACATACACAAACAGAGCCTTAGACCAGAAAAATCCCTGGCCCATCCCATCAGGACTGCAGACTCCACGTACAAGCAGATTATATTTTGCCCACCCAATTAATAAACCAAAATTTGCTAGTTATTTAACAACGACAAAACTTATTTCACCAAATGGATGATGGCTTGTGTTCATCCTATGCTGTGAGGGAGGAGATACAGCAAAACCAGGTCCATCTTTGCACTGACATGTACTTGCACAATAGTTACATTACCCACTGGTACTGCTGCTAGTACTGCTAGCTATAGCTATAGTAAGTTGGCCCCCGGAGACAATTCATCGGACAGAGCTCTCCCATGCCCATCCAGATCAGACGACGGCTTCAGTTGCGGTCCTTGCCTTCTGTGCATGCATGACATGAGCCTGGTGCCCAAGGATTTTCATTCAATCCTCTCACACCTCTCATGCAGCTCTGCACCTGCAGTCTCGCAGTTGCTGCTCCGTCCCTGCAATGCATTCAGCAGGCAAATGTTACTGACAGCGATGGAGGATATATATATGGGAAATTGTTTGTCATGGCGAGTCATTTTTTTATGAAACAGGAGGGGTTTGAACCCCGACTGAAATTTTTATTAAAAATAAAGGTAAAAGTACAAAAAGATACAATCCTTCAGGTAAATATATTCTTCAATGTTTCAAGTAAGGTTAAAAAGAAGAACCTTTAGATAGATTATCGTGCTATGAATGTGGCAAAAGTAAGCTTAAGTAAAGAAGATTGTTACTTTGGGCAAATCAAGAACTAGAAAAGGAGGCAATATAGCTGTATATTTCAGTAAACAAGTGTGCATTCAAATGGAAAAATCAAAGCCATGGACTTTTTTCTAAGTAGAAAGGAAAAGTTGTGTGAGATGGAAGTGGAAGGGTAGCTAAAACTTCAGAGTATGCCATATGGATATGCAATGTACCACAGATACATCATCACACTTGTGTAAAAGATCGAAGAGACATTTCAATCACTGACAGGAGGTACAGCAGTACAGTACTAGCTACTTATATATTAGTAATAACTCTGAATATAATAACCGTCAACACCCAAAACCCTGAATTCAGAATACTAAACTTTCAGATACTCATCAAAATCTAAAGAAACAAATAGCAGATGCAGACTAATATATTTACTGCACATCACACATAGATTAAACTAGATCATCCACCATCAAATCAAATTATAAAAAGACTCAGAAGTTCAAAAGATTGCACAGACAGCAGAGGACACTACACTCACCCTGAGATGTGAGATGAGATCATGAGACCTCAGCCCAGCTGGGAACGGGATCCTTTGCAGAGGCATTGCAAGAGCTCCACCTGCGTCTTGAGGCACACAACGTAGTCCAGCGTCTCGGAGAGCAGGGAGAGGCCACGCATCGCCTCCCCTCCCGGCACAAGGCTCCTCAGCACCTGCAGCCTCGTCCTCACCATCCTCCTGGCCGCCGCCATTGCACTGCATCTGCTGCCTCCTCCGCCTCCGCCGCTGCCCGCTGCCAGCTGTAGCGAGCTCCTCCTCTTCCTCCCGGCGGCGCCGCTGCATACCCAGCGCGACCTCCGCACGATCCTCCTGCTCCGGGCTTCCTTCCTGACCCTCGCCGCCGCCGCGGCCATCTCGTAGCCGGCGCCGCCCATGATGCGGCGCAGGAGCGCCTCGTTGCGCTGCTCCGCTGCGTGCCTCGCGACGAGCGCGCGTGCCCACGCCGTCGAGCGCAGCGCCGCCGCGCTTGGGCGGGCCCGTGCGGACGCCAGCGCCATCGCCACGTCCGAGGAGAGCCGCACGGCGTCCCGGCGCTCCTGGAGGCCCATGGACTTGGACGCCTGGCCGGCCGCCCGCAGGCTCAGCAGGAGCTGCGCCATGAAGGCCTTCTTGAACTTCCTCGGAGCATGCATTGGTGTCACTCGCGACGAACAAGCAATGGCAAGCTAGCTTCGTTCCTTTGCTTCTTTTTTTTTCCTTTCAGTTGGTTCTTGGAAGGAGGAGAAGAAGAAGGTGATGGATGGGATTGTGTTGCTGTAGGAGTTCCAGCTGCAAGAGGAGAGGTTTACGTGAATATAAAGCAGCAGGTAGCCAGCGCCCTATTCACTTACTTATAAACCATATTTTTTAGTCAACAAACAATATTTCTCTAACAATAAATCAGTCAATAATATTTTTAATCATATTTTATTAGCCAAGCGAACAGCATGTGGACCCAAAAAAGTTGCATGTGGGCTTGCTCAGCTGCTATTCATTGCGCAGCGTGCAGGGTATATTGTTCTGCTTTGAACCATCCATTTGGATTTATTAAAACAAACAGCCCTGTTTGCATTGGGATATTGGCCCTATCGCTTCTCTTATAATCCGTCTTTTCAGCTTGTTTTTTAGAGGTAGAACGGTGTTTTTTCTCACAACAAATCAGACAGAATAGTATTTCGACTTGTTTTTTCAGCGAAACGAACAGAGCCATAGACATTTTAGTACTGTATGTACTAGTATTTCGTTTTTTTCCTGGTAATTGCAGAACAAGGAGTAAATTCGGCTAGAGTAGTACTTATTAGTTACAAAATCGGATAATTAGTTATTAGTACTGATAAAAGGGCAATATGCTGTACATGTACTTTAGGTGATGAATGCATTTTCTTTTTGTTAATTCCAAGTGGAGAGGTTTATGATACTGAATAAGTACCATGAGACTAATCATAGATGAATACAATTATGTAGTAAATATATCCGAAGATATAAATATTGATATTATTTTCTATAAACTGAGTCATTTAAAAAAAAAAATCACGTTAGTTCCAAACTAGAAGTGCACTCCTTTTAGAACGCACAAAGCAAAAATATCTCCGATACATGAGGGGACCCACCCCAACCCCGAATGGTCATTTTAACTGTCAAAAGCAGTTATATAACTTCCACTGGAGCGAGAATCTTTTTCTATGAAATTTTATGTGCTCATTATTAAATAAATAAACTTAGGGAGTAAGAAACAAAAGGTGAGAGGTCTGAAGTATGAAAGATGGTACGGGAAAAGGAAAAGAAGAGGAGAAAGAGTACACTTTCTGTGGGGGAACATGTTACAAGGAGAGAGAGAGAGAGGGGGTTGGGGTGATGGGCAGAGAGAGAGAGAGAGGGCCAGAGGCAGACCATGCACATGCCTGCACATGCTGGACCAGCCCCACTTGGAGACCCTATAATAACATCCAAATAGTCATCATAAATCAATGCTAAACATTGTTCCCGGAGAAACGGAAGACACGTCCATTCGGCCAAAGATGACTCACTAATCAGGTCGATAATTAGGGGATTCTTTTTCCTTTGTCAAAGTAATGCACTGCATTTCCATCTAAACAACATCATTGCCAACTTCTTTAATTAATTGGCTACTGCAATGTCAATTTTACTGTACAGCTGTGGCTTCTGTTCTGGGTGTTGTTGGTAAAAGTGTCATATACATAATACAAACTAATGAGTTAGTGCAACTTAGCATGTAAGCACATCGAGCAATTAGCAAAGAATGATAAGAAAAGACTACAAAATCATTGTACTAAAATTATAGCCCATGGAGATGGCATACCATTGTTGAAATCTTTTAGATTTAAAAAAGTAAGTTTTACCATTGTTTTGTCCATTAGATTGCAAATTTTGTACAGGTCATTAGACAACCTAGATATTTTAAAAACATGATATCGTACTTCTATTACTACTCATCCATGTTTCAAAAAAAAGTCAATTGCGTTGATTATGACATACTAGGGCTAGTAATTTTAATTCATGTATAATTTTGGGCCACGACTAATTAAAATTCCTTATTTTCGCTCTCTTTTTTGAAACATTTGATTATGACATACTAAAGTAAAATTCTCATGAGCACCTTTGAGAAACTTAGGGCTGTTTGAATTGCTAGTAGTTACTAGTCGTGATTATAAGCTAGTTTGCTAACAACTAAAAGATTTTGCTAAATGCAACTCAAGATTAATTTTTTACATATTCTACATTTAATCCTCATGCATAATCGCTCCATCGTCCGAAAAATTGATGTGATGGAGAGAGAGTGAAAAAACTTGGAACTTTGAGACAATCTAAACAAGCCCTTGATTTAAAAATGGAGTAAATTGACCATCCTTTACCATTGTTTCCGTACAGGTCCATATATACTCTATTTTTTCTAGGCCACAGCTATTCCGTACAGGTCATTAGACAACCTAGATATTTTAAAAACATGATATCGTACTTCTATTACTGCTCATCCGTGTTTAAAAAAAAAAAGTACTACTCATACCGCAACCTATGGAGGGTTTAGATTGCAAGTTTTTTCACTCTCTCTCCATCATATTAAATCTTTGGACACATGTATGGAGTATTAAATGTAGATAAAAAAATAACTAATTACACAGTTTAATTGTAAATTATGAGACGAATCTTTTGAGCCTAGTTAGGCCATGATTGGACAATAATTGTCAAATACAAACGAAAGTGCTACAATACCAAATACTGATTCCCAACCCCAATCTAAAGAAGGCCCAATCGAATAAAACAACATCTTTCGTGATTATGACATACTAGGGCTAGTAATTTTAATTCATGTATAATTTTGGGCCACGACTAATTAAAATTCCTTATTTTCGCTCTCTTTTTTTGAAACACATTATATGCATGCATACTAACCTCATATGAATAAAAAAAAGTAATCTGTATTCTCATGAGCACCTTTGAGAAACTTAGGGCTTGTTTGAATTGCTAGTAGTTACTAGTTGGGGCTAAAAATTAGCCTAAATTAGCTATGGTTGTTAGCTAGTTGGCTAACAACTAATTAAAGATTTTGCTAAATAAGTAGCCCACTTATTAGCTCTCCTGTTTAGATGCACTTGAGCTAATTTTAGCTAATAATTTTTAGCTATCTAGCAATTAGCTCTTATATCCAAACATACCCTTAGTTGGTGCCTCATTTTTAATAATAGCGTCATTTTGTTCTACAACAGAAACATAAAAATATACAAGCACCCATATGAGCATGCACTAGCGTGCACTGTCTCTTTCTCTGCTCCCTCATATTCGAACACTATACTCATGTAGATAGTTTCTTATCTTTATCTGATTATGATTGACTTTAGTTACAGATTATTATATATGTTTTTCTGTCCTAATTCATAGTTTTCCCCTTACATTGCGACTCTGAGTGTTTGACATGAGTTTAGTTGGAAGCCTCTCTCATTTCTTCATACTCCAACCATAGATACTTTATTATCTTTATTTGTTGGGATGGACTTTATTAATTTACAATTATAATTACATGATGCATTGCACCTCCAAGCGTGTGGTTGATATGTATCAGTTAAAACTCTATTTCATATTTTCATACTTTAACACAATACTCATATAGATATATACATTCTTTTCTTTATTCATTGAGAGCTTGAGATAGATTTTAGTTACCAATTACTTTATATGCTTTCTCCTTTTAACTTTGAATCGCGCCTTCATGCATGCCTGTTTAATATAAGTTTTGTTGGAACCTTAGCTTAAACCATATGTTTTTGACATGGAAAGTGGCATGATCAGTTTTTTGCATACATGTATATATGTTCAACATGGTGACATATATCATGCAGTGTATACATACTTTGAATTATTTTTTCCATATTAACAATAGAAATGAGTAATTCCATAGAGGCATATATAGAAACAATTTGGGATATTTCATAATGCCATATGTATCTAATTTGGTGTTAGAGGTTACTTTAGCTTATTCTTAATTAATAACACAGAGGTGGTCTTATGTAATCTAGATGCAAGTATGGGGTTAATTATTTTTATAACTTAAGTTAGTTTTTCTATATTAACAAAGATAGAAGTGAGTAAAGTTAGAAGCATATATAGTAGTACTTTTGGATATTTTGGGGTAGGGGACATGTGGTGTGTGTGTGTGGGGTTTGGTTTCCTTTGACTATTTCTATAATGGTAGATGTGAGATTTTAGAAAATATAGTGAGATGACAATATGTTTCTAATGGTAGAGTCACATGGCCACATGTTTCTAATTTTTTGTGTTAATTTTAGGATTTATCTTTTTCTAGCACGTCTTATGAGTAATATTGTGGGGACTTCTTATAGAAAAATCTTCAATTAGTATAATGACCAATGGTAATATTCTTCTTTTCACTTGTGTTCCAATGTCATACTTATAGAACTAGCTCACAAATATATCAAATAAAGTGTTTTGATGGACAGTTTAGCAATAAATTAGTCATGCATAGTTTTTATTAACTGGCTTACGCACACTAATTATTTAATTAGCAATGCACATGCTATATAACCCAAACGTAAGTAAATTTTAAATTCAGCTAGAGTACATACATGGATTGTACAAAGAGAGCATTGAAGTATGCGTCAGATAGTATATGCAAGTCTATGGTATGATTATTGTTGTACACTGTTGCAGCTTTGCATGTGTTTCTCCATTGGGGCTATTGCGTTCTTGCCCCTACTTTGACGTCCAATTGTGATTTTACCCCTTGCTTTTGTCATCATTGTGATTTTACCTGTTTTTTTAAAACGAAGCTTAAGTTTACCCCTACTCCGGGAACAGCAGGTACCGGTGTCAAATAGGCTCAGTAAGGACAAGTTTGCCCATGCGAAATTGCCCCTACTTATCTGAATACATTGTGATTTTACCCCTGTTTTAAAAAAAAAAATTGGCAGCATCATTGCACAACCTGTTACATATGATTCCACACAGCATGCAAATATAGATAGATAATATCACATCAAATGAAAGTGTAGCAAAAGTATCCATACAGTACCAAGCCTCATCCAACATACAACTCCAACAAAAGTGGTAGCTAATAGTGAGATATTACATGTTCAGTGTCATACATCACATTCATGCATCTATTCCTAACAATGCAGCCAACCTCCCTCCTCTTCCTCTTCCTCTTCCTCTTCCTCTTCCTTCTGTTCCAGCCCCTTCTGCTCCTTCTGTTCTAGGTCCTACACTTGCACTTCCTCTTCCTCTTCCCCTTCCCCTTGCACTTGCACTTGCACTTCACATGAATGGAGAAAAATGGTTCACTAAACAAGTTGACAAAATAAGCATGAGTAAAGAAGCAAAAAAAATACAAATGAGCATGACTTACATTGATGCTTGAGAAGATGATTCATTTCTTATTGGTGGTGGCCTCATCATAGGACTTGATCCTAGAATTTCTTGGTCTTCCTGGTTTCCTTCTCAGTTTAGGCTTCTTGATTTTATAGCCCAAATCAACATATAGCCAATTATCCTTGTATGTCATTGGATTGAAAGAACATGCATATGCCTTTTTTAACCGATCAACAGAGAAGTACTCATGCACAAAGTCATTCATTCATACTTCTCTACTAATCTTAGAAATGAAAGCTAAAGCATGAGTGCAGGGCTTTCCAGTTACTTGTCAAGCCCTACAAGTACATATTTTTTGTCCTAAGTTGATTGCGTACCTGAATCTGTTCACGGTTACTTCAGCTGTTCGAGCCCCACATTCAATACCTTATGGCCCTTGATACTCTTGGCTTTAGCATTTAGAGCATTGGTCATAGCTGGAATGATTGTGCTTGACATTTTACTAGCAATCTTGGCTCTCAAAACAAATTTCTCAATGATTATTTGTCTTATCTTGTCATGCATATCAACAATTTGAAAATCCTTGGTTTTGGACACCCAACTGTTAAAATTTTCAGAGAGGTTGTTGTTGATGTAATCTACCTTGCATTCTTTCCCAAATTTGCTTCTACTCCACACAAGTGGATGGTTGTCATCCAACCAGGATAGTGCACTAGGATCCTTCTCCTCTATGTTTTGCATGAAGTACTTGAACTTGTCATTTGTGAAGCTCTTGGTAGCTGCCCACATATTCTTACCATAAAGCTCACCATTGTACCCATTCTTCTTCATGTTCTTCCACAAGTGCCTCATCCATTCTCTATGTTCCACTCCTGGGTACACATCATGTACAACCACCTCAATTCCTTTGCCCGCATCTGTACTAATGACCAAGCCTGTAGGAGTACCAATAGCCTTCTTTAAGTTATTCACAAACCAAGTCCAGCTTTCCTTAGACTCGTCTCAATCACACCATAAGCCACTAAAAATAAGCAGTTCTGACCATCCACTGCAACAGCTGCTGCTAACTGACCCCTTCCCCTTCCAGTCAAGTGTGTGGCATCCATGGCAATGTAAGGCCTACATCCTTGCAAGAACCCATCAATGCATGGTTTAAGAGCAACAAAGAACCTACTGAAACACAAATCAACATTGTCATCTTCTTCAGTGTCTATGTCAATGACGCTGCTAGGTACTACTCTTAGAAGCTCAGCCTGATAAGTTGGTAGCAAGTTATAACTATCAGCCCACTTCCCATATATGATGTCCATTGCCCTTAGCTTGCCTCTGAAAACTCTATCATATGGAACTTCTATCGAGTACTTCTTCTTGGGCCTATCTTGCAACTCCTTTGGTCTCATTTTAGGGTCTTCCCGCAACAAATCGACAACTCTTTTAGCTACCCATTTATTGGAGGTCATTGTTTCACCACAATTTTTGTAGGACCCACAAGTATGCTTTGGACCACTAGTCTTAACCTATAATAAAAAAACAATAAGAAAAGAACCATTTTATTAGTAAATTGCTGCACACTAATACTTCTTACTTGATGCTGAATGTTACAAAAAATTGAAATTACCTTACAGCCAATGTACTTTTTACTTGTAGATGCAAAAAACTTCCACTTGCAACCTTGATCTGCTCTCTTGCATATGGCTCTAAATCTGCTCTTGTCCTTTTTCACAATCTCAAAGGCATGATCATTCAAGATGGCATGATGTGTAACTACAGACTTTCACTGATCCACGTCTAGGAACACCACATTTACATCAATACATGGATTATCAACATCATATGAGAAGGGTGGAGGGTCATATTCATCATCTTCAACAACAACTTCACCATCAGGATTAAACTCAGGGTCAGAGCAATCATCACAAGAATCAGAGGATGCAGCCAAGTCACTATCATAGCTGCTATCACTTGCTGCCACAAGTGAATCAGTGTCAGAATATATGCCCTCCTCATCAACTCCTACACCCTCATCATCATGTGCGCCTTTTGCTTTGGATTTGGTGGCTCTCTCTTTTTTGGTGGCCCTCTCTTTTTTGTTTGTGGATGTAGCTCTCTCAGCAGTGTTTATCTCATTGGTGGGCACTCTATTAATTATAGAAGGGTGGCACCTACGTTTTATTGGTGAATAATGCAATGGACCCTCAAAATCATTAATTTGGGCATTAATGTACACCTTTCCCTTATCTTTATTGAGTTCAAACCACTCAAGCAACTACTCATCCGTTTTAATCTCAATAGAAGTTCCTCTAGAAATTTCATCCAATGCACGCCACAAATTTATGTACTGTTTTGAACCCCACATGTAGTGCTCAGCTATGAAATTAACTAGCTACAATAGGTCAAAGCTATGCATGTCAACAACTTGAGTAGGCAAGGTTCTACCCTGTTGCCATGATTTTGGTCTCTCATCAGGCAAACTGAAAAATGACAGAACTAACAACAAGGCTCATATCCATGTGATTTGGCCTACAAATCACATCATCGAATACACAGTTAGTTAATCGCTCTACAAACATAAACAAATTCTTCCTACAAATCGCTCTACAAACAGAAACTAATTTTCCTATAAACCAAATGACAGGAGCTCCAAATCTTACCTAGTCTCTTCACCAATGTCTCAGAAATCCATCTCACCGGGGTCGCCGGTCCTGTCCTGGCATGGCATAGCGCCTGGAGGCCTACTGCTCGGGGCGCCTGCCGCCCGACCACGCTAGGCCCTGTTCGCTCCTGCACCGCCTGGCCACCCGCGCTGCACGGGGCGCCTGGGCGCCCGCTGTGGCAGAACCGTCTAATCTAATGCCCTCCTAAAAGTACTTGTCCTCCATTAGATACTAAGTACCCAAGAGAGTGCACTAAATCATGCCATTCCATCGAACCCACCCAAAGGGAGAGCTCAAAAATCTACATTTTTCGTCTGGATCATAAATGAGAGAGTAAAGCTTACAACATTCTTAGTCATTTCTTACATCACTTTATTACAACATCAGAGTACTTAAACAAGTTGAATGCAATAGCGGGATTAAAACAGTTTACATGTAAATGAGTTTATACATTTCAAGTTCACAAGTTTTATCTTGTAGTGGAAAATAAACATATGATCAGAGTTACAGTGGAAACAAAGATTAATTGAATGACATGGTGAAATATTAACATAGTGGACATTTATATACAAGAGATGCTAGCAGATTTTACATCTTTTCTTATAAAAACCTTTAGTTAGGGTTATAAATAAACACTACGATTGCAGCGTGAAAGAAATCCTTTCTGAGCCCACCAGAAGGTTTCCACACACAAGAGTCAGCTCTAGCATCCACCTGTCACCTACAACAGGGGGAATGAAACCCTGAGTACTCGATTGTACTCAGCATGACTTACCCGACAGGAGGAAAATAAAAGACTCCAAGGATATGCAAGGCTTATTTGGCTTGTTGGTTTATTGCATTTGCAGGAAGCATTACTAATAGTGCATCCTTATATTCAAGTTCCTAGCAATTGTTTTAGTTACTTAACTAACCATTCTAGCTAAGCACCTATGCTACTTTCAAGCATGTGGATAAGCAATCAGAACCATTTTATCACCTTCTAGTTCCAGTTCTTTCTACGGTGCTAGACCATGGCCAAGTCGGTACCGTCTCATAGAAATAGCAATTCATGAATCAATGTATCCCAGCTGGATACCTCGAAACACACGCCCTGCTTGTACCCTAGGCATGAACGGAACCAACTCGTCCCACTCCTGTCAAGGGGCCTAGGTCCCTGTCCAAACTTGGACTCCAAGCCTCCAACACCTGAGACCCGGTCTCAGTATGGTGCTCAGACCTCCACCTAATACCCACCCCTAAAGTCGGTCCAGAAAGAGCCAGAACCCATGACAAGAGAGTGATAAGTCTTCCCGCTCCCATAAGCAAGTATGTGCTCAGGATAATAAGTATGTGCTCAGGATAATAAGTATGTGACCTGACTACCATCCACAGCAACGGACGATCCTCAATCGACGCAGGTGGAACAAGTGCAATCCGAGCCTCGCTCGAATGCCTAACCAAGTCCAGATCCAAAGTACCATTCCGCCCGGTCTCCAATTAGCATCCATATATATTTCAGGTGATAGTATATATAACAATAATATTTTTTCTATCTCTCACGAGTGACAGGTAATCACTCGACTTCTACCAGATCCTATAGCATAGCAATCTACACGATCTTGCTATACTAGTAAGACTCATAGGATAGGGATATATATATATATATGCAAGTGGGTTTCATTCAACTCCTCAAAACTTAATGCACAAACATGAAATAAAAGTGCTGCATAATAGAGGTTATGCACCGAGGCTTGCTTGGGCAAGATGTAACCAAGGATTAGCATTCCACCATGGCGACATGATCACCAAAACACCACCTTTGCTGCTACTCCGGTCGACTCCACGATCCATCATTTCCTATTATGATGTTCGCAGATGCAATGCAGAAAACGTAATTAACCAATGGCAACCGTAACTCTAAAAACACGACTACGCCTCGCAAGCTAACAGGCTAGCTCTAATGACTAACGTACTAGGCTACGTATCCATGTCGTCAAATAAGACCTCATTTCTAGAAAATGCTTTAGTTCTACAACCCTAAGGTGTTTTGGCTTCTTATTGATTAAATTTATATATTCGAACTAGGGCACATTTAGCTACCTTAGCAAATTAATTATTATGGAGCTATAAAAATTATAGTGAGCATCAAATAATGTTAGGATTTTTTTGTAAAAATTCTAGAGCCAACACTACTACCAATTCCTCACAATAATTCCTACAAGTTGATACTTTAACAATATTAAGTGCTTCTAATTAATTAGATTACTCTTGAAATTTCCATGAAATTATGTGAACAAAATACACTAACAGGTAGATCATGATTTTAGGAACTGAACAAAATTGGTTTCACAATTTTTGGTCAACTACACAAATTTATATTGAATTTACAAGTTTGCCTTAGAAACTAAATTAGAAAAATGCTTTAGGAAAAGGAAAGGGCCGGCGACAACTAATTCGGCCCAAAAGCCCAGCACGGGGTGCGACTGCACACGCGTCGCTATGGCCCAGCACGGCCCAAGGCCGGGGGATCCCGCGCGACCGGCGCAATTTTAGAACAAACCCCACCGTTTAGATGAATTACGTGTCGCAACGCCTCAATATTCCCTCAGTCTTAGGTTTTGCGAAAAACACCCCCAAAGAAGTTGCCTTCTCGCTGACTCAGTCCTCGACGCCCTCGGGCATGACAACGTAGCCCTCAATCGACATTGCACGCCTTCGCCGGTCAATAGAGCAAAGAACAAGCCAAACGAGCAAGTCGACGAGCACCGTGGAGCAAAAGCGAAACCCTGGGCAGCGATTAGAAGTTAAACGGTGACTCTAGTGCACTGCTCACGCCGGCGGACCTACTTCCATGGCGGCGCATCTATTTCAATGAGTCTAAGAGCTAACGAGATGATAGAGATTGCGAGGGAGCAGAAGGGGCTTACCACGAGGCCAGTCGTGCAACCAGTTGAGGAGGGGAAGGTCAGGAGAACCTTGGCCATGTACGCCCGAACTGTGCAGTGACGCTCCGAGCGTGGCACCGGTGCGTCACCACACCCACGGCGGGGACCCTGACCAGAATGACGTGAACTCTAGCTAGAGGGGGTCAAGATGATCCTAGAAACGCCATCAATTGAATCTTTACCTTCGGTTTGGCACTTAGCCCCAACTCTACCGGCTCGGCGGCGCACCTGGCCGACGGCGAGCAAAACGCCGAATTCGCCGACTACAAGGATCGTCTGCGCCTTGGTGTAGGTCGGTTTGCTAGATAGCTTCCAATCCTAGCCACTAGGGCACTGAATCAAGGTGGGATATCATGGACCGAGCGTTTTTAGCTTGCGAAGCGGCGTGACTCCTTTGGCGGCAAGGGCAAACGGGGCAGCGGCTTCGAGGCTCAGCCAACCTCGGTCGAGGCTACGTTTAATCAGCGAGAGCATCCGCATGATGTGGCTCAGAGGGAGTGTGTTGTGGGGTGCTAGGATGGGACAACTTCATCTTGGTTGGGCGTGGACGGCAGCAGTAGAATAGCGGTAGCGCACTAGGTGGTCACGCGGGGAGGGCAGCGACACCGCATCAAGGGAAGCAGCGTGACGTGATAGTGGATGCAGGCAGCGACCAAGGCCAAGAACGGTGAAGCAGTGGCAGCGTGCGCGCGTGGTGACTGCAGACACCGGCTGAGCAACGACAAGCGGTGACGTGCATGGATTTTAAAGTGAAGCAAGGGCTGCTCATTAACTCGATAAGGTTCAACCAATTCCTTGAACCCAAAGTCGGTACTATCGACTAGCTAGCGGAGCAACTCACACGTCCAGACGATGACCGAAGTGAAAGATAAAGATATGCCAAGATATGTTCATCGCGCCAAAAACCGGTTCACGAACAGAGCATCAACAACAAGGTTACAACACGTTCCAACGAAATTTGGGGAATTTTTAAGAGAGCAATGCGACACCCAACGTAACTACGACCTACCCAATGCCCAAGAGCTTACTTAGATGCAACCAACAATAAAAGAATATGAAGCTAGCGTTTAAACATTTTAGTTAGAATTTAAACGCCAAAATGGCATTTTAAACATAAGTTCAATTTCTTGCCGATTAAACAAAAAGTTCTAGTTTAAATTTTGGACTCGATGTTTGAGCTCCCAAAAACGCTAGTTAACAATATTCACTTCCCAAAAATTAAAGTTGCACTCTTATCTACACTATTTGCTCATCATTTTTTACATAAACACTATACACATGTTAGATGTTGTTTCTGTTTACAGAAATTGTTTTTTGTTTCATGTGTGTTTTAACTCGTTAAAATTTGAAATCTCGTTCGGCTAGATTTCCCGAGGCCTTAACCTAGGTGCTCAGCAAGTTCATAACAATAGAGGTGTTACAACCTTCCCCCCTTAAAAGAATCTCATCCCAAGATTCGGAACAAGAATCAAAAAGGGGAAAATGTGATTACCCTTCGCAGATCTGAAATTACACGGAAGATTACACGACTTCAGATACTAAACCACACAGAGATTTAGAGATACACAATTAAGAGCAACCTAGTACAACCAAGGCTTAATCCAGAAGTCTAGCTAGACAATGACAAAGGAGAAACAACAAGATAATGATCAACCAAAACATGGCGTATGACCAACAGATCCAGAAGCACGAGGGTGAAAAATTGATCATCGTGAACCCTAAGACTTAAACTAACCAGAGATGGACTTGAACTTCTTTGATAGAAATCCAGATCCATTCTTCTTTTTAGATTACGCAATCACCTCTGACTAGCGACCCTAGTTCCACGAATGACAATTGGATCTTGTAGCTCTGTCTCCAACTGCTTCTTTCTCGACTTAGTTACTTCCCGAGTTAGTCCAACTTGCACGAATGAAAAGGATCTACTCTACGAGCTCTGCTTCGGATTCAAGGGGAATGGGGATGGAGGAGGGCATGGGCATCTTATAGTGGTGAACAGAGGTGGGGCCGCAGCGCACCGGGAGTGGAGGGGATTCGCTTGACGGGGGATGCGTGCGGGCGGCCGTGTCCCTAAAAGAAGAAAAAGGAGAGGGGAAAGGGGGGGTCCAGTACAGGAGTGAGGGCAAGGATCGGGAGCCGATAGGTGCTGGGAAAAGGGGAAGCACATAGTGCATGAGTATGGGGGGAGGTGCGGCATATTGCCGTGGTCACGCGAGAACGGGGTGCGAGTGTGCCTAGACACTGACGGTGTCCATAGGGCACGCTACAATAGTGACCTAGCGTGCGTAGTGCTGTTGAGATGGACATAGGGCTTGGGACATGATGTCCACTCTAGCCATATCAATCACTCCCGACCACCCGAGGACTAACGTTTCCTGGTCGCTCTTCTTTTCCTTCCCGTCCTTGACCACAATATGCACCAATCTCTCGTATGAACTAAGATCAGGACATACGTACTCCCTCCCAAAACCACATTCCCTTGGTTACTCTGAGGGAACACTATTTCACCAACCCGTTGTGGATTTCCTATTTGAACATCGGATTGTTTTTCGAGGAGAATATTTTGTAGCAAGAGCAGTATGGTGGTGTAGCTTGGCAAAAGTGCTGGTCAATAACCTCGATACCAGCACATGCCGAGCAGCGTCACCATGTGGCGGCTATTCCACAGGGGCCCTCGGTTTCGCTGTGGCACCATAAGTTATTAACCAGACAACTTTACCAACTTACACGCAGTGAAAGCAGTGGGGTCATAGACCATAGAATCAGAGGAGTATTGCAAGGGAAGATTCAGACAATGAGGATTCCTTATACAACATGGGAAAGGAAATCAAATCCCACAACGGATTTAATTTAAGAGATTCAAATGTTCTGCTAGGATATCCATAGCTAGTTGATACAGTGTCCTCTGTTATCCAATCATGGCTGGTCTGCTTGTATCTGAATAGTAGCTCTTCTTGTAACCCACTTAATGTCACCTCAAAAACCCTAAGCAAGTTTAACAAGACCTAAGGGTAGATTGATGTAATAAACACAATAAAATAAGTGAAATGCATGTTCCAAACGCCCTCACGCTGGTACAACATACATGCACTCCCATTCCCATCACATCGCTTGCCTCCTATGACTAGATGATCATAACAACTACAGATGAAATATAACGGAAGGATTACACACTAGAGGATAGCGACGAGAAGCACCACAGACTACGGATACACCTCCCTAAGGCAACTAATCTACTTTGCCAGACCACACAGCTTCATTCCCAGGCTCAATGGATTCTCCTACTACCCTACTATGGGTCTACCTCCTCTCTTGGCAGTGGCTGAGTGAGGGGAAGCAAGGGCTCTCCTTCTGAAACCTCTGAGGGTGGAGGTGCTGGCGGTACTGCAACATCGATCCTCTTTCTTTCTGGTGGGTGGACAGGGATCCCATCCAAGATCAAGGGGTTCTACCGCTCAGCGGCGAACGTCCTTCACTTGGCCCTGGTGACAAGGTAGGCCTCCTCCAGTTGATGGGCATGCCGATCTTCAGCCTCCTTTAGGGCTTCTGCCATGGCAGTTTAACGACTCTCTACGACTGCCACACTGGCATGTGCTTCAGCGAGCTATACCTGAAGCGTCCTGGAGAAGATCTCAGCTTCCTTAGCTCATCGGAGACACTTCCTCAGCTCTGAGGCATGCCGGTCATACTGCTCATCTAGAGCAAGCAAGTACATGGTCAAATGCACCATGGTAGGGCTTTCTTCTTGCGCCTCTCGCCCTTGCAAAGACTCCATGCGAGCCCTCCATACTCATCGATTCTTTTCTAAAGGTGGAAAGAACCTCATAGGTGTACGAGCAATGGGCTCTTCATAGATCTGGCAAAGGTGCCGCAAGGCTTTGCGGGCCACAACTTGGTTGGTGTCGACAAAGCGAAACCCGGTTGCGGTCACATTCCAGGTTGTGGCTAAGAGGGAGCGTGTCGTGGGGTGCTGGGATGGGACGACTTGGTCTTGGCAGGGCATGGACAGTGGCAGTGGAATAGCGGTCGCACACTAGGTGGTCGCGTGGGGAGGGCAGCGACACCACGTCAAGGGCAGCAGCGTGACGTGACAGTGGATGCATGTAGCGACTCGGTGGTAGGTGGATCGAGCGATCGAGATTGGTGCAACGTCGGCCATACGGCGACTGCCACGACATCGGCTAGGCCCGTGCACGGCCTGGCCGGCAGCGCACACGCGATGGCCACACAGTAGCAGCCCTGCAGCTCAGTCCTAGCCCGCGGAGGTGACCGTGGCCAACCCTAGCCCGATGTGCGGCCGGCAGCCAGCAGAGCCCACCACGGGGCATGACCAAGGCCAAGAACGGTCAAGCAGCGGCAGCGTGCGCACGTGGCGACTGTAGACACCGGCTGAGCAACGACAAGCGGTGACGTGCACGGATTTTAAAGCGAAGCAAGGGCTGCTGATTAACTCGATAAGGTTCAACCAATTCCCTGAACCCAAAGTCGGTACTATCGACTAGCTAGCGGAGCAACTCACACGCCTAGAGGATGACCGGAGAGAAAGATAAAGATATGCCAAGATAGGTTCATCACGCCGAAAGCCGGTTCACGAACAAAGCATCAACAACATGGTTATAGCACGTTCCAACGAAGTTTGGGGAATTTTTAAGAGAGCAACGCGACACCCAACGCAACTATGACCTACCCAATGCCCAAGAGCTTACTTAGATGCAACCAACAATACAAGAATATGAAGCTAGTGTTTAAACATTTTAGTTAGAATTTAAACGCCAAAATGGCATTTTAAACATAAGTTCAATTTCTTATCGATTAAACAAAAAGTTCTAGTTTAAATTTCGGACTTGATGTTTGAGCTCCCAAAAACGCTAGTTAACAATATTCACTTCCCAAAAATTAAAGTTGCACTCTTATCTACACTATTTGCTCATCATTTTTACATAAACACTATACACATGTTATATGTTGTTTCTGTTTACAGAAATTGTTTTTCGTTTCATGTGTGTTTTAACTCATTAAAATTTGAAAACTTGTTTGGCTAGATTTCTCGAGGCCTTAATCTAGGTGCTAAGCAAGTTCGTAACACCATAGATGTTACACCCACGACGCGCGGCGCCTGGCCGCCCACGACGCACCCTGCCCTGGCCGCTCGGGGCCGCGCCCGTGCCCTCCTGGCGCTACAACCCACCCACCCGCTTCCGTGCCCTCGTCGCCCAGTCGCACCCGCTAGGGTTTCAGAGAAGAACGGGAGAGATAGAGCGTACGGTAGAGAGAATGGGGGAATTGGGGAAGGTATGATTGGATAAGGGTATTATTGTCCTTTGGTCTTATTGTGAAGGGTTTTGTTGTTTTTTAATTTTTTATTCCAGAAACAACTAACAAAGTTAAAAGTAGGGGTAAACTGAGCCTTAATAGTTACAAAGCAGGGGTAAAATCACAACGATGACAAAAACGAGGGTAAAATCATAATTGGACATCAAAGTAGGGGTAAGAACACAATATTCCCATTAGCAAGAGGTTCCCTTGACTTTGTTGGCTATGAACTACTGTAGTACTTCATGGCCAGGGCATTTGAGTGCAGCGGCAGAGTGACACAGTAACATGGAAGAAGCATGATAGCTTGTGTGGGTGTGGGGGCGTGCCAGAGCCCACCATCCAGTGACTTTTTCTTCCACACCATCTTCCTTCCTCTTAGCGCCAAAACTTAAGAAGGTCATTCACATGGCTGCCACATGGGTCTTACTAATCCCATAAAAGCTATACATGTGAATTACATCTGATTTTCAGTTTGTTAAAAAAATAATGTAATTTTTTTATTAAACTTTTTTCTGGGTGCATGTATTGTCTGTCTCTCTTATAGTGAAGTTAAATGTGTATAGCTAATTTTATATAGGGAAATCTACTCTGGAAGGAGCTTCAAGCAGCATGGTCATTAATTTTATATACACCCGTGAGTCCTTTTATTCAGCGGTTAAAACTTGTAGCTGTGTTGTTGAATCAGACTCATTTGAGTGTTGCGTGTGTGTGTTATCCTTGCAAATCCAGAGAGAGAGAGAGAGAGAGAGTGAATAAACTGTCTAATTTGATTTTTTTTCTCCATATTATAATTTTGTCCTAGGCAAATTTATTTGTTGTAGGACATCGGAGAAATAAGGTATTGACCAGTTCACACCACCAACATCGAAATTTGTTGAGTACCATTATGCAAACACAATTATTTGTTTGTAAGACACCATACTGATTATTTTATTCATTTCTCAAATTCAGAGAGAAAAGGCAGATAAAACATTTTTTTGCTCTTATCTTCGACCTCTAGTGCTGGGCCACATTCTTTGAGTCACACTCCCACCCTCCTCACCGCCAGCTCACCACCCACCAATCTTCAACTACTGGGATGCTCCTACACCCATATGTGAAGATGAGCTGATGGGAACGAGTTCTTGATCTTCTATTAGGTGGAGGTAATTATCGATTTAGCGGAGGCTTGACACACCGATCTAGCTCCAGATCATAAAGATCTGAACCCTACAACCTTAGCACCAAATCTTCTCTGGTTATCAACAATGTCACAATCCAATTGACCTCGTTGAGAAGGCTAATCCCTTCTCAAATCAAAGAACACATGCAAGAACAAGATAAACACAATTGAAGTAAAGTGACAATTGCTGATGTAGGATTAAGCTCTCAAATGTGGGGTTTCACAAACCGACGAAGACAGATTGATCTAAAGCAAAACCCCCCAAACCCTAACTCAGGCGATCGCTATAGAATATATAGTCTAAGGGGTGGCCAAGGACACACACATTACAAGGCTCAATGGCCCAAAAGATGGCGACGCAACACCCTGATAGATTCTAGATGTCCACTTATTTCGATGGCGCCCATCGATTCCTAAGGAAATTTGACATGAGACCGGTTCTATTGGAAATCTTATCTCCTTAGCTTTCCATCCATACGGAAGAACGCAAAAATGGAGTTCAATTCGTATGTGACCTAGGCATCCATTTTAGTGCGGGCTGCTCCTGGATTCTAAGGTGAACTCGAACTTGATATGGATTGGGCTTCCAACTTAACTTGGATGCCTACACTAGCCTCATAAGGTGGTGTCCAAGGAAGAGAATGTCCTTGAGCATCCTTGAAGTGTTCTCCACATGGTTGGGGCATTCTCCAACTTGAACTAGGTCCCAAGGTTGGTTATGAGGCCCAAGACGACACGCTGCACCTGACAAATACATTAGTAACTTGTCATGATGATTTGAAGGATTTTGTCATGTGATATTGAGGTGGGACTGGATCTATTTGAAAGCTTATCAAACAAGCTTTCCATCAAATTCTCATTGATCTCAATCGCACTCTAGATGGGTGAGTTATGGTCTTCCCAATGAAGTATTGTCGGGTTGCCGACGAACCGAATGTTGGGCTTTGATGAGATTGCACTCTATAATTGGTCTTGTGCATGGTGCATCATTGCCCCATATGTTGTAGACGTCATAGAAAGTGTCTTTTCAAAGCTCATTTCATCGTCACCATTGTTTCTAAGTATATTGAAAGTAAGACATTAGATAGCATCAAATTCTTATTTATAATGTTATGCAACATAGGAACGAGCTCACTAGTACAGAAACAAGCTGTACTCCCGGTTGGGAAACCCCTTCAGTCCCGGTTTTTCAACCGGGAGCACGAATCCGAGACTAAAGGGCCCCTCCTTTAGTCCCGGTTTCTCGCTCGGGACTACCAACCGGGGCTAAAGAGGCCTCCCGGCCTGGCCACGTGGGCCGGCCCTTTAGTCCCGGTTGGTATTACCAATCGGGACTAAATGTTTTCTTTTTTTTCTTCTTTTTGTTTCTATTTTCAATTGATGATTCATTCTGGTTTTCGAATAGGTTTTCGAATACGCATTCTACGCTGCTAATAATATACGTATATAATGTTCGAACATTTTGTACAAATTAAAGTATGAAACTAACGTATATATTACATGCATATACATATATTGTACGTTATTTTATGTACATATAATATGTATATATATATATATATTACAAATAAATCTTGCGTTGTATATTCTATCATATCCTTGGGATAACAAATTCACTCCATCTGGTTTGGCTTCCATGTTTCGTTCATGTCATTGTAGCGCCCCTCCAGTGGCTTTTTCGGGCCTCGAATATTTTTGCTTTTCACCGTTGTGGTCGTCGATCCAGAGGGCTACGTATAAAAAAGAATAAATAAATATCATGTGTACACATAATAGATGATAGATATTCAAATATATATATATATATAATATTCAAATATATATATAAATATATATACCACGCCAGTATTTTCTTGCATAATATTTTCTTGCTTATTTTCAAGAGCCAGGTATTGACTCCCGTCATCTACATCCTGCTGGTCACCATCGGCAAATTGAGTGTTGGTGTTGATAATATCCATCATTTCTTCATCCATGTTGTCTCTCGGGGCAGCCATCTAGCTTTTACACCAATAGATATATCTATAAAAAATAAAAACCATATATCTATAAAATGGATCGAGTCATGTGCTTAAAATTAATTAAATAACTACACTCGAAATTCAAGTCTCCAAAGCATAACTTTGATTTCTTATTTTCTAGAAATATTTATTGGCAAGTGATATATATAACAAATTTATATATATAACAATATAAATTTATAACTCTAATATATATGTATAACAAATTTAGCTATATAACAATATAATTTTATAACTCTCTAATATAGATGTATAACAAATTTATATATATAAAAATACAAATTTATAACTCTCTAATATATATATATATATATATATGGGAGATTTTGCTACAGGACACTAATATTTTGTGAAATTGCTGTGGGACACTGTATTTTTTTTCTTTGCTCTAGACACACTGGGCGGTGTGCCACAGCAAAGAAATTAGTGTCCCACAGCAAAGAAAAAATATTCCAATGTCCCACAGCAAATTTCACATAACTGGAGTGTGCCACAGCAAAATTTCCCTATATATATATATATATATATATAACGAATTTATATATATAACAATACAAATTTATAACTCTCTAATATATATATATATATAACAAATTTATATATATAACAAATTTATATATATCAATACACAGTACGTTGGGGCCGGTGACGTTGGTGGCGCGCGGGGCGGCCGGCGTTGGGGTTCCGGTCGAGGCCGTGCACCTCCCGCGCGTGCTCGCGGAGGAGGCGCACGGGGTTCTGCTGCGGCGGGAGCCGCGCGGCGTCGAAGAGGCGCACGGAGCCGTCCCCGGAGGCGGCGGTGCAGAGGGAGTCGTGGGACTCGGACCACGCGTAGTCGAAGAGCGCGTCGGAGGTCGGGAAGGAGAAAATCGGCGCTGGGTCCGGCGACGGCGAGGTCAAGGACGATGAGGTGGCCACGGGCGACAATGACAAGGGCGGCGGCGGCGGCAGTGGCGATGGGTGACGAAGACGAAGAGTGAGGAAGAAGAAGAAACGGCCGCCTTATATAGGGGAGGGACCTTTAGTCCCGGCTCTTGTAAACGCTCGGGACGAAAAGATCTTTAGTCCTGGCTCGTAATACCAGTCCCGGCTTGTATTATCGGCCGTGACTAAAGGTGTATTTTGACGGGTCGCAAAAAATGCAGCCCACCTTTAGTCCCGGGTGGTAGATCTACCCGGGACTAAAGTTGGGCTACAGTTTCACTTCCCGCCCGTTTCAAGCTCTATTTGTTTTTTTATATAATTCTTTCTATAAAATGTTAAAGTCTTGTTAATTGCACAGTAAATTAAATACAAGGCATAAAATTGTTTTAAAAGAATATGGATTTACTTTTGTTTTATTGCACACAGGAAAATTGTGTGACCTAAAGTTTTTTGTTTTTTCTTATAAATATTGAAACATAATGTCATTAATAATTACTATTTCGTTAATGCAAAAATGTAGTGTTTAATTTAAATCATTAAAACTTTTGTTTTCGATTAGAAATTTGTTTTCACATCATTTTAACGCAAGAACACTGAGCTCGAAGTGGCTCGGGCTCGGGGAGGAAGAAGGGGTATATAGGAGGGGACCTTTAGTCCCGGTTGGAGACAGCAACCGGGACTAAAGGTCCCTTTCTAGTCTCGGACAGAGCCTCCAGCCGGGAGTAGACTTTTACTCCCGGTTGGAGGGACCAACCGGGAGTAAAAGTTAACCTTTAGTCCCGGTTGGTAGCTCCAACCGGGACTAAAGGTCTCCTGCAGCAAAAGCCTACCGTAGTAGCCGTTGGGCAGTTACCTTTAGTCCCGGTTGGAGCTACCAACTGGGACTAAATGTTTTTCTAGTCCCGGGCGCGAAAAATACCAGGTCTAAAGCCAAATTTCGAAGTGGATCAAAAGTCATTTCTCTACTAGTGTTACTTTGTTTTTAATTAAGTTTTATGGTCATATCAGTAGGTGTCATGTACTCATCATGATTAGCAGCCAACAGAATGTTGACACAGTTCAAGAACTCAAGAAGGGAATCCATTTCCAATTGGAATGGATCTCCCGCTCATCCTGGTCATGCTAGGCGGCTATGCTGTGGTGGTAGAGATAGGGGGAGCGGCCCACTAGGAGTGCCAGGGGCACCAGCAGGAGCAACCACAACGCGATCAGTAGTAAAGGCGACATTCACCATTTGACGTAGCCACCATGCTGAACCGGACGAGGACGAGGCCAGTGATGCGGTAGATGACAAGCGACGCCAAGAGGGTGCTGAAGTGATAGGGATGGGTGACCTCTCCAGTGCATGCCGAAGGAGAGCTCCATGGTCAGGGCTGGGCTCTTCATTTTGCCGTTGTTGGTCAGATCCAGCAGGCTTGGGTTATCCCATGGCACGACATCGACCGGCATGGAAGCGTTCTCTTCTTGCGTTGTCTGCTATGGGAAGGTGACATTGTGTGGTAGCAGGAACACGAGTGCCAGGAGGGGCATCTAGTCGATGGCACTAAAGTGGGAGCCAGTGGAGGGGAGAACAATGGTGGTCGGCCCAAGAGGTTGAAGACAAGACCAAAAAAGACATTTCCTTCGGCTTCTGCCTCTAAAACTAAGAAATAAATAAAATAATCAATGCGTTGTGTTACAATGCGTTGTGTTACGACAAATAACTGCTATTTCATAATGGTACTCAACTAGCTAATACCACGTTTCTCCAATATGCCATGACAATATTTACCTTTGTTCTAATAAAGATTAGTAATAACATTTTAGTTTATTTTGAATCTTGCTCCGTACAACATATTTGACTAGCCTTCATGTTCGCATCTATTCAGTTTGGTTTTTCTAAGTACAAATTTTTTTACTATATACCTAGATATATGCTATATCTAGATACATCAAAATACTATGTAAATATAAAAACCAAAGCAATCGACTTAAAGTCTGAAATAGAGAGAGTAGCATATTCTGGTATAACAAGTAAACACAAACACAAGAAGAACACATTTTTCAAGTTGGATAAGTGTAACACCCTAAATTTTACAACATTTTTAAATAGGGGAAATTGATTTGTTAAGCATTTTATGGGCATTTGAATTTAGGAAATAATAATTTTATTAGGAATAAAATCAAATATAGGTCGACAACCATGAATGTGCATACATGCCACTGCATACTATTTTGAATTGCTTGGTTTGAAGTTGGATTTCGAATTGAGTTGAAATTTCATTTTGAACTTGCTTTGAAGAAAAATTCGAAAAAAAAATGAATAACTTTCTTCTCCTCCTTCTTTTTTCGCCCGAAGGCTTCTGCTTTGCCATGCCCATGGCTTTCAGCATGGCCCATTCCCTTCTCCAGTCATTTGTGCGCTCCTTGTCTCCTTTCAGTGAAGGCGGTGTTTCTTTCCGTCTTGCGCAAGCGCTCTTCAACGCTTGGGCGAAGCTCGAACCCGGCCCGACGCGCCCAACCAGAGCAGCCTTCAGCAAGCGTCGTTTCCCCACACTGACCCGGGCCCGCTGGTCAGGCTCATCTTCCTCGCGTCATAGCTGAGCCGGACACCGTCTCCGCGACCGGGAGTCCGTGGCCGCACCGTTTCCCCTCGATTCAGCGTGCGCCCCACGCCTCGCCTCTCTTAAATAGCGCCCGCACCCCTCCTCTCTCCCCAATCTCATCTAGCGGCCGTTTTTCTTCGCTTAAGCAGCAGCGCCGCTTCTCGCTTCGCCGCCGTCGACCTCCGCTGCCACCGAGCGCCGAACCGTCGTCGCCGCTCCTCCTCTTGCGTTTTTCGGATCGGGTGAGATCCCCCTCCCTTCCTCTCTCTCCCGATACTTCTCTTTTGTCAAATAGAGCTTTGTAGGCCAAGAACCGAGGGCCTCAGAAGGCCGGCCATGGCGCCGCCATGATTCAACCGCCGTCGATCTTGTCTTGCGCGATTTTTTTTATTTCATTTGGATCGATTCTCATCGTCGGTTTCTAATCTGCAGCTACTCATAAAGGAAGATACCCCTTCGCTGCCTATCTTTCAAATACGCCCTTATCAATATTCCAGATTCAACCCGCGGTCCTTTGCGCATTTTACAGTTTACGTTTCTTTCTTTCGAAAGCGTATTTTCTTTCGGATGGGCTAAAATACGTTTTCAATTATTTACAGATTTGCCATTCAATTTGTTTTAGCCGTAAAATCTTCATTTTAACTCCGATTAGATCCGTTCAAGTTGCGTTGGGTTCGTAATTAAGTAATCTACATGTTTATGCTACTGTAAAGTAGGTTTCCAACTTTTATAAATCAAGCTTAGATCTAATCTATTATTTGTCTATAGGAAATCTTGTTTAAAATATAACTTTTCCGTTTTAGATCCGATTTTTATGATCTTTGCGTCTGTGTGTTCATAGCGAGACGTAGATTCATTTTCCAAACTTTTCATCTTGATTCTTTGCTGTTGGTGTACTGTTCTAATCTGTAGCCTTGTTTGCTTTGCATGATTGCTCCTGGATGCTTGTATGTTGCTGTGGTTATCGGGTATAGACGGTGAGCAGTTCTCGGAGGATCAAGGGTACGACTTTGACGAGCAGGACCAGCAGGTGTACATTGCTCAAGGCAAGTATAGCATGGGATCATCCTTGTTTCCTATTCACTTTAAATCATTAAATTCATATTGCATGTGTCTTCTTGTTAGGAATTTCCTAGAATTGGACTATTGCCTTGTCACCTATGGGTTATGCATATGGGTAGCTTAGCTAGAGCTCAGTCAAACCATGATCTTGTAACTTGACTAATGGTATATGCAATAAACATAAAATGTGACTTTTTAGCAACATGGCAACAGGGGGCTGGAGTGTTTAGCTACTTTCTAAATGCTTCAGATTCCTCTCCCTAAGGACTTATCTGTAAGTGATCATCCGGGACTTATAGTACAGCTGTGAGAGCTACATGGCTCTGGCTTTAGCTCAGTATGAGGACCTTTTCTAGCTTGTTAGTGGTTACCTTTATTGGCTTAAGAATGGCTTGATGAATCGGGTATAGGACAGCCTCTACTCTTATGTGTATAGCCGTGAAGGAATTGTGCCATTTGACAGGGGGGTTCCTATAACTGTTTGCCGATTGAATCTAATGGCACTAACTTGTTAGACGAACCTTTGAAAGGCTTCATAGTGACCCCTGCCTGCTCACCTTGGGAGTGTTTTGGGAGTTATAAACCCGGGCATAAGGGAATCACGGCTCACAGTGAAAGTGTACAACCTCTGCAGAGTGTAAAACTGGTATATCAGCCGTGCTCACGGTCACGAGCGGCCTTGGAACATTTATGGAATAGATGATCACTAAGTAATATCTGTTTATGCTATTCATTACTCATGTTTACATTTGATCATGTGTTCTACTTTGGGGACTGAAACACTTTGATGCTACTCATAAGCTAAAATTGTGACAACTAAAAGCTGACCGTTGTTAAGCCTGTGTCTAGCCTTTTGAGCCTCATGAACCCCGTGTTACACTTGTTGAGTACGACATGTACTTACGCTTGTTTATTTTCACTATTTGGATAAAAATCCCGGATGGGTAATAGATGACCCTGAGAATGATGATTTCCCTGAGGACTACTAGACTTGTGGTCAACCAGTCGACGTCCTTGTGAATTGGAGCTTCCGCGATAGATCTTTTTATTATTTGTGCTATACTTATGTAATAACTCTGTCTTATTCGTGATGTAATAAACATTGGAGATGATACTATTCATAATTTGTCGGCTTATGTATGTGATTGATCTCTGGGCGCACATAAGGTTATGCACCCCATTTTATCCTTAAAATTGGGTGTGACAGATTGGTATCAGAGCCCGTGTTTACTGTAGGACGCAAGCCTTGTTAGCAATGGTCATTTTAGCTTCTTTTGCTTCACTCATTTCATGCTTTCTATCTCACCCTTGTTATTTGCTAAAGTTTTATGCTTCTTTTGTCTTATTCTATTATGAAAATTACTACTTCTAATCTAACCTAACTAAATCTAATTCTGTAGATGCCTCGTGCCCACAAGACTGCCCGCATGAGTACTGGAGGGTATTACCCGCCATAAGGTTTGTCCATGGATCCCAAGGAGGAAGAACCTCAGGAACAGGAATTGGATTCGCCAACACCGCCAACGCCTGAGTCCACACCTGAGCCATCCCAGGATGACCCTCAAGAAGTTGAGATCGTTGACTTGATCGAAAATGAAGAGGAAGACATTGTTGAAGAGGATGAGCCGATCCCGCCATTGGGGTGGACAATAAAGGTGTGGTATAAGCCGGGATGTGAATTCTCCATTTCACATCACCGACTCATGAACCTGCTTCAGACATACTACAGTGACTGGGATGCAGCTGTAGAATACGCTTGCGAAGAGCATGCACACCCTCTTGAAGACACCTACTGGAAGGTTAGGGTGTGCATCACCATCAAGGATGAGCAGAAAGGTGCGTATCAGCTGGATTCAAACTACGCACACCATGGTCACCGCGCTACCATGGAGGACGGCATAGAAGATGCAGCCGCTGAAGCTTGCATAGGCCTCCGTGGTCGCCGATTCGAGGTCATGAAGGATGATCAATATCGATTCCTTCCTCATCAACACCCAGAATTGGGATGGGCAATGATGGACCCACAGGGCACGGATCCAACCACGGAAGCGATGGTACACTTTGGTTACGAGTCCGTGTCAAGGATTCGCCGATTGGAGGATCAATTGAAGGCTCAGCAGAAAGCAATCAAGAGGCACCAGCAAGTGATAGACGAACAAAGGGTGTGCCTCAATTTGCCAAAGATGTATGAGGAGCTTCCTCATAAGTATCGCCCCTAGATGTTGGAGTCCCTCTTTATGTAATAGCACGATAGTAGAACGAGTGAGTCGAGTTGGGTCGAGTTTTTAGTGCGGTGTGAACATTGTGTGTTTAGTTGATTTGCTCTTATGTTTATGCATGAGTTGGATCTTTGTAATGTGTGCTGGAACTTCGTGGGCATGTCTGCAAGTTTCATGTTTAAGAATATTAAAGTTTGGGTTAATAAATAAATAGTTGGGTTTGTTACATCTCGCTCTTCCGGAATCTGTTTTTCGGAGCAGTCTGCCTTTAGCTTAATGCCAAATAAAATATACACGACCAAAAATTATGAAATTGTTGTGGGAATAACTAGACTTAATTACCTTTCCAATTCCTCTGGAATCACCCCCATATCTGATCTGGTTCGTGAGATATCTCTATTTCAAGTTAAAGTTACTGCACAGTCTGGAATCTGGGAATAGTTTCGGTTGTATCCAGATTTTGAGTAATCTAACGACAGAATCTGGGAAAGTGGTCTGAATAAAAGTTGTAGAAAATTTCGTAAGCTTTCCAACCATATAAAGTACACTCTATTTGGATTTCGGGAACTCGAGATATGACTGTTTTACAGAGCTGCTGTTGTTGAGACTCGTCCAGAAAATTTTCAGAATGTATTCTAACTTGGGGATTTCTGAATTTTGAATATTTGATAAGCAGATGTCTGGAAGAGGAAGAGGCCGAGGTCGTGGAGGTGTTCCCCCACATCCACCACCACCACCACCGACTATTGAACAACTCTTGGCAATACAGACGCAGCTCATGCAAACGTTGGTGCAGAATCAACAGGGTGGTGGAGCACCACGTGATAAGCATGGTGAATTCTTGAAGGGCCGTCCCCCGGTGTTCTCTCGGGCCACTGATCCACTGGAAGCAGATGATTGGCTTCGTGCAGTAGAGAGGCAGCTCAACATAGCTCAATGTGATAATCAGCAGAAGGTGTTGTACGCTTCAGGACAACTTTAGGGAGAAGCTCAGGACTGGTGGGAGTCATTCGAGTATGGACGTCCTACCAACGCTCCTCCTGTCACCTGGCAGGAGTTCAAAGAGAATTTTAGATCTTATCACATACCAGAGGGACTGATAGAGCTCAAGCAAGAGGAATTTAGAGCTTTGAAGCAAGGATCCATGTCTATCGCTGAGTACCGTGACAAGTTTGCTCAGTTGTCACGTTATGCTCCTAATGAAGTGGCTGATGATGCTGATAAGCAACGCCGCTTTCTCAAAGGTCTGTATGATGGTCTACAGCTCCAGCTTATGTCAAACACCTACCCCAACTTTCAGACGCTGGTGAATCGCGCTATTGTTATTGACAACAAGCGCAAGGAGATGGAGGCCAAGAAGAGGAGGCTTCAGGGACAAGCCTCTAGGAGCAATACTCGTCCACGTGCCAATTCTCAACAAGGCTTCCAGCAGAGGTTCTAGGGACCACCCAGTCAATGGAATCGTGGTCAGTACCCTCAGCGCAATCCAAACCAGCAGCAAGTTAGCAATGCACGTCCTCAGCAGCAGAGTGTTCCACAGACACCACAACAGGGAACTCCCAACAGCACCCCCATGAAGACGAGTGCACCTAGTACCCCAACGTATGCTATCGTTGCGGAGAAGTTGGGCATTATGCTAATCATTGCCCCCGGAAGCAGAATCAGCAGACACCTCAGGGTCAGCAGAGTAATCAGAAGGGAACGCCGCAGAAGCCAGCACCCAACATAGGGAGGGTGAACCATGTGTCTACCGAGATGGCGCTTGCGGAACCAGAAGTCATGCTCGGTACGTTCAACGTCAACTCAACCCCCGCCACTGTTCTTTTCGATTCTGGAGCTTCGCATTCATTTATATCGCAAGCATTTGTTAGAAATCATAGCCTACCATTATGTGCCATGCAAAATCCCATATTAGTAAACTCACCGGGTGGGAGTATGCAAGCTTCATATCGTTGTCTGCCGACTAGTTTAACTTTAAGGGGGGTAGAGTTCAAAGTGAGCCCCATGGTGTTGAGAGCATCTGGTATAGATGTGATTCTGGGTATGGATTGGATGATGAAACAACAAGCAGTAATCCAGTGTAAAGAAAAGGTAGTTGTTGTGACTGCACCGAATGGAGAAAGAATCAGGGTTGATGTTGTAATACAAGCACAGCCAACCGCCACAGTGAACCAGCTTGATGATAGCGGCAACAAGGAGGACCCAGTGGTGGATGAATTTCCAGATGTGTTCCCCGATGATTTGCCAGGTATGCCGCCTGACCGTGATATTGAGTTTATTATTGAATTATTACCTAGAACTGCACCTATAGCTAAGCATCCATATAGAATGGGGGTTAAAGAATTAGAAGAACTTAAGAAACAAATTATGGAGTTATAGGAGAAAGGTTTTATTCGTCCTAGTTCGTCACCTTAGGGAGCACCAGTTATATTTGTTGACAAGAAGGATGGTACTCAGAGGATGTGTGTTGATTATCGGTCACTCAATGAGGTTACTATCAAGAACAAGTATCCATTGCCTATAATTGATGATTTGTTTGATCAGTTGAGAGGTGCCTGTGTCTTCTCTAAGATTGATCTTCGTTCTGGCTACCATCAATTAAGGATTCGTGCAACAGATATACCCAAGACAGCTTTTACTATGAGGTATGGTTTATATGAGTACACTGTTATGTCATTTGGTTTGACCAATGCACCTGCCTACTTTATGTACATGATGAACAAGGTGTTCATGGAGTTTTTGGATAAGTTTGTGGTGGTGTTCATCGATGATATATTGATATTCTCCAAAACAGAAGAAGAGCACGCTGAACATCTGAGGTTGGTGCTACAGAAGCTCAGAGAACACAAGTTGTATGCCAAGAGAAGCAAGTGTGAATTTTGGTTGAAGGAAGTTTCTTTTCTTGGTCATGTTGTCTCCAACGGTGGAATTGCAGTAGATCCCGGTAAGGTGAAAGATGTGTTGAATTGGAAGCCACCAACAGATGTGGGGTAGATACGTAGTTTCTTGGGATTAGCTGGATACTACAGAAGGTTCATTAAAGGTTTCTCTAAGCTTGCTAAGCCAATGACAGCCTTGTTGGAGAAAAATGCTAAGTTCGTGTGGTCCGAGAAGTGCCAGGCTAACTTCGAAGAGTTGAAGAGGAGGTTGACTACAGCTCCAGTGTTGACTTTGCCAGACCTGAATAAAAGTTTTTCGATCTATTGTGAGGCATCTCGTCAGAGACTTGGATGTGTTCTTATGCAAGAAGGTAGAGTAGTGGCTTATGCATCTCGGCAGTTGAGAAAGCATGAGTTAAATTATCCTACTCATGATTTGGAGCTAGCAGCAGTGGTTAATGCTTTGAAGATATGGAGGCATTATCTCATTGGACATAAGAGTGACATCTATACTGATCACAAAAGTCTGAAGTACATTTTCACCTAGACAGATCTGAATATGAGACAGCGTCGATGGTTAGAGTTGATCAAAGATTATGATTTGGAGGTACACTATCATCACGGGAAGGAGCAGCCATTGCCGATGCTCTTAGTAGGAAGAGTTATGTCAATGAGGTGCAAGTGACATCGATGTCAAGAGAGTTGTGTGCTGAATTTGAGCGACTGAATTTAGGCTTTGTTACCAATGCAGTGGAGTTGGTGTTGGAGCCTAAATTGGAGCAAGAAATACGTAAGGGACAATTACAGGATGCAAAGTTGAAGGAGATAGCAGAAAACATAGTGATTGGTAAGGCACCAGGTTTTAGTATGGATGACAATGGAACTACGTGGTTTGGGAAAAGGTTGTGTGTGCACGAGGATAAGGCTATACGAGAGGCAATTCTTCGTGAGGCCCATGAGTGCTGCTTATTCTATTCATCCTGGAAGTACCAAGATGTATTTGGATTTAAAGAGAAGTATTGGTGGTACGGACTCAAAAGAGATGTTTTTGAATATGTTGCTTTGTGTGATACATCGGAGGGTCAAAATTTGAACATCGAGAGACCTCTGAGATTGTTACAACCAATGAAGATACACGAGTGGAAGTGGGAAGAAGTTGGTATGGATTTTATCATTGGGTTACCACATTACTCGAGAGAGGTTATGATTCAACTGGGTAATAGTAGATCGGTTAACTAAGGTTGCCCACTTCTTACCGGTTAAGACTACCTATACTGGACCCCAATTGGCTGCGCTATACATGGAGAGAATAGTTTGTCTACATGGGGTTCCCAAGAAAATTGTGTCTGATCGAGGTACCCAATTTACATCTCATTTTTGGCAGCAAGTACATAGTTCGTTGGGAACCAAGTTGAATTTTAGTACAGCATATCATCCTCAAACAGATGGGCAAACTGAGAGAATTAATCAGATATTGGAGGATATGTTGAGAGCTTGTGCGTTGTAGTATGGAACAAGTTGGGACAAGAGTTTTCCTTATGCAGAGTTCTCGTACAATAACAGTTATCAGAAAAGTCTCAATATGGCACCTTTCGAAGCTTTGTATGGACGAAAGTGTAGAACCCCGTTGTTTTGGAATCAAACGGGAGAAACTCAAGTGTTTGGACCAGATGTTTTGAGAGACGCAGAAGAGCAAGTAAGGATGATCAGGGATAACTTGAGAGTGTCTCAATCTCGACAAAAAAGCTATGCCGACACTAGAAGAAGAGAATTGGTTTTTGAAGTAGGTGATTATGTGTACTTGAAGGTGTCACCTATGAGAAGTGTGAGAAGGTTTAACATGAAAGGAAAGTTAGCACCAAGGTATATTGGACCTTTCAAGATTCTAGAGAGACATGGAGAGGTAGCTTATCAGTTGTAATTGCCTGAGAGTTTGTCAGGTGTACACGATGTGTTCCATGTGTCTCAGCTAAAGAAGTGTTTGCGTGTACCTGAGGAACAGATACTGTTAGAGGAGCTTACAGTTAAGGAAGATCTCACATATGAGGAGTTTTCGGTAAGAATTTTGGAGACGGCAAAAAGAGTTACAAGGAGCCGAGTTATAAAGATGTGCAAGGTTCAGTGGAATCGGTATACAATAGATGAGGCTACTTGGCAAAGAGAAGATGATCTAAGGAAAACATACCCACAGTTATTTGAGTAAGCATCGTCCGAATCTCGAGGACGAGATTCATTTTAAGTGGGGTAGAATTGTAACACCCTAAATTTTACAACATTTTTAAATAGGGGAAATTGATTTGTTAAGCATTTTATGGGCATTTGAATTTAGGAAATAATAATTTTATTAGGAATAAAATCAAATATAGGTCGACAACCATGAATGTGCATACATGCCACTGCATACTATTTTGAATTGCTTGGTTTGAAGTTGGATTTCGAATTGAGTTGAAATTTCATTTTGAACTTGCTTTGAAGAAAAATTCGAAAAAAAATGAATAACTTTCTTCTCCTTCTTTTCGGCCCGAAGGCCTGCTGCTGCCATGGCCCATGGCTTTCCCGCGCGGCCCATTCCCTTCTCCAGGCCGTTGTGCAGCTCCTTGTCTCCGCTCGGGCCGTAGGCCAGTGTTTCTTTCTGCGCCGGCCCGCGCTCTTCACCGCTTGGGCCGAAGCCTGGAATCCCGGCCCAGTCACGCGCCCAGCCGCAGGCCACGCTCGCGCAAGCTTCGTTCCCCGCCGCTGACCAGTCGGGCCCGCTGGTCAGGCTCTTCTTCCTCGCGTCGTAGCTGAGCCGGACACCGTCTCCGCGACCGGGAGTCCGTGGCCGCGCCGTTTCCCCTCGATTCAGCGTGCGCCCCACGCCTCGCCTCTCTTAAATAGCGCCCGCACCCCTCCTCTCTCCCCAATCTCATCTAGCGGCCATTTTTCTTCGCCAAGCAGCCGCAGCCGCTTCTCGCTCGAGCGCCACCGTCGACCTCCGCTGCCACCGAGCGCCGAACCGTAGTCGCTCCTTCCCTCTTGCGTTTTTCGGATCGGGTGAGATCCCCCTCCCTTCCTCTCTCTCCCGGTACTTCTCTTTTGTCAAATAGAGCTTTGTAGGCCAAGAACCGAGGGCCTCAGAAGGCCGGCCATGGCGCCGCCATGATTCCAGCCGCCGTCGGTACTGTGCCGGCGATTTCTTTATTTTTATTTTTATTTTTATTTCCGCTGGATCGATTCTCATCCGTCGGTTTCTAATCCGACGGCTCATAAAGGAAGATACCCCTTCACTGCCTATCTTTCAAATATGCCCTTATCAATATTCCAGATTCAACCCGCGGTCCTTTGCACGTTTTACAGTTTACGTTTCTTTCTTTCGAAAGCGTATTTTCTTTCGGATGGGCTGAAATACGTTTTCAATTATTTACAGATTTGCCATTCAATTTGTTTTAGCCGTAAAATCTTCATTTTAACTCCGATTAGATTTGTTCAAGTTGCGTTGGGTTCGTAATTAAGTAATCTACATGTTTATGCTACTGTAAAGTAGGTTTCCAACTTTTATAAATTGAGCTTAGATCTAATCTATTATTTGTCTATAGGAAATCTTGTTTAAAATATAACTTTTCCGTTTTAGATCCGATTTTTGTGATCTTCGCGTCTGCGTGTTCATAGCGAGACGTAGATTCGTTTTCCAAACTTTTCATCTTGATTCTTTGCTGTTGGTGTACTATTCTAATCTGTAGCCTTGTTTGCTTTGCATGATTGCTCCTGGATGCTTGTATGTTGCTGTGGTTATCGGGTATAGACGGTGAGCAGTTCTCGGAGGATCAAGGGTACGACTTTGACGAGCAGGACCAGCAGGTGTACATTGCTCAAGGCAAGTATAGCATGGGATCATCCTTGTTTCCTATTCACTTTAAATCATTAAATTCATATTGCATGTGTCTTCTTGTTAGGAATTTCCTAGAATTGGACTATTGCCTTGTCACCTATGGGTTATGCATATGGGTAGCTTAGCTAGAGCTCAGTCAAACCATGATCTTGTAACTTGACTAATGGTATATGCAATAAACATAAAATGTGACTTTTTAGCAACATGGCAACAGGGGGCTGGAGTGTTTAGCTACTTTCTAAATGCTTCAGATTCCTCTCCCTAAGGACTTATCTGTAAGTGATCATGCGGGACTTACAGTACAGCTGTGAGAGCTACATGGCTCTGGCTTTAGCTCAGTATGAGGACCTTTTCTAGCTTGTTAGTGGTTACCTTTATTGGCTTAAGAATGACTTGACGAATCGGGTATAGGACAGCCTCTACTCTTATGTGTATAGCCGTGAAGGAATTGTGCCATTTGACAGGGGGGTTCCTATAACTGTTTGCCGATTGAATCTAATGGCACTAACTTGTTAGACGAACCTTTGAAAGGCTTTATAGTGACCCCTGCCTGCTCACCTTGGGAGTGTTTTGGGAGTTATAAACCCGGGCATAAGGGAATCACGACTCATAGTGAAAGTGTATAACCTCTGCAGAGTGTAAAACTGGTATATCAGCCGTGCTCACGGTCACGAGCGGCCTTGGAACATTTATGGAATAGATGATCACTAAGTAATATCTGTTTATGCTATTCATTACTCATGTTTACATTTGATCATGTGTTCTACTTTGGGGACTGAAACACTTTGATGCTACTCATAAGCTAAAATTGTGACAACTAAAAGCTGACCGTTGTTAAGCCTGTGTCTAGCCTTTTGAGCCTCATGAACCCCGTGTTACACTTGTTGAGTACGACATATACTTACGCTTGTTTATTTTCACTATTTGGATAAAAATCCCGGATGGGTAACAGATGACCCTAAGAATGATGATTTCCCTGAGGACTACTAGACTTGTGGTCAACCAGTCGACGTCCCTGTGAATTAGAGCTTCCGCGATAGATCTTTTTATTATTTGTGCTATACTTATGTATTATTCCTGATGTAATAAACATTGGAGATGATACTATTCATAATTTGTCGGCTTATGTGTGTGACTGGTCTCTGGGCGCACATAAGGTTATGCACCCCATTTTATCCTTAAAATTGGATGTGACAATAAGTTGAAACATTCCGAAAATACGGCAAAGAATCATTGATTGTTTATGAGCCACTAGTGATCTGAATTCCAAAGTACCCAGAAACACTTGCGATCGACCGATCGTGCTGTGTAGCAGCTGGAAATTAGCTGTGACATGGCTTTGTTGTTAACAATAATTTGAATGTCATAATATGAATTGAGGGTTTGAATTGCATATGAAATTTTTTTGTGGCATATTTAATTTGTTTACATGAATATGTCCACAATATCAAGTCCAGTAGTCTACGCTTGACTACATGAGAATGACAGGGCCCGTCGTAGCCGAGCTAGTCGTCGACCTCTGAATCTCTGATAAGCACACATAACCAATCTCGCTCCTGTACACAGATCTAGTCTTTTTCTTTAAAAGATATATGCTTCTCCCAAATCAAGTTGGGCGAACAGTACGATTCCCACATTGCATTGAATTCTGGACAAGTGCACACAAACTTTCTGTTCCAAAAAACTCGTTTTCGAATATTTGAAGATGACAGCAGTACCTCATTGTTGATAGGGATATGTAACCTCTTTCCTGTGAAACTGTACTGAGATGCTCAAAATAACATGGGAGGCACACTACTACAGGATTGAATTTGCGCAGCGTTGCACTTTTGGCCTCCGTGGCGGGCACTGAGTTTGCCCGCCACGGTAAATACAGCGATTTACCGAGGCGGTCATTTTTTATTTACCGTGACGAACTTTTTTTGCCCGCCGCAGTAAATCGATTTACCGTGGCGGGCGCCTAAAGACGTCCGCCACGGAAAATACCCTATTTACCGTGGCGGGCGTCTTAAGGCGCCCGCCACGATAAATCGATTTACCGCGGCGGGCGCCTAAAGACGTCCGCCACGGAAAATACCCTATTTACCGTGGCGGGCGTCTTAAGGCGCCCGCCACGATAAATCGATTTACCGCGGCGGACATCGTTTAAGGCCCGCCACGGAAAATTGGAGGCCCAATAGGCCCAAAGCGAGGCCCACTATTTCCGTCGTCATATATATACACAGACTAGGGTTTCACTCGCACTCCCAGCAGCCGCGCCTCCCTCTCTCATCTCACTCTCTGCGCCGCGACTCCCTCTCTCTCTCTGCCTCCCCACTCTCTGCGTCGCGAGGCTCTCATCTCATTCTCCCCCTCCGCGCCTCCATCCCCGCTCTCCGCGTCGCGAGGCGGAGCGCGGCGCGTGACAAGATGACGAGAGGTGATACGCGCTGCGAGTTAGCGCGAGACGACGGCGCGCGTGGGGCAACGGCGGCGCACTGGGCGATGCCGCGCGCTGGGCAACGGCGACGCGCTGGGCGATGGCACGTGCGGAGCAACGGCGGCGCGCGCGGGACAGCGGCGCGCGGGGAGACGGCGCGCGCGGGACGACGACATGCGGGTCGACGGCGCGGGGCTAGGGTTTCGGATCCGGCGGGCCAGCGGCGCAGAGGACGTCGATCCATGGTAGGTGAGTTCATCTCCCTCTTCCTCTCCATCTCCCTCTTCCTCTCTCCATCTCCCTCACTCCTCCCTCTTCCTCTCTCTAGATCCGGCGGCAGCGACTTCCTCCTCCACGGATCGTGGGACGGCAACGACGAGCCCGTCCTGAGGCGGATCTGGCCGGTGGCGGCGCGTGGTGACCGGATCCAGCCGGTGACGGCGTCCCGAGGCGGATCATGTCGATGGCGGCGCGCGGTGGCCGGATCCGGCGGGCGAGGACGGTTCGGCGCAGCGGCCTCCCTCCACCACGGCCACGACGCCGGGACCTCCACCACGGTCCCGAGACGCTGGGGCCCGGCCGGCTGCTCCTCTTCTCCCTCCTCGAGCGGCACGGATCTGCAGCCGTGGGAAGCCCGGATCCGTCGCCGGTGGGCTCGCCAGTGGGCTCGAGAACGGGCTCGCCGGCGGGCTCCTGTTTTTTTTTTGTTTTTTTAAAATGATTAACCGCAGCGGGCATCCTAACGTGCCCGCTGTGGTAAAAGTATATATTACATGGCGGCGCACGTTACACCGCCCGCGCATGTAAAATCATTACCCATGGCGGGCAAGGCCGCCCGCCACAGGTAAGCCACGATTTACCGTGGCCTCTAGGCCGCGGCGGACGGCTTAGCCCGCCGCGGAAAACCGAAAACGTCCGCCTCCAGTAAAGTTTGTGTAGTAGTGGCAATCACGCAGTTTTTTATCAATAGTCAATATATAACTCTGTTCAAGCTAGTGGGCCTAAGTTATCAAACATGCCTCCTAGGACCAAAGACAACTCCAATGCCGTCAGAGTTTTCTCATCCATATATATTGACAGAGAGAAAGAGAGTTGGCATATATAGTACATATAATTAAACTTAGCAGCTAAAATCTAGAGTGGATCAACTCATATATCGGAGAGTAAATGGTGTAGACATTTTCCGATTGATCAACTGACCGATCGAAGGGTTTCAATGTCTGTATGAAATGTATCGTATCTGAATCTGGAGATTTAGTATCCATACCATTCATATGTTATCTGAAATATCCATAACTAAATCTGAATCTGAATCTGAATCCGACGTTTGTTGTAGCTATATCCATAGGTATCCAACCGTGTTCGATCCGTTTATTCCCTAATCATATATATGGAAGCTGATGACACTTGGATTGTAGATTAATCTTGCACTGAAAGAGGAACAAAGGTTGTAAATCCGCAAGATACATCACTATAATAAGGATTTTAGGAGACAAGGCTCCTGATTCATAAACAAACTAAAAGAGAGGGTGCCTTCTAAAATGACCAGCGTTTTCAGAGGCGGTCCTCCCATTTATGGAGTTACTCCACCTTTGTAAATCAATTAACAAATACTGGTTTCTTGAGACGTTTGCCTCTGAAAGTGGCGGCTATTTTTAGAGATGAATCTCTTAAGAGACCCATATCTAAAAATCAAAGTCCAACCACTACCGGATTCAGCTTCTTTACCGAGTCCTCAAGCACTCGTCAAAGGCCGATATACAAGCCTTTGCCGAGTGTTACACTCGGCAAAGGGCGCTCGGTAAACAGTTTATCGGCAAAGACCTCTTTGCCAAGTGCACTTTATCGGGCACTCGGCAAAGCCTTTGCCGAGTGCTAATCTGACACTCGGCAAAGAAAAGTCGCCGTGATGGTGAGCGCCACCGTGACGGCGGCTTTGCCGAGTGTTAAGGTCAAGCACTCAGCAAAGGTCGCCTCTTTGCCGAGCGCCGTTGACTCAGACACTCGGCAAAGGTGGCCACTGTGCCGAGTGCCACTGGCAAGACACTTGGCAAACAGGCGACCTTTGCCGAGTGCCTGGCCCGTGGCACTCGGCAAATCTGTGATGTTTGCCGAGTACAATGGCCTTTGCACTCGGCAAAGCATGTTCCCAGGCATGTTTCAGGTCGTCACTTTGCCGAGTGTCATGGCCATTGCACTCGGCAAAGTGACCGAAAACAACATTTTTTTTGTTTTTTACATTCCATCCAAACAAATAGAAGATATATATAACAAACATCACCAACATCACATATATATCATCAACAACACATATATATCACCAACACCACATATATATCACAAACGTCACATATATACCAAAAACGTCACATGTCTCACAATATATCATAAATAAGTTCACAAGGAATCCAAGTGCTCCATCATCTACAACCACAATTGCAAATAGAAGTACCATTAACAACCATAAGTATCATCACCAAGATGGCCAATGAGACTAATTTGGTGAAGGATTCACTGAAGCATGAGGATCGTTCGATGCCGCCGATTGATTCTGCACAAAGGAGAAGAGATTGCATGTGTGAGACAAGATAAATATATACCATACATGAATAAAACTTTCATACTCCACTAGGTTTGACCATAAGTATGAACATACAAACTAAAACATTTATACTCACAGGAGTATAATCGTGAGGAGGTGGAGTTGGAGGTGGAGCGAATAGCGAAGGTGGCAGAACTACACCCGTAGCGGCGCCAAGACTTTGCATGTACTGAAGAATCTCCGCCATCCTCCGCTTCTTGGCCTCCCGCTCGGCCTCCACCCTCTCCATCTTCGCCTGCATCTGCTCCCGTATCCTCCTCTCTTGTTCCAGCTGGGCCTACAATATATTCACCCCAATGTTACAATAATACAAAGGAAAGGTATGAAAAAACCAACGAACAACGAATAAACCAGGAATAATCTCGAGTGCCTCCACCCAATGGTGTGAAGTGTCCTGTCGAGGTCGTATGGCCGGGCTCTTGCTCGTGTTGCTTGCTCGAATCTGGGAGAGACTGGGAGTAGCGGCCGAGTCGATTGCGCCGTCGTCAATCCAGTGTCGCCAATGCTTCTTGCCTCCTCCCACCCTCATGACGACTTCTCCATCAAGGTCCTCGGTGCTCGGATCATACTCTGGCCCATAGACCTCCCTTGCCATCGATGTGTACTCACTGAGGCGGTTGTGGACGGTCGCATTGCTGTACGCCTCAGCCCCGTCCTCCGGGTTGTAGTCGACGTCGGACGTCGCCTTGCCCTTGTGGGCCATAGCAAATGCCTTGAAGATGGAGCAAGGCTGGCCACCATGTGACGCCGACTACGAGAAAAACAGCAAGATGATTATAAATCATGCAGAATTGAGCGTTAGAATAAATAAATGAATTCGCGTACCCATGTTTCTGCGTATCCGCTGAGGTTGCGGCTGCCTTGATGGTGTGCTACACCTGGCATCATCAAACGCCGCTCCCGGCACAAGTTGTGCGTCTCCTCCCACTCACGTGAGCACCACTTGTCCACCATCTGTTCCCAGCACTGGGGATGCGCGGCGCACTAATAAGGAATCATCTACAGGCCATCAAGTACATGACATATCAGAAGATGAAATTAAGCCTACTTAATCTCAAAAGGAATCAGTATTAATGTTCTGTATTTACCTATAGGTACTGGTCCCGGGTCAGCGTCATGGTTCTTGCATCCCTTTTGGTGACCTTCGTTCCAAGGATGGTCCCGTGGTAAGTTACGACGGCCTGCATGCGCGCCTTGTAATGCATGTCCACGACGAGTTTTTTGCAGCATTTGGTAGCCACCGCATCCGCCCTGGCCTCATGTCCATCCTGGCATCTAAAGAAATCCTGTATACAAACACGATAGTTGAGAACATGGTGTATATATTCGAAACAGTATTAGAATGGGGAATGTTCGAACATAGTTATTATATTATTATATATAGTTGAGAAGTCCATTGCTAACTCAAGTTAAAAGTGGGTTTCACATTAAAATATTACTATGTTTCCCTTTGATGTTCACTTTGCAATTGTGGATAGGTAGGGTCTAAACAAAAGATTAGTCATGATTGTTTCTTTGTTTCGTGGAGCATCCTTTCCTCTGTTCAATTCCTAGGGTCTAAATAATGATGGCCGAATTCCAGCTGCAGCTATTTGATTTTTTTTAGATAAGGGCAGCTATTTGATTTATATAAACTAATTATAGCATATGCAGATTATTTAAGAAGACCCAATATTGGAGGAATGTTGCGATATTTAAAAGATGACGAATTTCCGCCTGGCTTTTTTGTAATCCTAGTTGGAAGATACATTTGATAACTTGTTCTATTCAGGGCACAATAATCGGATGACATGTAACTCTGTGTGCTTGTGAGATTTGCTTCAAGTACTAGTTTATCTCCTTCTGGTATGCTCTATGCGTACTATTACTACTAAAAGGTTTGCTTTCCTCGACAACGATTTTTCATCTTTGGTTTATACGAACAAGTATAATATAGTTCGATCTGTTATTTTATATGTTAATGGGTGGAGCTTCTATGGCAAATTTTATTCTTGCTTAGCTTGTTGTGATGTACAACTAGCTACGTGTGGCATTCTAATGGAAATAGCATGAATCAGATGGTCATCTGTATAACCCTAGCGTTTATAAGTTTGATACATGAAAAATCATGTCTACTGTTTTAGCAATAGATCTACAAATTAAAGATGTGCGGGGACAGAACTAACATGCAAGAATACGCTGTATAGTACCACAGAGTTTATACAGTTATTGGCCTCCTACTAGATTATAATAAGCCATAAAAACAAACAATATGTGATGGTCATACGAAACATGAAAATATTGCTATAGCTCTTAAGCACCACAAGCAAGCCTCCTCCACACAAACAAACAATCTTGCAACTAATTCTATACTAGAGAGCTAGCAAGAGAACTAATTACAACTAGTTACAACTAAGCTACTCTACTAGCTACACAGTGGCGGCGGGGCGGCGGCATACCAGTGGAAGGACACCCCGCCGGAATCGATCCGCGAGACGTCCATGACGAGCTACTGGTAGTGGCCGGGCGCCTCCTCCTCCTCCTCCTCCTTCCTCCATCCTCCTTCCTCCTCCCTCCTTCCTCCTCCTCCTTCTCTTCCTCCTTCCTCCTCCTCTCCTCCTCTCCTCCTCCTCCTCCTCCGGCGGCGCGGCGCGGGCGGGGGCGGGTGCGTGTGTGCGGTGTGTGTAGGTCGGTTGGGCCGGCGGGATTAAATCCCCCCTTTACCGAGTGCCCCCGATCTGGCACTCGGCAAAGAGGGGGTTTTTAAATTATTTTAAAATTCTTTGTCGAGTGTCTTCTCCTGACACTCGGCAAAGAGGTGATGTGTCGAGTGTCATTTTTTGACACTCGGCAAACCATATTTTTTTCACTTTTGACCTCCAAACCTTTTCTGCAGTCCTCATACAATACCTGGTACTCCATGTTCCAATGTGGCACATTTCTCGAACTTTTTCTATATTTCTTTAATTTATTTCATTTAATTGATTTTTCTTGGATAATTCAAATTATAACCGCTAGTCATTCGAATAATGAAAAAAAATGAAAGGAAAAATGATATTCATGTTATTTAGTATAATATGAGGCCGTATCCAGGAACAGACTACCAATTTCAAACATCTTGTTCATGAAACATGACCACGAACTTGCGGTCGAGTTGTTTTTAAATTCTATAAAAAGCAAACAAAGACCGAAAATCTTGAAACTTGTCGAGATGTCATGATATCATATGTGGAGGCCGTGATAAAAAATTGAGGAGGTTTCGCGCAAGTTTGTCATGTACGATGCTTACCACCTCGTCGGCCTCTTCACGAAATCATGAAACTTCTTCGGAGATTCTTCGGTTTGCAAGCATCGTATGTGACAACTTGCGTGAAACCTTCTCAAATTTTTATCACAGCCTCCACATATGATATCATGACAACTTGACAAGTTTCATGATTTTCGGACTTCATTTGCTTTTTATATAATTTAAAAACAACTCGACCGCAAGTTCGTGGTCATGTTTCGTGAATAAGATGTTCGAAATTGGTGGTCTGGTCCTGGATACGGCCTCACATTATACTAAATAACATAAATATCATTTTTCCATTCATTTTTTTCATTATTCGAATGACTAGCAGTTATAATTTGAATTATCCAAGAAAATTCAATTAAATGAAATAAATTAAAGAAATATAGAAAAAGTTCAAGAAATGTGCCACATTGGAACATGGAGTACCAGGTATTGTATGAGGACTGTAGAAAAAGTTTGAAGGTCAAAAGTGAAAAAAATATGGTTTGCCGAGTGTCAAAAAATGGCACTCGGTTTTTGACACTCGGCAAATCACCGCTTTGCCGAGTGTCAGGAGAAGACACTCGGCAAAGGGTTAATGGTGGCTGCCGGCCGTTAATGGCGGCGGCCCTTTGCCGAGTGTCAGGAGAATAACACTCGGCAAAGACCAGTTTTGCCGAGTGTTATTGTTTGCCAAGTGCTCGGCACTCGGCAAACCACCTCTTTGCCGAGTGCTAGTTGTTTGTCGAGTGCTTTCTCTCTGGCACTCGGCAAACAGCCTCTTTGCCGAGTGCCCGATAAAAAGCACTCGGCAAAGTCTGGGACACTCGGCAAAGAAGCCGTCTCCGGTAGTGAACCCAACAACTCATCTTGGTCCTCTTACATATATATAAACACATGGAGAAACACTAGCCCAAATAGTTTAATTCTCTCTCACTCTTCTCCGGTGCATCCTCCCTAGTGTTCATCGACACCCTCCCTCCTCTCCATCTCCGCCTCCCTCCACCCCAACCTCTCTCCCTCCTTCCCCTCACTTTTCCCTCTTTCCTAGGGTGAGGCAAGACAGCACAACCAAGGCGATGGATCACAAGGCACAAATCTGGCAATGACAATGGCAATGGCCGAGGCACAAGCGGTGGCGGTGGTGCATATCCCGATAATGGTGCGGCCCGCCTTCAAACCGGTGGTGGTGGCATGCATCCCACGATGAGATCAAGTGATGGTGCAGCCCTAGACGTCTAAGCGGATGCTACATGACAAGGCCAATGTGGTGAACGATGAGGTTGTGCAGATCTTCGCCACCGACGAGTCCAAGGTGGCGCATGACGAGGTTGTTGACGGCGATGGGCCTGAGAACGAAGTGATGGGCTCGGCAGCAGGCTCAGATGGGCTCGGCGTAGTGAGGTGTGCCGACATGGTGGATTTTTTTTATTTTTGTTTTCACAGGCGGGCAAGTGTCCTGCCTCTATTAATGCTTCATTAACAAAAGCCTCGTAGTGGAGGCGGGCGCTCGCTGGCTTGTATAAACCATGTTTGCCCAGTAATTAATGATATGGTTAACTCATTTGGTTTTTGCATTCATCGTTCATCTTTTTGTTAATTCACAGTAGGATGCATATGCATCTCATATGTAAAGGTTAGGACAACACACCAAGATGGACTACGATCAATATTCGTTGGCTCTCTAGCTACAATGCACCTAGCTAGGATGACTTGATATCAACTATGTCAACCAAATTATTCGTAGTTATGAGAGGAGCTAGCTAAACTAGTGTCAGCAACTTGCTCTGCTCCTCATATGATATGATGTGCTTACACAGGCACAGCACAGGACCCCAACCATATTAGCATCAAAATCCAAGTGCCACAAGCACTGGACGGTGGCCCCTTTGAAACACTGAGAGCAACACATTTGTCAATTGGGGCGCTGGCGAGTAGTGTCTGTACTAGGCTTGTTGAGGCTGTCCCCTGGAAACCACATGCCGCTATTCAGGTGCCCGTGGCATGCGGACACATGGATGGGCTCCTCCTGCCCAGGCAAAGCCACGCATCGCTCCTTTCAAGAATTATTAGAGATCTGATGAAGGCCAGCAGTCCGTCCGTCACAGGGACCCATGCGTGCGTGCCGGCCGGCCTCCCGTTCCTGCCTACAATCTAGGTGCAACTTGCATTGCATTTGCAATACAGTATCAGTCAGTCAAATTGCTCACTTTCAATTCTTCTCTTCGTTTTGGGCTACTGGCCGGGAATCTAGCTAGGCACGTACGTTGCCTCCTCCTCCTCCTACCTTTCGTTTACACTGCACATGCCATATTGCCATCTATTCCAAAAGGCTATATATGGTTTGCCTTTCCATTTACTTTAATTAAACCTTTGTTTAGATCAATGTTATCTATCTATATTCATGTAACCTGTTTTTATCTATATGTATGTATAGGCCGATCGACGGATCGAGAACTTAGTGCCGAACTCACTAATAAATGATGAAATTAAGTTTGAATGTGCTAGCTAGAGAGTTATGTGACTGCCCAGTGTGTGGTTAGAGGAGCTACTAGGACCACTCATTGTTCACAAGACATTTTGATGGGTACCTAAAGAAATCTCCCGTCCAGGAAAATTGAGCACATGCTATTTACCTCAGATCTCTAACCTGGATGATTGAGATGTAAAGACCACCATGGGCAGCCCTACTAGGTTCTTTCCATGCCCCTACTTTGGGTGCAAATGCAAAAGAGATCCGTCATGCCTGTCAGCCCTGCTGTCCACTTGGACTTGAGTAGTGGAGGACTGCATCTGTACGGCGTCCAAGCATGGTTTGCTCTCAGTGAGTTTTTGCTGTTTGCACATGCCTGCTTCTGATTTCGAAAAGGTAACCTTGGTGTTATCCAAGGAAGCAATGGACAAGTTGCTGCTTCTGTTTTTTTTTATTAGTTTCCCCAAGCTCAGTCTCATGCTTGGATTGCAGGCTCCCCTTGAAACATGGAGAGCGAGAGGCCTGTCACCTCTGTCTGCTTGCTGTTGTTCTTATCAGATTGGGGCTTAGTGGCAAAAACAAGGCTTTGTTGATATAAAGCTGCGAGACCATGCCCGGAATGTGATGAATCAGCACATGTGCGTGGTATATATACAATAGGTGACACAGCGTCCAACTTATTCCCTTGGACCTTGGTATTGTTTCACCCTGAAATGGATGATATATGTGCTCAGTCTTGACGAACACAGTGTATGACTAGCATACTTAACAAGTATCTGTTCTAGAACTTCCAACTATGCAACCAATATTACTAACCGTATACAAATTGGGATTACGACTATCACAATTGGGTAAAGAACTGATAATATCTTCATCACAAATCTGGATACTAGTAGCGCTTAGCTATGCACGGGAGATAATTGTTATCTAAAATAAGGTTTTTTTTGGCCCTTTGGACATAGAAAAAATGAGATAACTATTGGAGATACCCCCCCACCCCACCCATTTGATCCTGTTGATCCGAAACCTTGGAAGATGGTTGGGGTTTATATATGATTACTAATATAAAATTTAGAAACTTGTAGATTTTGTTGAGTTCTACAAGTTTCTTATGAACTTTTAGAATATGTTATCACTACTTATTCTAACTGATTATAATCACGAGGTCTAACTTGTTACCGATCACTAGTACAGTACCCACACTTTCTTGCATGCATGCAACACCGCTGCTGCCTTTTTATTATCTTCTCTGGAATTAGCCATGCTAGAGCCTAGGTGTAAAAATTAATTGATCTAAATGAAGTGAAAGACTTTGCTAACTGGTCCCCCATGTTTTCATGTCAAGCTCCGCCACTGCCACTATAGGGTGGTTGTTGATGGCAAATGTGAACCAAAAACCAGGCAGCTTGCTTTGGAGACTGTAGGAACCTTGTTGAGAACTAGTGCGCATTCAGTGGTGCTGTGATGCGTACGACGTGCCATGCTATCGGTGAGAATCTAATTAAGACCTTGCATTGATAGAACATATATCTACTAAATGTGAGCTCATTGCAACTCTTCAATTGGAATGCTTCTCCTTAGCCCTCAATTTTATCACCCGTTTGCATCTCATGGCATTGCATACATAGAACATGTACAAGTACACAATTTTACATAATAGCCTTGATTATTGACACGCAGGCACCATTATAGGTAAGTACATATAGTTATGAATAATGCATGAGGTTACACTGCTCATCCTTGGTTATGCATACAGATGGTTGGTGTAACACCATGAATTTTATTAAATTGATGTGTTGGCCAAGCATACGAAAGCGAGGAGAAATTTTTGGTTTTTTGAACCACAAGTTATATAGACGATCAAAGACTATGGTTGCATAGAGCTAGCTTGTTGAAACGAAGACCATGGACTATAGACTAAAACTCCCAAACCAACTTGTACCCAACCTTCCTCAGAATATAAGGGGAGGTTCGGCTCCCATAGAAGGAGAGCCCGCTCAGAAGGAAGAGATGGCGACAGATTAGACATTCAGAGGCTGATTGGACAGCAGAACCATCGGTCAAGAGAGCAACCGAAAGGAACAATAGAGTGTTCCTCCCCCGGCAACTCAGCAAGAGAGAGGGCCGGTCCCTTACTCACTGGTGAGAAATCTCACTGCCGACAAGCCGTAGGATAGCACCGAGCGATCCCCTGACAAAAACTCTCATTCTTCTCCGTTGTAAACTCAGATTTGGGTGCTCTTGAATACGAAAAACACCTCATTGCTGGACGTAGGGCCTCCATTGTCGGGGACCTAATACCAGGGTACCCCAAAAGGTGGAACCAATAACCATCGAACGTTAAAAACTTCGGGACGGACGAGGGCGCCGCTGCGTTCCTTGTCCGAATGACGAAAGTTAGGTTCCATCTCGCCCGACGCCTTTGGGCCAGCCCCGCCTCGCCCGAGGGCAAAGGGCTGGCCTCCGTTCCGCCCGACGCCTTCGGGACAGCTCCGCCTCGCCCGAGGGCTGAAGGCTAGTCTCCGCCTCGCCCGAGGGTTGAGGGATACACTCCGCCTCGCCCGACCCCCGAGGGGTGGGCTCGGTCACGCCGAGGGCAAAGGGCTGGCCTCCGTTCCGCCCGACGCCTTCGAGACAGCTCCGCCTCGCCCGAGGGCTGAGGGCTAGTCTCCGCCTCGTCCGAGGGTCGAGGGATACACTCCGCCTCGCCCGACCCCCGAGGGGTGGGCTTAGTCACGCCTAGGGGATAAGGACTGGTTTCCGCCTCGCCCGACGACCAAGGATGAACCTCGCCCCATTCGATGTCCAAAGACTGGTTTCATCTTACCTGATAACTTCTCTCCCGTTCCCTCATGATGATGGGTACAGAGCAAGACAAGACGTTCGGGTCAACCACGGCTTCAAGGACCATACCCTGCGCCCCGGCAGGAAAGGTACTGCCAGGGAACAACTGGACAGGTGCTTTAAACCCTTCGGAGCGCAACAGAGACCAAAAGGTATTGCAGGCGCGTACTCCTCGCCCTGTAGAGTTGTAGGCGCTGCCTTCAGCTCTGGGACACGGAACCCGACGAAGATACACGACAACCACTACACTTTAGAAAAGGATTTGTGATCTCCACGAATGACGGACATGCCATCACCACGTTATGGACCCAAGGGAGCGGCGCCCGCTTCCCGACCCCTCGGGTCCACCAAATCAAAGGACCTTGCCCACAGCGCTACTCCGGACCTCGACTCCGCGTCCCTCTGACAAAGACTCATAGGAGCCAGAAGGCGTGCGGAGCAAGGCTGGGCGAGGTTCATAAGTCAAAACCACGGTACTACAGCCCATACCCTACGCAGGGCACTATTCGGTAACCATCCTGACATTCTATAGAGGCATCGATAGTATTGTAGGCGCTTACCATCCTTTCACACCCATCAGAAAGGGTAACGAGGCTGGGTAGACGTGAGCCACAAGGCTAGGTAGAGCACGCATCCTAAGCCCTGACCCTTGTAAAGTCGTCCCCTTCATCTATAAAAGGGGATGCGCTTCCTCCAGCAAAAGGAGGACGAAAAACAACACAACACGCACACATAGTCAAGCTGCTACCAAGCTCTTGGCTTCCTTTCGACCCTTCCATCAGAGACTTGGGACCTGTCCCTCTCTCGATCGTTTGTATCCCCTACTATGAACCATTCACGGTGCTAATAACACGAGCAGCAACAAACTGGACGTAGGGATATTCAGCCCGAACTAGTATAAATCTTGTGTCCTTTGGCGTACCATCCGAGCCTAACGCGCATTACTATAAATTTACTTGCCGGTGCTTGTGCGAAACACCGACAGTTGGCGCGCCAGGTAGGGGCCTTGCGCGTTCCAAATCAGGTCTCGGATGGCCACCCACGCAATCAGCTGGGCCCCGGGCGCACATGTGCGTTTCGGCGACCTAGATTTCATCGTCACACTAGGAGGAGAACTGGCGCTGACCCACACAGCCGCACAGTCTCTCCCTTCCATCAACCTCAGCCGTCTGAGGCTTGAGGGCCCGCGGGGCGACTCCCTTGGACCCCAGTTATCCAGGGAGCCCCCGCCCAGCATCACCCTGTTTCCAGAAGGCCCCGTACGAAGCGCCCCGACAGCGTTTCCATTCGGTCTCCGCAACGCCGCGGCGACCGCCGGCCACCTTTTCGCACTACGCATGGTTCAGCCGCCTACAGACAGCGAGTTCGTGGGGGTAATCGAGCACGATCCGGATACACTCTACGGGCTCCTCACAGAGGAACCAGAGTTGTCCTCCAGCTCTAACTCCAGCAAGGGGAGCCATCACCCTTCCCAGGAATACTTCATGACGCAAACCCCCGAGGGACACGTCCAAAGCGTCGTCGGAGAAGAAACAACCCCAACAGGCAACCCCGACGCCAGGATCGAGGTGGAGACGGTGGCTCCATCTCACGTAAGGATGGAGAAGCTAAGAGCACGAAAGCTGGAGATCGATGACGCCGGGTAACAGCTTGTCTAGGAGTACCGAAACATCGCGGAGGAGATCAAGCGTCGCGGAGATGGTGGGCACGCACGCGCCTCGGCCCATGATGTGCATCGAAGGATCCTCACCGATGATGGGACTCTCCCTCACTTTGCTCGGGCAAGCTAGAACATCGCCGCAGCGACTACCTTGCTGCACGGCCTTCCGGAGGCCGCGACGTCCGAGGATCGCCGCGCCCATCGAGAAATTCGCACGTTGCTCGAGCGTGCGGCGGCGCAGCAGGCGGAAAGCTCGTTGTCTCAACGACGCGAACCCGACACCAGCCAGCGCACGCCCTTGGTACATCCCGCCATGGACGCTTCCATTCACCAGACGCCGCCAGGCAACAGGCAGCGCTCCGCTATCCCGGTACATCAACGTCTTGGCCACAACTGTGACATGCGCAGCACCATCGACGCCTGCAGGCGCACCCATGGTGACGAAAGAGAAGGAGCCCGTCGCGGCTATCATCCTCGATGCGGCGGACGCTACGACAGCGGTGATGACCGGAGCCCGAGTCCCAGCCTACCAGGCCCTCGGGCCTTCGGCCGACACATCCTCAACGCTGCGTTCCCCCCGAGGTACCGACCGCCCACCAATATCCTAAAATATTCTAGAGAATCAAACCCCGGGCTTTGGCTCGAAGACTATCGGCTTGCCTGCCAAGCCGGTGGTATGAGTGATGACAATTTCATTATTCGCAATCTCCCGCTATTCTTGGCCGATTCAGCACGAGCGTGGTTGGAGCACCTACCGTCCAACGCCATTCAAAGTTGGGCGGATGTCATGGAGATCTTTGTGGGTAACTTCCAAGGCACGTCCAAACGCGCTGGAAACCCATGGGACCTCAAGAACTGCCACCAGAAGGCCGATGAAACCCTCCGCGGGTACATCCGGCGCTTCTCCCAGCAGTGCAACGAGCTCCCTAACGTTGCCGACGCCGACGTGATAGGAGCCTTCCTATCCAGGACAACCTGCGAAATCCCTGGTCCACAAGCTGGGACGTAGGGGCCCGCAGACCACCAAGGAACTCCTGGACATTGCCACCAGCCACGCCTCAGGAGAGGAGGCGGTCAGAGCCGTCTTTGACCGCACCGACGGCAAGGCGAGGCGGGACGAGGCCACCGACGAAGGCGCCTCCGACCGTCCCGCCAAGAGAAAGAATAAGAAGCAACGGCGCGACAACTCGCTCGTGGCCATCACCGACCGTAAAGGTGGCCGGAAGCCCGTGGAAGGCACTCTGAACCACTTTGAAAAAATGCTCGAGGGGCCATGCCCAAACCACGCTTTCCCGGCCAAGCATCTATACAAGTAATGTGGCCTCATGCGCAAATACTTGTCCGGGGGCCTCAACAAAGGGGAGCAGGGGAAGGAACCTGCCCCCAGCACAGACGACGTCGAGGAGAAGGACGACACCTTCCTGACTCCAAACGGCGCCCTCATGATTTTCGGAGGATCAGCGGCCTACGACTCCAAACGCCGCCAAAAGGTCGCACGCCGCGAGGTCTATATGGCCGAACCGGCCACGCCTGCCTTCCTCCGATGGTCAGAATCCGCCATAACCTTCGACCGAGCCGACCACCCGGGCGCCGTCCCACACCCGGGAAGGTACCCGCTTGTCGTCGACCCGATCGTCGGCCCAAAACGGCTCACAAAGGTACTGATGGACGGAGGCAGCGGCCCTAACATCATGTACGCCAAAACGCTCGACGAGATGGGCGTCGATCGAACGAACCTCCGTCCCGTCCGAGCACGTTTCCATGGCGTCGTACCTAGTAGGCAGGCCTTGCCACTGGGGCAGATCAATTTGCCCGTCACTTTCGGGGATCGGTCCAATTACAGGACTGAGACCCTCACCTTCGACATAGTGGGGTTCCCTCCAACTTTTCACGCCATCCTGGGACGACCGTGTTACGCGAAGTTCATGGCCGTTCCCAACTATACGTACCTTAAGCTGAAGATACCGGCCCCCTGCAGAGTCATCACCATCGACACCTCCTTCTAGTGCGCTTACGAGTGCGAAGTTGAATGCTACGATCACGCCTCCGCAGTCGTCGCCACCAAAGAACTCGCCACCCTCAGGGAGGAGGTTGCCGAAAAAACGCCCGACGCCAAAACAACAACCGGGTCATTCAAACCAGCAGAGGGCTCCAAGGAGGTCCACATGGACCCCAGCAGCTCCGAGGCTAAGAGGGTACGTATTGGTAAATCGCTCTCTTCCGAATAGGAAAGCGCGCTCGTCGACTTCCTCCGCGATAACAAAGACATCTTTGCGTGGAAACCCTCGGATATGCCAGGCATCCTGAGGGAGGTCGCCGAGCATGCTTTAAAAATCCACCCAGACTCCAAGCCGGTAAAACAGCGCCTGCGCCGCTTCGACGAAGAAAAACACAGGGCCATCGGCGAAGAGATAGTAAAGTTGTTGGCTGCTGGGTTCATCAGGGAAGCATACCACCCAGAGTGGCTAGCAAATCCCGTTCTTGTACGAAAGAAGAACGGGAAATGGAGGATGTGTGTCGACTACACGGGCCTCAACAAAGCGTGCCCAAAGGATCTGTTTCCTTTACCACGCATTGACCAAATAGTTGATTCCACCTCAGGGTGCCAAACCCTCTTGCTTCCTTAACGCATACTCCGGCTACCACCAGATCACGATGAAAGAGTCCGACCAGCTCGCGACGTCTTTTATCACCCCCTTCGGATCGTTCTGCTACGTTTCAATGCCGTTCGGTCTGAAGAACGCTGGGGCAACTTACCAGCGTTGTATGCTCAACTCCTTCGGGGACCTCATCGGGCGGACCATTGAGGCCTACGTTGACAACATCGTAGTTAAATCCAAGCAGGCCGAACACCTTGTCGCCGACCTTGAACAAACCTTTGCGAAACTCTGGGCAAACAGCATCAAACTCAATCCCGAAAAGTGTGTTTTTTGGGTCCCGAGGGGCATGCTGCTCGGTTTTATTATCTCCGAACGCGGCATCGAAGCCAACCCGGAGAAAATCTCAGCCATCACAAAAATGGGCCCAATCCAAAACATAAAGGGGGTTCAGCGAATCACAGGATGCCTTGCCGCCCTCAGCCGATTCATTTCGTGCCTCGGTGAACGAGGACTTCCCCTTTATCGACTCCTTAAGAAATCCGACCACTTTGAGTGGACAGCCGAAGCTCAGGAGGCGCTTGACATGGTTAAACAATTTCTAACTAAACCATCGGTCCTAGTCCCTCCGTGCAACGGAGAATCCCTCCTGCTGTATATATCGGCCACCACACAAGAGGAAGAGGGGCACGCCTTCAAAGTACAGCGACCTGTGTACTTCATCAGTGAGGTGCTATCTAACTCCAAAACCCGTTACCCCCAAATCCAGAAACTCCTCTACACCGTCCTCATCACCAAGAGAAAGCTACGCCATTACTTCGAGTCACACCCTGTGACAGTCGTGACGTCTTTCCCCCTCGGCGAGATTGTCTGTAGCCAAGATGCTACAGGAAGAACCGCAAAGTGGGCGCTCGAGCTAATGGATCAGGGCATTACTTATGCCCCCCGAACAACGATCAAATCTCAGGTGCTGGCTGACTTCATCGCAGAGTGGACCGAGGTCCAGATGCCACCAACAATCGCCAATCAAGAGTACTGGACGATGTACTTCAACGGATCACTGATGAAGAAGGGCGCCGGCGCGGGACTAGTCTTCGTATCTCCCCTCGGGGTCCGCATGAGGTACATGGTTCAACTCCATTTTCCCTCATCAAACAATATCGTAGAGTACGAAGCGCTCATCAACGGCCTACGAATCGCTATCGAGCTGGGCATCCGATGTCTCGACGTCAGAGGTGACTCCCAGCTGGTCGTCAACCAGGTCATGAAGGAGTCGAGCTGCCACGACACCAAGATGGAGGCGTACTGCCAAGAAGTTCGACGGCTGGAGGACAGATTCGACGGCCTCGAGCTCAATCACATCCCAAGGCGCCTCAACGAAGCAGCCGACACGCTTGCGAAAGTAGCATCCGGCCGAGAGCCAGTCCCGACAGGCGTCTTCACCAGCGATCAACACAAACCCTTGGTACGCTATGCGAGGTCAGAACAAGTCAGCGATGGCCCATCTAGTCTGACCCCCGGGGCCGATCCGCCAACTGCTCCGCCCGACCCCAAGGTCATGGAGCTTGAAGAGGACCCAGCGGCATAGTCTGACCCTCCCAATGACTGGAGAACGCTTTACCTCGACTACCTCCTCCACGACATACTACCGGCAGACAAGACAGAAGCCCGACGGCTCGCACGACGCGCCAAGTCCTTCGTTCTTGTAGAAGGCAAACTCTACAAACGGAGTCACATCGGGATTCTGCAACTCTGTATCCCTAGCGAACAGGGAAAACTTCTGCTAGGCGACATCCACGGAGGAATTTGCGATCATCATGCCGCACCAAGAACCTTGGTTGGGAATGCATTCCGACAAGGCTTCTACTGGCCCACCACAGTAGCCGATGCCAAGCAAATTGTATGCACCTGCGAAGGATGTCAGTACTACGCTCGGCAAACTGACCTCCCGGCCCAGGCACTCTAGATGATCCCCATCACGTGGCCCTTCGCGGTCTAGAGGCTCAACCTAGTTGGGCCACTCAAAAAGGCGCCCGGGAGCTTCACCCACCTACTTGTCACCATAGATAAGTTTACAAAATGGATTGAAGCTCGACCAATATCCACAATCAAATCCGAGCAAGCTGTGCTATTCTTCCTCAACATTATCCATCGCTTTGGAGTACCGAACTCCATCATCACAGACAATGGCATGCAGTTCACCGGTAGGAAATTCATTCGATTCTACGATGAACAACACATCCGGATCGATTGGGCGGCCGTCGCGCACCCCCGGACGAACGGGCAGGTCGAGCGCGCCAACGGCATGCTCCTACAAGGCCTTAAGCCGAGAATTTTCAACCGGTTGAACAAGTTTGGCGCGCGCTGGCTCGCTGAGCTTCCAGCCGTACTCTGGAGCCTGAGGACAACTCCTAGCCGAGCCACTGGCTACACACCCTTCTTCAGGGTCTACGGTTCTGAGGCCGTTCTCCCAACGGACCTTGACTATGGAGCACCAAGAATCAGAGCATACGACGAACAGGGGGCCGAGGCATCCCACCAAGACGCCATGGACCAGCTAGATGAACCCCGCGACATCGCCCTCCTCCGTTCAGCTAAGTACCAGCCGGCGTTGCGATGGTACCATAGCCGATGGGTACGGGGTCGATCCTTCAACGTCGGGGACCTCGTCCTCCGCCTTGTGCAGAGCAACAAGGACCGCCACAAACTCTCACTGCCCTGGGAGGGACCCTACGTCATCGTGGAAGTACTTCGCCCAGGCGCCTACAGGTTGAAAACCATCAACGGCGAGGTCTTCACCAACGCCTGGAACATTGAGCAGCTACGTCGTTTTTACCCTTAAATAAACGCATACTCTTTCTTATCAGTTTTTGTCATTACAAAACCCCGATCCTTAGTGGCATCTGACCCCTACAAATAGCGAGGCGTCAGACGTCACTCGAGGGCTGACGTGAGTGATACAAGTAGTACGCTTGCAAAAACTTCCTGTGTTATATTTACAAACGTTCTCTAAGTCTTCCAATTCTTCTCGTAAAAAAGTCCTAAGGACTAAGATCCCGGGAACAAATTCTGAGTACAACTAGTAGGACTGTGGGAGACCCACGCCCCAGCAGCTGCGACCTCTTTGCTCACCAGCACGATCAGAATTATTTCACCCGCACTCCTAGTTTCTTATGGCTTAAACCATGGGATGGGTCGGGGGGCACAAAAACCTTTTTTACAAATAGAGGAAGCTAAAGGGCCGTCTGCCGTAACAAAAGATGAAAATTTGTTCATTTTTTGCACAAATTCACCACTTACAAAGTGATTTCATCACAAAAAGGACTAACATACTTGTATTCAGAGGACTGTTTACTCGGGGGCTTCCCCACAAAATTATTCAATTATAGTCTCTGCCTAGCTTTACTACAGGTACTACTGCAGCCACTGCGCCACGCTCTCCATCGGCAACGCCCGGGGTATGTGCACGGGCCAGTTCATCTACTGCGGCCACCGCGCCACGCTCTCCATCGGCGACGTCCCGCCACTCTGCGGGGTCCTCGAAGGCACCGTCACCTGCAATGTCGAGCTCCATGCTGGCAACTGTGGTGCCCCTCCACCGGGGCATCCGGGGACTACGCCATCATCATCAGCCGCAACCCCGACAATGGCGCCTGAACGGGAGGCGCCTCCCGCTGTGGGGAGGCCGCAACGAATGATGGCAAGGCTGACGATGTCCGGCACCCTCCAGTACTCCTCCTCTTTCAGCGGCAGCAAGCTCTTCCTGGCAAAGGCGGCCCGCACCACCTCATCTACGTTGGATGACCTCCAGCTCGACATCACACTCCGGATTCCCGAGCGGATCAGTGAGTTTCCCTCTCTCTCTGGCATTACCCTTCCTCACTCAGGAACCGCCGCAACGCACGGACGCATCCGACGAAAAGGAAGAAGGAGAGGTAGCGGCTCAGAGGCAGAATAAGAGATGGGATGAGAACTCCCCTCCCCCTCCCTATTTAAAGAGGAGGAGCTGCAGCTAAGGAAAGGCGAAAGGTTGGGACGAAAAACTCTCTCCCTTCCCCTATTTAAATGCAAAATCAATGCTGATAGACCCCTGAGGGGACGCGCCGGAACTGACGGGACGCGCCCCGGTCGATGAGGCACCCGCCAGTCAAACGGGATACTGCCTGGGTATGGCCCGCCACTGACCCGCTCCGGACGCGGCAATTAAGGCACCCACATGGGCAGACGACCCTTCGCTTCCCCATGCAGGACCACGGAACGATCCGACGACAGGACCTCTGTGAAGGGGAGCAAACGACGAACGAATGTCCAAAGAAAGGTTACTCCAACCTCGTCACAAACATCAGGGCCCGAACCCATCTGGTAGGAGCTTTTCCGCCACTCATGCCACCAAGGTAACGTTACCGACCCCGCCTTTATTTCGATTAAATTATGCATTCAAACATTACATATGCAAAACGTTGCATCCCAACGCTTCGTGTCGCGTCACGAAATGGCCGTCGCCTCATTCGATATAGGTGACAGCAAGCTGAGGTTCGAAGGCCGACCCGCGAAGGGCTCGAGGCCGCCTCGTACCGAACAGAGCCAGGGAGAAATAACTAAGACGAGCCCCAGCGGCCTTGCCCGACCCCGCTCAGAAACGAACAGGGATGTCTCAACCTTTTCTCATTCGATTCTAACCCCGAGCCAAACCCACAGAATCTCCATCGAGGAGAGGCCATCGGGCCACCTGAGCCTATCGAACGGCTCGGGCATCTGCCGAGAGGCGGGTTAAGAAGTTGTGGAGTGCCACCAGAGGGCTCTGCCGACCCCATCAGCAAATGATGGACCCAGATTCCACACGAACATACCCATTAGCGAGCTCATTGAGCGCGATACTCGAGCCGTCGAGCCAAGTGTCGTTTACTCAGCCCCTCCGATTGCGAAAATCGAGGATGGGGTAACACGCAAATTACGGCCGACCCCTATCAGACCCTGACAAGGCCCGGGGGCTCGAGCCGCTCAATACAGGGACACAGGTTCGAAGGCCCTACCTTGCTGAGCCCATAGAGTCCCCATTTGGGGAATTCTGTTGGAAGACAGGGTGGGGAATATTGCAATGCCATCCAAGGACATCGCCGACCCTATCACAAAAACCACGGAATGGGATTCCATCCAAACGTTCCGGTCTCCAGTAACACCCGACCCCAGCAAATGCAAGGGGTCGGACCTTACTCGGGGGCTGGTTAAGGTACGGCTACCTCCCTTCCTTTTTTCGAAACAATCTCCTCGCATCAAGACCAGCGGCAAGATTCGGGGGAACAGATTGGTAAGATCGCAAAAAATCAAACAAAACAAAATTACAAAGCAAAATCACGAAACTGCGTCCAGACTCAAAAATACCGACACTTGTTCACATATTACATATGAGTTGTGCTCAAAATTATTCGACTAACTACTCCCACAAAGGGAGAACCATTTCTTTCAGATTATCCGCCAGGTTTTTCGCAAGGGAAGCCACCATCTTCTCAATTGCCTCCAGCTCATCATCCTCATAGGTAGGCGGGAAACTTTCGCTCATCACCTTTAGGTTGATCTCCTTCTCGTAATGAGCATGGGCGACGGTGAAGGCCTGGGTGATCCCGGCGTGAAAAGCACTCTCCACAAGCTAGCCCACCCGAGCCGTGATACCTGCGGCACGAGCCATGAGCGGGCTGGTTTCCACTGGCTCCACCACCTTCAGGGCATCAAGGACCACCCCGACCGCAGCTTGCAGAAGATCGTGCTCGTCGCTCTCAGTCTGAAGGGTCCTTCGTACATGGGCAAGCTCCTTTTCTAGCTTGATAGAGACGTTTTCGGCGCTCAACCTTCGGCTCACCGCGTCACCGAGATCCGCCCGGAGGGAGCGGACCACCTCGACGTCCTTGTCCACCTTCTGCTGAAGGGCCGTGGCCCTACTCTCGGCCTTCCGTCTGAGGTCCCGCTCCATCTCCAGCTCCTTCAGGACCTCGCCGGCCTTCTCATTAGCCACGGCATTCCTCTGCAGTAGCTCGTCTCGCTCCTTTCGGAGCCTAGTGATCTCCTCCTCATCCAGCTTTGACCTCACCGACAAATCCTCAATCATCCCGTGGGCCTCCTCCGCGTCCTGACGCGCCTGGGCCTCCCGCTCCTGGGCGGCAGCAAGCTATGCGGCCAAACCTGCTCGTAGCCGGGCCTCCTCGAAAAGGTGATCCCACTCCGCCTTCTGCTCGCGGAGGAATCGGGATTTATTCCGACTACGAGCAACAAGAGTCTGAAGAGGAAGAAGACTGGTATTAGAAATATGAAAACACAAAAACAGGCGAAGAAAGAAGAAAACCAAGCGAGTACCTGGGTAGTAGGAACAACTATTTCACGCAGGGCTCCTCTGGCCTGGTCCAGGGCATCCAGCATGGTCGAAATCCCGACGTCAAGACCCTCCTGCTCCATGCTCACGACATGATCATCGAGCGAGAAAAGAGCCGATGTCGGATCCTGAGCGACCATCCACTGGAGCAGCGGCTCCCCCCGCACGGGGGAGCGGCTTCCTCCCGACAAAGGGGCCGGGGGCGGCTCCCTCCTGACCCTATGCGGCACCACCACCACGCTTGAGGACCCTCCGACCGGACCCTCCTCCATCTAGACCGCTTCGAGCGTCATGGGCGGATCCACCTGGGCCCCTGGTGGCACGGACTGCATAACTCCCTCAAGCACCACCGTGGCGGCGTCCGGCTGAGCCTGGCTCAGCGCGGTCGCAACCACCTCCGTCAGCGATACCCGACCCTCGGCCGGCTGTACCACGCCCACCACGAAAGATGCCGTCTGCTCGACAACCACCGAGGGTGCGGGCGCCACCACAGGCGCCGTCAGATCGGCCAACGCAACCCCAACATTGGCACCGCTCCTGCCCAAAACAGGGGCGACGCCGGGCAGCGCCATCCGTCCCGCCTAAATGGCGAGGCTCTTTTTGGGCGCCAGCCCCAGGGGCTGACCCGTCCGCAAGAACCTACACAAAGGTAATAGCCATTAGGTCAAAATAGAAATGGAAAAAGGGTGAAAATAGGGGAATCAGCAGCTTAGGCTGACGCCCTCGGCCGGCGGAAGCGTTTTGGGGACGGATCCCCAGATCCCTGCCCTGACTCGTCTGGGCGGGACCGTTTCGAGCCTGCCCCCTGCTCCAGGCAGGGGGGCTCATCTCCCTCACCTCGTGGGGCGCAGCACCAAAGCCGCTCCCCTCCATCATCTCATGGGGCGCGGCACCAGGGCCGCCCCTCTCGACCATCACCTCGGGGTCAGCGGCGGCAGACCCGCTTTCCCCCATCCACCGATCCTTGGCCGGCACGCCGTGCGAAGCGGTGGACTCTCCGGCCTCCACCGACCTCACCGACTCACTTCCCTCCATGTGGAACGGGATGGGTCCCTGCACGGATGGGTGGGCACTTGTCAGCGTGTCCTCGTCCTCCAGGACGCCCCAATCCACGTCGACGACTACCTCGTCGTCATCATCATCATCGTCGTCGTCATCATTACTGCTCACGTCCTCTCCCCGATCCCGTGCTTCCTGCTTCAGTCGTCTCTCCTTCTTCATCTGCTCCCTTGCCTTCTTGTCCCGCTCAGCCGCAAGGCGATTCGCCGCCGCCACGGCCTTGTCCTTTGGCAGCGGAACCGGACTGTCTTTGAGGACTAGCCCCCCCGACTGGTCCCAACATCGCAAAAGTAAGTATAAAAAAATGGAGATTCAGGAAAAAGAAAGAGCATGGGAAAAGAAGGCTTACGAATTCGAAGAACCCAGGTTCCGGCCACATTGGGGGATGTCTGGGCACCGGATACACAATGTCGAGGACGCCGCCTTTGGAATCCTTCGTCGGCTCCGTCGCCTCCTTAATGCGCTGCGCCACTTCTGAGAAAGGGAGCGCCTCGTCAACAAGCACCGTCCCCTCGAACGATATCCCGGGCATCATCCGGTGCAGGGGAAGCGTGCGCATCATCAGCGGCGCCACCCTCCTCGCATGATAGGCACCGATAATTCCCGTCTCCTTTACGCCCCGTTCCTTCAGAGCTTGGAGGGCGGAAAGAAGGTCGAAAAGGTGTTTCTTGTCTTTGGACTGGATGCCCCAAGCCCACGACTCCAGAGCCTCTTCGATAAGGCGCTCGGTGTACCTCGGCAGGGTGGCACTCACATCATCCCTGACATAAAACCACTGCGAGTGCCATTCCTTGTTAGACGTCGCCAGGCGCATGAACAGGTAACCCCTCGACCGGGTATGGCGCAGATGAATACTGGCGCATCCCATTGGCACGCTCACATCCTTCCCCCCAATCTTCCTCTAAGACAAACTGACGGTAAAGAAATACCGCCACAGATCAAAATGGGGATCGATCCCAAGGAAACCCTCACATAGGGCAACAAACGCCGCCATATGTTGAACCCCGTTGGGAGTAAGATGCTGCAGCTCCACCTCATAGTAATCCAGCAGCCCCCGACGGAATCTATGCACGGGTACCGCAAATCCCCGCTCATAAAAGATGGTGAAAGATACGACATACCCTTCGGGCGGCGCCGGCTCACCCTCGTCACCAGGTATCAGCCACTCCTGGACGGCGACAATGGACGGAGAAGGCCATGGCGGACGAGGCCCTCCAAACGCCGAGAGGTGATGCTAGATCTGCCCCACAACTCCATTAAAGCGATTGGGGAGAAGGTGGGCGCAAGATCGACGATGGCTATAGGACGGGCGCAAGCTTGACGGCGGTTGCAACATGGATGCAAGTCGGTCAACAGTGGCGGTGTGAGCGCAGGAGGCTGGGGCGATTGGCGGCGGATGTCTCAGATGCAAAGGCAAGGGGCGAAATGGAATCTTGGGGTCAACCCGTTGTTTTATAAGGCGGCGAAGGCGCGAGAAGGGCAACCGTCGCCTCGATCTCCGGGCCGCCATGCGCACCGCCGCGTCACGTCGCGGGACACGCGCCCGCAGTCCCTATCCTTTCCCACCAAAAATCACGGTGGGCGATTCGCCTTCCCCAGGCGAATTCGGACTCTCTTCCCACCTGGGGAAGGCAAGTCACAAATATTTTTTTCTATTTGGCCCACCTAGGGCCCAGAAGCTCGACGGTCGGTCCAACTGAGGACGGGTCCACGAACGATCCGAAATCAAGGGCGCAAGCATTACTGGGGTCTCGATCCACGGTCAAACCCTAGTTAGGTCAGCCCTGAATGAGATCCCCACGAACGGGATACCATGACCCCCTCAAAAAAATATCCAGTTGACGAAAAACTAAGTCCTTCAGCCTTACCCGCGAAGGGTCCGATACAACCCCCAGGCGGTTCTATCCGAATCACCTGGAGGCTCGGGGGTTACACCCATAGGGTGTGCTCGCGCGCACCCTCTGGCAAAATGACTCCGACAAAATCGAAAACACCCTCCAGGCGGTTCTATCCGAATCACCTGGAGGCTTGGGGACTACTGTCGGGGACCTAATACCAGGGTACCCCAGAAGGTGGAACCAATAACCATCGAACATTAAAAACTTCAGGACGGACGAGGGCGCCGCTGCGTTCCTTGCCCGAATGATGAAAGTTAGGTTCCGTCTCGCCCGACGCCTTTGGGTCAGCCTCGCCTCGCCCGAGGGCAAAGGGCTGGCCTCCGTTCCGCTCGACGCCTTCGGGATAGCTCCGCCTCGCCCGAGGGCTGAAGGCTAGTCTCTGCCTCGCCCGAGGGTTGAGGGATAGACTCCGCCTCGCCCGACCCCTGAGGGGTGGGCTCGGTCACGCCGAGGGCAAAGGGCTGGCCTCCGTTCCGCCCGACACCTTCGGGACAGCTCCGCCTCGCCCGAGGGCTGAGGGCTAGTCTCCGCCTCGTCCGAGGGTTGAGGGATACACTCTGCCTGGCCCGACCCCCAAGGGGTGGGCTCGATCACGCCCAGGGGATAAGGATTGGGCTCCGCCTCGCCCGATGACCAAGGACGAACCTCGCCCCGTTCGATGTCCAAAGACTGGTTTCATCTTACCTGATAACTTCTCTCCCGTTCCCTCATGATGATGGGTACAGAGCAAGACAAGACGTTTGGGTCAACCACGGCTTCAAGGACCATACCCTGCGCCCCGGTAGGAAAGGTACTGCCAGGGAACGACTGGACAGGTGCTTTAAACCCTTCCGAGCACCACAGAGCCCAAAAGGTATTGCAGGCGCGTACTCCTCGCCCTATAGAGTTGTAGGCGCCGCCTTCAGCTCTGGGACACGAAACCCGACGAAGATACACGACAACCACTACACTCCAGAAAAGGATTTGTGATCTCCATGAATGACGGACATGCCGTCACCACGTTATGGACCCAAGGGAGCGGCGCCCGCTTCCCGACCCCTTGGGTCCACCAAATCAAAGGACCTTGCCCACAGCGCTACTCCGGACCTCGACTCCGCGTCCCTCCGACAGAGACTCATAGGAGCCAGAAGGCATGCGGAGCAAGGCTGGCGAGGTTCATAAGTCAAAACCACGGTACTACAGCCCATACCCTGCGCAGGGCACTATTCGGTAACCATCCTGACATTCTACAGAGGCATCGACAGTATTATAGGCGCTTACCATCCTTTCACACCCATCAGAATGGGTAACGAGGCTAGGTAGACGTGAGTCACAAGGCTAGGTAGAGCACGCATCCTAAGCCCTGACCCTTGTAAAGCCGTCCCCTTCATCTATAAAAGAGGATGCGCTTCCTCCAGCAAAAGGGGGACGAAAAACAACGCAACACGCACACACAGTTAAGCTGCTACCAAGCTCTTGGCTTTCTTTCGACCCTTCCATCAAAGACTTGGGACCTGTATAAATCTTGTGTCCTTTGACGCACCATCCGAGCCTAACACGCATTACTATAAATTTACTTGCCGGTGCTTGTGCAAAACACCGACATCCATATATAGCCCAAACCAGGATAAACCACCGTGTCTCCCTTGTGTTTTTAGTACCCGAGCCACCGAAGACCCACACTTCTGACAACCAATGAACAACCACGATGCTTATCGTGGTTACGAACCCACGACAGTTGTTATTTTCGAATGTTTGGACACATGCATGAAGTATTAAATATAGACGAAAAAAATAACTAATTGCACAGATTGTGGCTAATTTGTGAGACGAATTTTTTAAGCCTAATTAGTCCATGATTTGACAATGTTGTGCTACAGTAAATATGTGTTAATGACGGATTAATTAGGCTTAATAAATTCGTCTCGGAAATTAATCTCCATCTGTGTAATTAGTTTTATAATTAACTCATATTTAGTTCTCCTAAATAGCACCCGAACGTCCGATGTGACATGGACTAAAATTTAGTTCAGGAAACAAACACCCCCTTAGTCCTCAGCCCTCACAGACCCAGATGTATCTATGGATGGAAACGGATCAGATTGCATGGAATCGGATCAGGATATCACCTTTTATCAAATTTTAATTCGATTTTGAGTATGGATGCAGATTTTTTTAATACAAATACAAAACATATGTCTCGTATTCGGATATTTACTCAATTCAAGTGTGCATATTGTTATATTCAACATATATGAATAGGATTTAGTAAAAAGTTGAAATAAAATCAAAGTACACTTCTAATAATCTCCAATATCAAAGTGAACTAAATTATAACGGATAATATTTAATAAAATGATAGGTCAAGTAAATAAGTTCAAATTAGAATGGTTGGCAACAAGTTGCCATTTTATTTATCAGTATTTGTGTAATTACAAAATTATTACACAAGCATAGATTAAAATATGTGGCTATATATAAAAACAATATAGTTATCAACAAATATAGAATGATTAAATATATAAATTAATCAATCATTATTTATATAATACTAGAAGAACACCCCGCGCGTTGCTGCGGGGATTCCAGATAATTTAAAAAGAAATTAGACTATTTATATTTATAGTTATATGAATGAAACTATCTTAAATTAACTTTGGTGAATGGTCGGACACATCGATGTGGATAGCTAAATACATGTTAGTGGATGGAAGAGATAACTATCATAATTACATATGCTAGTTGACTATAATTGCAAGTTCTAGTAGATTGCTGAAGTGAATAGCTTGCATGTTGAGAGAAATCTCTAGTGGAATTTAGCTTTATAAGAGTATATGATTTATGATAAAATTATGAACTATGTAAAACAATTTGCATCATTGAACAATTAAGATAAAGTATTAAAATAATTTACAATAACAAATATATTAGATTGAAACTCAATTAGAAAATACTATAATTAATTTAATATTTATGTATCATTAATAATATTAAATTAATATTAGTAATTTATAGATATACTATTAAATAGTTTCAATGCATCATTAGTAGTATTAAAATTAAAGAATTAGTCACTAGTTATGGAGAAAAAACTTTTAAATAGATTCATTATATATTGTTCTTACAAATACATATTAATATCAGATATTCCATATTTTTGTCTGCGTACAGCCCAGGCCAAATCAGCCTTCGAGTGCTCCATTTGCCTGCACCTTTTATTATTATTATGTCACTCCACTGGCAGCAGCTAGCGCTGCAGTAGGACTGGTGACCTGTGCCTGCAGGTAACCTGACTGGAGATAGATAACGGCTTCGCAGGGTGCACAGAGGCGCCCTATTCTACTACTGTGCCAGCTGAATGCGATGCGACTGCAGCTTGGTTTCGATGAATCCTCCGAAAAGATGGATGAATAGTCTAGAACGATTTTTTTTATTTTTAACATTTTTTAAACTATTTTTAAAATCGACACTGTTTTTTTTTCTTCAAAACTAACACTTTTTCGTCGAGCCAACTGACATGGCGTGGCCAAACCACTCTACCGCGCTGTGCATGGCGACGCGGCCAAGCTGCCACCGTGGCAGCAACCGGTGATATGGCCTAGCTCGGTGATATGGCTAGCTCTGTCGCGCCATAGATCACGGCGCGGTAGGCCCAGTAAAGGCCCGCGACGCGGCTCTCTCTTCCCTTTCTCTATCTTTCTCACTCGGCCCGATAAAACGCGCCCGCCGCCGCCGCCGCGGCGCCGCCCGCACCGTCTCTCGCCTCGCCGCCACGCCATCGTCGCGCGCGCATCGCACCGCCGCCACGCACGCCGCCGCCGCCGCCGCGCCCGCCGGTGCCGCCCCCCGCACGCACGCCGCCCGCCATCGCCACGCCGCATCGCCGCCCTCCTTCGCCGCACCACGACGCCGCCGCCCCCCACCGCCCTCACTGCCGCGCCGCCACTGTACACCGCTCCCCACTGTCGCGCACCCTCCATGTATCTCGCGTCCACCCGCCGTCGCCGCTGAGAGGCGGCGCAGCGCCTCGCCCCCAGCGGCACCGCCTCCCGGCCCGGTCTAGCGCGGCCACCCAGCAATCTGAGTGCACCTTCTTGCTGCCATGAGGGCAGAGCAGCTGCTCCCGATGAGGGACGAAGCGTCACCGCCATGAGGACGAGCGTCTGTTGTTGTCAGCGAGAGGAGTGGTGCCGCCGCCGTGAGGACGAGAGCATGCTGCTGCCACAAGGTACTCCCCTTGTGTATTTGTTGATTGAATCAAAATTGTTGTTACTTAGGGTTAAGATGCAAAATTAGTTTGAATGATTAGTTAGTATAGTAAGTTAGTACAATAAGTAAAGTTAGTATAGTTAGTAAAGTATAGTTAATATAGTTAGTAAAATTAGTTAGTTTAGTTAGTATAGGCAGTATAGTAAGTTAGTTTAGTTAGTACAGTTAGTGAGTCTAATTAGTTATTGTATTTAGTATAATTAGTTGTTGTAGTTAGTCTTGTATAGGTATTAATATTAGATTAGTTAGAATAGTTATAGTTAGAATATGTATTAATATTACTATGGATAGTACGTACGACGATTTCGACGACTTGATGAAGTTTCTTGAAATGCTTTTATAGATGAATTGTTGTGTTAGAGTTTTTTACGGAGGAAGTGTTAGGAGAGAAGATGGTAGGTTTGAGGATATGGAAGAAGAATTGGAATGGTTTGATGAACCTCCTAGTTTCAACGACCTTTGTATTCGTTTGAATGCAAAGTTTGATGGTGATTTCACACTGAAGGGGAGGTTTGATACTGGGAAGACTAGGGCACACTATGTCCTGATGCCCTTGCGCGACCCTGCTCACTAGTCCCACTACAATAGGGTGCTCCAAGGTTCCAATGTGCCCATGGCTGAGGTGGTGGTGGAGAATGGGTATAGGATGCAGGGTGTCCTGGATGGGCCGTCCATTGACGGTGTTGGAGGCAATGAGCAAGAATTAGGGGTCAAAGGGGAAGCAACTTAGGGTAATATGGATTTGGATGGTCAGTTGACGCAGAAGAGTAGTTTCATTCAAGCCAAGTAGGTTGTATAAGCAATGACTTCGATGTGAACGAGTTCGAACTGGAAGAGGAGAAGCAGGTGGAGGAGGGCAGGATCGGTGATGTAGTTAGCAGTGATTTGGACGATTCAGATGATGACCAGGGAGGTAGACATGCTATGCCCACACCGGTTGATGCCATGCCAGTACCTGTTCATGGTATGCCATTACCTATACCAACTGAGGTTTTGCATGCTATCCAGGCTCAGGGTAGACTCATCACAGATTTGCCATCAGATGATACCCCTATGATTTATGGGGCAGAATTAGTGAAGCGTAGCAGTATGTTCCACCACCACCTTACACAAGCGACTAAGCTTGAGTAACCAAGGTCGATGAACATACCTTTCAGGGGCGTTCCGAACTATAGGGATGTCAGCATGACGGATATGGCGGTTTATGACACCGGTCTCCAGATGTGTAGGAAATCATTGTATGACCATGAGAAAGAAATCCTTAGTAAGGGGATGATATTCAATACAATGTCAGAGATGAAGTTCTTCCTTCAGGACTATGTTGTGTATCACCATAGGCCATACAACATCACTCATTCAGACCAGGAGTTGAGGTACCACGTGATATGCAAAAACGCTTGTATGTGGAGGTTAAATGCATGAAAGAGACAGAGTGATGGCAAATGGAGGATAAGTAAAGTGGTCGAACCCCACACTTGCCTAACAAATAGGGGGAAGGAAAATCATCAGTAGCTCACTACACGTTACCTTGCCCATCGTATATTGGGGCTCATTGATGACAATAACGATATTTCGGTGTCTTCGTTACAACAGTCCATATCTAGATTCGTTAAGTATGATGCGAAGTACGAAAAGGCTTGGCGTGCTAAGCAAATTGCCCTGGCGATTCGTTGGGGTAGTCGGGAGGAAGCGTACAACAGGGTGCCCCGCATCTTATGTGCAATGCATTACTACAACCCTGGCTTGAAATGGTTTGTGGACACCGGAGGGATGCATTTTCGGGACCCGTTGAGGCATGTCCTCTATCATGTGTTCTGGTCGTTCGTGCAAACGAAACATGCATTCTAGTTTTATCGGCCAGTCGTACTTGTTGATGGCACTTTCCTAACAGGAAAGTATAGAGGCACCTTGATGATGGTTGCTGCTATTGATCCTGAGGACCAGATGTACCCATGGCTTTTGCTTTGGCAAAGGGAGAGAACAATGAATCGTGGTCATGGTTCATGCGGCTTCTACGTGTACAAGTGCTTGGCCTATCTCGTACTATATGTTTGATCTCGGACCGTCACCCAGGGCTTCTTAATGTTGCAGCTGAGCATATAGATGGGTTCCCGCCTCTAGTGCACAGATGGTGCATGAGATACTTTGCCGCTAATTTCTTGCGGCGTTAGAGGAAGGAGGTATGTGATAAGGAAAAGGCTCTATGTTGTGTACGTATAGAGCACCAGTTCAAGGAGACAAAGAGAGAACTAGACAAGATGCTAAATGAAGCAGGAAAGGCCTGGTTAGAGGCGCAAACGGAACATAAGGCTAAGTGGGTGTTAGCATATGATGAGGGGGGTTTCAAGTATGGCATCATGACCACTAACTCCTTGGAGTCTTTCAACCGTGTATTCACCGGAGTTTGATCGTTGCCTATGTCTGGAATTATTGAGTTCTCCTTTCATAAGTGCAACGAATATTTTGTCAAGAGGTGGGAACTTGCGTCAGAGGAATATAAGCTGAGCATGGGCGTTTTGGAAAGGCCGGAGCAGAACATTTGAAGGAGGCCGAGGAATTGGCCAAGCAGCACACCTCTAAGCCATATGGACCCTATCGCCATATCTTTAGTGTATGGGGCAAGGGTGGCACAAGCTTGGGTGGTGAACGTTATGGTGGACGAAACTACCGAGTTGATCTTGAAAAAGTAGAGTGCAGTTGCAACGTCCCTCAGATCATGCATGCCCCTTGCTCTCATATGATCACGGCCTGTAGGGTTCGCGGGTATAACTATGAGGATCTGCCATATATGTCACCCTTGTATCTTCGTTCGAAACACGTTAGTATTTGGGAGAGGAGCTTCGAGCCATACCTTGACCCGACACAGTGGCCACCTTATCATGGTTATGACTATGTGCCGCATCCGGATCTAATGAAGGTAGGCAAGGGTAGGAGGAAGAAGAAGCAACTCAAGGGGGACATGGATGCTATGAGAGGGTATGGCAAAGACATGTATGGAGGGGAGACTTCAACGAGACCCGTGGCAAGAATCTTTGCTCCGTTTGCAAAGAACCTGGTCACAAGGCTAGCAGGCATAGAAGACAAGGGCAGCAGGTGCATATAGCATACATTTTATTATATTAATGTTAATTGTTTGCTATGCTATTTAAAACTACTATGTTAGTACATTAGAACCTTGGAGCTATGTTTATTATGATATATGTTTATTCTCTAATTTTGCATAATAGTTTATTCCTTTTACATTTACTTTGTTTTTATGCACTAATGTTCCATCATATTATAGTACTCTTAATGTTTGTTCTAACATATCCATTTGAAATTTGAACCAAGATGGGGGATCATCATCCGTAGTACCCCATTCTTGCTATATAGGTGCACTCCTAGAGGACTACAAGGACCACCACGTGAGATAGTTGCCAAGCTCCCGCCTATAGAGCTTATACGGAGGACTTGGTACCTCTCATAGATCTAAACATCCATAAGGTTCAAATATTCAAGTAGCTAACATGAAACAACAATAACGGAGGGTACTGGATTGGAGAGGGCTCAAGATAAATCGCCTTGATTTCGTTTTGTTCGACACATAAAAAAACATATAGCGGCGCGTAGCGTATGTGGCGGCTGAAGCTATCTGTGATCGCACACTATTTTTTCGGGTCTTCATTCTTGACACGACAAGGACCGAGGGCCAAGCTCCGTCGAGCTTTCGACCCTTGGTACACTTCTCTCTAGCCGCCTTGCATATACCGGGGTATGATTTGATCCTTGTGATCGTTCGGGTCTTCAACACTAGGCTACCGATCCTCGACAAAGCATTGATTTGATTTGATCGTTTGAATTACAAAGCATTGATTTGTCTCATTGTTTGAATTAAAAACTTCTTGTATTGAATTTAAAACCAATAGGTGGAGGCAGAGACCCACATCTTCCACCTTCCATGCTTGGCCAAGAGATGACTATCACGATGCGGGGACGTGAAGATGATTCGTGTTCTGCGGTTGGGGGTCTTCAGTGAATGGGATCCTTGATAACGATCACTTTGGATGGACTTAGTGGAGCGATTACGTGGATGGCGTAAGACCACCCGAGGACGAGGATGCTAAGAGAGCAAAGTAAGAATTTCTACATTCCAAACATTTACCATTTTGACACTAGCACATATTCTACAAATTATTTTGCTATTTAAATGGAGGGTGTAGTACATAACTTTTATGATGTGTATTGTCTTTGTCTAATTTAATGTTTGGTTTTGTTCCCTCAGCTCTCATGTAACATCCGGTGTCAGCTCTAATTTAATGTTTGAAAAATATTTCAGGAAAACATCCGGTGTCAGTTCAATTTGGATAACATAAAACTTTGGGGCACCGCTGCACCCAAATGCTCCAGAGTAGGAGATCGAGAGGTATGCTAGGGTGTGGCTGTGGCACTTCTTAGGCGCCTTCCTGTTCCCTGACGCGTCGGGTAACACCATCAGCTAGGCCTTCCTCAACATATTGAGCCAGCCATGGGAGAATATAGGAGTGTATAGCTGGGGCAGTGCGGTCCTAGCATGGATCTATTGTCAGCTCTGCGTTGCCTGCCGACGTAGTACAGGAGGTGCCAACCTAGGAGGTTGTTCCCACCTACTACAGGTTTAGTGTTGGGAGCGATGGCCAGTCGGGAGGCCCATTGTTCACGGTTTACCTATAAGTGCATCGATTTTTTATTTTCCTCAAACTTGATGCCGCACTTGTGACTGACTATCCTATTCAATGTAGGCATGGAATCACGTGGACGTAGGACCGACTGCTCTGTACGTCTAGCGAGAAGCGGAGGTAGTTAGAGGGAACCTAAAGCGGCAGTACAGGCAGTGCTCGGACATGCTAGACGTCCTAACACAGCACCAGGTAACGACCACTTTGATACTGCTAGTCGGTGTTGTTGCTTTTTTATTATTCCAAAAACCTAACTGTAGTTACCTATCTTTCAGGTGAATTGGTGTCCTTGGTCCAGTTCGAGCTTGAGGGGTACCTGAGTCCTCGCACTGAGGAAGAGTCGGACGAGTGGCTTTTTAACGGGCCACTAATTTTCTTCCACGTGGTCGAGATGCACTACCCTATAAGGGTGTATAGGCAGTTCGGAAGATTGTAGCCATGCCCACCATCGTTGTACACAACCAACAAAAAGTTGCACGGGTGCGATAACTAAAACATAATAATTTAGCAGTCATATGCATACATACAACCACTAACTTACGTTAAACTTGTAGGTATGATCGAAGGAATAGGTACAAGGAGAAGAATTGGACCGTGACGCATGCCACGTTCAACCATGACCGGGACAGTCCGCAAAGGGTCCTGATCGCCGAGATACCACCACACGACCAACGCAACTTCAATCGCTACCTCCAATGGTTGCATAGGAGTACCCGCACACATATGCAGGCCCCCTACACTAACAAGCCAATTGATGAGGATGAAGACAAGGATGACATCACTGATGCATACGATGAGACAACAAGGATGGAGACATAGCTTCAGAGAGCCCCGCTACAGAGATACGTGGTAAGAAATTTGAATTTCAATACAACTGCACGTCGGCGTTCCTATGAATTGTAGTGATACAAACTTAGCTCGCTTGTGTATGCAGGCATCACAGTTGACAAGTTTGTCCAACAAAGCAGCCGTGCGACTTCACGAGGCTAGAGGGGAAGTCGCACGGCATTCTACACATCTTCGTCGATGTACATTCTATTCTCAAAGCCATGACAGTGGTTAAATGATTCCCATGACTCATTCATCCGTGTTTTCTTTTTTTGCAGAAAGTGAGGAGGAGCTATAAGAAGCTGGCACAGAAGCTCAGTTGTGTGGATACTCCATGGGAGATGCCCTATGACCCGGACCTATCTAGTTCCTTACGCTCGAGCACTATGCCGACACGAGCAGGTTCCTTCGACACGACGGCTGGTGGGACCTCTTATGTTCGTACTCCCAGCAATGCAGGCAAGGGTCCTGTGGAGCATGATGTTGAGGAGGATGAGGACGAGGATGAGAGGAGGACTACGATGAGATTGGGATGTCTCAGCTTGGTGATGCAACATTTCCTCCACAGTTCGACGAATAGGTACTTGAAACAACCATTCATCATATACGTCACAATTACTTGAATATTGTAAGTAACGATGCCTATATTGTAATTATAGGGTCCTAGTTACACTCAGCAGTACCGCCGGGTGTACCGCCAGTAAGATCATACCGACATTGGGTTCACCCCTAACGTGCTGCCTTCACGTCCGAAGAGGCAGCGACGTCGGCGGTACCCATATACTCCTAGGTCGTAGGAGTTCTTTAGGATGACATGTCGAGTAATGTTGAACTTATGTATTGGCGAACTTGTGTCGCAGTTATGACTTGCTGAACTTATGCTGAATAGAGGTATTGTCGAACTTGTGATGAACTTGGGACGTGTATAAGTTAGTATTGCTGAACTTGTGTATTGATTGTCTCGTGCACTTAACCTTCCCGCTGACCTATTCGTTAAACCGACACAATGAAATAACTTGGCTCATGTGATAACATAACATAAGTGCCTTGTTTCATTTGCTGCCGCTTTGACCGCCGTGCCTTGTCTGTGGGCACCAAACTAAAAGGAATATGCATGCCATCTCTCGTGGGTAAAGTTTTATGAGATAACACAATGTCTGTTACAAAAATTAAATAGTGTTTGTCATATGGGTACAATACATAAATAGTTCAAATAAAATACAATGCAGCACCGAGAAAGTTCTACTACAATACAAATACCAAATCTAAAACATTGAACTAGCACACCTATACCAATCCTCAGTCTAAAACATACTGAGAAAGCAACTCATCATCCGAGTACCAGTCCTCTACTACAACCTCGTTGTTGTGGCTAGGCTCACCTGCATTGCCCTGATCTGCTTGTCACCTGTAGTAAGCTGCCTCCGCTTCACCTGTGGCCTCTGTGGCATGAGTCAAGAACGTGTCCTCCTCCGTCTGGTTCATGTGGCTAGGCTCACCTGCATTGCCTTGATCTGTCTGTCGCCTGTAGTAAGCGGCCTCCGCTTCATATGCGGCCTCTGCGGCCTAAGTGAAGAACGCGTCATCATCCTCCTCCGCCCACAAGCCCGCCTCTGCTAGAGCGATTAGCTCGCTCAGTCTACTAGTGTCGTCCTCAGCCTCCTCTACCTGTAAGCCCACCTCAGCAAGAGCGATGAGATCGCTCAACTAGGCAGTGTCGTCCTCATCCTCGTCCCCATCATCGGCCAACACAATCGGAGATTAGACGGTGTGACCAGCTCGCGTTCTATGCTCATCTAACTTCTTTTCCTCATACCTTGCACGTGCCACCTCTATGGCATGGTCCTCGCTGCATCCAATCCCTTCATGTATAAAATGCAACCAGTTAGCAACGCGATTATATTACATTTAAAATCAGGCAACGAAAATAAAAAGTCTTTCAAGCACTCACTGGTACACAATGCAACAACATTGTCATTTAAGACCTACATCTGTACTCTTGTCTCCTCCCTTGTCTCCTTCCTTGCCCTCTCCTCCTCTAATGCCCTCCGTCTCTCCAATCCCCATTTGTCAAGCCCAACATCGATCGGGTTACGAATACCGCGCTGTCTAGCAAACTCACGCATTTTGTTTTTGTGATGTTTAACAAATAGGTTGACGTAGTCAGGTCCATATCCCCTCTTCCGTGCAATTACTTGCCTCCCCTTCAGTTCATCCAAGAACTTATCTTGACCACCATAACATTCCCACCTGCATTTCCTAGTGCTCTGTTTAAACAAAAAATTATATCATATATGTCTTAGCAAAAGAAACAAAATACGATTTCATGTTTACCACAAAAATAACCAACCTCATCATAGTGAACCATATGGCCGCAATAATGGCATATTCCAAGCTCCAAAGGGACTAGACTATAGTTGGATTTAACACCACATTCACACTTGACTGGAGGTGCTTTGTAAATTAACCTTTCTTTCTTCTTTTCCTTTGCCTTTGGTGGCTCCGGTCATTGATTCTTAGGACCGTAGAGCCACTCATTGAAATGACACTTCGCAAATCCATAACGCTACAAGAGAATACATTAGTACACGCACACATATAGAAATAAACATTTAAACAGATACACTTTCCACTTACTTCATGTTTGTTCGGACACACAAACTCTAACGTATTCTCAGGGTTTATCATAGTTCGATCTCCGCATTCGCACAGAGGAGGTTCCTCGAGTCGTCTAACTATGGCTAGGTGCTTCTCCTTAGCCATCATTGGTGGGGGTTAGGGGGGTGGAACCCACCACTGGAAGTGCTCACGTGGATGTCTCCCTGTACATCAATCATCAAAAAGGAGGTACCTAGGGTCAAACTTGTCTGCATCGTCGATCCACTGAAAAAAAAGCACCTCTCATGGGCATATACAACAAGATTCCAATAAAATATTAGTAGCCTACTTACACAAATGAAGAAAAAAAGATAGTGGAAACAATTACTTACATTAAAATGACTGCATGTGTAGAAGCAACGCGCCGCTGTGTCTGGATGTCTCGATTGAAACACATCGGCCGGAAACCATAGTCACAGTTAGGGACAAGGAGGTCAGGAGGGACGGGGGCATCTTTGCTAGACGCGTTGGGGTATAATTCTCGAGGACGACCCTGTTTTTGCCAAAACTCCTCCCGATACATTTCTTGCATGTAACAAAACGGTTGTAATTTAACAAACAAAAATCAAAACATCACAAATTAATGTCAATGAGAACCATTTGCATTACAACAAATAAAATATAACCTACACTTTGGTGCAAACTGTATCTTAGATCCAAACATGAAAACTATATAAAAACGATACTTTGGTCAGTAAAAAATAAAATTTAGTACATCAAAAGTGTGTCCATATATTTATTCACATATAAAAGTTGAGATGCAAACTCAAACAAGCAAAATTCTTATAAAAATTGACCTTAGAATACATGGTAATCATAATTCTAACTAACCAATTAACTTTAACATTAGCAATCCTAATCCTTCAATCCAACGTTCTAACGAACTCATATTTTCCTCCATACCCTAACTACCCATTCAAATCCTTCGATCCACCGTTGAGGCCGAGGAGGAGCTTCATTATCTTGACAAGGCCAAGGAAGAGCTTCGGGGAAGGTAGGGAGGGGGCCGACAACTGAGGGTGCGACCAGCGGCTATAGGTGGCGGGCGCGGGCGTCTGGCGGTGGCGAGCGCGTGAAAGGGAAAGAAAGGAAGAGAGAGAGAGAGCCACGCTGTGGGCCTTTACTGGGGCCCGCTGCGCCGTGATCTGTGGTGCGACAGAGCTGGGCCACGTCACCGGTCGCTGCCACGGTGGTAGCCTAGCCGCACCGCCATGCATGGCGCGATAGAGTGGTTTGGCCGCGCCATGTCAGTTGGCGCGTCCAAAAGTGTCAGTTTTGAAAAAAAACAGTGTCAGTTTTAAAAAAGTGTTAAAAAAAAAAAATTCCCTAGACACAAGGGCAACGCTGCAGAGGCATCCGGGGAAGTGCCGAAGGATGATACTCTCTCCGTCCACAAAAAGAATGCAATTATGGGTTCCGTGCCGATCAAATTAGTTCAAATTTGATCAAGTTTATAGGAAATAGTATTATCATTTGTGAATTCAAATAAATTTATTATAAAAATATATTCTATTACTAATCTAATGGTGTTTATTTTGTATCATTAATGTTAGTATTTTTTTTATATAACTTTAGTCAAAGTTTAAAATGTTTGGCTCCTCGAAATTTGAGAATTACATTCTTTTTTGACTGAGGTAGTAATCGTTTCAGCTTTTTCTTTGTCTTTTGTGTCCTGTTTGTTGTGCATGGTCATCATATTGGAGCTCGAGGAGGTACAGTACATTCTACATACAACGGGACTAGTAAACACTGCTGTAAATTGTGGTATATGAGAAGAAGTAGACAACAGTATAGAATAGCCTGTGGTTTGGTGGTAAGTTGTCGGTCATTCAAGCTGTTTCTGGCTCGCCGCATCCAACGCCGCGGCGACAGACAGAGACGACCTTCACAACCGCAGCACGAGTAATGATTGGCAAGAAGAAGAATTTCGATCCAGGTCCGCTGTACGACGAGTGTTTTCAGCACGGACTCACCTGTTCCTTGGTGCTGAATTTCAAGCAGTTGTCGGCATCTTGATCTTCTTGCTACCACACCATCTGTTTCAGTTTCACCACCACATTACTATACTACAGCATACATGTCTGTACAGTACTCTGTAGCCGTTGGCCATCCTAAAAGGTAAAAGCAGCATTCCCTGACACCCGTCCACCTCCACCTGAGCCTGACATGGTTTTCAGGCGCCCAGCCGGCAGAGACTCCGGCCTCTCATCATCGTCATGCATGTGCCACCACCTGAACGTCGTCTCTGATGGCGCTGCGAACGAAAGGGCCATGCCACGCGCGCATGTAAACGCAGAGGACGGCCGGCCGGCCGGGCGGGGCGCCCTGGACCCCGGCCCTGCAGGTCTGGACCATGCATGCGTGATGGGGCACGACGTGCCATCATTCCCCTCTCGGAGCCCGTGCCGCGCCGATCACGACGGCTGCTGGTTGGTTCTGGCCGCCTCGGACGTCACCGGCCGAGGCTTGCGCTTGCGTCGTCGTCGCCGCCGGCCGGTGCGGTCCTCGTGCATGGCGTGTCCAATCCGTAGCTCGAGCTCATCATGGGCTACAGGGCTAGCGTTCTTGTGCGTGGTCGCAACCGCATGGGAGCCTGCTTGCCCACCTGCGAGATTCATAGCTCTTTGGGCTGGACCAGATACTAGTATATGGCAGCGTTAGATCCTCGACTACAGCTCATGTGTGCGTTGGTTGGTCGCCGGTCAATAATGGGACCTCATCTCCGGTCTTCTTCTTAAGCAGTGCTTTGGCGTGTGATTATTGTCAGTGCACTAGGCCGACAAATGCTGTTCACAAGTAATTGTATGATGGGGGAATATAATCAGGGTTCTGGGCCCATGGGAGGGAGTTTGCTTTTTGCACGATGGATGAATTCCAAATTCAAGTGTAGCATCATCTCACAAATACCTTTGACTCTCAGAGTACCAAACGGATCGGATGTTAGTTCTATGACAAAATCAAGTGTAACCTCATCTCACAAGATCCTAATCATTGATTTGATGGACTAAAAAAATCCTAGGACAAAATCCAATTACTACTGGAATACGTACACTGAAGGTAAAAACTGAAGGGACTGTACTTGCAACTCCGAATAAATAAACAGACACCAAGATACCAGGGGTCCAGGGGCGCATGCGAACATGCATCCATGTGCCACCACTGTGCGCTCATGAACTCGGAGTACGGCGCCTCGTACTGCACCCTAGTTACTCCGCTGTTGGATGGACAACATCTGTGCGCTCCCGGCGCGTTCGATCGAGAATCTTCAACCTCATTGTTGGCCTGAGAAAATTACAAAAGGTGTAGACAGCAGAAACTATACAAACAAAATTACGGAGAAATGAGAGAATGATCGAAAAAGGTTGCATGGACTTGGGATAAATTTTGCAGATGAAAAAGGAAGTAAAAAAAAATCAACTCTGGTAACATTGGTGACAGTACAGCTCTGCAGAATATCCATAGAACACGGCTTTTTCCCGGGCCGGATGTTCCGCAAAGCAAGGCAACCAGGCAGGTGAGGGTTCTGACGACATGCAGGTTCGTATGACTTCCATCATAAATGAAAATGAGTAAAACAAGGAGTCAAAAACACGATCGAGTTTGGTAAGTACGACAGCTGAACGTTGAATATTTCTTACTGCTGAATATGACACAAGAGAGGAGACAAGAAAACTAATGTTAACACCAACATGCAACTAGAGCAGAGGTTCATGTGAAAATGATATGACAAACCCTGTCAGAAATGTGGTTCGGATAGGCTGCAATGTAATGCTCTAAACATTGTCTGCAGCACTGTAGATATATCTGAATCCCTAGCCCCATGGCATTTGGCAAGGGCGTTAATGCAACAAGTATTTGGTGCTGCGCTGCTGCTGGGTATCAACCTTGAACACTACAATTTATTATAATGAAAAGATCTGATCTGATTTAAACGCATGCTAGCTTTGGGATCACCTAATGGTAGGAGTACGTTACTGCTAGTCAATAAGATGGGACCGAATTATGTGACATCTCCGAGCACTAAGGCAAGCGTTAAATGGCACTTGTAAATAATCATTGTGGGTCCTGCTTGATCTTGGACCATCAATTTGAGCCCACACAGTTTGTGAGAACCAGTGACTGTTTGGAACGCTTGTCCCATCCGACTCTTTGTTATAGTACTCAGATAAGATAAGCCAGAGCAGGTGAAGCTAGTTTTATGATTTTACTGGCTTTCGGTTTATTTTGGAGGGAGAGAAAAACAGCTCTTTGCTATAGTTTACAGAATTTTCAAGAAGCCGGAGCAGTCTTAAGAGAAGCCCTCCCAAATTAGGCATAGGAGGATTAGAATGCATTATGTTCCAAACATGCTTGGAATACTCCCTCCATTTTAGGCACTGCAAGTTATGAAAATAATTCAGAGGCAAATAAAACTATATCACATATCTCAATGAAATAAACAAACACGCATTAAAGTATCTGGAGAGAAATGAAACTATATATATCGCACATGAATATAATGTGTTGCACTTGCGAACACAGTAATGTAACTCTTAATATTGGAATATAATACTCCCTCCATTTTTAAACAGAGGCAGTATTATGGTAGTAACAAATATTGAGCATTTAAGTACAAGGAGCGTGGATAATAGCAAACGCAGTGAGCAACAAACCAAAGCGAACGTCCAGAGCAGAAAAGTTCCTCTCGTGAGTCTCTACATGAAGTACACAATAAAGGAACCACAATATTTAGGCCGGATACAGGTCATTTCGACATCGCCACGGTTGCAAACGCCATATGTTATGGTTTGTAAGCTTTCTTCAGATTTTGAAGTTGTGCTTCTACATCTGTCATCTCTGGCCTCTTGTCCACTTCAAGCTTTAGACATTCTGAGATAATCATGGAAAGCTTACGAAGTATTTCCATATCTTTCTCTGCTATAATTTCTTCATCAAATAAATCAATGGCCCCATTCTCTTGTGTAAAGGCGTCAAGAAAAGTTTTAATTAGACTATTGTTTTCACCCAAAGCTGCCTTTTTCCTGGCCAAGAGCTCTAACAGCACAATTCTGAAACTGTATACATCACCCTGCTTCGTTAACAAGCCTGACTGGATATATATCGGGTCAACATAACCCATGTCACCTATCACATATTTAATTAGTATGTGATTTGTCTATTGCTATAAGCCTTGAGATTCCAAAATCAGAGATTTTTGGAACAAAGTTTTCATCCAAAAGTATGTTGCCAGGTTTGACGTCACCATGCAAAATAGTAGTAGAGGTTTTTGAATGCATATATGCCAAACCTTCTGCTGCTACTGCCGCTATATTTAGACGAATGTCTAGACGGAGGCTCACCTTGGGACTGCTGTGCAAAATGTCATCAAGGCTACCCTTTGGAACAAACTCATAAACCAGCATTGGGACATCAACCTCCAGGCAACAACCAATGAGCTTGACAATATTCTTGTGGATAACTCGTGATTGGATGATGATCTCATTTGCAAATTGCTTCTCTTGTGACTTGTCTACATTAATTGATTTCTTAATTGCAACCACCTGATTATCAAGAAGGCCTTTGTAAACCTGCCCAAACCCACCTTTTCCAATAACGTTCTGAGATTGTATGATTGGCTTAAGCTCCTCTTTTTTGAATATCTTGATGTTGTTAACCTTTTCAAGCGTAGGACCCCCATTTTTAATGAAAAACTCTCTTGTCTTCCTTTTCTCCTCCAGCAAAAGCTTGAACAATACTAAAATAGACAATGCAGATGCAACACCGATTATACCTGCATACATAATAACATAATTAACCTCACTATGCTTCAATCGATGAATTTGCCCTTCATTTAAGTAATAAAGTATGGATAAAACTAGTTTTTGGAATTAATAAATTAAATTGGGATTGTTGGCCTAATCAAACAGGTCAAGGTGGCAAGTTGAGATTGCATAGGAACTTTAGTTCCTTTTTTTTGAAGAACCTTCCAAAAGTGCAAGGTGTCCCTATAGTTCGGTATAGAAGAATCGAGTTGATCCAGATCATAAGGGAAATCAGGTCCAAAAGCCTTACAACCACGTAAGGAAAACCGGTGAAAACCCCCTAAATAAAAATGAGGCTAGAGCGACAGTCACCAAACCTACAAATAGATGGAGACCAACATGGGTGATCATTAATATCATTGCCAAGCTTGTGTCGCACATCTCAATCACATGAGTGATCATTATTTCTATTGATGGGGAAAACACTGTCGCTAGTTAGAACATCCCTCCGGATACTATTGGGGGTGTGCCTCTTAGCACCAAAAGAGAGCTTGATCTTGGAAGTGTTGTTGCCGATGCACTAGGGTCACATCGCCTGGTGATGCTCATGAGCTTGGCAAGGCCACATGTCATCACTAAAACGGCAATTGTATGTCCTCGGGTGGGGTGGGGAGAGGATGCCCTTGCATGTGGTCGAGCTAGGGGAGCAACTGGGGTAGGCCTGGGAGGATGTCGAGGCTCACACCAGGTGTGTCGTGGAGCTAAAGACATATCCAGAGAAGGATGCCTTTTTTAGGGAACAGGGAGGGGCTCAGGAGCCCCTACTGAAAATTTTATTAAAAAGCAACCAAGGAGGTTACAAGAGGAGTCATACCAATTTAAAAAGGAGGAGGGAGGGGGAGAGCGGGGATTCAGGAAAAAAAAGAAACAAAGAAAATTAAGCTTATTACACAAATTGCTCTAGCCATGAGACAATGTAGGGGAAATATTTCTTCTTGGGCCTCTAGAGAAGGATGCCTTCAAGGTCACATCGAGTCCTTGCGCATGGTGAAGGAGAGCGTGCTTGTAGGTGCAGGTGACCAAGGATGCCATGGAAGAGACAAACCATGCCTTGGAGGAGCGTGTTTGGTCGGCTAACCAGGCAGCTTTGGCTACCAGTCAAGGATCCCAGACCATTGATTTTTGTCGCCTAGCAGCTAGGATCACTACCTAGGAGGCCAGTTGCCTGTCAGAAAGCGAACCAAACATACCCTTATTCACTACAGTAGGTGTCTACTAAGAAGGTGAAATGGGTTATGCTACAGTAGTAGCAAGCGGCCACAATTTGGGTACACACAACATATTGTCATGCCTTTGTAAAGAAAATGGACCACATTGGTTTAGCTTGGATTTTGGTGTTTGATGGTCAACAAGACCAATTGGACTAATAATGTTTGCAAGTGTGTATATGATATAGTTCAATAGGATGCAAATGCGGACTTGGACAAATATGGAGATGATCTACACCTCAAATGAAGATCTTTAGAGCTTTGTTGAAGACGCTTAATCATATTTTTTATTATTTATAAAATCGTATATAGATAAAACCACCTTTGAAACCAGACTTATGGCTAAATATGTCAGGTTTTGTAAATTCAAACTCAAGAGATAGTTTAATGGCCAAAAATATATTTTAAAATGCAGTAAGGGTTATTGGATAATCTTACCGAATGTAACCACCATTTCTATAAGGGGAAACACTATTTTGCATGTGCCATTCTTTGCATCACCTTTCATTCCAAGTTCGCATTGACAATCGTAGCCTCCTATTGTGTTCTTGCATATCCTAGAGCAAGGATATGTATCTCGTAGATCAGGGTGCACATCTCGGAGCATGCACTCATCAATGTCTACAAAAGAACATATATTAAAGAATAAGCATACACTTTCATGCAAGATAGAAAAAATGGAATGAAACATCCTACTCGGGCTATTATAACACGTAGAATATTATAATTGTTATTATTTGGATATGACAACAAATTATATATTCTTAAAGAATAAAAGAAAAGATGTTTCCATCATCATAAAATATAATTGCACCAAAGTTGAGAATTGTTGAACCCTTCTACAGAAACTTAGTCAAAGTAAAAAAACCATACTTTCCCTTTTTTAATGAACGCAAATGCCCTTAAGATTCTAAGTCCAACACATAATTTCTTGTGGCAGGGTAAGATCGATGTAGCAATGATAGCCACATCATCCCTATTGTTGACTAGGTTAGGGGCTTGAGGTCTGATCCCTAGGTCCTTTTGACTATAAGGACGTGGGGATTAGACCTCAAGTCCTCTCGTATCATTGGAATCAATTTACTATCCACATGCAACTTGTGAGGTGTCTAACACTAAGACATCCTGGGCCCACTTGTTAGACATGAATAAGTCACCAAAACTAGGCAAAATGCCTCTTTATCTTATTCCTTTACACTCCACTCCTTCATCAACATCATATTCACCTTCTACAATGCAAGGTAAGCACTAGGAAGGCACCAATGAAGCTTCAATCCAACATACCAATCCATCCAAACTCTCCAAGGTTTTTGTAGAAATTGACCAAGGTGCTCCTTCATCTTCTCTAACCTTCCTCTTCACCGTGGTTGGAGGTTGGAAGCTCTTCTTGGATTCCTTCTTCCAATTCAGTATCAAATCTTGCAAGAGTGGATCATTATAACAACCTCCCTCTAATCCAACATAGGACAACTTAATTACTAGAACTAACATGTGTATTGAGATATGTTAGACAAGTTATTTAGATTGTAGGGATGCAAGGAAAGAGTTTGATCAAGATTAGAGTAGAAACTGAGAAGAAATGGGGAAGATTCTTCACTAGAGTATGCAATCAATAAAACAAATTAGAGACATTTGATCATATAGCGGCTAGTAGAGATAAAACCAATGAAATAAGGGCACACAAAATGATATATTGAGGAGTAAGGAAGGCCAATGTATCATACAGTGATGATGCATACCTATGACAATGAAAAGATGACGCTCACAGTGCCACTAAATCATCCACCAAATGAAGGAAGATAGGCCACAGGTTGTCAGATGCAAATTAGGGGCACGTTGGTTGATGGAGATGATATGGTAGAGCATTGGGACCAACTGACATATCATCTAGTATTGTTGGACCTTATTGACCCAAGTGGCAATGACCATCAATTGTTAGATACCCCATTGGACTATTAGTTGCACGGACTTGGGAGCCATCACATCATCTGGTGGTGACTACTTTTGCAGATTTGTTCCCAATGCTAGCTAGTTTCTTTGGGGCTACATATAGACCATTTAAAAGCATGTTGAATAATAGAGCAACAGAAAGCTTGAGCATGTATTGCAACACTCCATCCACCTTATGAAATCTTAGTGTGAATATCCAAAGCTTATAATCTTTCTTAGAGATACATTCACAAGTGGTTAGGATTTTGCTTGTGTGCTAGACAGAGCTAGGCTTTGTGCCATTGTAATCTTGGTCTGTTGGGACACTTGGTGGCTTGGTGCTACTCTAGAGATGTTGACCATTTGAGTTTGCTATGGAGCGGTGGCGACATGATGGTTGAGGTATGAGGAGAGCCCTTTCTTGATGGACAAAGTTCATAATGGATGGCTCCAATGTGATTGAAATAGTTTGGTAGTGATGGAAAACCTTAGTGGCTTGCAGCATTTGCCTTAGTTTGTGCAATGCCTTTCTATTTAATTAGCTCAACACCATGACCTGCATAAGACTTGGTGACCGAGAACAAACCTAGGTAGAGCTTCAACATGTACTAGGTAGTCCATTTTGGCAATTGATTCCATAGGATACATCACAGTGTCTTTGAGAGTCTGCCCTTCTTGCTTGATATGTTTACTTATCACATTTAATCTTCCATAGTATGCTTGTTTTTTGACCTTTACCTTTCCTAGATTTGCTTAGGATAGTTGATAGATTTGGGTTTAGGTTGTAAACTCTTAGGTTTTTGGTATATATGTAGAGGACACTAGAAAACATAATTGCACATTTGGCTAGAGTAGTCTATTGTTTCTCCAATGTAACATCAAGTAAAGCCCTAGGGCAAGTTTTTAGAATACCCAATTCACCCCTCCCCCTCTTGGCTCTCCTAGGTCTAAGGCACCTTTCAAGTGGCATCAGAGCTAGATCTCACTTTCAAGTGGCATCAGAGCTAGATCTCACACGGATCAATGAGGCTAAAGCTAGTTCCATTGGCATACTTATGAAATCGTCTTATTTGGAATTGTTATCTAGGCTTCATTTCTTAGTGAGCGAAGAACTTGACAAAGGGGATAGGTATAGATATGGCTCCTATTTTATCACATAGGGTTTTCACATTAGGAAGTGCTTATGTAGGAACGCCTTCAATCAAAGAGGCTTGATGTGTAGTACACACGTCTCATGGAAGAGGACATGAAGAATTAGACTAAGGTTAAGATAAAATTTTATGTGGTTGCAAAATCAACAATATTTCCTCCTATATATATGATGGTGTGTTCAGTCATGTTTTTGTGTACAATTAAACAAGAGCTTTGGAATGGTATAGATAACCATCGAGGTACAAAGGGTTTAAAACTACCATTTTCTCATTGAAAAGCTTAATGGCTTCAAGCAACAAGAGCATGAAAATGCACATGATATACTCTCACTCCTAGATATTCTTGTGAATGAAATCAATAAATTATTAGGTGTCAGAAAATTGAATTTGTAGAGCACATCTACAAGGTTAATTCGATCTCTTTAGCATCTAGAGGAATAATTTGGTCATTTCCTTTCTCCTTGAGAAGGATCTTGATAGGATGACCACCAATCATGGCATCAACAAATTCAGCACACATGAGCTTTGCATGAGCATCAACAATAATCCTTCTTCACCTACACCAAGCATCTAGAGCTTAACATGTGAGAAACAATATGCTAATGAGTCAATAATCAAATTCAAGTGATGAATAAGTGAGCAATGATGAAGATGATGCTAGAAGCTCCTAAACTTTATAAGAGTGCCCAAGAGTCATCCATGCACATACCAAGGAGATAGACATGCATGTGAAGGTCATATGGAAGATAGTGTACACAACCAACCATCAACATGTTCGTGTAGGGATCAAGAAACTGAGAGCCAAGAAGAAGAAGGAAGAAACATGAGTCTTTCTAGGCTATTTTAGACTAGGTATGTGGTGAAGACACTAGCTCGAGTGATGAGTCAAACAAGCACTCACCACATGCTCCACCAAGTTATCATCAACATGCCTTATGGCCCTAGATAATGAAAGATATCTAAGTGACAACTCCTCCAATTGTGAATTAAATATACTTTACTTGCTCCATGAATAGCAAAGGAAATTGAGTCTCTAAAAGCAATTGAGGAACTCAAGGAGACATTTTCTACTCCTTATGAGATATTGAATAACATGTTCAATTTGTTAGACAAGGACATGAGAAGCTTAAATCTAAGCTTGAGCGACTTAAATGAACATTTGCCTTTGTTATGCATGGATCAATCTACCTCTGGTTCAATTTCAAATTCTAAGGTAGATGTACCCACTTCTTGTGATTTAACCACTTGCAACAAGGTTCATTTTTAGAAAGTTGTTGTAGAAAACATGTGATGAATTCATTGCAAAGGAGAATGATGAGCTGAAGTAAGAGGTGGAGAGTCTCAATAAGGAGTTGGATACTTTCAAGGGCAAGAACACAACAACCAATGTCCAACTTTCTCAAGATAACCATGAGCACTGACAAAGAAGTTTTAGGAAGGATAAACTCTGCATGGTTTAGGTGTGACCAACAGGGCCACAAGTCCTTGCAATGCTTACAAGTCAAGGACAATAAGATGGAGAGGGTAAAGATCAAGCCAATCATGGAAGGAGTACAAAATGTACATCAATCCTAACTACAAGAACATGATCAAGAGCATCAACTAAATCATCAAGAAGCTAAACAATGACAAAGTGGTTGACAACAAGGTTGGGCAAAAGGATTGGGGATGTAAGTATGTAACAAGCCTATTTGGGTACTCAAAGAGATGACCAAGAACACGGTTGGGAGTCAAAGAGTTTAGATCTCCAAGCTGTGAAGGTCATGTGTGGCACTACACAGAACATGGAGAGTTAGCACACATGGGTTGCATACCATGGAGGTGCAACATATTGGCCAAAACCAATGCCAAGTGGGTAAGTATTGATAACATATCCAACCCTTATAGTATCATGTGGCATTACCTTCTATAGGATTGCATTGCATATTTACATTTGTTTACTACACTTTCATCAAGGTATATGACTTGCTCCCTAATTGATCATTGATATCATGATCAATGTGAATTCTATCAACTGGTATCAAAATTACAATTGGCACTAGTTGATTCAAAGCATGTAATCTTATTAGGGCTAGACTAGAATGTGCTTAGGCTTTAGTTTGGAAGCTATAGAGAGCTGGTGTCGGGTTCATAAACCCGGGTCCCTCATGGACCGGCTTCTCAACAAAGGCTCGACCCAGCAGATGATGTTGCAAACGACGCGCAACTCCTGGGCTAGCCCAAAAACCTAACAATAGGCAGAAGGATGATCCAATCTTCAACCGAAAGGCCTGGCCAAGGAGGAACGGCGCCCGCTTCCAACTCTGGCCCGCCTCTCCATCCGGAAGGCCTCGCTTCTTACTCCGGCCCGCCTCTCCGACCGGAACGCCTGGCCAACAATGCTTCCGACTCGACCCGTGTCTTCGACCGGAGATACACCGAACCTCTGCTTATAGCTCTTCTCCGACTGATGCAGTCGGAGCCGACTGGGACCAACCGACCGGGGATGCCCGCTCGGTGATAACCAGGTAACGGGTGGAGCAGGTAAAATAGGACACTCAAGTCAACCACAATACCGAGGACCGTACCCTATACACCTACAGTAATAACTGGATATGTCAGAAGGGTGCCTTGCAACTTTCCAGGCATGTCAGAACCCAAGCAGTGTTGTGAGCGCCGACATTTGCCCTATAGTGTTGTGGGCGCCATCAACTCCCATACCATGACAAACACGGTAAGGCTCCTCCCACATGCCTCTGGGCACCAACAGTGTTGTAGGCGCCATTATTTGCCCTACATGGAGAACACGGTAAAAACCTCCCACATACGTCTGACATCAACAGTGTTATGGGCGCCTACAAACATCTTGTACCCGATGGCGTGGGCAAAAAGACTTAGTAGCATACGTACTCTCTCTCTCTCTCTTGCTTGTAAGGCCGTCCCCTTCATCTATAAAAGAGGATGCGCTCTCTCCCAACAAGGGATCCATCAGTTCACAACTCAAACAACACACATACGATCCGAACCACCAAGGATCCCAACGAACAACAGACGTTCTAACACTTAGCGCACAGCGGAGCTCCCGTCACTCTCGGCCCTTCAGACCAAAGTCCGACCGGACCTCTTGCACCCCCATCTTTCTCCCTTCCATTTGTAACCCCACAACAAACTTCGAGCACCTGGCCTTAGGAATAAAGTCACCGACTGACTCAAACTGGACGTAGGGCCCGTTGCCTGAACCAGTATAAACCCTGTGTCATTTAGTGCTAGGCCACATCCGATCATAATGTACGGTAAAACTACCAATATTTACGTGTTGGTCACTTTCTGCACTGATAGTTGGGCTTTGTGCCCTTGTAATCTTGGTGTACCGAGACACTTGGTATTGTGGTGCTACTCTGGCACTATTGATCCTCCGGGCTTGGTGGGGAGTTGCTGCGACTTGGTATGCAGGAGAATGAGGAGTCCTGTTCCTCGGTGAAGAAACTTCAATGAACGGTACCAAGTAGGGGCAGAGCTAGAATTCAAACATGGGGGGGCATGGTGCCCGCAAAGATTTAGGATCCAAACATGGGGGCCAAGGTGTATGTGAAGATTTTTTTGGAAGCTCATAGCCAACAATTTCTAATTATTTGCTAGCTAAAGAAAATCCGAACATAGCCACGTCGAATAGAAACCATAAGAATGAAAAAATATGTCAGCAAGTAATTAAGGAAAATGAGCTATATATCCATTCCAGAAAATACATTTATCTAATGAAGAAAAATTCTAAGGTATAGAATTATACACTGTATATCCATTAGTAGATTCATAGCCTTTATGCTACATCCCACTACAGTGTGGTGGCTTGGCAAGCATAGCGACAGAGCAGCTGGCAGGGCGCGAGATGGCTGAGGTGCATGTCGGAAGGCATGCATATGGATAGGGGAGGTGACGGAAAGCCACGCAATTACCAATGACGCACCCACACAGGCCATATACGCCTATACTGGAGTTTGGAGGGGCAAAGTGCATGCACTGATTACCATCATTAGTTGCTAAACGTGAGGTTATATTGTAGATTAATCAGAATGTTGGGGGCGCCTGGCCCCCTCCAGCCCCCCCCCCTTCCCTCCGCCACTGGTACCAAGGTGACCAAAAGAGTTCAATAGCCATGCAGTTAGCCTTAGTGGCTTGCAACACTTACCTTGGTTTGTACAAATTAGAGCCTTTGTGGCTAGCTCAACATCGTGGTTAGGGGAAGGCTTGGTGACCTAGACAATATCTCACCCTGTGTAAATAGTGGCAATGAGGTCTAAAATCTTGTTTGCTTGAGTACCCCTTGAGGAGCTATAGCAAATCCTTGGAGCTGGCCTCTAACTCTAGGATTTTTTTGGATTGGAGTTGGTCGAGCCGAGCATGTTTGGCAATGAGAACAAGAAGTGGAGCTAATTTTTTTGGATATATAGGAGGGGTCCCAAAGAAGCCCAAAGTGAGGGGTGGATGGATCAGGGAGTTGAGAGAGAAAAGTATTGGATGGCTAAAGGCTGGTAATGGGCTGGCCGGTTCTTATTGCAGAGGCGGGTCTCTCAATAGTGTCACATTTGAAAATGGTTAAATTTTTTCTGTATTAGGGTCTAAATATGATTTATAGAGGCGACAGATAAAGATAACATCTCTGAAAATGAAATTCATTGTTTCCTAAAATTGTTTTTATAGTAGTGAGATTCTAAAGTTATGCTGAGCACATTGCTTATATGGGAATACAAATAACTGATAACGCTCAAAGTTATGATAACCCTAAATCATTTACTAAAACATGTCATGAGCATCATGTTTATGTGTTAATGCATGTGATAGGATGTGTAGATAAATTTCCACAATGAAGTTGCTTAGGGTATGTTCAAGCCTAACAGGGAAGAGGATGAGCTCACCCGGGCACTTGGAAACAAAGAGCATCCTGGTCGGACATGGGGATTTGGACTCATTTTCCATGGGCGGTTTCCTTCCCAGATGACATCGCCACATATAGAAGCCGTTCAAGGAGGAATGCCCAAAAATAATTGGAGTGGAAACGTAAGATGGCAGTTATTCGACAAGAAATGAAAGAAATCCATGAAAAATTATGTGTAGAGTTTGAGGTAGCATTAACCAACTATAACATCCTCGGTGTTACATCCTAAATCATTTACTAAAACATCTCATGAGCATCATGTTTATGTGTTAATGCATGTGATAGGATGTGTAGATAAATTTCTTGTAAGTTAAAATGACTAATAAAAATGTTAAACGAAAGTTGATTCAATAGTTCATGTATATCAAGTAGGGTTTAAAACTAATTTTTAGTGAACAAAAATGCTATAGAACATGTGTGTGATACTTAAATAAAGTTTGAAGTACAAACTTTGTAGATGACAGTGAAATACTTGCTGTTAAAAAATGATATTACTAGCTAATATTTCTACTAGCCTAGAAATTGCAAATTAAAATCAAATTCAGCTCAAAACTCAGAAAATTTCCAAATATGTCAACAGCTAGACATTGCTATGTTTAGCAAATTATTTAGAGAGATTGGGTTAAGGGGTGGTATAGTGTTATAGCTTGATTTGGTAGTCTCATAGGCCCTCTTGAGCATGGTGAAGATGGTTTGGCTCCTGGAGCAACCGTTTAGTCATTTTGGGCGCTTTAAAAATTGTCCAAGTCATAGTCTCGGGATGGTTGGCGCCATGCGCATGGTCACCGCGTGGCCTCCCCATGCCACGCACATGGACGCGTCCCACACGTTCAACCTGTGCTACCGCGCTGGGTCGGTCGGGCCACCTGGGCTTGGTCAAGGCCGGCCGCAGCGAGCCGCTGGCCCCGCGCCCTACCTCGCACTGCCACCTTTGGTGCAACCATGGCCGCGCTGCGCTGCTATCGCTTTGCCACACTGCTGACCCACTGATGGGTACAGGCCCGATCTTCCGAGAGGTAGCCGGTAAGTTCGATTTGTGGAGATCTCGACGTTGGCGATCCAGCTTCAAATCAGACGCGATTCGAACCACGCAAACTGTTACACCATCGCTCCGTTGGTTATCAACCAAGCACAACTTGATTGACCTCGCCAAGAAGGCTTTTCCTACAAGCTTAATCAAGAGCACAAGCAAGAAGGTAAAACACATAATCGATATTGCAAATATGAATGACGCGAATATCAATAGAGGGTTCTAGAACTCGGTTCCAAAGGACTAATCGACACAATGGAGGAGATCAAGAACGGGGCCCCGGATCATCTGTAAAAGGATTTGTCACCACAGTTACAATGAACGATCTGGTTTCTTGATGGAAAACTAAACTCTAAACAAAACCCAATTGTGTAGCAGCGGCGACGATCGTGTTTATAGTCTAAGACTCGACCTAGGGTTGGGGACGGCCAGGGGGTTGGGCGCCCACAACTTGGGCTTAAGGCCCGACATTTACAGGCCAAGTTGGCCCAAATAGGTGACGCAGCACCTTGCCGTGGTCACACAGAATGATCCACGAACCTACTGGAGCTGGGACCAGATCCAAAACGATGGCGTCGTCGTTCCCTTTCCAACGCATCCAAGAACGGCCCGTTTCGATGTCGTATGAGAAAGTTATGACCGAAACAGTGACGACGTGTCTGCTGAATCCGAGGGCGACGTGGCAGCTGAGTTGGGAACGAATAGCAACTTGGGGAAGACCATGGCGTCGGTGTGTCTAGCATGGCGATGTCCTCATCATCCTCCCCTTCTCGAATTAGAGTCGTCCTCGACTCCATCTTGGCGATGTCCTCATCATCCCCTCCTTCTAGAATTGGAGTCGTCCTCGACTCCATCCCGATATATCGAACTCCCGCAAAAGGTTAGTGACAAAGCAGCAATACACCGTACATAAAAGGTTGACAAAACATAGTATAACATGGTGCATCAGGATTATCACATAACTCAGCAGTAGCAGAAGTTATAGCAAGAAAAGCACCTCCTTTTAACTTAATCCCATTATTATTGTTAGCAATGTCTGTTGGAGGTTTATTTTTAATCTCATTAGCATGTTTAACAATATCCGTAGGAGACAAAGGCAGCAATGTAATTTTCTTATCCTTATGTATGATAGTGTATGTATTAGTTCTACCATGGTGTAAAGCATCATTATCAAATTCCCATGAGCGACCTAACAAAATGGAACAAGCTTGCATAGGGACAACATCAAAATCAGCAGTATCATGATAAGAGCCTGTGAAAAAGCTAATGTGTGCTGATTTAGTTACCTTAGTCTTACCACTATTATTGAACCATTGAAGTTTATATGGATACGAATGTTGTCGTGTGGTCAAGCCAAGCTTGTCAACCAAATCTGAACTCATCAAGTTGTTGCAACTCCCGCCATCAATGATAGTGAGAACACGACAACCCTGCACAATGAGATACATGTGGAACAAATTGTGGCGTTGGATCTTCATCTCTTCTTCATGTCCCACACATGTACTCAACACACGCTGCACAAGAAGGCTAGGGTAGTCCATGGCGTGCAGCCACGGAGTCAATGGTGATGGCCTCCTTGTCTTGATCGCCCTCGGTGGGATCTCGCATCAATGTTAGCAACAAGGGCTAAATCATCTTCAACATCACTAGCACTTACATATCCATCCTCGGTAGCAATGAAAAAGAGCGATTTGGGGCACTCCTTCATGACATGTCCCATGCCTTTGCATCGGTGGCAAATGATTTTAGAGTCGGACGAGGAGGAGCTAGTAGAAGCACCTGAGTGGCACCTTTCTTCAATTGTGGAAACTGCACATTAGACAATTTACTTACCCGGAAGAAAATGGAGGTGTAGATGGTGTGGTGCAACAGAAGCTTAGGCGTCTCCGGCTCGGAACGCTGCTGAAAATTCCTCCCATTGTTAGACCTGAAAGGCTGGTGTTGTTTTGCGCCCCTCTGCATTTCTCGCTCTCGCCTTTAATAGCAAGATGATACAATTGGGAAAAATTTGCCATTCTTTGTAATCAAGTATGTTCTCAGATATCATGGTTTAAACCACCAAAAAATCTAGCACTAGCATCATTATCATCTTCATTTATACCACAACGTGCTAAACCAATAAGCAATTCTTGATAGTATGCTTCTACTCCTTTATCACCTTGTTTTAAAGTTTGTAGTTTCAAACGTAAATCACGTTGGTAATAAGGAGGAACAAAACGAGATTTCATACGTTGCTTTAAAACATTCCAAGTTTGAGGCACAGCAGCAGCATTATTGGCATTGCAAAGATCACTCCACCAGAACAAAGCAAAATTAGTAAACTCACTAGTAGCAAGTCTAACTCTATGCTCAGCGGGAACATTATGAGAATCAAATTTTGTTGAACAAAGAAGCTCCCAATCTAAATATGCCTCTGGATCAACATTACCAGCAAAAGGAGGTAGACTAAATTTAATTTTAGCAAAAGGATCATTATTACCATGATTATTACCTTCCATACCGCGACGATTGAAGTTGAGGCGGCGACGGGCACCACCGTCAGCATACGCATCTTCATCACCAAAAGCATCCGCATCTTCATCATCAGCACGATAAGGTGGAGGGCGTTGCTCAAGCTGTTCAATGCGGGTGACCAGATTGTTCACGCTATGCGTCACATTTCGGTCATAAGATTGTGTTGTTCACCATGAACGTTGTAAGCTCGCCCTTGGACACGCACTCATTGAAGTCCGTCGGAGTTCCTGCCATGGTTAGAAGATAGAAAAAGACAACACCAAAGTATTATCCCTATCAACTAAAAGGAAACAAGTGGTGGTGGTGGTGATGGTGGTGAAAGTGGAATGCAAAATCACAAGCGGCTTACCACCATCTTGCCTGTATTCTTACCAACGCCAAACAGAGCAAAACCAAAGTGGCGAAGCAACTGTTGTGGAGCGTGGGTACAGATTGCAAGATGAACTGTATTTACGATGGAAGAATATGTGGAGCTATGGGTAGGCACATAATATGACAAAGAAGGATTAGCAATTAACGAATCTGATTAATGATTGTTCAACTGGATCCAAAGTACAAATCACAGGTGTTTGGCTAAGACGTGATTTGAGACGAGCGCAACAAGGTGAAAACAAAGGACGATCGAAAGAACTCACGGAACAAGCAGCCCGGATTTCTCCTTTTTTTCCAAAAGGCACTAATAGGAAACGAACTTTTTACTTTTTTCACTATTTTTTATATACTTTCCTCTGAACAAGGATTACAAAAGATGCAACCACAAAAATTGGCACCTACAACTAAGGTGGGATGTGGTCTACAGAAATTCAGCACGTTCTCTGAAAAGCGTGCAAAAACTTTGACAATTTTTTTCTATATTTTCTCGAATTTTTTTGGCAATTCTGATGAAACCAAACAGGGCAAAGCCGAGTTTGGGTCGGCTCCAAATGGTGTCAAGAAGTTGCTGAAAAAATTTCAGATTTTTCGGATAAACGAGCGAAAAGTTATGCCTGTTTTACCGAAGGTATCTCAAGGTATGTTTTCCGGGAGGCACAACACGGCGGCGGCAGTTAGGGCAAAGCGTCCCGAAACTCTAACACCGATCACAGGATCGTCACTGTGACTAACAGCAGTAGGTATTCGCCTAATGATGTAAGGAGGGCTACGATGTAGGCAAAATAAGAGCGGCTGGCAACCTGTCTAGGGTTTGCGCGGCGGCGAGAAGTTACACAAGGCGGCTAGCGGGGCAAGTCGAGTAATGTGGTGGCTTCGACTTGTTGGTTGGGAACGGTGGATGGGATAGCGGCGGAAAACAAAAATCACAGCAACGGGCGATTGAACTACGACCACGAACACAATCCTAAACCAGCAACAAGACTCGACCACGGACACAAACTCAACAACACGAATCTGAAACGAAATTGCAAAGGCACAAAGCGCGATAGGACAGCGGAAATTGAAATATTTTTGGGCTTTTTGTAGACTCTAGGTAATGAACAAATATGAATCTAAGGCAAACGAGATTATACCTCGCGGTAAACCTGAAATATCTTATACCAATTGATGGGTACAGGCCCGATCTTCCGAGAGGTAGCCGGTAAGTTCGATTTGTGGAGATCTCGACGTTGGCGATCCGGCTTCAAATCAGACGCGATTTGAACCCTGCAACCGTTACACCACTACTCCGTTGGTTATCAACCAAGCACAACTTGATTGACCTCGACAAGAAGGCTTTTCCTGCAAGCGAATCGAAGAGCACAAGCAAGAAGGTAAAACACGCAATCTGATATTGCAAATATGAATGACGCGAATATTAATAGAGGGTTCTAGAACTCGATTCCAAAGGACTAATCGACACAGTGGAGGAGATCAAGAACGGGGGCCCTGGATCACTGTAAAAGGATTTGTCACCACAGTTATAATCAACGATTTAGTTTCTCGATGGAAAACTAAACTCTAAACAAAACCCAATTGTGTAGCAGCGGCGACGGCTGTGTTTATAGTCTAAGACTCGACCTAGGGTTGGGGACGGCCAGGGGTTGGGCGCCCACAACTTGGGCTTAAGGCCCGACACGATACAGGGCCAAGTTGGCCCAAATAGGTGACGCAGCACCTTGCCGTGGTCACACAGAATGATCCACGAACCTACTGGAGCTGGGACCAGATCCAAAACGATGGCGTCGTCGTTCCCTTTCCAACGCATCCAAGAACGGCCCGTTTCGATGTCGTATGAGAAAGTTATGACCGAAACAGTGACGACGTGTCTGCTGAATCCGAGGGCGACGTGGCAGCTGAGTTGGGAACGAATAGCAACTTGGGGAAGACCATGGCGTCGGTGTGTCTAGCATGGCGATGTCCTCATCATCCTCCCCTTCTCGAATTAGAGTCGTCCTCGACTCCATCTTGGCGATGTCCTCATCATCCCCTCCTTCTAGAATTGGAGTCGTCCTCGACTCCATCCCATTATCAGCGAACTCCTGCAAAAGGTTAGTGACAGCAGGCAATACACCAGACATAAAAGGTTGACAAAACATAGTATAACATGGTGCATCAGGATTATCACATAACTCAGCAGTAGCAGAAGTTATAGCAAGAAAAGCACCTCCTTTTAACTTAATCCCATTATTATTGTTAGCAATGTCTGTTGGAGGTTTATTTTTAATCTCATTAGCATGTTTAACAATATCCGTAGGAGACAAAGGCAGCAATGTAATTTTCTTATCCTTATGTATGATAGTGTATGTATTAGTTCTACCATGGTGTAAAGCATCATTATCAAATTCCCATGAGCGACCTAACAAAATGGAACAAGCTTGCATAGGGACAACATCAAAATCAGCAGTATCATGATAAGAGCCTGTGAAAAAGCTAATGTGTGCTGATTTAGTTACCTTAGTCTTACCACTATTATTGAACCATTGAAGTTTATATGGATACGAATGTTGTCGTGTGGTCAAGCCAAGCTTGTCAACCAAATCTGAACTCATCAAGTTGTTGCAACTCCCGCCATCAATGATAGTGAGAACACGACAACCCGCACAATGAGATACATGTGGAACAAATTGTATGCGTTGGATCTTCATCTCTTCTTCATGTCCCACACATGTACTCAACACACGCCGCACAAGAAGGCTAGGGTAGTCATGCGGCAGCAGCCCACGGAGTCAATGGTGATGGCCTCCTTGTCTTGATCGCCCTTGTGGATCTCGCATCAATGTTAGCAACAAGGGCTAAATCATCTTCAACATCACTAGCACTTACATATCCATCCTCGGTAGCAATGAAAGAGCGACGACTGGGGCACTCCTTCATGACATGTCCCATGCCTTTGCATCGGTGGCAAATGATTTTAGAGTTGGACGAGGAGGAGCTAGTAGAAGCACTTTGAGTGGCACCTTTCTTCACCGTGGAAAGCGCACATTAGACAATTTACTTACCCGGAAGAAAATGGAGGTGTAGATGGCTGTGGTGCAACAGAAGCTTAGGCGTCTCCGGCTCGAACGCCGCTGAAAATTCCTCCCATTGTTAGACCTGAAAGGCTGGTGTTGTTTATGCCCCTGCACTTCTCGCTCGCCTTAATAGCAAGATGATACAATTGGGAAAAATTGCGCCATTCTTTGTAATCAAGTATGTTCTGTATATCATGGTTTAAACCACCAAAAAATCTAGCACTAGCATCATTATCATCTTCATTTATACCACAACGTGCTAAACCAATAAGCAATTCTTGATAGTATGCTTCTACTCCTTTATCACCTTGTTTTAAAGTTTGTAGTTTCAAACGTAAATCACGTTGGTAATAAGGAGGAACAAAACGAGATTTCATACATTGCTTTAAAACATTTCAAGTTTGAGGCACACAAAAGCAAGAAAGATTATTGGCATTGCAAAGATCACTCCACCGTAACAAAGCAAAATTAGTAAACTCACTAGTAGCAAGTCTAACTCTATGCTCACGGGAACATTATGAGAATCAATTTTTGTTGAAAAAGCAAGCTCCCAATCTAAATATGCCTCCGGATCAACATTACCAAAGAAAAGGAGGTAGACTAAATTTAATTTTAGCAAAAGGATCATTATTACCATGATTATTACCTTCCATACCGCATGACGATTGAAGTTGAGGCGGCGACGGCACCACCGTTAGCATACGCATCTTCATCACCAAAAGCATCCGCATCTTCATCATCAAAGACGATAAGGTGGAGGGCGTTGCTCGTCTGTTCAATGCGGGTGACCAGATTGTTCACGCTCTTGGCGTCATTTCGGTCATAAGATTGTGTTGTTCGGTCATGAACGTTGTAAGCTCGCCCTTGGACACGTACTCATTGAAGTCCGTCGGAGTTCCCGCCATGGTTAGAAGATAGAAAAGACAACACCAAAGTATTATCCCTATCAACTAAAAGGAAACAAGTGGTGGTGGTGGTGATGGTGGTGAAAGTGGAATGCAAAATCACAAGCGGCTTACCACCATCTTGCCTGTATTCTTACCAACGCCAAACAGGAGCAAAACCAAAGTGGCGAAGCAAACTGTTGTGGAGCGTGGGTAACAGCTTGCAAGATGAACTGTGGCCGATGTAAGAATATGTGGAGCTATGGGTAGGCACATAATATGACAAGCAAGGATTAGCAATTAACGAATGCAGATTAATGATTGTTCAACTGGATCCAAAGTACAAATCACAAAGTCTTTGGCTAAGACGTGACGAGACGTAGCGCAACAAGGTGAAAACAAAGGACGATCGAAAGAACTCACGGAACAAGCAGCCCGGATTTCTCCTTTTTTTCCAAAAGGCACTAATAGGAAACGAACTTTTTACTTTTTTCACTATTTTTTATATACTTTCCTCTGAACAAGGATTACAAAAGATGCAACCACAAAAATTGGCACCTACAACTAAGGTGGGATGTGGTCTACAGAAATTCAGCACGTTCTCTGAAAAGCGTGCAAAAACTTTGACAATTTTTTTCTATATTTTCTCGAATTTTTTTGGCAATTCTGATGAAACCAAACAGGGCAAAGCCGAGTTTGGGTCGGCTCCAAATGGTGTCAAGAAGTTGCTGAAAAAATTTCAGATTTTTCGGATAAACGAGCGAAAAGTTATGCCTGCTTTTATCGAAGGTATCTCAAGGTATGTTTTTCCGGAGGCACAACACGGGCGGCAAAGTAGGTTAGGGCAAAGCGTCCCGAAACTCTAACACCGATCACAGGATCGTCACTGTGACTAACAGCAGTAGGTATTCGCCTAATGATGTAAGGAGGGCTACGATGTAGGCAAAATAAGAGCGGCTGGCAACCTGTCTAGGGTTTGCGCGGCGGCGAGAAGTTACACAAGGCGGCTAGCGGGGCAAGTCGAGTAATGTGGTGGCTTCGACTTGTTGTTTGGGAACAGTGGATGGGATAGCGGCGGAAAACAAAAATCACAGCAACGGGCGATTGAACTACGACCACGAACACAATCCTAAACCAGCAACAAGACTCGACCACGGACACAAACTCAACAACACGAATCTGAAACGAAATTGCAAAGGCACAAAGCGCGATAGGACAAAGAAATTGAAATATTTTTGGGCTTTTTGTAGACTCTAGGTAATGAACAAATATGAATCTAAGGCAAACGAGATTATACCTCGCGGTAAACCTGAAATATCTTATACCAATTGATGGGTACAGGCCCGATCTTCCGAGAGGTAGCCGGTAAGTTCGATTTGTGGAGATCTCGACGTTGGCGATCCGGCTTCAAATCAGACGCGATTTGAACCCTGCAACCATTACACCACTACTCCGTTGGTTATCAACCAAGCACAACTTGATTGACCTCGACAAGAAGGCTTTTCCTGCAAGTTTAATCAAGAGCACAAGCAAGAAGGTAAAACACATAATCGATATTGCAAATATGAATGACGCGAATATTAATAGAGGGTTCTAGAACTCGATTCCAAAGGACTAATCGACACAGTGGAGGAGATCAAGAACGGGGGCCCTGGATCACTGTAAAAGGATTTGTCACCACAGTTATAATCAACGATTTAGTTTCTCGATGGAAAACTAAACTCTAAACAAAACCCAATTGTGTAGCAGCGGCGACGGCTGTGTTTATAGTCTAAGACTCGACCTAGGGTTGGGGACGGCCAGGGGTTGGGCGCCCACAACTTGGGCTTAAGGCCCGACACGATACATGGCCAAGTTGGCCCAAATAGGTGACGCAGCACCTTGCCGTGGTCACACAGAATGATCCACGGATCTACTGGAGCTGGGACCAGATCCAAAATGACGGCGTCGTCGTCCCCTTTCCAACGCATCCAAGAACGGCCCGTTTCGATGTCGTATGAGAAAGTTATGACCGAAACAGTGACGACGTGTCTGCTGAATCCGAGGGCGACGTGGCAGCTGAGTTGGGAACGAATAGCAACTTGGGGAAGACCATGGCGTCGGTGTGTCCAGCATGGCGATGTCCTCATCACCCACCTCGCGCCACGACGCTGCTGCTACCATCGCATCATCATCGCATCTGTGCCTGTCCATTGTACTCTCTACACCGCTGCCGGCCCAATTCAAGGCCGCCACTACCGTGCGCACGTGGGTCGAGGCACCATTGCCTTGTCATTTAAGACACTGCAGCCACGTGGGCCACACCGGTCGGACGCACGCATGGCTTGTCCGTAGCGCCTACACGTGGGTGTCTTGATCGCATCGCTCATGTCCCGCCAAGGCGAGGATGAGCCAAGCCCACCTGCCACGCCCCGTCTCTCTCTTTCTCTTCCTCCATTGCCGCCGCCAAGCCACGCCATCAATTGCCCTGCGAACGATCACCTCCATTCAATTTATCGCAGCCACGGCTTCACCATCACATCCTCTCGCTACCGACCCCACCCAGCTTTGAAGAGAGCACGGCCAAGCTCCAATTTGGAGTTTCTTCCGCCGCCGTGTCGATAAGGCTGTGTCCGGCCACGGGTGTGGGCAGCTCTCCCATTGTCCCTCCCGAGCCAATTCACCTTCACCACTAGCATCGCCTTGACTCCCTCTCCACCTTGCATGCCTTAGTCGAATCGCTACCACCTCCCCTTCGTCGCTGACATGACCGTGCAGCCACGGTGCACCGCCACATAGCTCGTCCGCACGTGGCCAGCCGTTCCCAAGTCATCTTCCACCCCAATTGTCACCTTGCCTTGGTCCATGGTAGCCTTTTGATGCTCACATGCTAACCAATTAGGTGTAGCTGCCCCAGCTCATTAGAATAGTGGTGTCGCCATCACGGATGGCCGCGCGCTACTGCAGACTTCCCCAGCCAGTCGTGTCACCCTGCACCGCCGTTAGCGTAGTCGCTCAGGTCAGAGATGGTGATCGACCCGTTAGGTGGGCCCACGTAGGTCCCAGGTGGCCGGCGTAGGCGCTCAGTGCCGCCGCACGTCGTGCCGCCATGCATTAAGTCGTCGGGGGTGCGCGCGGGAGAATTCATTTTTCTTTTTCATAAGTAATTAGAAATAGTTTTCTAATATAATTTTTGACCTGATCTTTGGTAAATCATATAAAATCATGTAGGTGTCCAAAAATTGTGAAACAAATTTTGTTAAGTTCCTAAAATTGTGCTCCATTTGTTAGTGTATTTAGTTCATATATGTACATGTTGATACTAGGAGCTATTAAATCATTTGAAAATGTTTAGTATTGTTAGGAGAATTATTGTAGGAATTTTTGTGGTAAAATGGTGATAGCTTTAGTCCTAAAATTTTAATAGTAGATTCATTGTATTATTATATGCTCACTGTAATTTTTGTAGCTTTAGAATAGACTAAACATAAGGGTAGTTAAATGCTCTTTGTTTCTAATATACATCAAATCATTAGTAAAAATAAAGATATATCCTTCATTTGTAAAGCTAAGTATTTGTTAGTTGAACCCAACACTTTGCTTGATAAAAATGATAGTTTGCTTAGTACCTTAGTCATTAGACCTTGCTTAGTAGCTTAGTATGCATATTCTTATTTTAAGAGTTGCTATTGCATAAATGCTAAGGTTGCATCATCATCGCATGTATGTAGAGAATGAGTTGGCGGAGATCGTGACCACCGGTGATCACGAGTTCGAGGAGATCATTAAGGAGTATGAGGAGGAGATTCTCATGCAGGAGGAGGTCCTAAAGCCACCACTGACTAACTCGGTGACATCGCGCCTGCCCAAGGCAAGCCCCAGTCACCGTATATATATATGTTGTGCATTTATGTTACAGGAATTTTATGAAAACCACATGCGTAAATATAACTGTCCTATGAAGTCCTACTAGTACAGGTTCGAGATAACTGATATGCTTAGGTTTTCAGTAGTGTGAGTAACCTACCATTACTCACAATAGGTGATAATTATAATTACTCTCATGATAAAATGATGAAAGGAAAAATAGAGATAGGGTAGGGATATGGTATGGGTATTGGTGGGTGTAACAGGTTGTATCTCGTGGCCAATGGGGCTTAGCTTAGTTACACTGTTTTCCCTGTTCATGTCGATTAAGGACTGTCCGTTGCTGTGGATGGTAGTCAGGTCACAGACTTATTATCCTAAGCACATACTTGATTATGGGAGCGGGAAGGCTCATTATGCACTTGTCGTGGGTTTTGGCTCTTTTTGGACCGACTGATTGGAGGCGGGAAAGGTGGAGGTCTAAGCACCATACTGAAATTGGGTCTCAAGTATGGGGACTTGGAGTCCAAGTTTGGACGGGGACTTGGACCCCATGACATGAGTGGAATGGGTTGGTCTTGTTTGTGCTTGGGGTGCAAATGGGGCGTGTGTTTCGGGGTACCTAGCTAGGATACATTAGTTCGCAAATCGCCATTTCCGTGAGACAGTATGACTTGGCTATGGTCTAGCACCATAGTAAGAACTAGAAGATGAAAGATGGTAAAATGGTTCTGATTGCTCAACCCTTGCTTGAAAGTAGAATATGTGCTTACCTAGAATTGTTAGCTAATGAAGTAATCATGATTGCCAATAAAACTTGACTATAAGGATGAACTATTTGTAATGCTTTTCGTAAACAAAAAGAAACCAACAAACCCATATTGACTATCATACTCCTTGGAGTCGGGAAACTATTCCCACTAGTAGTGTAAGTCTTGCAAGTACATTGTGTACTCAGGGTTTATTTTACCCCTATTGCAGGTGTAGCTTGAGGAGTAACTCTTATATGGAGGATTCTTCTGGTGGGCATAGACGGATCCTTGTATCGTTTCCGCTAGATGTTTATTTTTATTCCGCTATTTAATTATCGCACTCTGAACTCTAGTATTTTAATAAATAATTTCCAATAACTCTTGTATGAAATGGACTAAGTATTGTAAGCTCATACTCATTATTGGATTCTAGATGTAAAAATGTGGATTATTTCGAGTTCTCTCTTAGGGTGTGCTCGACGGAACTGTCCGATATAGCTCTCTTTTGAGGTGCTTAGTGTCTAGTGGAAGACGAGCGCCTCTGAAAGCATGTTATTTTGGGCGGTTCTGCCACACCAACCATCCTCCAACTTTAGATCAAGACGGTGCCCATAGGCTCATCATCCCAGAGCAGGTACGGAGTAGCTGCGGAAGCAAACCGCTTGCTCTCAAAGATGCATCTAGCACATTCCCCATGGATAAGATCATAGAGCCAACACCTTACAAGCTATACATGTAGGACTAGGTCTTTAAGACAAAGGTGATGGTAGGTCAGGCTCATCCTACTAGCAAAGGAGTTATGTTGCACTCTCGACCATTACCTGCAGGGTACGCCATGGCGATCATTGATGAACTAGCTAAGGGCAGGTACCCTAGAGTTGAGTTAGATCTCCCGAAAGATTAGGATAGGAAGAGACTGGGGCAGAACTTGGGTTGCTTTGTGGCCTTCACAAGCAAAACATATCCTTTGGCTCGGATTTAGATTTCAACGATGATGGGGGATGAAGAAAGGAGAGCAATGAGACCACCGTCACTGCTAGGAAATAGGAAAGCTAGTACTCCACCCATCACCTCACAGGGACCTAAGTCCTCCCCCTAGCCCAACTGCCACTACCCAAGACTCAAAAGATCGGTCCATCTAATAGGAGTAGAACTCAATCATCTAAGAAGGAGGATGAAGCGAAGATGCCTCCAAAGCCGGTCTTCCATGGTGAATTTAGGAAAAATAAAGTGAGCACGCGGTCCCTGCTTTTGCAACTAAACAAAATGATAGAGGAAGAACTTGCAAATTTTGAGCCTAGGCAAGATAGAGAGGAGGCGCCATGTGTATGGCAGTTTAAGTAGGGGTGTGATCTAGTGGCTCCCGGACAAGTCCCAACATTACAACCAAGAATGCAGTAGCTGCATGATTGGTACAAACAACAAAGCAGTGTCATGTTTGGGGAAATATATAATGATAGACATTTTCACACAAGACATGACGTATTGTGGATTGACCTTAAGGAATTTTATCAATTTTACCAAAAGTTTGCCCTAGACATGCATATCATGAGCTTGTGGACCATGTAAGTTTTGTTACTACATGTGCTTTATAGCACCGAGTTGAATGTCTAACAACTACACATTGTTTTGTACGATGAAGGCACACACATGTAGGTTGAGAAGGATTAACACGGGCTTCTTGAACCCAGCAATGTACATTGAGAAGAAAATACATGACAATACCGCCATCGATGAATTGACAAAGGGCATGCTTGCCCAACAAAACAAATCCTCCATACTTCTAGCCTACAACTACATGTAAGGGCGTTGTAAATGCCAAATTTTCTACTACATTACATATTTCAGGGTTGAGCCTAATTAGCAGCGGGGCGCTGTGAATGCAGTAACCATTATGTCCTTCTTGACATAAACCTGAAATGCACTTTCACTATTTTCGACTATCGAAGGAGGCCACGAGAGCATATACAACCCTTCATTGACATGCTAAACAAGTAAAACAAGCTACTCCTACATGGCATCAACTATAGAATTATTGTTAAAGCTTTGATCATTATATGTCACTCTCGTGAACTTGTCACATAAGTCCTTCAAAGAGTACAAGAAAAAGAGCAAGAAATATCAACCATTTTCAAATTTTGGTTCACTGTACACGAGGCCAATTCGATTGCAACGCAACCTTGGGCAATGATCAATGCCGCTTCTATGTCATGCATTACATGCACACCCTCATCCAAGATGGCTACTCTGGCACAAAGGTTGTCCCCCTTTAGTCAATTGATGACCTACCCACCTAATTAGAGTTTATAGCAACGCATGTCTTAATTGTGTTTAACCTTTTTCTTGTGTTTCACAAACAAGGGTCTAGTATAGCGGAGTTGGCCAATTTGGAGATATCTGGGATGAAACAAGAGCTTGTCGGCTTCATTATGGACCAAGTTTTGAATCTAGATGTAGAGCATTTCCTTATCTAATCAAGGTGCTAATGTTCTTCACCTTGTATTGCCGATTTTATTAAAGATGATCTTATGTTTGTTTTTGTTCTAAAAAATATATCATTGTGGTTGGATTTGTTGTATGGACTTGTGTCATGTATGTTTGGGTACTTTGTGTGCATATATGGTTCTAGATTCATGTAAGACAAATACTATTTGTTTTTTATTATTACAATTGTATCACCACCGTCCTATTGAAATCGTTGGTGATATGGCAAAAACCAGCGGTGATGATAGTGCCAACACTGGTGGTAGTGGACAAGACACTTGTCGAGTTCATAAACTTAGGGTCCCTCGTGGACCGGCTTCACCAGCAAAGGCTCGGCCCTAGTAGACGACGTTGCAAACGACACGCAACTCCTGAGTCGGCCTAAATACCTAAACAACAAGCCAGAAGGGAGATCCGATCTCCGACCAGAAGGCCTCACTAAGGAGGAACAACACTCGCTTTTGACACTGGCCTGTCTCTTCGATCGGAAGGCCTAGCCAAACACCGCTTCTGACTCTGACCCGCATCTCCGACCGGGGATACACCAAACCTCTGCTTACAACTCTCCTCCAACTGGCACAGTCAGAGCCGATTGGGACCAACCGACCGGGGATGCCCGCTCGGTGAGGACTAGGAAATAGACAGAGCAAGTAAGGCAGGGCGCTCAAGTCAACTGCAATACTGAGGACCATACCCTGTACACCTACCGGACAGTACCCTGCAACCTTCCTAGCATATCAGAACCCAAGCAATGTCGTGGGCGTCAACATTTTTCCTATAGTGTTGTGGGCGCCATAACTCCCATACCAGATAAACATGGTAAGGCTCCCCCCACATGCCTCTGGGTATCAATAGTGTTATGAGTGCTGGCATTTACCATACCAGGCGAACATGGTAAAACCCCCTACATGCCTCTGGGCATCAACAGTATGGTGGGCACCAACGTCAGCCATATCAGAAGAAGACGACGCAACCTCCCACATGCGTCTAACAACAACAATGTTATGGGTGCCTACCATCATCTTGTACCAGACGGCGTGGGCAACAAGACTTAGTAGCATGCGTACTCTCTCTCTTGTAAGGTCGTCCCCTTCATCTATAAAAGGGATGTGCTCTCTCCTAACAGGAAGATCGATCTGAGGATCAGTTCACTCGCACACACAACATAACCACTAGGTTCAAACACTCGAGCACACGCTCGAACACTTAGCGCACAACGAAGCTCCCATAACTCTTGGCCCTTTAGTTCGGAGTCCGACCAGGCCACTTGCACCCCCATCTTTCTCCCTTCTATTTGTAACCCCACAGCAAACTTCGAGCACCTAGGCTCAGGAATAAAGTCACCGACCAACTCAAACTAGACGTCGAGCACGTTGCCTGAACTAGTATAAACCCTGTGTCATTGAGCACTAGGCTACTTCCGATCATAACGTACAACAAAACTACAAATATTTATGTGTTGGTCACTTTCTGCACCGATAGTTGGCACCGTCCATGGGGAAGACGTTGTACGTTCACACTTTTGGTCATCGGATGGCCCACTTTTCCACCATCTTCGCCATGGCAGGCTCAAGCGATACGACTCGCTTCGGCTCGCTGGAGTTTCTAGCACTCCCACCTGTTGGGATGTGGGTTCTACCCGTCTTCAAGCCATCCTAGACCTTCCTTGTCGGATGCCTGGACTTTGTCATCGATCGGCTCGGCGTACTGCACCTCCATGAGGAGGCGCTTGTTCCGACGCCCGTCGGAAGGGCGCCCTCCATCGGCTCCGGGACAAACGACAACTTCAACGATGAGGCGCCTGCGCTTCATTCCGAGCAAACTCACTGCTCAAACCCCGCTGTGAGTAATGTACATGCTGTTATTTACTCGCTATTTACTATCTTTCGTTAATTATCTGGAGGGACCGCATTGTTCGTACCGCAACAGCCATTTGACCGGTCCCTCTATGGCCTCACGTCCCCCATAGACGCGTATGCTCGGGGGCTCCAAAAAATGCTGACACCGCCTCCTCTCACATCCGAATTCGTGGGGATGGTGAGCTATGCTCTCACCTATTTCTATGAACTCCTGGATGACGAGGTTGAGAGCGACAGCTCCAACATAGGTGACATGGCACCTAGCCACCATCCGTCCTAGGAGTGCACTATGGCGGACTAGGAGTCTCACTGTTTGACTGTTTAAAAGTACAACGCTTGGGATAGCCACAAGTGGTAGCAGAGTTGTCACAGACTCACACCCCTCTAGACCCTCGATCAACTCATGGGGCCCCCTCGCGCGCACAAGAGCTTTATCACCTTGTATCTCCTAACCAAGGAGCAGCTCGACAAAAGATGGTAGAACCTATGGCCACCACCACTGCCTGTCTCACACGCCGGTGCATCACGATGCGCCGAGTGCACATAACCCTAGCGCATGGGCGCCGTGGAGGGTCGCTGGCTTCGCTAGGTCCAATGCCTCAAGTACGCCACCACGGTGACCATCATGGATGAGGGGAACGATCCCCCATAGTTCGCATGGCGTTCCCGAGCCCGTCAACCTCTACATGGCGTTCCCGAGCCCATCAACCTCCAGGAGCGGGCAGTCCACTAGAACCTCCGGGCATTGGTGGAAGCCGCCGCCATTCAACAGGCGGAGAGCACCGCATCGCGACTCTGACTCACGCCCTCTCTTCCCACCAGGGGATTGGGGATGCACCAAACAGATCACTCCATCCGCTCACCACCCCGCCCACTCAACCCTAGGTCTCATAAGCCAAGCTGCTTGACAGATAGGTGTCGACCTTCGCCGGAGGTGCGAGAAAATCGCGTCATGGCCGAGCCACCCTCCGTCCGACTGGCGGGTCGGCGCTGCTCCACGCCGAGCAGGGCGCGCAGTACGCGAATGGCTTGGTCCAAATTTGTAAAAGAAGCTCATAGCATCATCAATTTTGAGTGTTCCGCATAAAAATAGTATATGGCGTAATGATGACATCCAACGGTAGAAGCGCAAACTTGTTTGAATTTTATCTTGAGGGCAAAAATTATGAAACACGGGCCCTAGCTAGACTATCGAGGGGAGCGGTGAAACACAAACTAGGCATGATCGCCGGCCAGACGACCAGAGTCCCAGCCCGGATGGCCTGGGACCATGGGCCTTTGGCCGACGTATCCGGAGAGCGCCATTCCCAAAGCACTTCTGACCGCCCACCAACATCGCCAAGTACACCGATGGAGACAAGTTGGTATATGGCTCGCAAGATTTCCGTCATTCGGCAGATTCGTCCGAAATTTGAAGGGGTGGATGATGACCATTTCATCATTCAAGAACTCCCCATCTTCGTGGGGAACATGTTCAAGTGGCTCAATTCCTCCCATGAGACTAAAGATGAGCATCCTTAGGAATCAAGTTAGGTGGACCTCAAGAGGGTCTTTGTTGGGAACTTCCAGGGACGTATGTCCACCCATTGTGAAACTCATCAGGACCTCAAGAGCATGCAAGCAGAGCCCAATGAGTCCCTGTGGGATTACATCCGTGAGGTTCTCCCAACGAAATGCATATTAAGCCTCCTCCCCTGATGTGATGTCGTTGCATTGTTTAGGTGCGATGCAAACACGCCATCATATTGACCTTCCTCTCCAAAACAACCTGCGAGTCCCTGATCCACAAGCATGGCTGCCTAAAGCCCCAAACCACCCGCTACCTGCTCGACGTCACCACAAACCATGCCTCCAATGAGGAGGCGGTCGAAGCAGTCTTCAACAGAGGCTAGGACAAGGGCAAGGCCAAGCACGAGGACCAAGACGAGGGCCCCTCCACGCAGAGGGGCAAGAAAATTAAGAAGGATCGGCGCTAAACGATCGACTCTATGTTAGTCATGATGATGACCTTATTATACCGCTATGGTTAATATCTAATAAGTGAGTGCTTTACAAAAGGTGCTTAATCTGGTGATACCTTAATAATGAATGATGATATGATGCATGAGCAAGTTAAGCCCTAAGCAGCTTTTAGTACAAAGCCTCGCCGACCACTTCAACAAGCTTATGTATAGCCCATGCACCAACCATGCCTACCCCATCAAATACCTCTACAAGGACTGTGAGCTCCTCAAATGTTCTCCCGCCGGGATCTAGCGATTGGTAGCGGTCTCTACTAGTTCCGATGGCTTTTTGAAAGAAGGAGATGCAATGTAAGAAACTAAAGAGGCGGCAGCCAAGAAAGGAGGCGCGCGGGCAAGGATGGGGACAACTTCCCTGACCCCGAGGAATGCATCATGATCTTTGGGGATCCGACGCCATCTACTCCAAACGCCAGCACAAGGTATGCTACAGAGAGGCATGTGCCGCTGAGACGGTCGTCCCCCCTTCCTTAGCTGGTCGGAGTCTTTGATCACCTTCGATTAGAGGGACCATCCCTCCCCCATTGCTAGACCGAGACGCTACCCACTCATCGTCAACCCCATCAATTCCTCCCATGAGAAGCACCTCACCAAAGGTCTTTCTTCCGATGATGATGGCAAAGGCGGCCGGCCTCAACATCCTCTATGTTGACACCCTCGATGCCATGCAACGTATCTCCCCATGTGGTCCTCGAACTCGCCTAAAGCCCCGAAATGGGCTCTCCTTCCACGATGTGATCCCGGGAGACAGGGCAAGGCCATACGAGGACCACCCACTTGAGGAGCAAGATTGACATTGACTGACTCTCATGTTTGGCAAGCCAGAGGAGCCAACTTCCGCTTGGAGGTCCTCACCTTTGAAGTGGTGGACTTCACAGGGTCCTACCACGCCATCTTGGGGTGGCCATGCTACACCAAATTCATGGCAATCCCCAACTACACCTACCTCAAGCTGAGGATGCTAGGACCGAACGGCGTCATCACCGTGGGCAGCGCCTTCTCGCACGCCTTCACGTGCCACCATGAGCATTTTGAGCTTGCCACCGCCGTCATCAACTCGTCCGAGCTCCCACGGTTTGGGGAGTCGTCGACCCCAGCAGTCCCGCACTGCAACAAACCAACCTCCTCGACGGCCTTCCATCCACTCGAGGAAACCAAGGAGGTGGGAATCAACCCCACTGACCCTATCAAGATGGTGCGGATCAGGACCCAGCTCCTGGCCAAATAGGAATCGGGAGCTCGTTGACCTCTACACGTCAATCGTGATGTCTTCGCATGGAAGCTTTCTGACATGCCGGGCATATCGTGGGAGGTCGCCGAGCATCGTGCTGCGCCTCATCCTAGGCTCGAAGCCCGCCAAGCAGCGCCTGTGTCGCTTTGACGATGAGAGGCGTAGGGCCATTGGTGAAGAGATCACCAAACTCCTGGCAGCCGGATTCATTAGAGAGGTATTCCACTTCGACTGGCTAGCCAATCCTATTCTTGTTAAAAAGAAGACCAAGAAATGGAGAATGTGCGTTGATTATACTAGCCTCAACAAAGCATGTCCAAAGGATCACTTTCCTTTGACACGCATAGACCAGATAGTCGACTCCACCTCGGGATGCGAGATCCTCTCCTTTCTGGATGCCTACTCAGGCTATCACCAGATTGCGATGAAAGAGTCTGATCAACTCGCAACCTCATTTATCACCCCGTATGGTTCATACTATTATGCAAACCATGCCTTTTGGTCTGAAGAACGCTGGTGCCACCTACCAAAGGTGCATGCAGCAATGCTTCACCGACCAAATCGATTCGCTCGATCAGCCTGATCAAGCCGAGCGGCCGAAACCAACAATCGCCATCTATGTCGATGAAGTAGTGGTCAAAATGGCTCAAGCTTGTGACCTAATCACAAACTTGGCCACAACGTTTGCGAACCTCCAAAGGTTCAACATCAAATTGACTCCCGAGAAATGTGTTTTTGGGCTTTCGAAAGGGAATCTGCTTAGATACATTGTGTCCGAATGTGGCATCGAGGCCAACCCCAAAAAGATCACGGCCATCTCCAACATGGGCCCTATACGCAACGTCAAGGGTGTACAAAGGCTCACCGACTGTCTAGCTTCCCTAAGCCAATTCATCTCTCGACTTAGCAAATGGGGATGCCACTCTACAAGCTCCTCAAAAAGACGGACACCTTCGTCTGGACCGAGGAAGCTCAGCAAGCTCTAGAGAGCCTCAAAGCATCACTGACGCTGGCCCCAATCCTTGTTGCTCTCGAACGGGGAGAACCCCTCCTCCTCTACATCGCAGCGAGAAGCCATGTGGTGAGCGCCGCCCTGGTCGTCGAAAGGGAGGAGCCGAGACACCACCTTAAGGTCCAGCGACCCATATACTTCGTCGGGGAGGTACTCACCGACCCCAAGGTCTGATATCCCCAGGTGTAGAAACTCCTATACGCCATGCTGATGGCGACCCAGAAGCTCCTGCACTACTTCACCGACCACGAAGTCACGGTCGTCACTTCATACCCGCTTGGAGACATCATCCGCAACCGCGATGCCGCGGGATGGATCTCCAAGTGGGCACTCGAACTCATGGGCCACAACATCAGGTATATCCCCCATACCACTATTAAGTCTTAGGCTCTCATGGACTTTGTCGCCGAATGGACGGAGGTCCAGCTACCAACCCCGGACGTCACCCATGAGTACTAGACAATGTACTTCGATGGGTCTATAATGGCACCTGGCTCGGGGGCTGGAGTGGTTCTAATCTCCCCGTACGGGAGTAGGCTCCGCTACACCATCCGCCTCCATTTCTCAGCCTCAAACAACACTGCAAAATACGAGGCCCTCATCAACGGGCTACACATCGCCATCGAGCTCGGCACTACGTGACTCAACATCCGTGGTGACTCAGAGTTGGTCGTTGACCAAGTCATGAAGGAGTCCTCTAGCAAAAACCACCTCATGGCAGCATACTACCAGGAGGTGTGCAAGCTCGAGGACAAATTCTAGAGGATCGAGCTGCATCATGTCCCCCAGAAGGACAATGATGCTGCCGATTTTCTCATAAAATTGGCCGCCAGGCGGGATCTGTCTTCGAGCAGGATCTTCATCAACGATCTCCATGAGCTATCCGCCCGCATCCTGGAAGGTCCGAGCCAGACACACCTCAATGCCAACCCAGCGCCCGGGGGCTCCGACCCCGATGCCAAGTCGGCGCTCGGGGGCTCCGACCCCGGTGCCTCCGTAACGATGTCACCCGCCGACATCGCCGTGTTGGCACTCGATCAAACCGACTGGCGAGCACCGCTACTCGCCTACCTCCTCGAGGAGGTTCTCCCACCCAAAAGGACTGAAGCTCAATGGATCACTCGATGCGCCAAGACCTTCATCACACTTGGTGATGAACTCTACAAACGGAGTCCATTGGGGGTGCTCATGAAGTGCATCTCTACCAACTAGGGGAAGCAGCTCCTCCTCGAGGTCCATGCCGGGATCTACGGACATCACATAGCCCCAAGGTCGCTGCTCGGAAAAGCCTTTCATCAAGGCTTTTACTAGCCCACTGCACTACGAGATGCAGAGGAGGTCATCCACAGGTGTGAGGGATGCCAGTTCTATGCTCGGCAAACACATTTGCCGGCACAAGAGCTTCAAACCATCCCTATCACCTAGCCATTCTCGGTCTGGGGCCTCAACATGGTTGGAACCCTCAAAAAGGGCCCAGACGGCTTCACTCACCTACTCATAGCGGTCGACAAGTTCACCAAGTGGATAGAGGTCAAGCCCATCACCAACATCCTCTCGAGAGAGGCGGTCAAATTCTTCCTCAACATCATCTACCGATTTGGCGTTCCTAACTGTATCATCACTAACCATGGGACTAACTTCACTGGGAAGAAGTTCCTGGACTTCAGTGATGGATATGACATCAACATCGACTGGGCCTTGGTTGGACATCCACGTACTAACAGTCAGGTCGAGCATGCCAATGGCATGGTCCTATAAGGACTTAAGCCACGCATCTTTGACCGACTCAACAAGTACACCAGGTGATGGGTTGTAGAGGTCCCAGCAATCCTCTGGAGCCTAAGAATGACCCAAACCGATCCACAGGGTTCACACCCTTCTTCCTGGCCTACGGAGCTAAAGTAGTGCTGCCCTCTAACCTCGACCATGGCGCCCCAAGAGTGAAAGCTTTCAACCGTGACCGAGCCACGGAGGCTCAACAAAGACATAGTCGACCTGCTCGAGGAGGCCCGTGAGACGACCATCATCCACTCCGCTCGCTACCAACAAACTCTTCATAGGTACCACGAAAGGAAGATTAGGGGGAGGATCCTCAAAGTCGGTGATCTCATACTTCAGAGGACCCAATCAACGAAGGAGAAACACAAACTCTCTCCACCATGGGAAGGTCCCTATACGGTGACCAAGGTGATTCGACCGGGTGCCTACCGACTGAAGGACAACAATGGCAATGTTCTCACCAACACTTTGAACATTGAACAGCTACGCCGCTTTTCCCCCTAAATTCGGTCTTACCGCTTTTTATTCAACACTTGCTCCTGTAAAGTACCCCAGCCTGAACACTTTCAGCCCGGGTCACTCGGGGGATCCATGAGGGTACAAATACTAAATACTACCTCTATGTTTTACTATCACATGGTAAAAACTTTTTGCCTGAACGAAAGGGCATTCCATTCCTTTGATTACCCTATGTAACTTTGTTTTTACTCCCGACCGAGCGCACCCCGCCATGACCTACGGTTACGAGTAGCCGAGCCTCATGGGCCACACCCAGGTTCTTAAAAGTTGCAGCCTACGGAACAAATGGGCAGGTGCGAAAAGGAAAGGATAAAAACAAAGCTATGCTAGGATAAAAAACAAGGAACGGATAGTGATTCCATCACAAAGCAGAACTGATGTATTCATTGATACAAAAACTGTTCATACGGGGGCTCCCCCACGAACTTAAACAATTACATTTGCTGACTACTTCTACTCCAAATGCTACTGTGGCCGCTCGGCAGCATCGGCTGATGCCAAAGGTGAGGCCACGGCACACGCCGCCGGGCATAACCACCACAGCAAGGGCCCCGCCCGGTTCTGCTCCCTCGACTTTGGCGAGCGCAATGGGTACCTCAATGACATCACACCCATAGATGCTTAGCAGAAGAGCATGGAGCTCCTGACCTTCTCATGCAGCTGAGGTAGCTCCTGGACAGGGACACTACCCGCCGAGGTATGGTCGCCATGGCAGGAGGATGTCTCATCAAACTTTATGAACTGGCCAACCTGAGCAGCTGCAAGGGCAAAACCTCCCACCGGCGTAGTCCGAGCGTCTTCCCCTCCGACAAGACTCACCCGGAGAAGATTTGATGGAAGGAGTCCACGCATGGCTCCATCCCGACGAAAGCCTCACAGACGGTGATGAATCCAGGCGAACGTGCAGTACCTTCTAGTGCGCAACCTCCTTCGGCGGAAGTGGCACCTTTCTGAAGGTGGCCAGCACCACCTCATCTACGCTGGATGACCTCCACCTCAACATTGCGCTCTGAAATCATGAATGGATCTATGAGTTCTCCTTTCCCTCTCCCTTCCCCTATTTAAAGAGGAGATGCAGCAGTTGAAGAGGGGCAAAGGATTGGGGCAAAACACCCTCTCCCTTCCCCCATTCAATGCGGATGGGAAACGATGGGACGTGCCCTGACCGATGGGATGCGCCCTGCCCAATAGAACGGCACCTGGTCAGACGGGACGTGGCCTAGGTATGGCCCACCACTACCGCACACCGGGCATGAGAAACAAAGCACCACCACGCGCAGGCGGCCCTTTGCCTTCCTAGGTGGGACTTGGAAAGGCCCAACTACGGGATCTCCGCCTAGGAGAGACCATTGGGCTTCCTGAGTTGATTGGACGACTCAAGCAAATGCCAAGAGACAGGTAAAGAGCAAAGGGATGCCCCATGTAGGCCATGCCGACTCCGTCACGAACGATGAGCGCGGATCCCGGTCGGACATTTCTGATTGGAGCTCCTCAAACCCCATCACTCGAGTCATCAAGGTAACAATACCAACCCCCACTATTTCTTTATATAAACATTCATCTACTGTCATTCACTCATCTGTACGCGCATAAATTCATTCCATACATCCAAGGCATCGCATATGCAGTTAAATGCATCACAATGCTCCGTGTTGCATCACGAAGCGGCAGTTACCTCATTCAACATGAGCAAGGACCGACCGGGGTTCAAAGGCCGGACCACGAAGGGCTCGAGGCTGCCTTGCATCAAATAGAGCTAGGGAGAAAACATAGATGAGCCTCGAGCGGCCCTCTCCTAGTCTGCCCTAAAGCAGATAGGGTCATCTCAACCTTCTCGTTCGATCCTAACCTCCCGCCAAACCCATAGAATCTCCATCGAGGGGAGGCCAGTGGGCCATCCGGGTCGGTCTCCGAAATGACCCAGGCATCTACCGGGTTGTAGGTTAAGGAGTAGTGGAATGTCATATGAGGGCTATGCCGACCCCGTCACAAATGACGGACCCAGATTTCACCCGAACATGCCCGTTAGTGAGCTCACCGAGCATGTCACTTGAGCCATCGAGGCAAGCGACATTAGCTCATCCCCTCCGGTTGGAGAAACCGTGGATGGGGTAACGCACAAAACTCAACCGACCCCTACCAAGCCCAACGGGGCTCAGGGGCTCAAAAGACACTAAACTGCCTCAGCTACGGTCGATGCCAAGATCCACGAGCTCCGTCTCGCCCGATCCCTAAACTGCCTTGGCTGCGGCCGACGCTAGGATCCACGAGCTCTGTCTCGCCCGATCCCTAAAACTGCCTTGGCTGTGGCCGACATCAGGACCTGCGAGATCCTTCTCGCTCAATCCCTAAACTGCCTTGGCTGCAGCCGATGCCAAGATCCACGAGCTCCATCTCACCCGATCCCTAAACTTCCTCGGCTGCAGTCGACACTAGGATCCGCGAGCTCCCTCTCGCCAGATCTCTAAACTGCCTCGGCTGCGACCAACGCTAGGATCCACAAGCTCTGTCTCACCTGATCCCTAAACTGCCTTGGCTGCGGCCGATGCCAGGATCCGCAAGCTTCGTCTCACCGATCCCTAAAACTATCGTGGCTATGGCTGACGCTAGGATCCACGAGCTCTGTCTCACCCGATCACTAAACTGCCTCGGCTGCGACCAACTCTAGGATCCATGAGCTCCCTCTCGCCCGATCCCTAAACTGCCTTGGGTGCTGCGGCCAACGCCAGGATCCGTGAGCTCCGTCTCGCTCGATACCTAAACTGCCTCGGCTGCAGCCGACGCCAGGATCCATGAGCTTCGTCTTGCCCGATCCCTAAACTGCCTTGGCTACGGACGATGCCAGGATCCGCAAGCTCCATCTCGCCCGATCCCTAAAACTACCTCGGCTGCGACTGACGCTAGGATCCGCAAGCTCCATCTCGCCCGATCCCTAAACTGCCTCGGCTGCGACTGACGCTAGGATCCGCGAGCTTCGTCTCGCCCGATCCCTAAAAAACTGCCTCGGCTACGGCCGATGCCGAGATCCACGAGCTCGCCTCCGTCTCGCCCGATCCCTAAAATTGCCTGCCTCGCGCACACCCGCTGACAAAAGCCCCCAGACGATTCTGCTCGAATCACCCGGGGGCTCGGGGGCTACACCCGCGGGTGCGCTCGCGCGCACCCGCTGATGAAACAAAACTTCTCCCACTGGCAACACGAAAACCCCCAGACGATTCTACCCGAATCGCCTAGGGGCTCGAGGGCTACACCCACGGGTGCGCTCACGCGTACCCGCCGTCAAGACAAAAATCCCCCAGACGATTCTACCCAAATCGCCTAGGGGCTCGGGGGCTCCTGTCGGGTTCATAAACCCAGGGTCCATCGTGGACCGGCTTCACCAGCAAAGGCTCAGCTCAGCAGACGATGTTGCGAAGGACACACAACTCCTGGACCGGCCCAAATACCTAAATAACAGGCCAGAAGGGAGACCTGATCTCCGACCAGAAGGCCTCGCTAAGGAGGAACAGTGCTCGCTTCCGACTCTGGCCCATCTCTCCGATCGGAAGGCCTGGCCAAACACCACTTCCAACTCCGACCCACATCTCCAACCGGGGATACACCAAACCTCTACTTATAGCTCTCCTCCGACTAGCACAGTCGGAGCCGACTGGGACCAACCGACTAGGGACGCCCGCTCGGTGAGGACCAGGAAACAACGGAGCAAGTAAGGCAGGGTGCTCAAGTCAACTATAATACCGAGGACCATACGTTGTACACCTACAGGACAATACCCTACAACCTTCCTGGCATGTCAGAACCCAAGCAGTGTTGTGGGCGCCGACATTTTCCCTATAGTGTTGTGGGCGCCATCAACTCCCATACCAGACAAACACGGTAAGGCTCCCCCACATGCCTCTAGGTATCAACAGTGTTGTGGGCGCCGGCATTTACCATACTAGGAGAACATGGTAAAACCCCCTACATGCCTCTGGGCATCAACAATATGGCAGGCACCGACGTCGGCCATATCAGAAGAAAACGACGTAACCTCCCACATGCGTCTGACAACAACAGTGTTATGGGCGCCTACCATCATCTTGTACCAGACGGCGTGGGCAACAAGACTTAGTAGCATGCGTACTCTCTCTCTCTCTCTCTCTCTTGTAAGGCCGTCCCCTTCATCTATAAAAGGGGACGCGCTCTCTCCTAACAGGGAGATTGATCTGAGGATCAGTTCACTCGCACACAAACAGAACCACTAGGTTCAAACACTCGAGCACACGCTCGAACACTTAGCGCATAGCGGAGCTCCCGTAACTCTTGGCCCTTTAGTCTAGAGTCCGACCGGGCCACTTGCACCCCCCATCATTCTCCCTTCCGTTTAAAACCCCACAGCAAACTTCGAGCACCTGGGCTCAGGAATAAAGTCACCGACCGACTTAAACTGGGCGTAGGGCACGTTGCCTGAACCAGTATAAACCATGTGTCATTGAGTGCTAGGACACTTCCGATCACAACGTACAACAAAACTACAAATATTTACGTGTTGGTCACTTTCTGCACCGACAACACTACCATCGGAACAAACTCAACGGCGGTGGTTATGCCGCCCTCATCACCGCCGGATGGAACACCGACCGGCTGTGCTAATACCTATATTAACACTAGATCATATGCCACACCGATGTTGATGTCTCCATCATCACTGCCGGATAGAACGACCAACCGACATTGATGTCTCCACCATCACCACCAGATGGTACGTCCGTCCAGGGTCGATGTCTCAACCATCACCGCCGGATGGTACACCCGAATGGCGTTGACATTTCCATTGTGAGCACTGCCGGATTGAACATTGATCCAACGGTGATGAACAAGTGATAGTTCTACCATTTTACTACTGCCTCCATCTTGAAATATGAGGAATCGAGAGTTAAAAAATCATATCAAAATATAAGGTATTCTAGGTCCTCGGCTCTTCTCTCTCCTCTATCTTTATTAATCCTACACCAGTTTCCTTCTAATAAGTACACCATGCATTTCCTCTCTAATTCATGGCAAGAATAAAAACATGTAAAGATTCCTTTTAAATTAGGAAAGCAATACCATAACTACTACTCCCTCCTAATTAACGAGGGGTAATAAAGTATTTTTCCAAACTGCTTATTTTGTGTGAAAATCGCTTCGATTCCTTATATTTTAGGATAGAGAGAGTATTTAATAGGAGGAAGGATTTGTTATTTTATATAGGAGTAGAATATTTTTGTGGTCTATTATTTTTATTAGTGCCCACACGGTGTTCTAGCTATGTAGAGTATACTCAAACGAAAAGTGCAATTGTACGAAGCACCTCGGTATACCTTCCAATTAGTACTCTAATGGTTTGCATGTGATTAACGACCTTATGTCAGTCTCGTTGGATAGTTTCGTAGTGTTGTTTCTTAAACTGTTATTTCATATAAAATAAAATGAAACTCATATGAAACTTTCTCTGTGACTGGCCTTACAATACACTAATTACTGGCTATACACAGTGTTGTGTCCCTTCAAAGGCATTAATTTGTATCCACCCGAAGGCAGTACAGACTCGTAGGTACTTTCTTTTCTTATATGACTAGGGGCAGTTTAGTTCCAAAATTTTTGGCAAAATGGACACTGTAGCGTTTTCGTTGTTATTTAGCAATTAGTGTCCAATCATAGTCTAATTAAGCTTAAAAGATTCGTCTCGTGGATTTCGTCTAAACTGTGTAATTAGTTTTATTTTTTATTTATATTTAATGCTTCATGCATGCGTCCAAAGATTCGATGTGACGGGGAACGTGAAAAATTTTGCAAAATTTCTGGGGAACTAAACTGGGCCTAAGAGAAGTCAGCCAGCGACAGACCGCTGGGCGCCGGGCGCCGGCCCGTTAATCACGTCGGTCTGCTTATTCGTGCCAGCACGTTCCATTCTTAAGCTGATCTGTTGCTTTGTCGGCTCTCGACGATTTAATAACAGTTCCTCCGTTCAAAAAAAAAAACTTGATGTTCTGTAACTACAAAATTTGTCTAAAACTTGATGTTCTAGGTATTGTACATGCACTTTCTAGGACGCTTACAATTGCACAATCGCCCTTCGCTACCCTAAGCCCTTGCTCAATCATCGGCCAACCTTCAACCGATTGCACAATCGAGAGATCCCCACCCTTAGGGGCCATTGGATTACGCATTCCCGGTCGTTCCTGACCAGGAACGGCCTTATAGAAATTAACAAAGAAACACTGAGACCGGGAATCAATTCAATATAACTGAACGAGGCCTTAGGAATATTTGAATCTCCGTTATTGAGAGGTCGGAGATCTTGTCGCCGACTCTAGCGAAGCCTCGGTAGAGGAGTCTGGTCGCTTCGCGGGGAGAGCTCTAGCTGACTCATCTCCACTCACTTGCCTTCTTTTTCTCTCTCTTTTTCTCTCTGGTTCTTTGCCTTACTCTTTACTTGGTCTAGTCTTGTTGATTGCAAGCTTCTTGATGGATAACTAGGAATGAATTGTGAGTGTGCTTACTGTTCACTACTACTTTAGCATGGCCCTATTGGCTTCGCTAAGGAAAATAATATTTGTTCGCTGAAAAGTACTGCTGAAGAACAGGGTGGTCATATTTGCAAAACTAAGGACTTTACTCTTAGTGTGATTTTTTTTTTGTTGTTGCTAAGGATGACTTGATTAGTTATGCTAATCCTAAGGAATCATTAGCTTGCTTTTTTAGTCCAAAGCTGTAGTGATCTTGCTCATAAGCGACCTGATCCAATTATTGTTACGCATTCTTGCTCAATAGTTTTGTTCTTTCGCTTGATAAGCAAATCTTAAAACTTTGCCACATTTCTTCAGAGTTGTATTCTCAGTAGCTATGAACAAGAAATTAGTCAGGAATGAGGGATGATTCAGATTGCAATCATTTGGAGATTTGGGATCGAATGGTAAAAGTAACAAACACAAGAATATCATTACAAATATGTATTTACATGCACGATCACAAAGGCACTTTGCTCATATCGAGCCAAAGAAGCAACCTCCGTGGTCTCCCTACAAACCTAGCCTTCCATGCAGGTTCTTCGCCTTCATAAACAAATCCACTCTTCTCGTACAGCTTTTGCCCTGCTATGTTGTCAATGGCGACATGGACATACAGGTCTGTTATGCCTGCCAAAGTTGTTGCGAGCACACCAATTTGACATGAGCATAATGGTGTCAGTAAAGAAAGAATAAGGACTAAATAATTGCAAATAAAGAGCATCGGTATGAAAAAAAGAGTAAATGGATCAACTACACTTACCCCATTCACGAGCTAATTTCTTGGACTTGTCAACCAATGTATAGCCTAAGCCCTTTTTCTGAAGCTCCTTGGCAACACATACATTGCTTAGGTATGCTCTTGTCTGGATGTCTTCATTTACCTATTGGCAATCAATCATGGAACAACATTTTCATTCAGTGAAGCAGTAGAACAAATTTGAGCATTTTGCACAATATCTATGCTTAGAAAAAAAATTATCTTGGCAGCCAACAAGGCTTTCCAAATGATCAAATAAAAGTGGGAGTGGCACTGAAAAGTTATGTCAAGAAAAAGTTAGGTGTAGTGAGTTTATCTTTATTGCCAAAAACAACCAAGAGATAACCAAAGAAAGTCCAACAATACCAATCACCGGTTTACAGATGGCTCTTGCTGTCAACCTAAGAGAAAGGTGTTTTTCTGATTGGCTTTAAAAGATTGACTCAGTACAAGAGAACTTTTGAAAAGGAAAAATATGGCCTTGGAAAGTTATAATTGTGTTCTCTGTCACCTAAATGTTGAAGAATCTTTGCATCATCTCTTTTTCCATTGTCCTTTTGCTATGTCCTGTTGGAATTTGCTAGGTCTGGCCCATCTAATTCATGGAAATAATCATAGCAATGTTCTGGGCTATTTGGTCAGCTCGCAATGACCTCATTTTCAGACAAATCCAGCATTCTTTGGCTTCATGCAAGATTGTCTTCAAGCAAGAGTTAGCTCGAGTTAAGCTTAGAGCTAAGGCAGATTTCAAACTCTTAACAGATTCTTTCTGATTTTCTTTATTAGTTTTTTTGGTTTCCTGAGCTGTTTGTACAGAACCTTTTACTTTATGTTAATAAAAGACCAGTAGGGGGCTTCAACCCCCTCAAAAAATATGTTTTGACCATCAGTATTCTGCAATAGCATAGAAAAAAGGAAGCAACAGTCGTACCCCAGGCCTCTTTCCAGTCAATTCATCTGGTAGCCAAAGACACTGATTAAGGTCTAAACTACCAACTACTACTCTCTCTTCTCCATCCTCCACAAACTGCATGTATAGCCAGCTAAAATGACATCAACTTTAGAGTCAAATCCTTGTATAAAGCAGCATCCATATTTACTTTATTGGAAATGACATAAATGGCAACTGAAAAGAGGGCAGAAAGTAAGGAAAAAGATACGAGATTGCATTATGAACGGTATATTTTATCTAAATGAACAAATATCAAATACTGTACCATTGCAGCAAAAGTTGGCATATTAGTTTCTGTTGTTCTTTTACTCCAAAAATAAATGATCATAAAAATGAATTACTCTCTCCAGTCATAAAAGCATGTTGTTTATGATTTAGTAAAACCTTAAATACTACAAACATCAGTAAGACAATAGCTTTCAAATTATTTAGTTTAGAAATATGTAAGATTATGTTTGTCAAAGATATACAGCAAACAGGTGCAAGATCAAATGTGAAAGTATTTTTGAACGGGGGAGTACATAGGAAATCTATAGGCCAACATAAGTATTTACACTTTTCTTCTTATTATCAAGGCTTCAATGAACATAGAACATATATAAATGACTTAAAAACATTTTGTCTACCAATTTCATACAATCGAGTTGGGTGAAATGGAAAAGAACAGTGCCAAAGAAACGAAAACTGTGAGGAAATACAATCTGTACCTTGCACGTAGAACAAAGTTCCTCAGCTGACATTAATGATGGGGACAGTGGAACAGTCCCGTTTATGCAAGAAACTCTTTGAAAATTTATCATCTTCCCAGAAATTCTATCCTGTAATGCTTCAAACTCCCTATCTGCAAGAGCCTTTCTGTAATCCTAACAGAACTTAACAACATTGAGTAAAATTTAAGTCATTAATGGACCGATACAATCTTACAATGATGGAGTACTGCAATCAGACAAAAAAGAAGCAGAAAATTGCATGGAAAGTGAATAAGAAACTAGTAAGAACTAAACAGGTATTTACATCCTGCAAAATACGGTATTTTTTTTAAAGGAAGGATTTTATTAATTCACGATCATTACATCGAGTTGATACAATAATCATGAACTCACTTCCGGCCTCTGCATAAAAGCACACAGCCTAAACAAAACAACAATAAGGTATTGAAGTCATGATTCAGTCTAATAATATTGTATTGTTTTCAACAAGAAAACTTGTTTCAGCTAAAAACCAAAATAGACCTGACCAGAGGAGTGCGATTTCCAGAAAAGAAACTATCTATTAGTGAGACACACGCTCAATTATAATCCCTTTCTTTTCCCAAATAGTGTTGGTTAACCTCAACAGTAAATTTGTCTCTTTAAAACAACAATGTGATACACAGCAAGATTGGGATGAAGGATCAGTCAGTTAACAACATAATAAAGCTTGGTGCCGTTCATCACAGAAAAACCAATTATCTACTTAGCTTTATAGTATTCTATTGTGAACTTGTGATGCTCCATTGCATCACGAGAGACCAGTGTATTTACATTTCTTTACTGTTTTGGTTGAAGTCCAGGTGCGACAAAGACGTCATAACTGCGCGTGTTACAAGCACCAGTCTGTCCTGCCGGCATGGATATTATCTCCATCAGCATTACGTTGGAATTGGTTTCAAGCACCAGTCCGTCCTATTGCAAGTTGGCGCCACCAATCTCAATGGCATCTTAGAGATCATGCATCTGGAGCTTCACCTTCATCAAAAAGAACCACTCATTTCAGTTTTCGTTCGTGACCATTGGTACTTTGCTAAGCCTCTGACCTCCTTCACCACACGGTGTATCACTAGCCTGCGGTTCATCATGCTCCCATTGTGGGCACTAGAGCTCGGTGGAAAGGAGCTGAGGTGGCGTCGTCTGACCTCAGGGCATGAGGACTACGTCTAGCGCCTACCAGAATTCGTGGAGAGTTTGAGAACACACACGATTTAAGTAGCGAACGTGGTAGTTTTGGTGTTGCACTATCAGAGCAGCTTTTCTGATTGTATTTGTTTGCCCAGTCTAAACCTACCTTTTCATCAATATAATCCGCAGCTATCCTAGTTGGTTTTTTTCATTTAAAGGAAAAACAATGCTAATTGCAGCAGCTAATCTCGTGTCGCTACACACTACCTCACAGTTCCATTAACGTTTTATTTAGTCTTTTTCTGCAACAACTGAGTAGTCCAAGTGCAACCACCACTTGATCTTTTTGGCACTTAGATATAAAATAGAAGGCTCAGATTGAATCTATCTATCTCCACCTTATCTTCTTCCCTCCTCCTTCCACCGCCCGCGCCGTGCTACACACAACCCTGACCCTGACATGCCACTTGCCCCCACCATCTCCGCCTCCCCGCATGATTACGGCGGATTCTATACCGCCGGATCTACCGCCAACTACCACAGCCTGTCCCTAAATCCATCGGATGTGCCTCCTCCTCATCTTCCTCTTCATCTCGGGCCGAGCTCCCCTGCCAGCACCACCTCCCCGCCCGATTACGGCGGATCCTCCACCTCCAGATCCAACACCAACCACCACGGCCTAGCCCTAAATCCATCGGATGTGCCTCCTCCTCATCTTCCTCTTCATCTTGGGACAAGCTCCCCTGCCGGCACCACCTCCTGCCAAGCTTCGGCCCCCCACCGCCGACCACCGCGATGCTAACCCGGTGGAGGTTGCCGGGCTGTCTCGTTGCACCCCCTGTCCTTGCCCCGCTCAACCGCCTCCCCCCCTTTCCACACTGCCTGGCCAACGGCGCCACCGCTGCCTCACCCCAAGCCACACCCACACCCACCACCACCAACGGGCCAGCCTCCTCCCCAGCAATCCTTGTAAGCCCACCAGATTCACGTAAGTCCCCGAATCCCGAACCTAACCCTAACCTTGCCGTAGTTAGAAAAAGAACCATTCTTGGATTGGGCAGAAAAATTCGAATTGAGAGGAAGCCTTGAATCGGTGAAGTTTAGCTTTATTACTCTTTCTTTAACAAAACTTCAATTAAGATTAGGAAGCGCTCCGCATGCTCGTTCATAACTTGCGGCTAGAAACGAGTGCAGCTGTCGTATTGTGGCAATGTGACTGCGGCACGACACAACAAAACCGGTAGTCTGAAACAGGTAAAACGCCTCTGATGACGTGACAAGAGTATCGCAACATAACTTGCGAAACTGAAACTTACGAATCACACACCAATTTACAACACCCGAGGTGAATACTTCACAGAATTCTTCCAAACTAAGAACAGATCACACAATTGGATTCATTCAACCTACCGAACACTTAAAGGGCTAATCAATCGAGTCGTCCAGTTCCTCCACCCTTCCCGACTAAGAAATCATAGAACCAAGAACAGCCTCGCGATCCAATCCCAATCAGACAGCACGACAGAAAACAGATGAGAAGGGATCAATCACCTCGGTTCCGACGGAGTCGACAGCGTACTCGTAGAAGGTGCGGACGCGGAGGCGCACGGCGGCGCGGAGCTCGTCAAGCGTGACGAACTCCCGCACGGCCACCGCCACGGGACCGCCACGCTTCAGCAGCACGGCGCCATCAGTGGCCGAGGCGGCGGAGGCGGCGGCGGCGGCGCGGCACCGGAGGCGCGGCACGGCGAGGCGGTCCCGCGGGCCGCGGAGCTGGGCGGCCGGAGGAGGCACGGGCGGGAGCAGCCGCGACGCCGACGCCATCGGTGGTTTTCGGTTTGATTCGGGTGGTTGGGAGGCGGAGGCGTCTCCGCCACAGCTGCCCGACTGGTTTGGCTTTTGCTAACCGTCACTGCGTTGTGCACGTCTGTTGCAGTGTTGCTGCAGTAGCTTTGCCCGTCAAAACTAGTCGCTAAATTAGTGAACTCCAGTTTTTTATTTTATACTTTGGCAAAGACACCGCTAGTGCTCAGACGTCCGGATGAACGGCCGGATGAACGCGGTTGTAGTTAGTTTCTCCTTCGTTTCGCGTGTCCACATATGGACCCGCGCCGCTCGACCGCGTCTGCATCACCCGTGCCCACGCGGAGACCACACGCGCCCCCTCCTGCTTTCCAGGCGCATCTCATGTGCAACACCCGATCTACTTTTAAAACATCCTGATACAACATTTATAACATAAAAAAGACAGATGAAACATTCGAAACATGCATCTGAAACACTTGCAAAACAATTGAAAACAATTGCAAATATACGAAATATCCAGATAAAACACTTGCAACATATGTTTGAAACATATGAAACATCCAGATAAACACGCTTATAACATACATTTGAAAAAACAAATGAAACATTAGGGACAAACGCTTGCAACATATATGTACAATCATTGCAACATATGAAACATTTCGATTTATTTTTGAAACATCCATGTGAAACACTTAAAACATATCTTTAAAATATCTGAAACATTCCAAATGTACACTTGCAACATGCATCATATCCCGGTGCGGCCTTCTCTGTCGTCTGCATCGGGGCGCTACAGCCGTAGTAGGAGGCGAGGCCGGAGGGCTTTCGCGCCAATGCTAACACTTCTCCTTGCGCTAGCAGCACCTGTCGGCGTCGTCGGGCGGAGCAGGCAGCGGAGCAGGAGCAGCAGGACGAGCTCATGGAGCAGCGGCGGGAGCAGCGGGCGCGTGGAGCAGCGGCAGAGACAGCGGGGCGCGGGAGCAGCGGCAAGAGGAGCATGGCGGACGGCGGGGCTGGGAGATGGATGAATTGACTAGATATTACGGAGTGGACGATGGATGAATTGACTGGATATATTAAATAAAGGTTGTGTCACATAGCCCCACGTCGTGTCCATCCAATACTCGAGTAAAGAGTCCGATGATTGGATCGAATAATTACCGAAAGACTTAGGGCTGTTTAGTATAATTCAGCTTCACCGATGAATCAACTTTTCTTGACTTTGGCGCAAAAAGCAACTCTGTTTGGTGAACTGTTCGATAAAAACAGCTTGTACTGGTATGCAAATTAGCGAAGTATTCACGATACCCCTCTATTTTCTCTTTTTTATTTTCTTTTTCTTCATTTTTTTCCTTACTTATTTTACCTTTCCCTTTTCTCTCTCCACGTTCTCCATCCCAGCACGGAAGCTTATCTTCTCCATCCCAACAGAAGCGCGGATGAGGCGGCGGGAGCGACAGCAACGGCGGCGGCGGCGACGGCGGTCTGACACGGGAGCGACAGCGCTCGGCTCGGCGTCGAGCTCCACTTCCTCACCGATGCAGCACGCGGCCGAGCTCCACCTCGTCGTTGCGGCCAGCGCCCGTGCTCCTGCTCGCCGTCCTACTCATGCCCGCCCGGCCGGGCAAAAGGGTCTGGGCCCACTCACTGTCAGACGAAGCACGAGTAAGCCACTATTTTGGACTTCACCTCACGCTGCTCGCTTGTCTCACCATGTTTCCAGGAGCTTCGTGTGTGAGCGCGTGTTTAGTCTTGGGAAAGTTAGGAATTTGATTACCGTAGTATTTTCGTTTTTATTTGGTAATTAGTGTTCAATCATAGATTAATTAGGCTCAAAACGTTCGTTTTGTGATTTTTAATTAAATTGTGTAATTAGTTTTTTTTATTTATATTTAATGCTCCATACACGTATCGCAAGATTCGATATAATGACTACTGTAACATTTTTTGGGAAGTTATTTTGGAACTAAACACGGGAAGTGCTTCCATTTCCATCCGTTTGGCAGGGCCGATGTGGAGCCGAGCCGTATGTCTATTTGGAGCTGGTCGGGGCGTCGTTCACGGCTGCCGTGCGATGGCATCTACGTCCACATGGCGTCCATCGCGCACGTCGCTGCACCCATCTACGTCTTCAGATGCAAGAGGTGTTTGTTGTTTCTACTCTACAAATACAACCTACCTAATTACACCATTTTTTCCCACCATAGACGAATCAAATTTCATTACCGAAAAGCAAAGAAATTACAAAAGTTTAACGATCCAAAGTCTCGGTTACAAGAATTAGTGGATGGTTACTCTCGGCATCCTTCTACTGTTAAGCTCTTAGCTACATTGGCAGTATAAGTAGTGGAGAAGCTTAGTCTACATAATGGTGTCATCAAATTCAAATATGAAAGGAGAATCTAGGTAGAGGATAATACCTCAGTTCAAAGTAAAATCCTGCACTCTAAATTTGCAAGTGAAAAATGATTTATAAGGGCAGGTCATGTAAGGTTGCCGCTAGTGTAAATAGATTTGTATTGGCGGATAATTTTTTACGCCAGAGTAGAAATGCACTATTTTCACTGGCCTTTTACACTGGCAGTTCTGTTTTTATTAGTGTAATACACATGTTGCTCGCAAACTTCAATGTCCAATAACCTATATACCACATAATTCATGCAATGTACTAGTACTCACACTTAGTAAGGGCTTGTTTAGTTGGACCCCAAAATCTAAAAAGTTGCTACAGTACCTGTCACATTGAATGTTTGCGGCTCGTGCATGGAGTATTAAATGTAGACGAAAAGAAAAACTAATTGCACAGTTTGGTGGGAAATTACGAGACGAACGTTTTAAACCTAATTAGTCAATGTTTGGACACTATTTGCCAAATAAAAACGAAGGTGCTACAGTAGCCCCAAAATCCAAAATTCGCGAACTAAACAAGGGCTAAATAATAAAGCACCCATCCTAGGCACAGCTGCTGTTACAAAATACATACATACATATCATATATGGACGTGTTCGTATATGTGTCAGAAACCACATCGTCCACGTACAGCACATATAATGGATCACTCACACTCATCAGAGACGTACCAGTGGGCAGGAACAACTCTAACATGCGCACGCATGTGGTTCCGGAAGCAGGATGAGCTTCTCCTTTCGACGGACTGTCGATCCGAACACCTCTGTCATATCAATATCCTCTTCCTCCATGCCAATGGGCAGACCCCAGTCAAAAGAGTAGACGAGGTTTGCCAACATAATGTCAACAGTAGCCAGGCCAAAGTTGAGGCCCGGGCAGATCCTCCGGCCAGCCCCGAACGGCACGAACTGGAAGTCGTTCCCCCTCAGGTCAATGGCCGCGGCGCTGGCAGCGTCCATGAACCTCTCCGGCACGAACTCCTCCGCGCTCTCCCAGGACTCCGGATCCCTACTGATGGCCCATGCGTTGATGATGACTCGTGTTCCCGAGGGGATTCTGTAGCCATCCACGTCACAGTCCACCATTGAGAGGTGAGGAAGCAGGAGTGGTACCGGTGGGTGCAACCTCAGCGTCTCTTTCACCACGGCTCTTAGATATGGCATGCTAGCTAGGTTATCTTGCTCAACCATCTCTTGTCCTTTGGGTGTGTTCTTCCGCACCTCGGCTTGTAGCTTGCTCATGAGCTGAGGGTGGCGCATAAGCTCCGCCATGGCGAGTTCTAGAACTAGTGATGAAGTCTCCGTGCCCGCACCAAACATGTCCTGGATGTCCAAAACGCTATTAGTTATATCTATCTATCTATATATATATATTCTCTTTTTTTATATAAATTATAAACAAATAGAAGTTATTGGGAATATATATAATATAATTTCCTAACCAACAAGATGGCCTTGATATGATCTCTGGTGATACCATACTCTTGCTGAACTGAGAGCAACACATCGATGAAGTCACTCTCTTCTTGATCAACACCACCACCACCACCATGCCCAAGCTCAGATCTTCTTCGTCTCTCGTGGTCGCTTACTATCGTTTCAAGTAAATCGTCCCATCTTTTGTGTGCCTCGTCGGCCTTGTTGCTTACAAACCACCTGGTGAGCAAACCTAACACGTTCGCTAGCCCTGGGAAGTTGTCTTCGAGGCTGAACCCTCCAAACAGAATAGTATTCAGCTGGATCAGCTCTCGGAAGACCTTGTTCCGCCCTTCCGCCCTGAAGAACTTTCCTGACACGGCACGACACACGATATCGTTGGCGAACGTGTTCATCATTTCGCTGATATCCACCTCCTTGCTCGCAGCTGCCGCCTCCTGGATCTTCTTGATCACTAGGCGCACCTATGCACGGATGAGGATATTCATGTTAGACGTAAGGTCTGAGCTATCCACCGTACCTATGGAGACACATATATAAATAATAATAACCCGGTCTTTGTTATAAAGGTCTGATCTCTTTTTTTAATAAAGCTTCCTTCATCTAAAAAAACTCGTGTTGAATATTACCTCCTCTTGGCGGGAGAGCCGGTAGGAGTTCACCTTCTTGACAGTGAAGAGGTGCGTGGTAACGAGCCTCCTAAGCTGACGCCAATGATCGCCGTAGGGGGAGAAGCCAATATCAGATGACCCATACAGGAGGGTATTGGAGATCTTGGAAGCCGGCCGCGAGGCGAAGGCGTGATCAGCTGAGCCGCGCGCGAGGACGACACGACGAGGTTTGGGACGGTGCCGAAGCGGAGGAGCATGAGGCCGCCGTGCTTTGCGGCCAGGCTGCGGAGCGAGACGTGCGGGAGGTCGCCGACGAGGTGCAGGTGGCCTATGATGGGCAGGCCAGGAGGCGAAGGAGGCGGGATATGCTTCCGTCGTCGCTGCTGTTTTTCGTTGCTGCCACGACGGCTTCGGGAGGCGAGGTGCAGCAGTAGCATTAGGACGAGAGGGACGAGCAGTAGTAGCCGTTGCGCTAGAGATGCTTGCAGGAGCTGGTATACTACATTCACATGACCCATGGTTACGTTCCTAGCACCAAATTGTTCTGGTTTAGTACTAGATTCGATCTGGTGTTTCTGGCTAAAAAGGATAGCCTTGGGCTGCTATATATAGAACTGAGTGGGGTGCTTTTACATTTGCATGCCATGCTCTCTTTGGCTGCCCATCATTTTCCTTGAAGACGGCAGCATGAATGATTGAGCTGATTACAACCGTTCGTTTTCGAGAAACAGTTCTAGAGATTAAAAAAACAAATTAGGGACATGGTTTAAGAGATTCATTAAGTTAAACAAATACTATATACTACTATAGAAACTGATAGATCTTACAGCCGAGCATTGCGGGTCCAAATGAAACTAGCAAATAAAACAAAAAACGCTGCAATACCGTACCTAACATGACTGCTACTAGTTAGTAAATATGACCACAAACTGACAGTAATTAATAATAGATATGCAAGGCTATATCTCAGAGTGGTTGTTTCCCAAGAGTGCTCTGCTTCGTTTGATCGCAACCTATTTGTGTACCATGGAAGACGCATGCAGTGGGTGATATGGCCGGCCACGCGCGGCTGTTTCCGTTGGCACCCATGATTGTTAGGCCCTCCCATCCGGGCTCCTAGTCATGGTCGCAAGCCCTCTTAGTTCTTACTGTGCGTCAATATTTCGTCCTTTTTGTAGGCTCAGGCTTACCGATGTGTGTACTGTGATTGCTTTCTTTTTAACGAAATGCTCCCTCCATCTTGAAATATAGAGCAATATGATTTCTAAAATTTGTACTAAAATACAATGCATTCTATATATTATTCATGCTTAGACAGATAAAGTTTGTTAAAAAGGAAACCATAATTGAAGGAGAAACACCTCATCTGGCTCCAACCTATAGGTACATGCATCATTTGAGTAGGACAGAAGGAGTACATATAACAGCACGATTAGGCAAAAACCATGAACTGCCACCGAAGATGCTGCCAACAGGTGTTAACAAAACTCGAGAGCGGTAGACATATATAACCAAATCCAGAAACGAGTTCAATAACTTCGTGTCGGTCTCGGTCCTTAATCTCTCACCTCCCGAGATTCTCCATCTCTATATCCCAGCCTGACTCTCTATTGTCTTCCGTCCCTCAGCTCTCTTTGTTGGAAATAAAGATTTGTATGGTTAGAGATAGTTGGAGATGATGGAAACAAACTTTAGAGAGAAAGAATCTAGAGATAGAATAGGATTAGGCTTAGTACAACTTGGCTTGCAAGTGTCTCCCCCGTATGTACCTATAAATGCCCCCCTCCCAAGTCAATGTAATTAACATCAGATAAACAACATATCAATAGGGTTTCCTACCATATCCAATATTTTCCACCCTCTTATCAATTTTTTTAAAGATAAAATCGCATCTACTTATCCATTATTATAGATAATCTACGTAAACCTTGAATTTGCATCTAAATTACGATTTCTATCAAATCTACATCTAAATTATCAATCTTTTTTATTTTTAAAAATTAATAATCATAAGCACACATATTTCTACATTATCCATTTATTTGATATTAACATATTAATATTTGGTTAAAGTAAACATGCATATGGCATTATGCGGGTCAAGTATACATGCATATAGGAAGCATGTTATATCTAACCAATCATTTAAAATATTTTCATGTCTTGTACGGTATCAATGAACTCTAAGTATTATCACTAGTAAAAAAATGATTTTTAGAGGCGCCTCCCTTTTCTAACAGAAGCGGTTGTCTTAGCACGCCGTCACTAACCTTCACGGGAGGCACTGTAACTGTACAACTGTTGCTAAAAATCAATTTTTAGGGGCGGAATGTATTCATTTCTAGAGGTTGTTCCGTTAAGAGAACCGCATCTGAAAATGCTATTTTTAAGAACGGTTGCTTATGTCAACCGTCTCTGAAAATGAGTAATTTTCAGGGACGGTTTTATTAAGTCAACCGTCTCTGAAAATTGATTTTCAGAGACGGTTGACTAAGTCAACCGTTCTTAAAAATAGCTCAGCACAAATAAATTCATATCTTTTTCAAATGAAGTCGGATGAAGACAATTTATATCAAAATTGTAGAGCTCGACGAGATCTAAAACTTTCTAGTTGATAAATTTTTGTTTGAGATCATTTAGGGTTCCAAATATATAAATTAAGTCTCAAATTTTGAACTTCAAATATTTGAATTTTTTAAATGACCTTGGATGGAGAAATGTTCTATATCAAAGTTGTAGTGCTCGACGAGATTTAAAACTTTGTGGGTGAAAGTTTTCTCATTTAAGATTGTTTATGTTTAAAATATTAATTACAAGATTCGTATATATTAGTACAAATAGACAGCATCATAGAGCTAGACACAAGTGACTGTGTGGTGCGGTGGTTGGAGAGGGATCACGCGAGGGAGATGTTGTGAGTTTGAATCCGGGTATCGACACTTATTCAAAACATTGTGAGTTGTGGCCCGTCTGCAGCCCCTCGGGCTACATTGAATTTTTTTTTCTTATTTTTATTAGACTCTAAATGATTTTAAAAAAATTTGAAAATTATTTTTAGGGGCCAGTCAACGCCTCTGAAAATCGATTTTTAGAGGCGGTTTTAAAACCGTATATGAAAATCACTTATTTTTACAATCGCTGGTATAGTAGCGGTTTTATAACCGTCTTTGAAGCTCACTTTTGGCCGTCTCTAATTTTTGTTTCTAAACTAGTGTATCAAATATGGCTTTACAGTGGAAAATGTTTGAACTAGTGCACATGAGCGGCTTCTGAACTTACGCTTATGCATTGTCTATGATCAGTCTACTGAGAGCTCATCAGTCATTGCACTGTTTGAATTTGGATGGTATTGTTGATCATGTAGGTTCGGTCGCACTGTCATGTAGGAGTACCTTCAGTAGCCCAAGTCCGATGATCCTAGTGACGGCGATGGAGGCATCCAAGCAGATATTAAGGGATGACACTTTTCGTGACCGGGCGGATGGTGGCACTGATTGGGCCCAAGTGTAAGGTTTTAATATGGCTAGAGGGAGTGAATAGCCTATTTAAAAATCTACAGATCAACTAGAGCAATTTGATTAGTATAACAAATGGTGAAATACAAACTTGCTCTAGCTCTACAAGGGTTGCAAGCCACATATCCAACAATTTTAGCTGCTATGATTACTAGTCACACAATTTTCTATGTCACTACTTACTAAGAGCTCTCACACTTGCTACACTAAAGAGCTCCACTAGATGAACTTAAACTACAAAGCAAGCTCTCAATTCTAGCTACACTAAAGAGCTTGCTATAGCTAGTTTGCGGGAATGTAAATGAGTAAGTGAGGTGATTATACCGCCGCATGGAGGAGTGAACCAATCACAAGATGAATACTTTATCAATCACAGGGAGAATACTAAAGGGCAAGAGACAACCAATTTTTCTCCCGAGGTTCACGTGCTTGCCGGCACGCTAGTCCCCGTTGTGTCGACCAACACTTGATGGTTCGGTAGCTAAGAGGTGTTGCACGAACCTCGTCCACACAATTGGACACCGCAAGAACGTACCCACAAGTGAGGTAACTCAATGACACGAGCAATCCACTAGAGTTACCTTTCGGCGCTTTGCCGGGGAAGGCACAAGACCCCTCACAATCACCACGATCGGAGCCGGAGACAATCACCAACCTCCGCTCAACGATCCTCGCTGCTTCAAGCCATCTAGGTGGCGGCAACCACCAAGGGAAACAAGTGAATCTCGTAGCGAAACACAAATACCAAGTGCCTCTAGATGCAATCACTCAAGCAATGCACTTGGATTCTCTCCAAATCTCACAATGATGATGGATCAATGATAGAGATGAGTGGGAGGGCTTTGGCTAAGCTCACAAGGTTGCTATGTCAATGCAAATGGTCAAGAGAGTGAGCTTAAGCCGGCCATGGGGCTTAAATAGAAGCCCCCACGAAATAGAGCTATTGGCTCCTTAGTCCACTGAAAAACGGGACGATCAGACGCGCCAGTCAGATCGACCGGACGCTGGGGTCCAACATCCTGTCACGCGATGTGTGCCACGTGTCCCCTGCTTCAAATGTTGATCGCCCGATCTCAAAAGTCATCAGTACATTTAAGTTGTGATCGGACGCGCTGCTTCGAAGTGACCGGACGCAGAACCTCAGCGTCCGGTCGTTTCTAGTAAGCATCCAAAAGCGAAAAATCACAACCGGACGCATCCGGTCATGCCCAACCGGACTCACCCAGCGTCCGGTCACTCGGTGACACCTCTGTGTGCTGCCACATCAGCAGGACCGGACACACCGCTCCATTGTCCGGTCACTAAGTGACCCAGCGTCCGATCAGAGACCGATGCCAGCGTCTTTGCTACTTCTACTGACTGGACGCACCGGTCCTACCGAGACCAGCGTCCGGTCACTTACGGTGACCTCCGTCTTTTCTGTATAGAGCACCGGTGGCACCGTTGGACTGTCCGCACTCTACGGGCGGACACTCCGCCGGTGAAGTTTCTAACCCTTGCTCAAATGTGCCAAGCACCAAGTATATCACCTTGTGCACATGTGTTAGCATATTTTCACAAATATTTTCAAGGGTGTTAGCATTCCACTAGATCCTAAATGCAAATGCAATGAGTTAGAGCATCTAGTGGCACTTTGATAACCGTATTTCTATATGAGTTTCACCCCTCTTAATAGTACGGCTATCAAACCTAAATGTGATCACACTCGCTAAGTGTCTTGATCACCAAAACAAAATGGCTCCTACGACTTATACCTTTGCCTTGAGCCTTTTGTTTTTCTCTTTCTTCTTTTCAAGTCCAAGCACTTGATCATCACCATGGAATCACCATCATCATGTCATGATCTTCATTTGCTTCACCACTTGGAATAGTGCTACCTATCTCATAATCACTTTGATAAACTAGGTTAGCACTTACGGTTTCATCAATTAACCAAAACCAAACTAGGGCTTTCAATCTCTCCCTTTTTGGTAATTAATGACAACCCTTTCGCAAAGATATGAATTGAAATTTAATTGAATCCATGTTGTTTGCCCAAGCATATTTACTATGTGTAAAAGAATATGGACAAGTTTCATAAACTCCAAATGGTAGCAATTGCTCCCCCTACATATGTGCTAAGAGTTTGGATTGAAGCTTGCACATATGCTTAGATAGGAAATATAGGACACAATTTCTACCAAATGATGCTAAGATATAAGAGATGGACCTTTGAAGCGTGATACCAATCGGAGTGCACCAATATACCATCCTTAGCACCATCAGTAACTAGACATGCACAAAAACTAGAATACCCCATGAGATCAACATTACAAGCAAGGGTCTAGTTTGCATAAAATGAACATAAGTCTAGTTACTTAACCTATGCATGCTAGTTTTTCATTTCATCATTCAAACCTATAACTAGCATACACTGCATAAGCATAGATATTGAAATTTAAAACTTGTGCCATGCAAGCAAATATATGAAATGCACATTCAAATGCAACACACAAGTTTATGAGCTTGCTCCCACTACTTGTGTGCATTTTTTATTGATCCCCTTACAATGTTATTTCATTTGTTTGCTCCCCTTATCTTACTATCATTTCATTTGTTTGCTCCTCTTATCTTACTATCTTTGTGAATTTCTCTCCCCCTTTGTCAATAATTAGCACAAAAGGTGAGCTCAAATTATAGATAGGTTGGGGTGAAACCATGTGAAATAAGGATCATTTTTCCAATTTGGTTCAATCTAGATCACTTGCAAAAGATATTTAACTCAGTTTGATCCAAGGACAAGCTTCTTCACACCTCTAAATAAGGCTTATCTTGTACCATGTTGAGTTAAACACTTATAACTTATTTTTAGATCAAACACTAGGTTTATAAGCCCACAAACATGTTATATGCTACTACTAGATCATTTCCAACGTACAAGCAATAGTGGTACCATACAGCATCAAATTCATTTGATTTTCATGAATGAGCCTAGGGCATGATAGGAATGACGAGATGCACTAAACAAGTCCTTAGCAATGGATGGATGACATGTCAATCAACTTTACCTTGCTTTGCTCGAAGGAGAGGCATGTCATATAATGGGGGGGTGCATCAACACATATTGGAGAAGTCAAGTATGTTCAATTCATTCCTTAGCTTGTAAAACCTCTTCTCGTCAAGTGGCTTGGTGAAGATATCGGCAAGTTGATCTTCGGTGCCCACACTCTCAATGTAAATGTCCCCTTTTTGTTTGTGATCTCTTATGAAATGATGGCGGACATCAATATGCTTTGTTCTTGAATGTTGAACCGGGTTGTTGGTGAGCTTTATGGCACTTTCATTGTCACATAGCAATGGCACTTGCTTGAATTTGATTCCAAAGTCACTCAAAGTAGCCTTCATCCAAAGTAATTGAGCACAACAACTACCAGCCGAAATGTACTCCGCTTTGGCGGTTGAAAGTGCTACACTATTTTGCTTCTTTGATGACCAAGATACAAGTGATCTTCCCAATAGTTGACATGTGCCCGATGTGCTCTTTCTCTCAACTTTGCATCCCGTATAATCGGAGTCCGAATATCTAATCAACTCAAATCTTGCTCCTTTGGGATACCACAATCCAACATTTTGTGTATACTTCAAGTACCTCAATACTCTATTTGTTGCTTTCAAATGGCTTTCTCTTGGTGAGGCTTGAAATCTAGCACATATGCATACACTAAACATCACATCCGGCCTTGATGCGGTCACATAGAGTAGGCTTCTAATCATAGACCGATACATCTTTTGATCCACCATGTTGCCACTGGCATCACTATCCAAGCTTCCACTTGTCCCCATTGGTGTACTAATAGCTTTACTATCATCCATTCCAAACTTCTTGAGCATGTCCTTGATATACTTGCCTTGACTTACAAATGTGCCATTCTTTATTTCCTTGATTTGAAGACCAAGGAAGTAACTAAGCTCTCCAATCATAGACATCTCAAACTCACTTGCCATCATCTTGTCAAACTCTTCACAAAAATCTTGATTTATTGACCTAAATATGATATCATCAACATAGATTTGCATTACAAACAAGTCATTTCCAAGCTTCTTGGTGAAGAGAGTGGTGTCAACCTTTCCCATCTTGAATCCCTTAGAGAGTAGGAAATCCCTGAATCTCTCATACCATGCTCTAGGTGCTTGTTTCAATCCATACAAAGCCTTTCTCAACTTGTAAACATGGTTGGGTTTCTTTTCATCTTCAAAACCGAGAGGTTGCTCAACATACACAAACTCATTGATGTACCCATTAAGCAATGCACTCTTCACATCCATTTGGTACAACTTGATGTTGTGGGCACAAGCATAGGCTAACAAGATCCTAATTGCTTCCAATCTTGCAACCGGGGTATATGTTTCTCCAAAGTCAAGACCTTCAACTTGAGTATAACCTTGAGCCACTAATCTTACTTTGTTCCTTATTACTATCCCATCTTGATCTTGCTTGTTCCGAAAGACCCACTTGGTTCCAATCATATTATGATCCTTAGGCCTCTCAACTAACTCCCATACTTGGTTTCTTGTGAAGTTGTTTAGCTCTTCATACATAGCATTGACCCAATCAACATCCTTTAAAGCTTCATCTATCTTCTTAGGTTCAATGGATGACACAAATGAGAAATGCTCACAAAATGAAGCCAATCTTGATCTAGTTTGCACACCTCTTGAAATATCACCAACGATAGTGTCCAATGGATGATCTCTTGCAATATTGGTTGGTTGAAGCACTTGCACTTGATTGCTTGCATTTGATTGATCACTTGGTTGAGATGATGAACTAGCCACTTGCTGTTGATCTTACACTTTGTCATGACTAGTACTTGCTTGAACTTGATCATAAGAACCACTAGCTTGCACATTTGAGTTAGAGAGCACTTGATTCTTGTCATCTTCAACATCAATCACCTCTCTAGGCCTTATATCACGAATGTCCATGTTCTTCATTGCATTGACCAATTGAGTGCCTCTTACATCATCTAGATTCTCATCTTCCTCTTGGAAACCATTTGTTTCATCAAATTCCACATCATGAACCTCCTCAAGAGTACCACTAGCCAAATTTCAAACTCTATATGCCTTGCTAGTAGTGGAGTAACCAAGCAAGAAGCCTTCATCACATTTCTTTTCAAACTTGCTCAATCTAGTGTCTTTCTTCAATATGTAGCATTTACAACAAAAAACCCAAAAGTATGATATGTTGGGGCTTTCTTCCATTCAATAGCTCATAAGGTGTCTTCTCCATCATGGGGTGACAATAGAGTCGGTTGCTATAATAGCAAGCCGTGTTGATTGCTTCGGCCCAAAATGAATGACTCACATTGTACTCACTCAACATTGATCTTGCCATATCAATCAAAGTTCTATTCTTTTTTTTCAACTAGGCCATTTGATCGTGGAGTGTACTTGGCCGAGAATTGATGTCTAATTCCAAATTCATCACACAACTCATCAATTCTAGTGTTCTTGAATTCACTACCATTGTCACTTCTAACTTTCTTGATAGTTGTTTCAAACTCATTGTGAATGCCCTTGACAAATAATTTGAATGTTGCAAACACATCACTCTTGTCAACAAGAAAGAACACCCATGTATATCTAGTGAAATCATCCACAATCACAAATCCATATTTGTTTCCACCAATGCTAGTGTATGTGGTTGGTCCAAACAAGTCCATGTGCATCAACTCAACAAACAAGTCCATGTGCATCAACTCAAATGCCTTAGATGTGCTCATCATGCTCTTCTTAGGATGTGTGTTACCAACTTGCTTTCTGGCTTGACATGCACTACATAGCTTATCCTTTTCAAATGTGACATCTTTCAAGCCTCTAACTAAGTCATGCTTGATCAACTTATTCAATTGTTTCATTCCAATATGACCAAGCCTTCTATGCCATACCAACCCATGCTAGACTTAGTGATCAAACATGTTGACAATTTAGCTTCTCTAGCATTGAAATCAACTAAGTATAGATTCTCATATCTAAATCCTTTGAATATCAAGTTAGAGCCATCTACATTTATGCTCTCTACATCATCCACGTCAAATATGCACTTGAAACCAAGATCACACAATTGAGCTACCGACAATAGGTTGAAGTTCAAGCTCTCTACTAGTAGCACATTGGAAATGCTCAAGTCATTGGATATTGCAATCTTACCAAGCCCTTTGACCTTGCCTTTGCCATTATCACCAAATGTGATACTATCAATCCCATTGCTCTTGTTTTCATTGATTGAATTGAACATTCTTGGATCACCGGTCATGTGTTGTGTGTACCCACTATCAAGCACCCAATGCCTTCCTCCGGCTTTATAATTGACCTACAAAAGAAGATCAATTCCTTTTAGGTACCCAAACTTGCTTGGGTCCTTGAAGGTTAGTTACCAAGGTCTTTGGTACCCAAATAGCCTTCTTTTTTGGGCCCACAATTGGTGTACCAATGAACTTAGCCTTCACACCATTGGCACCCTTAACAAGCATGTAACAAGAATCAAATTTAATTGGGGATACATTAGGTAGCCTGTTCTTGTTAATCTTGTAATTTTGCTCTATATGCCCAACTTACTTGCATCTATTGCAAAACCGACCGTTGCCCTTCATAAAGTTAGCTTTGGGAGTGACAAAGGCCGCCTTGCCTTTCTTGGGGGTATAGCCTAATCTCTCTTTGTTGAGAGAAAACCTTTGGCTACCCAAGCACTTTAGCAAGCGAGCATCTCCACCATAGGCATTGCCTAAGGCACGAGTGAGCTCATTCACCTTCTTCTTGAGGGTCTCATTTTCCACCATTAGTGAGGCATCACAAGTGAGACCATCACTCAAAGGTGAAGTAGAAGTAGTAGTGCTACAAGAAGTGTTAGTGGGAGCAACTATAATGGCTTGTAAAAAGATTCATCAATAATATCACATGTTAGTCCCACATCACAAGACACAATCACTTGCTCCTTCTTGGCTTCCTTCTTCCTGACTTGCTCAATGAGAGAGGAGTGAGCTTTTTCAAGCTTAGAGTGAGCTTTGCCAAGCTTCTCATGGGCCTCTATTAGCCTCTCATGAGAGGCATTTAGCTCATCAAAGGATTGCTTAAGAAATTTGACTTTCTTGCGTAATTCTTTGCACTCCTTTCTCTTTATCTCAGCGCAAGTGTGCACTTACTCACACATGTCCAAGAGCTCCTCCTTGGTGTACTCCTCCTCCTCCTCATCATCATCATCACTCCTACAAGCATCACTTTCACTTTCACATTCATCATCATCACTCACATCATATTTTACCTTGGTAGGCTTTGCCATGAGGCATGTCGATGGAGTGTCGAAGATGGAGGGCTTGTTGTTGATGGCGATGCTTGCTAGTGCTTTCTTGATAGATTTCTTGCCATCATCACTAGAGTCATCACTATCCGAAGAGCCATCACTATCCCAAGTGACCACATAGCCTCCACCCTTCTTCTTTTTTTGGAAGGTCATCTTCTTCTCCTTCTTCTCCTTCTTTTCTTTCTTGTCCTTCTTGTGCTTCTTCTTCTCATCCTCATCATTGTCACTATTGTAGGGACAATCCGCTATAATATGATCGGGGCTCTTGCAATTGTAGCATCTTCTCACATATTCTTTGCTTTTGGTGTGATCTCTTCTCTTTCTTGCACCATAGCCCTTCTTCTTTATGAATTTACCCATCTTGTGCACAAATAGAGCCTTGGCTTAATCATCAATGTCACTAAGATCCTCATCATCACTTGATTCTTTCTTGGACTTGCCCTTGTTCTTGGATGATGAGCTAGCCTTGAATGCAACACTCTTCTTCTTCTTCTTGTCTTCGTCTTCCTTCTTATCATCCTTGTCAACCCCTTCCCTTTCCACACGGTATGTCTCTTGTGTCATGACATCACATAGTACTTGGTTAGGGGTAATCTCCTTCAATCCTCCTCTTATGATAAGCAATCTCAACATCTCAAATCTTGGAGGTAGACACATCAAGAACCGATGAGAGACATCATCATCCTTGATCTTCTCTCCCAATGCCTTCAAATCATTGACAATCACTTGCAATCGATGAAACATCTCCGGAATGCTCTCATCTTCCTTCATCTTGAAGCTTGTCAATTTATTCTTGAGAATGTACAACTTGGCACTCTTCACCACTGGTATGCCCTCATATGCTTCCTCCAATCTCCTCCACACCTCATTAGCTCTTTTACAATCCTTGATTTGCTCAAACACCTTGGAATCAATGGCATTATATATGGTGTTGAGAGCCATTGTATTGCATTGCTTGTTGGTCTTATCTAAGTTGGTGGGATTATCGGGATCAATGATAGCATAGTCATTCTCGGTCACATCCCATACTTGATCATTGATTGAACCAAGATACATCTTTATCTTTCTCTTCCAATAATCATAGCATGTGCCATCAAAGAACGGTGGTTTGCCCCCCACATGGTTGAACACAACTTGAGCCATAATTTGACACCGAGGTTGTTAAGCCTTCAATTAAACAGTGACCACGGCTCCAATACCACTTGTAAGGTCCTAATATGGCTAGAGGTGGGTGAATAGCCTATTTAAAAATCTACAAATCAACTAGAGCAATTTGATTAGTATAACAAATGGCGAAATGCAAACTTGCTCTAGCTCTACAAGGGTTGCAAGCCACCTATCCAACAATTCTAGTTGCTATGATTACTAGACACACAATTTTCTATGTCACTACTTACTAAGAGCTCTCACACTTGCTACACTAAAGAGCTTCACTAGATGAACTTAAACTACAAAGCAAGCTCTCAATTCTAGTTACATTAAAGAGCTTGCTATAGCTAGTTTGCGAGAATGTAAATGAGTAAGTGAGGTGATTATACCGCCGCATAGAGGAGTGAACTAATCACAAGATGAATACTTTATCAATCACCGGGAGAATACCAAAGGGCAAGAGACAACCAATTTTTCTCCCGAGGTTCACGTGCTTGCCGGCACGCTAGTCCCCATTGTGTCGACCAACACTTGGTGGTTCGGTGGCTAAGAGGTGCTGCACGAACCTCGTCCACACAATTGGACACCGCAAGAACCTACCCACAAGTGAGGTAACTCAATAACACGAGCAATCCACTAGAGTTACCTTTCGGCGCTCCACCGGGGAAGGCACAAGACCCCTCACAATCACCACGATTGGAGCCGGAGACAATCACCAACCTCCGGTCAACGATCCTCGCTGCTTCAAGCCATCTAGGTGGAGGCAACCACCAAGAGAAACAAGTGAATCCTGTAACACCCCTGGTGTTTAGCTTCCACATTTGCACTTGCATTTCATAAACATGAGCATCATTCATCCATTCATGAGCTTATATTGCATGAAACATGCTTGAGAAACATTGAAACATATTGTCATATCCATGTGTGTTTGTTTTATGAAATGAATAGTGTGCAACACTCAAGTGCAACATATGCAACACACTTTAGTGAAACATGGTTAGTTAGTACCATGCAACAAGATCATGAAACATGTGAAACATGACTATGAAACAAGTGTAACATTTCATGTGTTTTTCATTGTTTCAGTACATACCATGCTTGATTCTTGTGTGACCAATGTGGGGTGTGGCTAATTATTCTCCTAAGAACCTTAGTTATACTTAGAATGTCATTAGGAACAATGTTCATGTTGATCATTTTGCCTAATTAGGTTCCCAAGTCATGGTTTGACCATTATGGACCCCTAGAGCTCTTGCGTTTGACTGTTTAAAAAGTGTAGCTTAGGATGTTTGCATGTCTGAGCAACCTAAAACAAAGTTGTAGCAAATTTTATGAAGAACAAACTTTGTTTAGAAGCCAAGTCATGAAAATGTGCACAACATGTTCAAAAGGGACCCACAAGTTAGCTTTGAAGGTGGATTCAACACTTGAAAAATTTGCTAAGTCCTAAATGCCATTTCAGTTTGAATGGGCCAACTTTGGCTTGATATAACTCGTGATACGTTGAGAGTTAGCTATTGATTTCTAAATCAAAGTTGTAGCCCTACTATAGCTCTACAACTTTCATGGTCATTGTTTCCACTAATACGTCACGGTTTAGGAGCTAATCACTATCAAACATTGCCTATCAGTCGGGTGATGGATCACTGAATCAGAGTTCAGGCTAGCTACAGTGATCGCCGTTTCAGAAAACGTCCGACGCGTGGGTGACACTCATCGCCGGTCGCCTGATGCGCAGGCCACGCGCCATGGCCGTCCTGGCGCTGCTGGCCACGACGTGAACACTCCACGCGCCTGCCCGACCAGCTCGTCAGCCCATTTCTCATTTCTTTGCCTCCACCGCGCGCAGCAAGCGAGCTCAAGCCGCTCCGCCATTGCCGCTCCAACTGCGCCGTCGCAGAGCTTGCTCACCGCCGCAAAAACGCGCACTACACCTTCACCGTAGCTCCGCCGTGTTCACCTCTACGTCCTCCACCACTTAGCCGAGCCATTCGAGCTTAGGTAAGGTCGCTGTGACCATTCCAGCCACCGCCGCCATGGCTGAGCTTCGCTAGAGTTGGCGCTCACCGTGGCCGGCCCATCTCCGACCACCACGGGTCCTTCTAGAGGGTGCGTTAGAGTCACGTTGGGTTGGGGAAGCTCGGTGTAACCAGCAATTGCGCTATTTCGGTCACCGTCGATGCCTCGCCTTCGGGCCGAACCACCGCACCGCCATGGCCGCCGCCACCGTCTTGGTCGTCGGCAATAGGCCAAGCCAAGTAGGTCTAAAGACTCGGGAGTTCGAGGTGAACGTGTTGGTACCACTGCCGCCGCCGGAAGAGTCACCGTCGACGAGTTCCACCGCCGCCGCGCCGTCGCGTGCGCCTCCCCTGTTTTCGTCTCGCTGACGGGTGGGGTCGGCTGACACCCGGGTCCCACGCGTCAGTGGCTATTTATTCAATAGGATAGCTCATTTATGCAGGTTTTGAATGTTGTTTTGTAAATTTCATATCTCCAAATTGGTAGATCCAAATTGAGTACTTCCAATTTTGTTAGGATCATAGTGAAGTCTAGTATTTAGTAAAAATATGACATGAACACTTGTAGTGGAAATTTTGGATGAATTAAATGGGAACTTGAAAAGTGTTTTTGAATGCATGCAAACTTGTTTAAATCATATCTTGAGTTTCTGTGATCCAAAAATTGTGAAATTTTGTGGGTAAGCTAGTATTGCTTAGTAGAAGCTCTAGTTAAAATTTGAGAGTCATTGCATATGTAGTTTTTGAGTTATAGATTTTCCTTTTATCATTGGGGGATACTTGTGTGAATTTTTGTAAATTATCTAGGAATCCTATGGCCATGAAACTTGGTAGGTAGTATCTTAGTACCTTAAGGGTGCTAGTAAAAATATGAAATCTGTTGCTTGATACTTTTCACTAAGGTTTCCTAATGATGCCATTTTAAGCCATTATGCCTTACCATTTTTGTGTAGGTTGTTATACTTACTCAAATGGTGTGAAATTTTTATGGTAGTCTACTTAGGGCATGTAGTGTCGACTGTAATTTTTGTAGATTTAATGGTGTAGTTTTCATATATGTTTACTATTTCCTCTAATTAAATAAATAAATTAAGAAAGGTATTAAAAGAAATGTTTTGGGGATGAACACCCTACTTTCTGGTGTTCTTGTGATATAAGTGATATGTGAGTAGAGTTAGTTTTTTCCAATTATTTGTTTACATCATAAGTTAATAATTATTCCGTTTGCATCATGTCCCTCTGGACAGATCTGGGGACTTTAGGAAGTTCCCCATGATAGTTTGGTTTTCTGTGAATGTGATGAACACAAGAGTTGTAGATAATTTTTGTATCTAGCTCCTGTCAAAATTTGAGGGCATTTGGCCCAGTAGTTTAGAAACTACAGCTGTTTAAAGTTAGGTTCCAGTTTTTGCTTACTCTCTGCCTTGTGAGGACAGAGTTATGTTGATTTATGAATTCGACCTGGTAAAGGTTTGAATCATGCTTTGAGGTCTGAAAATGAATTGGAGACAATTTCATATGCTTTCCAGATTGGCTTGTTGCGTGTCAATTGGATTTATAAATCTCCAGTTATGGTTAGTTTACTGTACCTCTACATAGTCTTTATTTTTGCTGAAATACAAATGCTTGAGTGTATGCTTGATGCAATGTTTTCGTTGATTGTTAGGGGTTAGCCTAACTTGAGGATATGCTTAGGTGCAGGTGCTAGGTCATTAACTAAAGATGAGCAATTATACATTAGGTTGTATACACTTGGTAAGTAAAGTGATTTGAATAGGGCTTAAGTTGGAATATGCAACTACATCGAACATGCGCATTCCCCGAGCATCCCTGACATTCGTTCATGTGCATCCATGATATTTATCTTGCGCATTCATGCAATAGGTGTGTCGGAGGGAGTGACGTTGCTGGAGTTCGAGGGAGCCAACCAGGAGGAGGAACCCGAGGTGCAGGAAGCCGACGAAGCAGTCGCCGCGGAGGAATTGCCCGAGTGCCCTGACCACCAGCCTTCCTCGTTCCTGAAAGGCAAGCCTCGAAGCATATTAAGCCTCCCATGCTTTTACAAATACTTTGAGTGTCTTTTATTGTTGATGATGCATTAAGTATAGGAATTGGTTGGAACCAATTGCTGCATTATATATATCCTTCCTTGTCCAGATATCGCACTAGAATCCTATTTAAGTTCAGGAATGGGTTAAATGCTTAGCCATGCTTAGTGCAGATAGTGAGAACTTGACTAAGCAGCGGCAACGTAGATTCAATTAATTTAATGATATGGTTAAATGGATGATGATGATAAGGTTGCCACAATGAATACCTGCTATGGTTATTAATGTTTGCACCCTAATAAAATGATTGCTTAGTACAGGTGCCAATATAGATGACAGGTAAATGGCTAAAAGTCACTGCTAGTACATGTTATGAGTTAATCATTATTATTTATGCTTTTCCGCAAAAAGAAAGTGTCAGCCAGATCCACTACATTAAGCTATGCATAATCCTTGGTGTCATTTATTTTGGTTTTCGACGGGTAAGTCTAGCTGAGTACATTCCCGTACTCAGGGTTTATTCCCTCTTGTTGCAGATGACCTTCTATATCAGGGATTCTGTAAGTATTGTCTCCACCCGACGGGTGATGAAGACTAGATCATGGGCATGATCTCCATTTCTCTTATCTGAATGCTTTTGCGGGTTGTGATCAGCAAACCAGTATGTGTATTTGAACTCGGGTGTGTAAGTTAAACTATTTGCTTCCGCATGTTTTACAAGACTTGTTTTGTAACAACGATGACTCTATGATGATGTAATCTATTTGCGAACATCTACGAAATGTTGTAACGTACGATATGTTATGTTGAATTACTGTGATCTTGGTGGTATGCAAGTTGGTTTGAAATCCTTCGAGATTTCAGTTGACTACCGGGTTTATATGGGCTCAAGTTCGAGAATTTGATCGTTTCGGAAATTGTTTTTGTACTTGTGCTCTTATAAATTGGTCGGTTCTATGACAAATCCCACAGCGAAACACAAACACCAAGTGCCTCTAGATGCAATCACTCAAGCAATGCACTTGGATTCTCTCCCAATCTCACAATGATGATGGATCAATGATGGAGATGAGTGGGAGGGCTTTGGCTAAGCTCATAAGGTTGCTATGTCAATGCAAATGGCCAAGAGAGTGAGCTTGAGCCAGCCATGGGGCTTAAATAGAAGCCCCCATCAAATAGAGCCGTTGGCTCCTCAGTCCACTGAAAAACGGGATGACCGGACGTGCCGGTCAGATCGACCGGACGCTGGACCCCAGCGTCCGGTCACGCGATGTGTGCCACGTGTCCCCTGCTTCGAACGCTAATTGCCCGATCTCAACGGTCATTAGTATGTTTAAGTTGTGACCGGACGCGCTGCTTCAAAGTGCCCGGACGCAGGACCTCAGTGTCTGGTCATTTCCAATAAGCATCCAGAAGTGAAAAATCACGACCGGACATGTCCGGTCATGCCTGACCGGACTCACCCAGTGTCCGGTCACTCGGCGGCACCTCTGTGTGCTGCCACGTCAGCAGGACTGGACGCACCCCTCCAGCGTACGATCACTAAGTGACCTAGCATCTGGTCAGAGACTGACACCAGCGTCTTTGCTGCTTCTACTGACCGAACGCACCGGTCCTACCTAGACCACCATCTGGTTACTTACAGTGCCCTCCATCTTTTCTGTATAGAGCGTCGGTGGCACCGTCAAACTGTCCGCACTCTATGGTCGGACACTTCGCCGGTGAAGTTTCTAACCCTTGCTCAAATGTGCCAACCACCAAGTGTATCACCTTGTGCACATTTGTTAGCATATTTTCACAAATATTTTCAAGGGTGTTAGCATTCCACTAGATCCTAAATGAATATGCAATGAGTTAGAGCATCTAGTGGCACTTTGATAATCGTATTTCTATACGAGTTTCACCCCTCTTAATAGTACGGCTATCAAACCTAAATGTGATCACACTCGCTAAGTGTCTTAATCACCAAAACAAAATGGCTCCTATGACTTATACCTTTGCCTTGAGCTTTTTGTTTTTCTCTTTCTTCTTTTTAAGTCCAAGCACTTGATCATCACCATGGAATCACCATCATCATGTCATGATCTTCATTTGCTTCACCATTTGGAATAGTGCTACCTATCTCATAATCACTTTGATAAACTAGGTTAGCACTTAGGGTTTCATCAATTATCCAAAACCAAACTAGAGCTTTCACCAAGTCCACCTTGGCTGCCCGAGGCCAGGCCTAGCCAAGTAGCACTATGTTGTGGCTGGTCCAGCATGCTATGGTGTTTCTCAATTGTGTGTAGTTATCAACCAAGGGGTCTAAGAAGGTGAAATGCCCAAGCACACCACCTATTTATACCCCTCCCCCCACACACAAAAGTAGTTGTTGTCAACATTCTATGCAGAAAACACATGCACTAGATAGCTCTAGTGATCACCAGAGTTCCACACTAGAGAATCTCAATGGTCGAATTCCAAAAGCTCAAAAACTAGCCGTTACATTACTGATCACTTCGGTGAGAATTGCAGAGTGATAGTCCATGCACATTCCCGTGCAACAACCAGATGGTTCCCTTGACCTCAATAAGAGACTACACATAAGGTTTTTGGAGCTCCTAGGTCTCTCTGGTTAGCTGCTTCGGTGCTCACTAGACATTTCCAGTGCCCCCATTTGAAAAGCCCACGCGTGTCAATCGGCACTACTCTAAAACTTTAGCGCTACCTTTCTAGTGAGGATCAGAAGTTAACGTGATCGCCTAGATGCTTGAGCCAACAAGCAGGCAATAAGAAACACTCCAGTACATCAACTCCGGTAGCCACTAGAGGTTTTCAGTGAGTGCAGAAATGCCTCACCAAGTGCGACCCTCAAACCATTTGTCAATTGTGCTAACTCCCAGCTATGTCCCATGAGGTAACAACAACTTAAGCATTGAGTTAGTATTTTTAAAACATTTTCCAAAGCATTTCTCTTGCTTCTTCACCATGTCACTAGGTCTAACACATATGCAAGGTGAGTCCTCACCTTGTGGCACTAGATAACTATATTAGCTTTAGAGCTCCCCTCTTAATAGTACATCTAACTATCCTAAATCAAGCCATGTACTCTATTGCACCTTAGCTGGTGACAACCAAACTCTATATGCTATACCTTTGTCTTTGAGCTTTTGCTCTCCAATCCATCCACCTCCATCATCTGCTTCATCTATGTTGAGCACTTGATTACTTGGCCATCATCATCTCCACCACGGTTGCCACCTTGCTCAATACCTTTGTGTGGACTAACCTAGCTTATCACTCAAGTAAAGCATTAGTCCACTAGTTGTCACTCAATTACCAAAACCAAACTAGGTACTTTAGTCCACTTGTTGTCACTCAATTACCAAAGCAAACTAGGTACTTTCAAAATGTAGGGATACTAATCATGTCTTGAGTTCTTGTATGTGATTTACACTCATTGATGCATTCATTCCTAAGGTCCACATATTTTGAGTTCAGATAGAGTATAATTTATTTGTCACTTATTGTACTCTAGGAACTAAGCCGATACGGGTGTTTTTATTTTGCTTGGTTAATCTTCATTCATGCACATAGGCAAGCTAATCTTACTAATGTGTTAGCTGGATTTTCTTGAACATTTTCTTCATATGGTAAATAAGAAGAGAGTTTATGACTACATAATACTCCTCTAGCCTGAAATACAAGGATCCAGTTTTGTCCTAATTCAAATCACTAATAGAATCTACTGGTTTCAATAGAGTTTTTTGTTTTTCTTATAGGAAAGTTAAAGAAACTCAAGGGAAGTATCTTTCCCTAGGACAATATTTGAAAACCATAGAGATACCTTATCTTTATCTAGGACTTGGCTATTTTCTTGGGACAAAAATGCCATGTAGACATCAAAATAGTTGATTTCCGTAGGAAAAATTGGAAACTATAGGGACATACTATGTAAGTGGTGCGCGAGGCTAAAAACCCTCAGCACACACACACACACACTCGCTCTCTCCCTGTGAATGGCCAGGCCCAATAGAACCTTCACCTCAACTCCCATCCATTTTCTCCACTACACACCTCTCACTCTCTCTTCTATCCTCTATCACATCCCTCGACTATCTTAGATCTAGAGCAACCATGGGAGGGTTGAAGCGGTGGTGCGACACTAATGTTGGTGACCTAGAAAAGTGGTGTTGTAGTGGATGAGAGGGTCCATGGACAACTTTTATAGTGGTGTGCTGCCCTCATGGACGATGAAGCTTTTTGGCCCATCAACCTCCCAAAGTATCTGTCTCTATCAGTACCCACAAGGTAAGCCTCACCTTCCTCTAGTTCAATAATCTATCCACAACGTAATCATCTTTCTTCTTTCTATAGAGGAGCGTGGTCGCAGAAGATCTATGATGATGCTAGGTCAGTTGCATAAGATGAGGAGCAGGCCAGAGCCAACGCATGAGGGGGTCGCCTTTGCCGCTACCGCAGCTAGTCCCACCACCGCTATCACTGGCCTACGATGAGAAGGAGCATGTCAAAGCTAATGCGTAGGGGCCAGACCTGCACTTCCACAACATGTTTCCACTAGCCGTTGTCATCATCTTGCAGTGAACAGTCCTGCATGGGCCAGACATGAAGGAGGCAAGTCAGATGGAGGAAAGAGCCAGTGGGAACACAACTCGTGGATTAGCATTTTCCCTCTCATAGTCCATTTTTTAATCCTCTAAATCCTCGCTTCATGATTTATAATGCATTTTCCGACTGATGAAACTAGCACTACATTAATATAATATAACTTTGTTTTTCATCAGGATAATCTAATTGTTGTTTTCGGTGCAGTTACAGCAGTGACATTGATTTGGAAGCTTGAAAGATGTAAAAGTTGGTGGTTTGTTGCATGCTTGGATTCACATAGAGCATCTCAATACTATATAAATAAAATAAATTTTGAAAAATGCATATGTAACATATGGATCTTAATGTAAAATTCAATATATAAAAGATTACTTTTGTTTGTGATTTGTTTGTGTTGTGAATTGTTGTACATTTGAGGTAACATAATCATAACCGATACAAGCAAGATTATGATTAGCTCTACAAAAATATATTAATAAGAAGACTGCATCAATGTTTTCTAAGAAAAATTGACCCCTAGGGTAGGCAACTTTCCATGCTAGGTACCATGCCATGGTTCCGTGCGTATCAAAATCTCTAGGGAAAGGGTTTCGATAAAAAAACCATAGGGCACGTTATCTGCTTTACCATTGAAGTTGTCGCTAGGAGACTTTCCTTACAAAAATTGAGTTTCCCTACCAAGCCTTTCCCCTAGGGTTTCAACCATAGGGAAACTGGTGGATTTTAGGAATGAGCATCGCTTAGTTTTACCAAATGCAAATGCTCACATAGAAAGAAAGTGTAACACTTAAAGAATAAATATGTAGAGGGGGTGCTGGTTGGGCAGGCCCAAGCCCAGCCAACCAGCCCAACTCTTCGTGATGCTTTATCCATTCCCTCTCCCAGTCATCCTCTCTAGAATAGCCACTTCGATTTCTTAGGTTCCCTTCCTCCTCTCCCATGGCTTCCCTCCCCTAAATCCCCTCTCTACAGCACCAAACCCTTGGGGGAATCTAGCAAAATGGATCGGGGACGTCAAGAGGAGCAAGAAGAGGTGCATCTTCCATGGAGATCCATCCTTCCCCGTCTCTTCTTGCTGCTCTAGGGTTTGGGGGTGTAACACCCTCGGTGTTACTGCTTAAACAACTTGCTAAGCTATGTCATGAGCCTCATGTTTATGTGTCAATGCATGTGATAAAGTGTGTAGATCAATTTCCATAACTCAAAACAATCAACAGAAATGCTAAACGAAAGTTGATTCAATAGTCATGTTATATCACTTAGGGTTTAAAACCTATTTTTATTAAGCAAAAATACTATAGAACATGTATGTGACACTTAAATAAAGTTGGAAGTATAAACTTGGTAGATGACAATGCAACTTTTGTTTCGGTAAATAAATGTTGTTCAATAGTATTTTTGATAGCTCAAGGATTTAAGTTGGAATTTAATTCCAGCCTTTAGAACTGAAATGATCAAGTCTGAAAACCTAATGACAATGCCGTTTTAGCATTTAAATTTGGATTAAATTTCTTAAACACTAGATTCGTGTTTTTGCACTATTGGTTGTACCAAGGTGAGTACATGAGCATGGTATAGGTCAAAGTCATGTTGGTTGTCACATGGATCTCATAAAAAATTGCCCAAAACCCCTTAGAACGCGTAATGGATCATGTTTCGGTGATCCGTTCGCAAACTGACGTCGGCGCAATGAGCTCGTTTTGGCATGCTTCTATCTCCCTCTCCAGTTGCTCTCAAGGCGTAAGATTTGCTTCGCTAGCTAGTGGGTAGTACAAGCCTTGGGTTAGTGTAATTAGTTGGACTCTAGTTGAGTTGATCGATAGCCTTTGATTCACTTTAAAAATCGTGCAAGTCACTGGTAGCAACCGCTCTGTCGGGGTTCGCGGTCACCGTGTGCATGGTGCAGCTAGCGATGAGCTCAAGCGTGGTCGGGCGGTTGCCGCTCCGTCGGTGTGCGCACGTCCGGTCATTGCCGCGCAGCATTCCAAGCTCTGCCTGCCCGTTCCCAGCGGGGCCACGGCCTTGCTCCTACCACTGCCTATGGGCTTGCCGGGCTCAGGCGGCTGGCCGTCGTGCCGTGCACCGGGTTGGGTCAAGCCTATAGCCGTCATGGCTGGGCCAAGTGGTGACCGTTCCACCCCTCATTCCACCTACTGCGATGATGGCCTGATCACCCCGAAGATGGGATGCCTCCCTGCCCCACTTTGATCAGCTAGCCGACGCCGGTGTGCCGCTCGGGTTTGGCCGCTCCGATTCAAATGCATCGCACCAAGCACCCGCGTCGTGTTGCCGAGGTGCAAGTACTCGCACTGTCACCACTAGTTGGAGCTACCCTACTTTAACTTGCTCGGCTCGCTCGGGCGCACGCTCCACGACCACCCGTGTGCTTGACCGCCGCCTCTCCATCCCTTGATTCGCTTAGCCAGAGCTTCTCGGTCCGATTCCTCACAGTTGTGCGTAGTCTAGGGAGTCGGCTAGCCAGTCAATCCCTATCAAGGCCCTACTGTGCCTCGGCATGGTCGAGCTTGGCGTTTCCGCGATCACCGGTCATCTCGTCGCCATAGATGATACGATTGGGGGTAAGGCCCGTAGGGCTGGTAGAAGTTCAATTACTTGCAGCCGGGAACTCGTCTTGACCTTCTCTAGCTGGTGCTCGCGTCCTTCTAGCCACGGACCTCACCGGAGATGCGGTGACACGCCAGTGTCCAGTCGGAGCACCGCCGCCCTGTCAGCTCACATGTGGCCAGCGCTACGGGGGCCGTCTTCAACTTCACCACCACCTCGACCATATTCGTTGTAAGCTACTGATGCTCAATCGCCCCCTTTTAGTCCGTTAATTGCGTTAGCTCACCAGACCGCTCACGCCACCATGGTGGTTGGGCCGCCGCCGTGGGCAGCGCTGTAGAAGTCACCGTTAACTCCTAATCGCCACCCAGGGTTTTGTCTTGGCTTCGCGACGCTCGTCGGCTCGATTGTCGGGTCGGTGTTTCATTCCGGTGGTCGGTGTACGCGCTCTGCGCTGGCAGGAGTCGCGCCGTTGTGCGTAGGCCGTCGGGGACTATCCCATGGTAAAGATAGGTTAGTTCAGGGGTCTCTCTGCAAAACGTGTCTCTATTGCAATAGTGTGCATAGTGCCGCATAATAAATGGATAGATTGGGGACTCTTTTGTAAAACCGTCGGCGCGCACGCGGACTCCCCACCTTGGGCCATGGCTGGGACGGCCTGCTGCGTGCACCGTGTTCCGTGTGGGCCGTATTGGGCTGCCAGGCCAGATCCGGTTACTGCCGGCCCTTTCCAATTTCTAAAGTCTTTTCTAATTTAGCTCTTAAGGTAAATTTGTAAATTCAATGAAAAATTGTGTAGATGTTCAAAAATTGTGAAACCAATTTTGTGAGGTTCCTAAAATCATGATCTATCTAATAATATATTTTGGTTCACTTAGTTTCATAGAATTTTCTAAAGTAGACTAATTAATTTGAAGCGCTTAAAATGGGTAAAACAAGAACTTGTAGGAATTATTGTGATGAATTGGTGGAAGTGCTGGCCCTGAAATTTTTATAGTAGATTCCTAACAATATTAGGTGCTCACTGTAATTTTTGTAGCCTCATAGGAATTAGTTTGTTAAGGTAACTAAATGAGCCCTAGTCCAAAATATATGGTTAATCAATCAAATGTCAAAAAAATTGAGGGTTTGTAGAACGAAAACATTTTCTAGAACAAGCATAACTTGGCGACATGGATACGTAGACTAGTATGTTAGTCATTAAGCTAGCTCGTTAGCTCACAGAGCGTAATCATATTATAGAGTTGTTGTTACCATTGATTAATTGTGTCTCTGTGTTGCATCCACGTATATCATAATAGGAACAACGATGGATCGTGGAGTTGACCGAGGTAGCAGAAAAGATGGTGCCTTGATGATCGTGTCACCATGATGGAATGCTAACTTTTGGTTATATCTTACCCAGGCAAGCCCTGGTGCATAACCCCTATTATCCTGCACTTTATTTTATGCTTGTGCATTAAGTTTCAGGAGTTGAATGAAACCCACTTGCATATATATATATATATATCCTTATCCTATGAGTTTTACTAGTATGACAGGATCATGTATATTGCTATGCTACAGAATTCCTGTAGAAGTCTAGTGATTGCCTGTCACTCGCGAGAGATAGAAAATATATTATTATTGTTGTTATATTACTATCACATAGAAAATATATGAATGATAATTGGAGACCGGGCGGAATGATACTTGGATCTAGACTTGGTTTGGCATTCTAGTGAGGCTCGGATTGCGCTTGTTCCGCCTGTGTCGGTTAAGGACCGTCCATTGCATTTGATTCTAGTCAGGTCACAGACTTATTATCCTGAACACATACTTGTTTATGGGAACAAGGAAGACTCGTTGCTCTCTTGTCATGGGTTCTGGCTCTTTCTAGGCTGGCTAATTGGAGGCGGGGATGGTGGAGGTCTAAGCACCACACTGAGTTGAGGACTCAGGTGTGGGGGCTTGGAGTCCAAGTTTGGATGGAGACCTAGACCCCTTGACAGGAGAGTGGTGGATTGGTCCTGCTTGTGCCTATGGTACAAGCGGGCGTGTGTTTCAGGGTACCCAGCTGGGCACATTGGTTCATAAATCGCTGGGTAATCCGGTACGACTTGTCTACAATCTAGCACCATAGTAAGAACTGGAATATGAAAAATGGTAAAATGGTTCTGATTGCTTACCACCTGCTTGAAAGTAGCATAGGTGCTTACATAGAATGGTTAGTTAATGAACTAATGATGACTGCTAATGAAATTGAATATAAGGATGCACGTTTAGTAATGCTTCCTGCAAATACAATAAACCACAAGCTAGATAGCCTTGCATGTCCTTGAAGTCTTTTCTTTCCTCCTGGTGGGTAACTCTTGCGGAGTACAATTGAGTACCCAGGGTTTGTTCTACCCTATTGCAGGTGACAGGAACATGTGGAGCTGACACTTGTGTGTGGAAACCTCCTGGTGGGCTCAGCGAGGATTTCCTTAACGTTGCGGACATAGAGTTTATTTGAAACATCCACCCAAAAATGTTTTACAATGGAAAACTTATAACCTGCTATGATGTATATAACGTATCATCATGTTAATGTTTAACTTGTCGTTAAATGGTTTTATTTCCGCTGAAACTCTGATAGCATGGTTATATTCTGCTGTTATAAACAATAAATATTATACTCTGATGTTGGATGGAATGTGATGTAAGAAATGTCTTAAGAATGTTGTAAGCTTTATTTTCTCATTTGTGATCCTGATGGAAAAATGTGGATTTTTGGGTTCTCCCTTAGGTTGTGCTCGACGGTATTGCATAATTTAGTGTCCTCCATTGATTACTTAGTGTCTAATGGAAGACAAGTACTTCTGGGAGGCATTAGATTAGACGGTTCTGCCACAGGGGGTAACCAAGGTGAGTAGGATTCTATCCTTCCCTGCACGAATTAGATTTCTATGATGGGTTTGGCCTTGGGTATAAGTGGATTAGAGGGGAGCAAAAGTTGTTGGGATGTCATTCCTCGGATCTCAGTGGTGCAGTTACTGTAGCTTTTTTGGGGAATGATTAGGGATACTTAGAGGCCGAAATAGGTGTTTTGGTGAACTACAAAGTTGTAGAGGACCTTCAGGTCTATTATCTGGTCAAATATCCTGATTTTAAGCCAAATGGTTTGAGAGATATGATGTTTCTAAGTTAGCTGTCATGTTCTACCAAAGTTCTGGATAGAACTGGATCTAGGAGCTTTTGGAGGACCTTAAAAGCATGATGGGACTTCACAAATCCTAAGATATTTATAGTACTTTTCATTAGCTTTCCATATGGTAAATATCATGGCCTTTGGATAAGAGGAACTCCAGATATAGATTTTTCAAAATTAGTTGTACTGTTTTCTCTGCAGAAGTTTCAGTTAAGCTTTGCTCATGCATTAGGCCATCTTGTTGACCCTATCTGCAAATGGTAATAATATGAAAGTTGTAGATTATGCAATTATTTGATCGCAGGTGAAATTTTATAATTTCTGGACTTATGAATTTGGAGATATGATAATATGAAGCTTGCTGTCTCAATTTTAGAGCAGATTCTGAACTCTGTTTTCAACTATGGATTAGGCCATCTTAATGGCATGGTAAAAATATAGATCCCTTATGAAAGTTGTAGATCATGAAGTGATTTGATATCTGGTGAAATTTCATAGTTTTTGGACATAAGGGTATGGAGATATAAAAATATAAAGCCTGTTGTCTCAATTCTTAGACAGTTTCTAAAGTCTGTTTTAAACAGCAGTTTAGACCATCTTAAATGCGTAATACAAATATAATCTCTTCATGAAAGTTGTAGGCCTTGTTATGTAGATTCCAAAAGTGTATTTGTTTGCTATCATAGCATTAATAGATTAAAAGATATAAAAAGGTGAAGCAGCACTGCTGCAGTTGGTTTGATCTTTATGTTTGGTGTTTTGCTTGTATGTCGGGTCAGGGCGTAGGAGCGCTTTACCTACTGTTTATATTTGTTGAAATGAGTTATACGTCTGACATTATACTACTTAAGCAGGTGGTAGTGCTTCAAATCGCACATAGAGTGGTCGTCACTCCGTTGGAGGCAAGTAAACATAACGGTGGTTTGCTACAAGCTTTAACTTGTTGTTTATTCAACCTCAACCTTATAAAAAACTAAAATCCAATCCAACATAATATTACATCTCAACTATGTTATGGAATTGTCACATGCTCTATTCTCTCTATTTGAATATCTATGTTCCTATACTTTTGGTTTGATGATGCTCATGTTGATTCAATAGAATATGGTTTGTTGTCTACATGGAGAGATGCTCATGGTGTTATGTGATTATATATCTTTATTTCTATGGCATTTGCATTGCATCTCATTCATTCATTGGCATATGGAGTTATGTCACTGCTTCCTAGCTGCAACCATACCAGTACAACATCGTTTATTGGGCATAACGATGCGGCTTCGTACCTTGTTGGGTATGAAGGCAGGAGACATGGCATTTGCATTGCATATGCACTATAATTTTGGCCTATGGCATGATGGACTTGGACTCAGGCTTTGGATGAGTTGTAAGAAGCTATGCTTCTCCAAGGTTTGGTGGTTATTAATCTTTACCATGTATCGGGTTGTATTAATTGTTGGACACATCTCATTGCTTATTGTTGGCTTACATATAAATGAGGTCTAAATCGATGCTTAATGAACATGTAGTTTAAATAGCTTGTTAAAGCAGTTTACTTGTTGAGATTTTTATATCTCACACCCCCTTTCTATATTTCTAGGTACTGAAGTAGCTTTGCTTGAAGGGTGGGAAAGTAGCAGCACCTTTGCACATTAATGTCGCAATCCAATGTTAAAAGAATATGTATTGTAGTAATAACATGATTAGAAGTGGAGCATATACTTATGGTTCTTGTTGGGTTGTTTCCTTTAGTTTGATGTTGATGCTTATCTGCTCATTAGGATGCTATATCTTGTTGGTTGAGCTTATTTATATCTCTCTATATGTGGTTGCTTCCACGTTGCTCTTGTTTAAGGGGAGATGCTTCCAAAATTATTGTTGATTGCTCTAGTTTCCAACTCTTGTGGCGGCATCTCAGGTTGGGAGGTTTTGGGGTGTTACAAGAGGAGTAATATTTAAAATGTTTAATTAACATCATTGGATACATTATGAAATATATTTCATAAGTTACCTCTCTTTGACATGGTAAACCTAGTACAAATGCAGATGCTCACATACATGGTGTACAATCCTGTTTAATATTTGGTTAATTTTAACATAGTTTGAGTTAGGATAAACTTGGATCGGTCACATTTTATAACAGACAGAGTAGTTCGCTTTACATGGTGACAAGAAGAGTTATAATCTATTGTCATCTTGTAATCATATCTTTGCATGATGCACTGACATCTATGAAACTTATGGCATATGTAGTTTTGCATAATTGGTTTGATTTGTTGTTGTGTGGATGAACTTTGGACATTGTTGGACTGATCTGTGATTATAGATAATTACTTGTTTCATTTGTTTTTATGTGGTGTAATTATATAGAACCTAGCTACATTGATAGATTAAGAAAAACTTGTGATTGATTTGTCTCACTGGTGGAAAAAGAGGGTACGTAAGTGAAAAGGATAATATCTAACTTGCAGTGGCCGAGGGAGGAGGGTCAAGATTCATCCGTACAGTTTCTTTGACTAAATTTAGAGAAAAACTATACTGCTAGCCCCCACACAAAAAAGGAAAAAATTGTACTTCTGGCGCCATCTCTGCCGAGTTGCTTGCATATCATTTTTTCCCACGCAAACATCCAAAAGTGATCGTGTAATAATAGGCGATAAATAAAGTCACCTTGCACTACCCCAGATCTGGACATCACTACTGGTTCAAAAACCCACTTCACTGTCGGATTTTGAACCGACAGTGGCATACCGGTAGTGATGGGGGGTTGACATCACTGCCGGTCCTTAAAAACCAACACTAATGTACAGGAAACAGTGTCGGTTCCTGGCTCCACCCGGCAGTGTCCAGTTGAACAACACTGCCGGTTTGTAGTGCCAACCGACAGTGACGGTTGCTTCAAGAGTGTTGGTACTTGGCTCAAGCCAGCAGTGTTGAGCAAGCCTACAATGTCGGTTCATGGATCAAACCGGCAGTGTTGTAGTAAATATCAGTGTCGGTTCATGGATCAAACCGGCAGTGTTCTCGTAACTATCAGTGTCGATTCATGGTTCAAGCTGGCAATGTTGTAGTAAATATCAGTGTCGGTTCATGGATCAAACCGACAGTGTTCTCGTAACTATCAGTGTCAGTTCATGGTTCAAGCCGGCAGTGATGTTTACGACAACATTGTCGGTTTGTTGCTAACCAGCGGTGATGGCCCGTTCGTATTTTTTTGTTATATAATTTATTTTAATTTATATTTTTTCATGGAATCGGGTTTCACTTTATATACGCTACGTAGACGACAGGTCCATCAATATTAAACATTACAAATGTTACGATTACAATTCAAATGTTCTTATCCATATCTCGATCCCTCAAAATAAAAAAAAATGTTTTTGGACTTCACACATGCTTCTCGGACTTCCTACAAAAATCTGGCGAGCCGCTCTGGGCCATACTGGTCCTTATACTTCACGGATTGTGCAATGTAAAATACTCCATCTTTTTCCAATACCTCGGCCAAGATGAATTTTGCCAGCTCCGATTGTAGTGCGACGATCTCCATGTCTAGCAGCTTTTCGTGCTTATATTTCTTGTGCTGTCGTTCAAAAAAGATGATATCCAAAGAGGAACAGTAAATCATTTTGTTGAATTATTAACAGACATAAATGAAATGGAGATTATACACACCAACTTATCGGCTTCTTCCGATTTCCCGCCGATGTAGCGAAGCATTGCCCACATTATATAAAACCCACATTCATTGTTTCCCGCCGGCTGTGATAGGTACTTCCCCTCCATTTCGACAACCTTGAATGGGACCGGCGTCCCACCGATATGTCTTCTTCGGACACTGAGCAACATTAAAAGGAGAAACATTAGAAAGCAGTATGTGTGATTAGAAAATAATAGTTATTAGGATCGCTTACTAATTCAGCACTACCACCAGTGCATCCAGACGATGAAATGGTTTTTTCTTCGAGTCCCACACCTCGAGCAGACTTTTGGTAAGATTAACACAAATGAAGACGAAATGGTTGCTGTAGTCACAGAATCCTAATTATCGAATAATCTTAACAAAAAAAGAAGCATAAAATTAAAAGCCAAGAACACATACTCGCAGTTGTAGGCTAGAAGTATGTGGGTTTTCTTCTTCATCGTGAATTCATCGAAAACAACAATCAATCTCTGTCTCAGGTCTTCCACGTCACATCCATAGAGGCCTAGACATGTCCTCTCATTGACTCACATGGGGTCTAAGAAGCCTATGTAATCCCATTTGCTTTTTAGAATGCAAAATTTTGCTATACACCTACATAAAATCATGGAAAGTGCTCAAAAATTAACAATTCGTGTCTCGAGAGAGTAGTTAATTGTAATATCGTGCGTGTAGGGTACTTACATAGTCCACAACATCAACATTTGAATATTGAGAGAGCATTTTTGGTATAGCTGGAACAAGCACTCCCACTCGACATCGAACTTCTCTTCTTTAGGATATTGGAAAACATGTGGTGAACGGATAATAACCTCAAAACCGAAGTCGTCCGTCTCTGTTGCTTGAGCCATGTAATATTCATGTAACTGGCGCATATATGTTGTCAGATTTTTATACTCATGATCGGGAACCAAAAGATTGCCCCTTTCATACTTCATTGCCGGTGTTCCCGTCCCTTGTACATCATAATAGATGTTCGCGGCCTCTTCCATGGTTAAATCAGGGTTGTCTTCGACTAACTTCATAATGTTCCTTAAATCTTTATTGTGTATTTCTTTGTCTCTTGTTGTAGTGTATTTATTCTATGTTTGCCTTTCGAATTCAGACTTCAACAAAAACGGAGGCAGTGAGGCACATAGGTTGAAGAAACTAACACAATCTTCATTCGAGATGTGTGCTGTAAATTTGTCTTTCATCAAGGTGGTAACGCTGCCACTGAATGTCCTTTTTCTTTTATGTTGGTCCACTTTGGGAGCATTAGCGACCGAATCCAAGGACCTTTTCTACGACTGTGAGGATGTCCTTGATCTTGTTTTGGGCTGAGGTGGAGGAGGAGGATGACGACGAGAATTTAGTTTTCTCGGCGCTGATGAAGATGGAGGAGGAGGAGGAGTCTCTTTTCTCGGGGCTGATGAAGATGGAGTCGGACGAGGAGGAATAGAAGGAGACCTCTGTCTTCTCAGGGGTGATGGCTCTGGATGAGGAGGGGAGTGATCTCTGTTGGGAGATGGTGAGTGATCATCATGGGTGGGCGAAGACTCATAGTCGTCCTCATCATAAGAGGACAATTAATGGTCAAGCTTAATGAAGCGCTTGCGCTAGGCCACTTGAGAGCTCTTGTTTTGACCAAGTTTTGGCCTATCTTCCGCTACGGGGTAATCAATGGGTATCTTGTTAAACTTCTTATCAAGTATTCTGTCAATGGTGACACGAGCGTACCCCAGTGGAATTGGGCGGCCATTAATTGTCCCGTCTCCCGCAGGCCAGGCCTGGTCGAGCGCCACATTATCCTTTGTCCATTCCTAACGGATGTACAACCTGACATTGATGGGTTCAGTGGTGTTGTCCACCGGATGAGGCACATTCGCCTCTTCTTCGTCGAGCGGGGTCGATTCGCAGCTGCTGCGACGCCTAAACTGTGGGCTAAAGGCACTAGGAGTAGGGTTTTGTGGTACTACTGACCCCTTGGACAGCAAAATTTGCTCAACTCGCGCTTCAACGGTCGCCTCAATCTGTGCTTCCATTCTATCTTCCATCTCTTTTAGTCGCCTCAAATACTCTACCTCATGTTCTGCTCTACCCCTCGAGCGGCTCCAGTAAGTGTTAGATTCTTGGGGGAATGCTAGTTTCCAAGGAACAACACCGGTTCCTCTAGTGCGACCAGGGTGCTCCTTGGTTTCGAGTGCTTGGGTGAGCACGTCTTTCTCCCTATGAGAAGTGCGAGTCCCTTGCCTCACCTCCTCAGTTACCTGGGAGATCCTCTGGATGAGTTCGCTCATGGGTTGATTTGAGGAGCTAAAGCTCCCATCCTCGATGTGCCATACATTTCTTCCCATACAGTATAATACCGATCTGGGCTCCCAATCGGCGGTCTCAACCTGAACGCCTTCCTCAGAAGTCGATCCATCTTTTGAAGTTCTGCTTCAAATTCTGGCATCTTTTTGGCGTAGCCACGAGAGCCGAGATGATGAGGATTCGTCGCTTTTTGTGAATTCTCCTTATTCTTCCTACTCAGTTCTAAGTACTCCTCTGATAACCTGTATTCCTTAAAAGCATGCCAGAAGTCCTTCTGCTTGCTAAACTGTCCACCATCGAAATCTAACTCTTTATTTTGGAGGACAAAATTCTTGTACAGTGTCCCCTTGAAATTCTTGAAGCATGTCCCCATGATTTCTTTTGCTTTTTTCTTGACTAACTCCCTATCATACTCGGCTGGGAAAGTGAAATACTCTAGGATCTTGACATCCCATATGTAATCCTTCTCGCTTTCGAGAACCCTCCACCGGGCATCATCTTTCCCAATCCACTTCCTATACTTAATCGGGATGAAGTCCCTAACAAGTAACCCGAGGATAGTCTTGTATTTGGTCAAAGATATAGGCGGTGAGAGTGGATCCCTGAATTCATCGAACTCAGTAATGTGCCAGTGTGCATTCCTACCAACAGGAATCTTTGACACGCCTCGCTTGGATCTAGCCTTCCTGCTACCCGAACCCTCTGGCTCCTCGACCGACGGAGGCTCCTGCTAGAGACACCAAGTAAGCTATGACCCTCTCAATTGATTAGCGTGTGTGGCTACATAGTGACATGATACCAAAGTTACCTGGCCATCTTGGTCATTTTGACCCAGATCGAGCAGGCCGGATGGGGTCCATGGCTGCTCGTTCTCACTGACCTGATTGACACCGTCACAGTTTGTCGGATCATGCGGCTCTCCCGTCCCAGCGATATCAGCCGCTTCTTGTTGCCAATCAGTTCTTCGACAATGGGGTAACAGGCAATGATGAGTCATGGCTGTGACACGATCGTGGTTAGTTTTGGTCGCGGACAACTACTAATAGCATATGTTCATATATATATAATATGTTTAATGCAAAGTCTAATAATAAGTCCACATACAACAAAGTCAAATAATAGCATATGTTCACCTAGAACAAATTCATTGTTTCATTGACCACATACAACAAAGTCCACCTACTGTTCTACGAAACTAAGCCTACATCAACTTCCAAATAAGAAAAGCGATGACCATAGCCATAAATAAAAGCATGACATCTTTTCAAGACCAAGGAACAATTCTCCTAATCTTCACATCTCCGGTGGGGGCTTCTCTTCGATCTCCAGTGCCAGCGGATGGCCATGGTTTGCATTCATTGGACCATAGTAGGCCGGTTGCCTATGGTTTGCAAGGCAAGCTGGACGACTATAGTAGGCCCTCAAAGCTTCAGCTTCTGTGTTGTATTTTTTATACAAATTACCAGGGTAGCGATTGACTTGAGCATAGCAATCTTCCCAGGTTCGATAAATCCCAGGCATGTGACCAACATGCACTACATACCATGCCATGGTTGCCTATACATTTAAGTAAATTAGGCATGTGGTAAGTGGTAATGGTAACTCACTGAACAAGAGTTATTATTCAAGTTATATGGCCAAACTAAATATATTTAATGTTCTTTATCCTTAACATTCCATCAAAATCAATTGACACACTACCTATAGCGATTATACCTATACACATTTGACAAGAATCCATCACTGCTTAAGCAAGAGCAGAAATTCTTATCTAACTCTTACACAAACAGAACACTCCCTACCGTCACAAATAAGACGTCCACAGTCATTAACGTGTACCTTTGACTGCTAGTTTCCATTGCTTGCAATAATTACAAAGTACAAAGATATCATAACATTATGCAACTACTATTCGAGACATATATGCTCATATCATTGTCACATATTCAATCTAACTATGTCAAGAGGTGTTGATGATCAATGTTTAAATACTTAGACTACACACAGCGCAAAAGGTCACTTAGCTGTGACTCGAGGGAATAACTTGTTGCGACAACATGCAAATAACACCAATGGTTCTTAAATAGTTTAGGGTCATGATTACTAGGTCCTCAACAAATCAGTAGGTAGCATAATCTCTTCAGGGAAAAACTAACTGGTTTATGTAACAACATGTACATATAAGGATAGCTAAACCAAGGAGTAACAACATGTAACTCAATCGAATAGGAATCGGCTGCTATTGGGAAGACAACAACCGTGGTTCATTTCATTTAACACTTAGCGGACAGTGAGCCATGCACTCACCGTGGGGGTGGGAAAGCAGCTGTCCGCGCGCGCTCCTAAAGGCCTCGGCGGTGCTCCAGCATCGGGCGGTGGACAGCGTGGGGAGTGCTCTGGCGTGGGGCGGTGCACGGGCATCGGTGTCGAAGAAGAGGAGCGCGGGGCTGGGAATGGCGGCGCGGTGGGCGGTGGACGGTTGCTTCGGCGTGGGGCGGTGCACGGGCCTCGGCGTCGAAGAAGAGGAGCGCGGGGCTGGGAACGGCGGCGCGGGGGGCGGTGGACGGGTGCTCTAGCATGGGGCGATGCACGGGCGTCGGCGTCGAAGAAGAGGAGCGCGGGGAATGGTTGGCGTGGGGTTGAAATTTGGATAATTTCAACCCACAGCGGCCTTTTATACCAGACCTCATCACTGTCGGTTCTAATTAGAAACCGACAGTGATGGGGGTACATCACTGCCGGTTGTAAGTAGGAACCGACAGTGATGGTGGTACATCACTGCCCGTTGTCCTCACGACGCCCCCCGATTCCTCCACCGACGCTGTCGTTGTTTGAATCAGACCTCGAGGACGATCCGGACCGTGAGACCGCATCAGAGGAGGAACAACCGGAACCTCTTCCGGTGGAGGAGGTCGTCTTCAACTCATTGGAGACAGCTCAAAAGGAGGAGGACCGACACCTCCGCGCCATCACACAGATGGAGACCGACGACTGCATCCTGAAGCGCCTCGTCGAGATCTCCAAGGAGGAGGAGCGCCACCGTGAGGAGCGCCACCGAGAGGAGGAGGAGCGCTGCCACGAGGAGGAGGTGGAGCGCCACTACCAGGAGGAGGAGACCGAGCGGCGTCTCATGATGGATGCGGAACGACGCCGGCACAGGGCTGAGCGAAAGAAGTACGAAGTGGAGCACCAGTAGCAGGGGGACGACGCATGCGGTAGCACCGGCAGTAATTAGTAGCACTAGTGATTAATCTATGTCTTAGGTCGATGTAATAATTTACTAGTGCTAAAAAACCGTGTCGTTGAATCCTTTGTTTGATCATCATCACCTTGGGTTGATACTTGCATTGCATAACCTCGTTTTATTTGCTTACATATTGGATGTTGCATTGTAGTATGACCTCATTTTGCTTACATCGTCCCTTGGATTGTATGTGGTGATGCATCTTGGTCGTTGTCACGAAGACCGTAGTATATGATATGCTACGTACCAGAGATCGAGGGGGCCAACATGATTGTTGCTCTTCTAGATAATACCGTGTGGCAGCATGTCTGTCATCTGTCACGAAAACCGTGTTGTAAGTAGGAACCGACAGTGATGGGGGTACATCACTGCCGGGCCATTCTTTAAACCGGCAGTGATTTCCGTGTAGGGGTTACAGAATAAGTAACTTATCTTTTTCACTTCTTTCGAATACCTCCTACTGGCTCAACAGTTAAGACCCCACAACTTAGCCCCCGATACCCGTGTTCGAATCCCGGGTGGCCCAATTTTTTTGGTTTAATTTTATAATTTATTAAGCCGTCTAAAGGTCAAAAAGATAAAATAAATAAACCTTGGCACACATCCTATACTAGCGCAGTGGTTAAGTGTCTGAATTCTGTAGCCCGACACCCGGGCTCAAACCTGAGGGCTGGCACAATTTTTTTTAATTTTTTATATATCACTGCCGGTTTTCAAAATAAACCGACAGTGATAACAAGCATCATCGTTTGTCGGTTTCATCATCCTTTGCCGGTTTTTTGAAACCGGCGGTGATGTTTATATATATTAAAAAATTTCTTTTATATACTGAATAAATAGAAGCATATGTATTCCTACGTCGAAATGGCTTGAAATTTTTTTGGCAAGCTTGTACACCCAAATTAAGATCCCACACAGGATCTTAGGTTTTTCTAATCATTTTTTATTAATTATATTTTTCTGTGTGCTGAATGAGACAAAAGAGGGTGAATTTCATCTTGGACCTAATAGATTTTTTCATCCACCTCCACAAAATTCTTATCCCTAGGGCACATTAGATCCTGTGTAAAAGTTTGGCACTATTCTGGATCTTTTCGTGGGTAGACTCAGTTCAACCTATAATTAAACGGTCTCGTCGCGTGGAAATTCAATTAAACCTCAGAAAGTAGCAAACCATCTCTAGAAAATCCAAAACTTGGTGTTTCCTTCACACGTGGCACCTACAAGCCTAAGAAAAAGTTTGAGACCAATACAACACCGGAATGCATATGAACCACAGAAACCTTGATAACCTATGTGTATAGTCATGGTTCGATGAAAGGGCACATGTACCTCTGTAAAGCATGTATACTCTGCCTATGTCGAAATGTCTTTAATTTTTTTGGCAAGCTTGTACACCCAAATTAAGATCCCACATAGGATCTTAGGTTTTTCTAATCATTTTTTTATTAATTATATTTTTCTTTGTGCCGAATGAGACAAAAGAGGGTGAATTTCATCTTGGACCCAATAGACTTTTTCATCCACCTCCACAAAATTCTTATCCCTAGGGCACATTAGATCCTGTGTAAAAGTTTGGCACCATTCTGGATCTTTTCGTGGGTAGACTCAGTTCAACCTATAATTAAACGGTCTCGTCGTGCGAAAATTCAATTAAACCTCAGAAAGTAGCAAACCATCTCTGGAAAATTTAAAACTTAGTGTTTCCTTCACACATGGCACGTGCAAGCCTAAGAAAAAGTTTGAGACCAATACAACATCGGAATACATATTAACCACAGAAACCTTGATAACCTATGTGTATAGTCATGGTTCGATGAGAGGGCACATGTACCTCTGTGAAGCATGTATACTCCGCCTATGTCGAAGTGACTTGAAATTTTTTTGGCATGCTTGTACACCCAAATTAAGATCCCACACAGATCTTAGGTTTTTCTAATCATTTTTTTATTAATTATATTTTTCTCTGTGCCCAATGAGACAAAAGAGGGTGAATTTCATCTTGGACCCAATAGATTTTTTCACCCACGCCCACAAAATTCTTATCCATAGGGCACATTAGATCCTATGTAAAAGTTTAGCACCATTCTGGATCTTTTCGTAGGTAGACTCAGTTCAACCTATAATTAAACGGTCTCGTCTAGCGAAAATTCAATTAAACCTCAGAAAGTAGCAAACCATCTCCGGAAAATCTAAAACTTGGCGTTTCCTTCACACGTGGCACGTGCAAGCCTAAGAAAAAGTTTGAGACCAATACAACATCGGAATGCATATGAACCACAGAAACCTTGATAACCTATGTGTATAGTCATGGTTCGATGAGAGGGCACATGTACCTCTATGAAGCATGCATACTCTGCCTATGTCGAAGTGACTTGAAATTTTTTTGGCAAGCTTGTACACCCAAATTAAGATCCCACACAGGATCTTAGGTTTTTCTAATCATTTTTTATTAATTATATTTTTCTCTGTGCCGAATGAGACAAAAGAGGGTGAATTTCATCTTGGACCCAATAGATTTTTTTCACCTACGTCCACAAAATTCTTATCCCTAGGGCACATTAGATCCTATGTAAAAGTTTGGCACCATTCTGGATCTTTTCGTGGGTAGACTCAGTTCAACCTATAATTAAACGGTCTCGTTGCGCGGAAATTCAATTAAACCTCATAAAGTAGCAAACCATCTCCGGAAAATCTAAAACTTGGTGTTTCCTTCACACGTGGCATGTGCAAGCCTAAGAAAAAGTTTGAGACCAATACAACACCGGAATGCATATGAGCCACATAAACCTTGATAACCTATGTGTATAGTCATGGTTCGATGAAAGGGCACATGTATCTCTGTGAAGCATGTATACTTCGCCTATGTCGAAATAGCTTGAAATTTTTTGGCAAGCTTGTACACCCAAATTAAGATCCCACACAGGATCTTAGGTTTTTCTAATCATTTTTTTATTAATTATATTTTTCTCTGTGCCGAATGAGACAAAAGAGGGTGAATTTCGTCTTGGACCCAATAGATTTTTTCATCCACCTCCATAAAATTCTTATCCCTAGGGCACATTAGAGCCTGTGTAAAAGTTTGGCACCATTCCAGATCTTTTCGTGGGTAGACTTAGTTCAACCTATAATTAAACAGTCTCGTCGCGCGAAAATTCAATTAAACCTCACAAAGTAGCAAACCATCTCCGGAAAATCCCAAACTTGGTGTTTCCTTCACAGTGGCACGTGCAAGCTTGAGAATAATTTTGAGACCAATACGACACCGGAATGTACATTTCTAATTGCCCAACAAATTTTACACGAATTACATGCATGACAATAATTAAACACACAAAGCTGTACATATTAAATTAGAACCCAATTAAACTACGACCTTGAAAACCTAGCTAAATAAATATTAATTACTATCGAAATCAATGCCGGGATCGATCGGGCCATGCACACTAACATGCCTCTGTAGCCATATATGGTAATTGATGTCATGGATTATGTATCCGCTTGTAGCGATGAAGTCCAATGCCCATATGAGTGCACTCTCTCATGCCTCACAATACCGAAAGAATGGTCGGCCATAGATGTAACCTACTGAACGACCACTGCCCATGTTAGTAATCCTTATGCAGTACTAGCGTCCTTTTATAGTGAACTGGTCGAGGTTTCCATTACAGAAGTCCCAATCGTACCCTAGTTGCTTCGTAGCTTGGTCTAGAATGGCCCACAAGCCACATGCAGCATAGGTAAGATCCTGTAGCGCAATCTGCATGTGGAGAAAAAAAATTTAGAGAATGTTATTACAATAATAAACAACAAATAACCACGACTCAGGTATAAGTGACCATTTTACCACATCCGCATGGTTGTAGCTTGCAAACCATTCGCTTGCTTGCGAGACGGGGATATCACCAGCATTCAAAGCAGGTGCCTTGAAGTGCGAGAAATCAGGCACATCATAGCAAATACGTCGAAGTGCCTCTAAATAGATGCGCATGGCACTTAATTGGGCGCTTATCACGTCCGGGCTCTGTATTCCCGTCCCGTGGATATGGTTCCGATAATTTGAACCCCTCACAGGGATGAAAAAATTGAGTTCACACGTCCATAGCCGACCACTTGCATTAGATGTCGTGTTCTCGACGATGTCCGAGATAAAGAACCAGCTAAGTGCTGTTCGCAGCCAATTTATTGAGGATATAGTCTGCGACATATATGCATGCAACAATGATATTAAACTAATTATACTTATTTGTTAGCATCAAAAAACAAAAGATGTTGGAAAATATTTCATACAATAGCTGGAACAGGGAACCGTGGAATGGCCACATTAGGAGCGAATGGCTCATCGCCAGGGTGGAAACCTGGTTCTTGTGGTTGGGGAGGTCCGTTGTTCATACCACCTGATCGATAAAATGCAAAAAAAAATTAAACATAAAATATATGCACAAAAAAATTCTTCCAAGTAAAATATGGTAACATAATTAAATATAGATCGAATGCAAGGAATAAGAATATATATAAATATAGAATGCAAAGAAACATGAATATAAATATAGATCAAATGAATATAGATAGAATATTGGAGAAGACAACATATCAATACCATTGAAAAATGTAGGAGCCATAACCAAATCACGTAGAAAGAGAGTGGATGTCTTGGGAAGTGAGAGTGAAACGTGAGAAATGAGACAGAGAGTTTGTGGGTGGGTGGGATCGATGTATGTGGCCGACAGTTTGTTTTATATAGGGGGGCATGGACATCACTGTCGGTTTTTAAATAGAACCGACAGTGAAGGTGGCCATCACTGCCGGTTTTTAAATAGAACCGAGAGTGAAGGTGCATATATGTAAAGGATATATTTATTTAGATACTACAGTTGGAAAGTTTTAACAGGAACGATATATTTATTTAGATAGTAATGAAATACATCAAAAACTTACAAAAAATTAGAAATAAGTTACATATACGATAACAAAGACCTTACACTAAAATTCCATATACGATAACAAAGACCTATTTGCGTACAGGTCAATGTTACCATCAATGTGTATCAACACATTATAATTTAACCACCTCAGTAGCATTCTTCTTGCACCAACTAGGGTTCAAACAACAGCACCGAGGTGGTCTACGAGCTATACCGGTTGGAGATGATAAGGTGGCATCGATGAATCCATGCCTCTGTTGTACAGACCTTTTTCTCGGTACAGTCCAAAGCACATCGGATTCAGCTCAGCACCACAACGGATGGCTCTGTGAATCTCATGGCATCTCCAATCTTTGGCGTTGCTCTATCTTCAGTAGCATTCTTCTAGTACCTCATGTGTGCACCATTTTGGTGGACTACGATGCATAACGATATCTGTGGTTTGTTGTGAGAGAAAAACATTGTATCATGGCTGATAAGGCCTGGCTGAAACCAACATGCATGGAGATGCTAGCTCCTGGCCGAGGGTCATTTTATAAGGGCTAGAAGTCGTGGTATATTTTTATTTCTGCACTAAAGTTGTCGGGGTAGGTGGGAGCAGTGTTCCAACTGTTGTGGTCATGGGAGCACTGTTGGCATGTGAGGAGCATCTACACATCACTGCCGGTTTTAAAACCAAAACCGGTAGTGAAGGGCCCTGCCGCCATCTTTTAGTAAAAAATATAAAAAAACACTGTCTGTTTGGAGTCTGCCATCGCAGCCTTTTTGTTAAAAATATAAATAGTTTGGCCCGCCTGAGATTCGAGCGCGGGTCACGGGGTCGAGAGTGCGCGGCCTTAACCGCTGAGTTAGGATAGGGAGTTCGGTTAGAATGGTTTTATTTTTTTCTTTTATCCCATCGTAATGCACTACTAAATAATAAATGCAAAATCAAAAAAAGTTTGGTCCGCCTAGGATTCGAGCGAGGGTCTGAGAGTACAGAGTGCGCGGCCTTAACTACTGAGCTAGGATAGAGAGTTCAGTTAGTTTGCTTTTCTTTATTTATTTATTAATAGAAATAATGCAGTTAGTTTATATTCTAAAATAACACAAAAATTTGTGTCTTGATTATTTAATTCTATAATAATTAATTAATGGTCTATAATTATCAAATAATAGTGTTTGTGAACATCATCTTAATATTTGATTACATAGTCAATAATTAAATTATAGAGATGCGGACAAAATATAAATTAAATATTCAGTGCGAATTACTGATACAACGTCTGCATAATGATTACATAGTTAACAATAATCTAACTATCTTTAGGTGCATCAACAATGAGGGCCTCATTGTGATCAATTCGTATGTAAGCAGGTTCATCACCATCTTGAAGGATAGGTAGGGGTACGTTCGCCCCGAATGGATACATTTCCTGATAGCCCCTGTAGTCTTCTTCATCCGTCACTCCATCGACACCGACAATCTTCCTTTTCCCTTCTAGGACTACTTTTAGCCTTCCTTTTGTCTTGTTGTCCCTTACAAAGAAGACTTGCATAACATCTCTTGCAAGGACGAAGGGGTCGTCTCTGTATGCGGTCTTAGTGAGATCAACGGTAGTGAACCCTTCGCTGTCAGTGTTGATTTCCTCAAGCCAGACCCACTGGTAATGAAAAAGAGCTGCCTTCAACGGACTATAGGCTAGCTCCCATATCTCCTCTATGAAACCATAGTATGTCGCCTGCACGTTGCCGTTCTTGTCGTGAGTATCAAAACGAACACCACAATTTTGGTATGTGCTCTTTCCATCTTGCTTTTTCGTGTAAAATGTGAATCCATTGATCACATACCCTTCGTACTTAAGATATGTACTCAAAGGTCCCTTGGCTAAGGCATCTAGTTGATTACCCAACTTTATTCCAAGCAAGCGACGTCGCAACCAGCTGACAAATTCCTCCTTATGTTTTTTATCCAGCCAAGCCTGTGACCTGCTCGGATACAGAGTTTGCAGCGATTGCCTATGCTCATCAATGTATGGCATCACACCCCCGGCTTGCTAGAGAACAGCGAACTGTGCCTATCTGAAAGAAATAGGGTCATCTACTGTAACAGATTTCTCCTCGATCGTTCCTTTGCCACGTAGTCATCCCTCATGATGAGATTCTGGAACTCCGACCCTTTTGATGTCCAGATAATATGTGCAGAACGCAATGGCCTCCTCTATTGACCATCCTTCAACCATGCCCCCTTCTGGCCTGAATCTGTTCCTAACATACCTCCTAAAAACTTTCATCAATCTTTCAAAAGGAAACATCTGATGCAGGTACATTAGGCCAAGGGCTCTAATTAGGTCAACAAGATGAATGAGCAGATGTAATGAGATATCAAACTAAGTCGGCGAGAAATGCATCTCAAGCCTAACAAGAGTTTTGGCTATGTCCCGCTGCAGTTGCTCTAGCGTGGACACATCAATGACCTTTTTTGAGATCGCGTTGAAGAACGAGCAAAGCTTTATGATTGGGGCGCGGACCTTTGGGGGGAGGATACCACGCAGGGCAACAGGGAGCAGCTGAGTCATAATGACATGACAGTCATGGGCCTTCATAGGGCCATAGTTGAACTTGAGTTCTTTCATGTTCACTAGCCTCTTTAGGTTCGCACAGTAGCCCATTGGTACTTTGAGTTCATTGAAGAAAGAAATAAGCACATGCTTTTCTTCCTTCTTCAATGTCCATGACGCAACTGGAAGTTCGAACTGGCCATTCTCTAGCTCCACGGGATGCAGCTCCTTCCTGATTCCCAAGTGTTGCATGTCTAGGCGTGTGGCTAGTGAATCCTTCGATGTCCCCCCGGTATCCATCAAGGTGTTAAGAGTGTTAGCACACACATTTTTAGTGATGTGCATGGGATCAAGACAGTGGCGTACACTTAGAAATGGCCAGTAAGGTAGTTTCCAGAAAACTGATTTTTTCTTCCAAACGCTCCCATCAGGCGCTGCTACTGCATTGTCCCTCTTCCCAAGGACAACCTCTAGTTTGTTGAGTTCTCGAAGTATCGCAGGCCCATCTCAATATTTTGGAGCTAAGCGTTTCTCAATAGCACCATTGAAATCTTTTCTGTTCCTGCGGTAAGGGTGATCCTTAGGTAGGAACCTATGGTGTCCCATATAAACTATCTTTGAGTTATTTGGTAGATTTACCGCATCGGTGTCGTCCAAGCACTCGACACATCCAGTATAGCCTTTTGTCTTCTCTCCGGACAACGAACCTCGACCTGGCAGGTCGATGATTGTAGCGATAAGTACTCCCTTGATCGTCACATGTTCCTTTTTGTACTCATCCCAAACATCCGGCACACCCTTTTCAAACATCTCCACTAGTTCATCGATCACTGGTTCTAGAAACACATCGATGTCATTCCCAGGCTGTCTTGGCCCTTGGATCAGTAGTGGCATCTGGATGTACGACCGCTTTATACAGACCCAAGGTGGAATGTTGTATATACAGAGCGTCACTGGCCAGGTGCTATGATTGCTTCTAACCAAGTCGAAAGGATTCATCCCATCTGTGCTCAAAGCAAACCAAAGGTGCCTTACCTCTCCACCGATGTCCTTATAGAACATAGTATTGACAGTCCTCCAGTCATGCCCATCGGCGGGGTGCCTCATCATTGTATCTTTCTGACGCTCTTCGCCATGCCAGAGCAACATCTTGGCTGACTTTGCACATGCAAAAACCCTATGCACCCGGGGAGCTATAGGGAAATACCAAACGACCTTTACGAGACCTCCTCTAGTCTTGGTACCCTCATCTGATGGCCCTTCCTTATACCGTGGAGCTTCACACTTGGGGCACTTGTCCAAGTCTTTGTATTTTTCTCCACGGTACAATATGCAATCATTGGAACACGCGTGGATTTTTTCAACCTCGAGGCCGATGGGGCAGATCATTTGCTTAGCCAAGTATGTCTTTTCTGGCAACTCATTTTTTTTCTGGAAGTATTTTCCTTATTATACCTAACAACTGATCGAAGCCTTTATCGCCAAATCTGTTTGTCGATTTGAACTCTAACAGCATGATGTCGGCTTCTAGTTTGCTCATTGGACAATTCCTATACAATGATGTTTTGCCATCTTGTCTCATTTTCTCTAGCTTTCTCAGCTGTCTTTCACTAAGACATCCGGTCTCTACATGACGTAGCAGCTGAGAAATGCCATCGTTATCCTTGGTGTCGTCAGCTAGCGTGTTCCTAAACACATTATTAACTGTGGCCATAGGTTCCGTGTTGACACCGGGTTCCTCGTCAGCATCGTGGATGGCTACGTCAGGCATGTCCACATCATCATCGTTTTCCTACAGAACATTCACACCAACCTCGCCATGCATAGTTCATATCGTATAGTTTGGCATGAACCCCCTGGTAATCAAGTGCGATCGTGTAGACTCAATTTGACGAAAGTTCCTATGATTCTTGCAATCTTTGCATAGGCAGAAGACAGGGTTCCCATTCCCAGCATGGGCTTTGGCATCGGTGATAAACTGGCTGACGTCATGCATGTACCGCTTGTCCGTTCAGGACAGATGCATCCACTCTCGATCCATCTCTACACAAAAAAATACTAAGACAGTAATTACAAAGAATTAATAAGAAATCGAGCTTCATGAACAACAATTGTAGCTCGAAAGTATCATTTTTGGAAAACATTATTGTACACTAATTATTGAAAAATTGAAATTGGTAGCCCCGGCCCTATAAATTGAAAATCGTAGTAAAAACAATTATTGCACAATATTGAAGAACAACTATTCTACTCTACTTCTAAGAACTAATTATAGCATCACATACTAACAATGATGATCTTGACCACCATGGAATAATTAGCTAGGAAGTTAAATGTGTTCATAGACACCAACCTTTTGGATGATGGATTCACCACAATTTGAGCCTTTCACAAATGTCCAATTGGAAAAGTGCTCTCTAGAATGGAGAAAGAACTAGAATGAGAATCAAGCAATGTAGCCATCAAAACGAAGCTAATTAAGTAACAAAATCAAAGGAGTGGATGTTTGTTACTAACCTTAAAGCAAAAAGATCAAGTCATTCTTCAAAATCCAAGCACTAGCTTCATGGTGAAGAGCAGCCGCAACAATGGAGGGAAGGGTCTAAACGCGCGCCTCTGTTCTCGGGATGGAAGACAGGAGGAAGGAGAGGACGACTGCAGCCTTTTTGTGTTGTAGGCTTATCACTGTCGGTTCTTGGCTAGAACCGACAGTGATAGAACCCAATCACTGTCGGCTCTTGGCTTAAACCGGTAGTGATGAGTGCCCGCCAAAACACTGCCGGTTCAAGCCACAAACCGGCAGTGATGTGGTCCTTCACTGCCGGTTTTATCCCAGCTCCAATCATTTTTTTATTTTCAAGCTCATAACCGGCAGTGAAGGTACATCACTGCCGGTTCTCACAAATCCGGCAGTGATGATGCCGGCAGTGATGTGCAAATCTGGCGTAGTGATGCAATCATGCAAGCATATCGGTAGGCAGGTTAATCAAGCCAAAGTAATATAATGCAAGTCATTGTAACTCTCAGACAATTTTGACACGGATGCATATCTAGCTTTGGAGTTATAGCTGCCTTTTCCAAACCATAGTCAAGGTTTTGTCACTATGGACACTAAGACAGCAACATTCAAATTGGCAAAACATGTGTATTCTGATTATATTCTCTGTCAAGTTAACTTTTTTCAGCCGCATTAGGTGAATTGGCACGGTGACAGAGTAGTTCGCTTTACATGGTGACAAGAGAGTTATAATCTATTGTCATCTTGTAATCATATCTTTGCATGATGCACTGACATCTATGAAACTTATGGCATATGTAGTTTTGCATAATTGGTTCGATTTGTTGTTGTGTGGATGAACTTTGGACATTGTTGGACTGATCTGTGATTATAGATAATTACTTGTTTCATCTGTTTTTATGTGGTGTAATTATATAGAACCTAGCTACATTGATAGATTAAGAAAAACTTGTGATTGATTTGTCTCACTGGTGGAAAAAGAGGGTACGTAAGTGAAAAGGATAATATCTAACTTGCAGTGGCGGAGGGAGGAGGGTCAAGATTCATCCGTACAGTTTCTTTGACTAAATTTAGAGAAAAATTATACTGCTAGCCCCCACAAAAAAAAAGGAAAAAAAGGTATTTCTAGCGCCATCTCTGCCGAGTTGCTTGCATATCATTTTTTTCCACGCAAACATCCAAAAGTGATCATGTAATAATAGGCGATAAATAAAGTCACCATGCAATCATGCAAGCATGTCGGTAGGCAGGTTAATCAAGCCAAAGTAATATAATACAAGTCATTGTAACTCTCAGACAATTTTGACGCGGATGCATATCTAGCTTTGGAGTTATAGCAGCTTTTTTCAAACCATAGTCAAGGTTTTGTCACTATGGACACTAAGACAGTAACATTCAAATTGGCAAAACATGTGTATTCTGATTATATTCTCTGTCAAGTTAACTTTTTTCAGCCGCATTAGGTGAATTGGCACGGTGACTTTTGAACCCACTAGTCTTGGTCGCTGTGGATTGGTTTGGATCTTTTTTATAATTAAAAAAACGTCCTTTGATCTTCTTTATAATTAAAAAATATTTATGATCTTAAACGAAAGTGCGGTGCTCCTTCTCATTGTTGAAATCAAGATCTTCGTTATTAATAGTATTTGTACCATCTTCCTCAGGAAGATAATTGTTAATATTAGGGACACACAACGCACGATGTTATCTCATATATACATATCCAATTAAATTAAGAGCATGGATAAGATGAAAACTACAGCCCACATAGAAGCATGGTTTGTCAATAGATCTTTGTGCTAAAATTGCTAGGGGATTTGAAATTAACTGAAATAACGAAACAAGTTCCGAAGCTAGCTTTTTTTTTGAGTAACACTCACCCTCTTTATTTAAATAGGAGGATTTTACATATTATACACACCATCAGGTGGATTCAAGAACCACACATGCAGCCCTACCTCGGCATGAATCGAGCTACGAGCTATTTTACGAGCATCGGTGTTTGAGTCTCGATGCTCATGTACAAACTCGACACACTGAAAGCTGTCTTCCTCGCATTGGTCTCCCGGATAACCTGTGTGTAGATCCCGAGATCACCTTGTCGGATGCTCTTTACCACGTTCAGACAGTCACTAGCCAATCTGATACTATTAGCTTGTAAGTCTGAAGCAAGAGCCATCCCTTCTCTGCATGCATGCGATGGTTCCGAAGCTAGCTAGGTGAGCAGATTAAACAATAAACCAATGTCGGCATTCTTAGAGTTTCTGGAGGCCTACCTGATACCTGTTAAAAGAAGCCCAAACTAATATAGGCCCAGCAGGCCTGTGAGTGATTCATGGATGTGCCGGTGACATGAGAAGGTAGAGACAGTGTAGCACTATGTAGGGCAGTCCCAACGTGAAGCAATACTCTGCCATGTCAGCAATTCGATGACATGGAAAAAGAATAGACGGAGAAAGAGAGAGAAACGGTTTCTTGTTTAAGAAACTGGGTCTACTCATGAACACGAGGAACAAATAAACCACCGCTATAGCGCTAGGGCCGAGACTCGTTTCCATCTCGTCATGAAGGCATCGCACCACTGCTCATGGCGAGCAGCTCGCCGTCGGCCACCCTCTGTAGTATGGTGGTTCACTGCTCGCCACGCTCACACGGCGCCGGCTCGTCGTCTGCTGCCTTAGCTGGAGAAGAACAACGCTGCGAATAGCGGCTGCTCCGGCCGCAAACAATAGCGAACTTCGTCCCTGCCTAGCCTGGGTTCGAGAGGCCTGCAGCCTGGTCCAGTGGAGCTCCATCACCCACCACTTCGTTGTCCTCAACACGCTTGAGCTCGACAGCTCCTCCAGCTATGTACGTATGAACGGTCACGGACACGTGTTTGCCATAAAAATTTCAAATCATTTTAATAGAGCTGGACTATACATTGTTTACAAATTGATATATCTCTCGCATTGTTCACTACCGGAGACGGCTTTTTTTGCCGAGTGTCCCAGACTTTGCCGAGTGCTTTTTATCGGGCACTCGGCAAAGAGGCTGTTTGCCGAGTGCCAGAGAGAAAGCACTCGGAAAACAACTGGCACTCGGCAAAGAGGTGGTTTGCCGAGTGCCGAGCACTCGGCAAACAATAACACTCGGCAAGCTGCTCTTTGTCGAGTGTTATTCTCCTGACACTCGGCAAAGGGCCGCCACCGTTAACGGCCGGCAGCCGCCGTTAACCCTTTGCCGAGTGTCTTCTCCTGACACTCGGCAAAGCGGTGATTTGCCGAGTGTCATTTTTTGACACTCGGCAAACCACATTTTTTTCGTTTTTGGCCTCCAAACTTTTTCTGCAGTCCTCATACAATGCCTGGTACTCCATGTTCCAATGTGGCACATTTCTCAGACTTTTTTTATATTTCTTTAATTTATTTCATTTAATTGAATTTTCTTGATAATTCAAATTATAACTGCTAGTCATTTGAATAATGAAAAAAAATGAATGGAAAAACGATATTCATGTTATTTAGTATAATGTGAGGCCGTATCCAGGAACAGGCCACCAATTTCGAACATCTTGTTCACGAAACATGACCATGAACTTGCGGTCGAGTTGTTTTTAAATTCTATAAAAAGCAAACGAAGTTCGAAAATCATGAAACTTGTCAAGATGTCATGATATCATATGTGGAGGCTGTGATAAAATTTGAGGAGGTTTTGCGCAAGTTGTCACGTACGATGCTTGCAAACCGAAGAATCTCCGAAGAAGTTTCATGATTTCGTGAAGAGGCCGACGAGGTGGTAAACATCGTACGTGACAACTTGCGCGAAACCTTCTCAAATTTTTACACAGCCTCTACATATGATATCATGATATCTTGACAAGTTTCATGATTTTTGGACTTCGTTTGCTTTTTATAGAATTTAAAAACAACTCGGCCGCAAGTTCGTGGTCATGTTTCGTGAACAAGATATTCGAAATTGGTGGTATGTTCCTAGATACGGCCTCACATTATACTAAATAACATGAATATCATTTTTCCATTCATTTATTTCATTATTCGAATGACTAGCGGTTCTAATTTGAATTATCCAAGAAAATTCAATTAAATGAAATAAATTAAAGAAATATAGAAAAAAGTCTGAGAAATGTGCCACATTGAAACATGGAGTACCAGGTATTGTATGAGGACTGCAGAAAAAGTTTGGAGGTCAAAAGTGGAAACAAAATATGGTTTGCCGAGTGTCAAAAAATGACACTCGGCAAAGAAGCCTCTTTGCCGAGTGTTAGGACGTATGGCACTCGGCAAAGAATTTTAATTTTTTTTTACAAAAACCCCTCTTTGCCGAGTGCCAGGCCAGGTGGCACTCGGCAAAGCGGGGTTTATCCTACCAGCCCAGCGGCCCACACACACCGCACACACGCACACACGCACGCCCGCGGCCGCGCCAGCGCCACCGCCGCCGCCCGCGCCCGCGCCGCCGGAGGAGGAGGAGGCGCCCTTCCACTGGTACGCCGCCGCCCTGCCGCCATCGACGCTGCATTGAGGTTATCATCGGATCCAGTGCTTAATTAACTTGTAGTGAAATTTAAAATTAAAGCAGGCGATCACTTGTTGGATGATGCTCCAAGATTATCTATTTTGAGGAGATGTACCTATATATGTTCCATGTAATTGTGTTGTTGAGATGGGTGTAAATGCATGTGTAACTTAATTGGTAATTTTGCATGCTGAGGAAACAAGCTTTCATTGATCTAAGGCATGTATATTTGTACCATCGAGGAACATGTTAATGGAACTGTCTGATATACCTTTGTATTGTACTGATGATTAATTCTTTTTGGTTTATCTGTACAATGTATTTTGGATTCATTTTAGGAAAACATCAAAACGAACTAGATAGAAACTGAGGTACCTCGTATAATAAGAACATATAGTGTTGAAAATGTGCTTAGGCACGGTCGCAAAAAAAAAGCATATAGTGTTGGGTCCTGTGATCAAGAATGTGTAGTTAGATACCAAATTTGAACATTGTGCAGATTTTATCATGACTATTCTCAAATTTGTTCTATATATATTATCTCCTTGCGAAACTTCTAATAATTTTGTTGATAACTTCGCTTTGCTCCCGAGAAAGATGGTGGGCAGTGGGATGAGTCAGCGAGCGTCCTTGTACCGAAGGACAAGTACCGCTGCACCGGGGGAGAGTAGGAGGAGGAGCAGCCGTAGGAGGGAGCCGTCGCCTGCCGCCCCGTCGCATGAGGAGGAGGAGAAGGAGGAGCAGGTGCCCCAGGAGGACGTCGAGGAGGCGCAGGAGGACGCGCAGGAGGATGACGAGGAGGAGGCAACAGCAGGGGGCGCCGTGCATCCCCAGTGCTAGGAACAGATGGTGGACAAGTGGTGCTCACGCGAGTGGGAGGAGACGCACAACTTGTGCCGGGAGCGGCGTTTGATGATGCCAGGTGTAGCACGCCATCAAGGCAGCCGCAACCTTAGCAGATACACAGAAACATGGGTACGCGAATTCATTTATTTATTCTAACGCTCAATTCTGCATGATTTCTAATCATCTTGCTGTTTTTCTCGCAGTCGGTGTCACATGGTGGCCAGCCTTGCTCCATCTTCAAGGCATTTGCTATGGCCCACAAGGGCAAGGCGACGTCCGACGTCGACTACAACCCGGAGGATGAGCCCGAGGCGTACAGCAATGCGACCGTCCATAACCGCCTTAGTGAGTACACATCGATGGCAAGGGAGGTCTATGAGCCACAGTACGATCCGAGCACCGAGGACCTTGATGGAGAAGTTGTCATGAGGGTGGGAGGAGGCAAGAAGCATGGGCGGTACTAGATTGGCGACGGCGCAATCGACTCGGCCGCTACTCCCAGTCTCTCCCATATTCGAGCAAGCAGCACGAGCAGGAGCCCGGCCATACGACCTTGGCAGGACACTTCACACCACTGGGTGGAGGCACTCGAGGTTATTCCTGGTTTATTCGTCGTTCATTGGTTTTTTCATACCTTTCCTTTGCATTATTGTAACATTGGGGTGAATGTATTATAGGCCCAGCTGGAACAAGAGAGGAGGATACGGGAGTAGATGTAGGCGAAGATGGAGAGGGTGGCGGCCGAGCGGGAGGCCGAGCAGCGTAGGATGGCAAAGATTCTGCAGTACATGCAAAGTCTTGGCACCGCTACGGGTGTAGTTCCGCCACCTTCGCTATTCGCTCCACCTCCTCAGTATTCTACTCCTATGAGTATAAATGTTTTAGTTTGTATGTTCATACTTACGGTCAAACCTAGTGGAGTATGAAAGTTTTATTCATGTATGGTATATATTTATCTTGTCTCACACATGCAATCTCTTCTCCTTTGTGCAGAATCAATCGGCGGCATCGAACGATCCTCATGCTTCAGTGAATCCTTCACCAAATCAGTGATGATACTTGTGGTTGTTAATGGTACTTCTATTTGCAATTGTGGTTGAAGATGATGGAGCACTTGGATTACTTGTGAACTTATTTGTGATATATTGTGAGACATGTGACGTTTGTGATATATATGTGACATTTGTGATATATATGTGGTGTTGGTGATATATATGTGTTGTTGATGATATATATGTGATGTTGGTGATGTTTGTTATATATATCTTCTGTTTGTTTGGATGTGATGTAAAAAATAAATAAAAAGGCTATTTTCAGTCACTTTGCCGAGTGCAATGGCCATGACACTCGGCAAAGTGACTACCTGTGAACTACCTGGGATCATGCTTTGCTGAGTGTAAAGGCCATTGCACTCGGCAAACATCACATGATTTGCTGAGTGTCTTGCCGGCGACACTCGGCACAGTGCCACCTTTGCCGAGTGTCTAAGTCAACGGTGCTTGACCTTGACACTCGGCAAAGCCGCCGTCACCACCACTTTTCTTTGCCGAGTGTAGGATTGGCACTCGACAAAGTCTTTGCCGAGTTCCTGATAAAGTGCACTTGGCAAAGAGGTCTTTGTCGATAAACTGTTTACCGAGCGCCCTTTGCCAAGTGTAACACTCGGCAAAGGCTTTGCCGAGTGTATACCGGCCTTTGCCGAGTGCCTGAGGCACTCGTCAAAGAAGCCGCCTCCGGTAGTGGTTACTTATCACCATCATCTTGTTGTATGATCCAATGGTGATAACAAAATTCATAACTTTTCAAACAAAGTCAGATGAGAACAAACTTTGTAATGAAGTTTTGTAGTAGACAAATTTTTCATTTGAAATCTTTTATGGTCACAAAATTCTAGATCAAGCTCTCAAAGTTTGAAATTTAATTTTTTTAATTGTACAACCTCAGATGGAAAAATGACCAAAAGTAAAGTTGTAGGTTTGATGAGATCTACAACTTTGTAGCTGATAACTTTTACATCATTCGAAATCACTTATGGTCTCAAATTTGTATTTGAAGTTCTAAAATTTTGAACTTTAAATTTTTCAAACGACCTTGGATGAAAAATCGAACACCAAAGTTGTAGATCTTGAAGAGACTGCAATTTTGTAGTTGATGATTGTTTCATTTGAGCTCTCATCCTATTAATCAATGAAAAATGAAGTGATTTGTTATGGATTAATCGAACTAGTATTTTGGTGCCTTAGACAACAAAAAGTATTAATATTGTAAAGTGGTTGAAAAATTCTAACAATTGGCATGAGGCCGTCATATGGATGTATAAAATCACCAAAAATTTCAAACGATTTTAACAAAGTGATAGTATAGATTCTTTACAAATGGATACATCCTCACTATATAAGAGATGCATCCATTTATAAACAATGTATAATACCGGTTTGTTATGATCATTTGAGTTTTTTTGGAAAGGTTCTACACCAAAAATATGTTGCCATGCAAGTTTGTAGAATTTTCCAATCAAGTTTAGATATTATTATAATTATTTTATTCTAATTTAGAGATATAACGATGAATTATCCCTAACAAAGAAATAATATCTTTGTCCATCTCAGGGATGGACTACATTGAAATGTACGAGCATAAATATATTTTTTATAATTTTTTGGAATCTTATCGGAGGCACACACAGTTCAATTCAGAATTACTTTTGATAAGCACGTAGAAATTCATTTTAACTATAGAGAATAGCAAACCGGTTCAAAAAAATTTAAAACTCTTACACGGTAACATATATATATATATATATATATATATATATATATATATATATATATATATATATATATATATATATATATATATATATATATATATATAAGCCATTGCATCCGTTTCAGAGTATAGAAGACATATTTTTGTAAGGATACACAATGTGCCTTCTCTTTTACTTGAGAAATAAGGTCCCCAATAAAACGTGGTCACCAACAAGCGTTAGAAGGCTGCCTTGTGCAGTGCACCTGCTATTTTGAGAGCAGTTTAATATAAACAACCATGTTTATTCTTTTAATCTGTCTTCATCATCTACAACCATGTTTATGTTTCAGCGAGCGGGCTTTGCAAGCTGGGCCGCGGTTGGGCCAACAGTAGGGGAGAGTTGGGAAAGCATAAGGCTTCACCAGGGCGAATTTTACGTGAGTGGAAGGAAACAAGTAATATGCACAAGGAACCAAGAAAATGCAGTTTGTTTGGTTGGTTAAAGTTTACGTCGGAGTATTATTATATTATTTTCTAATTTTAATTTGTTTTATCAGCTTCAAAGTTTTTTTGTCATAAGCATTATATGACAATGTCAGCGAGGCATTCAGGTGCTATCCAAAGAATGGATTGTGCTAAGGCCTGTTTCGTTGGATGGAAGCGCTGCATAAACTTAAGTGCAGCAACTTTTACAAACTGACGATTCATGGCTCAGTGGTCAGACCCCTTTTCCTGTGTGCACTTGTGTCACATGTTCGATCGTCTCCGTTGGTTGCTTGATTTTTTGGGGTCACAACAAGTAGTAGCATCCTCGACTATTATACCACGCATAAAAGTGCCATTAGCTGTTAAATTTTATGTGATTTTCTGCTTTGTTTCGAAAAATAGCTCCATGTTGAACTACATATCACGTCAAACAAAGTCAACAATAATACAAGATGTATTTGGGGGTCACAACAACATATCATGTCAAACAAAGTCAACAAATAATACAAGATGTATTTGGGGTCACAAGTAGTAGCATCCTCGACTACTAGCACGCATAAGCGCCATTAGCTGCTAAAGTTTATGTTATTTTCTGCACATCAGACAGAAAACGGAGAATGGCGATCTTGGTGACTTCCTTCGGTTCGCCCCATGGATAGCTGCCTTTGGTCATGGATCTCCCGGGCATGAACTTCAGGCCGGGGCGTGTAGTCGAAGCTGAAATCAATCGCAAGTTTGAATCCCTGGTTTGTCATGATCTCTCTGCCTCCTCTCCAGAGTTCTTCCCCGTTCTTTCTTTTGGTCGTTGTCAATTCTGATTAACTGAGCTTTCAGCGACCACTACGTAAAAAACGATTTTTTTAGCAACAGTTCGATTTTTTTTAGGGGCGGCAGGTGATGGAGCCGCTCCTACAGTGACGTGCTCGGGTGCCCAGACACCAGCCGCCCCTATAAATAGAACAGCAGGGGCGGCTGATGATACGAGCCACTCCTACAAATGAGGTCTGATTTGTAGGGGCGGCTCAATCACCAGCTGTCTCTGGCGTTTATATTTGTAGGGGCGGCTGGTGATTGAGCCGCCCCTACAAATGCCCCCGTATACATAGCTCCAATTTGTAGGGGTGGCTCAATCACCAACCGCCCCTACAAATGACCCACATATAAAAAGGCTGCAGAACCTTCTTCCTCCTCGGGTCACTCATTCCAATCCGTGAAAGAAAGGTGGAGAGGCCTTAGGCACCTCTCAAAAATTGCTCTACTAAGGGGGAAAGGTTTTGGTCTCAAATCCTTTGGTGGAGAGGTTGTAGAAGGTAAGAAAATGTTATTCCATACTTTTTTTGAAGTTTTAATGGTTGGTTAGTGAGTAATTAGAGTTTTGTTTTTCTCTCTCTCTTATATGGTGCTTGAGCTACTTATGAAGCAAATTAGACCCAAGTTTTAAATGTACTAGGGTAAATTAAGGAGGGGAACAAGATCATACCTTTATTTTGTCCATGTTTCTTGATTTTAGTGAACAATTAGTTAGTTTTATGGATGTTTCATGTGCATGTGGATCTAGATCTAGGGTTTGGTTTTTTTATTAATTTCGTTTTTGTAAATTTATGTTTGATGAAATTGGACTAGGGTTTGTATGAAAGATATTGGGTAAAGTATAATTGTTGCTAATTGTTGTCTTTGAAATTATTTATTTTAATCAATAAATATGTATTTTAATTATTTTTGGATAAATGGGCCATTAATTAATAAATCTGTGGATAAGCATTTGTTTTTCCTCAACGGTGCCAAACTAGGCATTTTGGGAAAGTCCCATGTCAGTTGGGCCTACAATCCACTGCTCACGTTGCCTGGCCAAAAACCACGTTAGGGCCCAATGCAAAAACTGTTTCCATTGTCGGGCATGCTTACAGTTGGGGCATGATTCTGGCAACTGTCGTTTTGTGCCTCGATCAGTGTGCCCCTCTGTGGAACACTCCGGCAGAGAATTTACCCCTTCCCATTTTGACCCGTGGGCTCTATGATAGTTGGGTTCCAATCATGTTGTTTCGCCTCCTTCAGTGCTTACTTTTATCATTTCAGAGGCATTACTCCCCATTCCCCTGTTACCGTCCCTTGGAGTCGCTCTTGGCGCATTATGGTGCCGGAGTTTTCTAGACGAGGATGCTTCGATCATCTTGGCTTCTCCTTCCTCTCCAACCGCTCCTCGCACGCGTTTCTTCTCGAGTTTTGGTGAGTTTGCTTCCACTAACTAACAAACTCCTGCTTCGGTTTTCTGGGGTATCTATCAAGTGTATCAATAAATGATTTGTTAGTAAGGAATCAAATGTTGGAGAATTCTTTACTAATAGATATTCAAATGAAAAAGAAATCGATATGACAGGTCCACTACTCCCTTCATTGGATCCTTATCAAAAGCTCAATTTTGTCTTTGGATCGGGCCTCCTATTATTAAACCCGTTTGGACTGACTTATCAAATTGGGATATTCTTGATTGTTTTGGTTGGATATGTAGAAATCTTTTTCATTATCATAGTGGATCATTGAAAAAACATGAGCCTTTGTTAATAGCATTTTTAGATATAGACATCTTAGGATGCCCACTTCTGAAAATCGATTTACAGAGATGGCCGTCCTAACGTGACCGCCTCTAGTAATCGATGATTTTTAGATACAGAGGCTATCTCCTAAAATCATTTTTTGGTAATCATGACAGAAAGTGATAGTTATTTCTCGTTATGAGAAGTGGTACTCTAGCACTATCAGTTTTAAACACACCTAAGGTCAGCACCACTACTCTCCTTGCTCCCATGCTTGCTGCTTCTGTAGCACCTTCTTCCTCTTGAGCTCCTTCGTCTTCCTATCCCACTCGGCCGCGGTGCGATTCGCCGTCACCACGATCCGATCCTTCGGCAGCGGAGCCGGGCTATCCGCGAAGACGAGTCTCTTCGGCTGGTCCCGCTATCCCGAGGTCAGCATCAAGGGGCTGGGAATTCAAGTAAAAAGGAGGCACGAGGAAAGAAGACTTACGAAATCGATGAACCTCGGTTCCGGCCGCATTGGGGGATGCCCCGGCACCGGATACACGAAATCAAGGACAACACCAGCGTTGTCCTTCGAAGGCTCCATCACCTCCTTGATGCGCTGCACCACTTCGGTGGGGGGAGCGCTTCATCGGCAAGTGCCGTCCCCACGAGCAACGCCCCAGGCACCATCAGGTATAGGGGAAGCGTGCGGCTCATCAGCGGCGCCACCCTCCACGTGTGGTAGGCGCCGATGATCCCCGATCCCTTCACGCCCCTCTCCTTCAGAATTTGGAGGGCGGCGAGATGGTCCTTGATCCTCTTCTTGTCTTTATCCGGGACACCCCACTTCCACGACCCCGGGACCTCTTCGATGATGCGCCTGAAGAACACTAGCAAGGGGGTGGCGACGTCATCCTTGATGTAAAACCAATGTGAATGCCACCCCTTGTTGGAGGTCGACAGATGCATCGAAGGGTATTCGTTCACCCGGTTGTTGTGGAGATGAATGCCGGGGCATCCCATCGGCACGCTCAGCTCTTGATTCCCGACCCGCTTCTTCAAAAGGTTAACGGCGAAGAGATACCACCACAGGTCGAAGTGGGGACTAATCCCTAGGAACCCCTCACACAGGGCGACGAACGCTGCAATGTGCTGGACCCCATTGGGGGTAAGGTGCTGCAACTCCACCTTGTAGTAATCCAATAGCCCACGAAGGAATTTGTGGGCAGGTATGGCAAATCCCCGCTCATGGAAGTGAGCAAAGGATACGACATACCCTTCGGGCGGCGATGGCTCATCCTCGTTATCAGGTAGCCGCCACTCCTCGGTGGCGGTCAGTGGGCAAAGGAGGCCCTGGCAAACGAGGCCCTCTAGGCACTGAGGGGTGATGTTAGATCTGAACCATGGCTCCATTGAACGATTAGGAGGGGGTGGCAGTGAGCTTGACGGTGGCTGCGACATGGATGCGAGCTTAACGGCGGCTGTGATGTGTGTGCGGGAGGCTCAGGCAATTGGTGGCGGAGGTTGTGGATGCAAAGGCGAGGAGGCAAAGTACGGAACCCTGGGGGCGAACCCCTTGGTTTTATAGGGGCAACGGATGCAAGAAGGGAAACCGCTCGCCTTGGTCTCCGAGCCTTCCATGATACACCACCGCGTCACGTCGTGGGATATGCGCCCACGATCCCTATCCTTTCCCACCAAAATCGCGCCGAACGTTTCACCTTCCCGAGCAGACCAGGACTCTTTTCCCAAAGAGGGGATATGGGTCAAAAAAGCATTTCTTCGGCTCGCCTGGGCCCAGGAGTTTGAGGGCTGGCCAAACAGTCTCGACGGCTGTCCCAACGAGGCATGTGCCCACGAGCAGCCAGAACTCAGGCGCACAAGCCTCAAGGGAGCCTCGATTCGCAATCAAGTCCCAACCGGGCTAACGCTAGACGAATCCCCGTGAATGGGATACCAGGGTTTCCTTTAAACTGTCCAGTTGACAAAAACCAAATCTCACTGCCATACCCACGAAGGGTCCGAAATTGCCGCCCATACGATTCTATCCGAATCAACCAGGGGCTCGTGGGCTACACCCGACGGGTGTGTTCACGCGCACCCTCTGGCGAATCAAAATACCCCCCGGGCGATTCTGCCCGAATCACCCGGGGGCTCGAGGGCTACTGTTAGGGACCTAATACCGGGGTACCCAATGAGGTGGAACTAATAACCATTGAATGTTGACGCTTTTAGTCAGACAAGAACGCTACTATGCTTTCTGCCTGAGCGATGAAAGATTGGTTCCGCCTCACCTGACCCTCGAGGGCTAAACTCCGCCTTGCCTCACGGCTGAGGGCTGGCTCCGCCTCGCTCGACGTCTGAGGGCTTGCTCTGCCTCACCCGATGTCTGAGGGCTAGCTCCGCCTCGCCCGACGTCTGAGGGCTGGCTCTGCCTCACCCGACGTTTGAGGGCAGGCTCCACCCTACCCGATATCCGAGGGTGGGCTCCACCTCGCCCAACGACTGCACCCTGCTCCTTCATGATGACGAGCACATGGTACGATAGGACATTCGAGTCAACCGCAGTACCAAAGACCATGCCCTGCACGCCTGCAAGAAGGTACCATCAGGATACGATGGGACGGGCGCTTTAAGCCCTTTCTGACCTAACAGAGCCCGAACAGTGTTGTAGGTGTCGACTTTTGTCCTATAGTGTTGTAGGCACCGCCATCAGCCCTCAGGCGCAGATACTAACATAGGCATATGACAACCACTACAATCCAAGAGAGAACTCACATCATCTACAGTGATGAACGTATGGTCACTTCTTCGTTTGCTCCCCATAGGGTCACAGCTCAGCTCCCTGACACGCTGCACCATCCGCCGGTGTAGGATGGGGTGTACCCACTTGCTAGATGAGACCAGGGCACGACCCTATGAAGATCAGCGAACACGCCATCCCTGACACGGTCTGTCATGTCAGCAGGGCAGGCATGGGAGGAAAGGAAGACCCGGCTCCTTCGAAGGACCTTCTCTACCCTCTGGTTTTTTTCCTTTTTCTCCCATCTGTAATCTCTGCTCCCCGCTAGAGGGACGGATCAATTTCACACACAACATACAGCCTAGCAGCAACCGAGCTCTTGGCATCCTTTCGACCCTTCCATCAAAGACTTGGGACCTGTCCCTCTCTCGACCGTTTGTACCCCCTACTACGAACCTTTTTCGGTACTAATAACACGAGCAACAGTAAACTGGACGTAGGGACATTCAGCCAGAACCAGTATAAACCTTGTGTCCTTTAGTACACCATCCGAGCCTAACGCGCAACAAATATAAATTTACTAGTTGGTGTTTGTTCGAAACACCGACAGATCTGGTAGAACCAGCACTGGAGCTGTAGTCAACCTTTTCTTCAACTCTTCAAAACTAGCTTGGCATTGCTCAGTCCATACAAACTTAGCATTCTTCTCAAGTAGAGATGTCATAGGCTTGGCAATCTTAGAAAAACCTTAAATGAACCTCCGATAATATCCGGCCATTCTTAGGAAACTCCGGACTTCACTTACATCCTGAGGCGGATTCCAACTCAACACATCACTAACCTTCTTAGGATCCATAGCTACTCCACCATTAGAGATAACATGCCCAAGAAAAGAGACTTCCTTCAGCCAGAACTCGCACTTGCTTATCTTAGCATACAATTGATGTTCTCTAAGTTTTTGCAGGACTAATCTCAGATGCTATTCATGTTCTGCTTCTGTTTTGGAGAAGACTAGAATATCATCAATGAAGACCACAAAAAACTTGTTGAGATATTCCATAAACACCTTATTCATCATATACATGAAGTATGCAGGGGCATTAGTCAATCCAAAATACATAACCGTGTACTCATATAATCCATATCGAGTAGTAAAGGCAGTCTTGGGAATGTCCGATGAACGAATCCTTAACTGATGATAACTAGAACGAAGATCAATCTTAGAGAACACACAAGCACCACGTAATTGATCAAACAGATCATCAATTCTAAGCAAAGGATACTTGTTCTTGATGGTTACCTCGTTGAGAGAGCGATAATCCACACACATCCTCTGCGTACCATCTTTCTTCTCAACGAATATAACTAGGGCTCCCCATGGTGAAGAACTAGGACATATGAAACCTTTATCCTGTAGCTCCTTTAACTATGTCTTAAGTTCTTCTAGCTCATTAACTCCCATCCGATATGGTCTCTTGGCTATAGGTGCAGTTCTAGGCAAAAGCTCAATAATAAATTCAATATCCTGATCTGGCGGCTTACCCGGCTAATCATCAGGAAAAACATCTAGGAACTCATTGACAACCTTGGTCTTATCTATGGTTGCACCTTCCATCTGATTGGCACTGCACACCTCTCTTGTTGTTGTGGTTGCATTGCATACAACTTCCTCTCCTGACTTGGATGTCAAGTGTATTGTACCATTCTCACATTAGATAATAGCCTTTCGTGGATTTAGCCAATCGATTCCAAGAATTACATCTATGCTTGAAGACTTCAACACAATCGGATTTGCCAAAAACTCTACCCCCCTTATTCCAACTCTTACACTGGGACACATTAGAGTAGCTTGCATATCCCCACAAGGTGAGTCAACTAACATCTGTTTCTTCATAGGACACTTTAGTATATTGTGCTGCTTAACAAAATGATGTGCAATGAAGGAATGTGAAGCTCCAGAATCAAACAAAACTGATGCAGGGCTAGAGTTGACTAGACACGTGCCAAACACAACATCTGGGGCTTCTTATGCAGATTCTATCATCACATAATTGACTCTGTCTTGCACACAAGTCTGTTGTTTATGGTTTCCATTGTAGGACTGTTGCTTGTTCGGCTTCTTTGGACACTGACTTGCATAATGACCGGGCTCACCATAGCGGTAGCACTTCTTGTCTGAAGGAAGAGTGTTGGGCACACTACCCTTCATTAGAGAGTTGATGAGGGGTTCCTAGGGTGGACTCTGGTTCACATACTGTTGCTCTTGCTAGTATTGAGGGAGTTGTTGAGGAGGATCAAAATCCCACTAACTAGTTGGTTCCTGATACCTTTGCTGAAATTCTTGCTGGGGAGTGTAGCGGGGGCGTGTGTTGCTACCTACAAATTGGCCTTGAATTCTTATTTTCTTCTCTTCTATTTCCCGACGCTTGTTCTCAATCAAAATGGCCCTATTTACCAAAGTTTGGAAGTCTGGATACACAACAGTCATCAAATGATGTTGAAGTCCATCATTCAATCCTTTCAAGAAGCGTTTTTGTTTCTTGGCATCATTGACCACCTCTCCTGGACCATAACGTGACAGCTGAGTGAACTTATTATGATACTCACACACTGTCATGGAACCTTGTTTTAATTTGAGGAACTCCACCTCCTTGATCTCCACCAATCCTTCTAGAACATGATAAGATCTAAATGTCAGTCTTGAAATCTTCCCAACAAATCTAATCTATATCTTTCTCAATCTGAAATAATTCTCACCAGTCTAAAGTTGCTCCTTAAAGTTGACCGGAAGCATAAACCACTTTCTGATGGTCATTACACTGAGCTATGTTAAGTTGTCACTCCATAGCTCTAAGCCAGTCATTAGCTTCTAGTGGGTCGCTTGCATGAGAGAATGTCGGTGGATGTCTCTTCATAAATTCACCACGCTTGTCCCTTGGTGATGCTTGATGTGGGTTGGTGCAAACATTCTGAACATAGGTCTGTAACAATTGAGTCTGTGTCATCATAGATTGCTCTATAGTTGGAGGATTTGGTGGCGGTGGATTAGCGTTAGGGGCCTTCCTTCTGGCATCATGTGCATCACTTCTCCTAGTAGAAACCATATGTTTACAACATTTAGCACAGTTATTGGTTGTAATCCATGATCCGGAAGTAGTTCACATGGTATAACAATCAATCTAAAATTTTCTGGACGAGAACTACCAGTAGCAGTTCAGAAAGATAGTCATATCTCAAGTTCTAGAAATCATATGAAAGCGTTCCTTATTTGCCTAGAATGCTTATGAAATTCTCTACAACTTTTGTATAGACCACTTTGCCAGATTCTTGAGGTTAAGTTACTTAGAAACAGGGCACAACTGAAATTGTTCTGACTCCCAGACAGTGCAGAAACTTCAACTCGTGGAGGTCATAACTCCCAAACCATAACAGATATGAAGGTGATTCCAGCGGCATATGAAAGATACAAAAGTCTACTTTCATCCATAAAACTTTCATGACTTTTGGGCATCTACCTTTGGAGATATAACCCGATGAACACTGACTGCTCAGAAAACAGCATGCGCAGGGACGAGAAAAACCAACCCAACTATCTAATCACTGGTCCTTATGCCTTATCATGTAAACTAAATGAAATTGTGAGCATAACCCACAAAATCATTGCAATCATTACAAAGATCCAAATCAAGCATGAACATCATGACAACCATTCAAACATTAAAGGTTCACAATTCCAGCATTAAAACTCAATGACTCTACTCACGTTACTAGCGTTCTTGTTGTATTAAGGGCTCAAAATTCTACAACTTCACCTTTATGTTGCGCGAGAATGGGGTAAGTGATACCTCTAAAAGCAATTCAAAGTAAGGGGTGGAGATAGGGACAAAATTTATAGCAATAAGGAGGAGATGAACAGCAAAGACAAGAATATAGTATAGGAGAAAATAGCAAGGTTTATAGACCAAGGATTTCATAGCAAATTCTGAACCTTAAAACGACAATTTTCTAACTAGGCTTGCGTCCTATAGTCGACATAGCTCTGATACCACTTTGTAGCACCTGATTTTAAGGACAAAACCAGATACACACCATATGTGTGCCCAGGAATTCAATTCACACATATAGTTATAAATGAACGGGTAATATCAAAGACAATGCCTTAAATACATAGCGCACAAATATTTGTTACAAAAGACATAGTCTTACTTTATAGTATATACTACAACTCTATTCTTCTGGCGAGGCCTCCAACACCATAGGAATCGTCAACTGGTTGATCACAAGCCTAACACCTCTTGGAAAACTCCACTGAAGAACCTCCATCTGGTACCCATCCGGGATTTTGCCAAAGTATTGAAATAAAACAAGCGTAAGCTTCTACCGCTTAGCAAGCATAACATGAGGGGATGCAGGCTCAAAAGGCTTGACACGGCTGAACTATGGTAAGCACTTTTAGTTGGTCATATTTTATTATTAATCATAGGTTGCTAAATTATGCTTAGGCTCCCGAATATGAATAATTAGAGATATCAGCAATTTCAATCATAACCCAAACCATCCAAGTAACCAGCTATTCAGTAAGGCTCCAGGCCGCTCGTGTCCATGAGCACAACTGATATACCAGTTTTACACTCTGCAGAGGTTGTACACTTTCACCATGAGTCGTGTTGCCCATATGCCCGGGTTAATTACTCCCAAAACATTTCCAAGGTGAGCAGACAGGGTACACTATGAAGCTTTTCCCCAGTCATTCTAATAAGGAGCAACCCCTAAGGATTCCATCTCCCAAGTGTTATGGAGTCATCTCCAGAAATGGCACTAATACTCGTAGCATAGTATACACCCTGGGGATGAGGCCCACACCCAGCCTGGTATGCCCCTCTTGCCCTTTCGGTAAACTACTATAAACTAGAAAGAGCAAGGTACTGGACTAAGACCAGAGCCATGTGGTCCTCATGGTTGTACTATAAGTCCTGGGTTGCCACTTAAAGATAAGTCCTTATGGAGAGAAACTAGAGCACCATAAGAAAAAAGCCCAATGCTCTAGCCCCCTTGGTTCCATGTTGCTAAAAAGCATCTTTTAATGCCATGTTCCATATATCTTTAATTGTATTTGTTACTCAATATTGGTTGGAGCAAACTGAGCATACTACCCACATGCAAAACCCATAGGTAAATCAAGGACGGGATAATCAATATCAAGGTAAATAGACTCCAAGCGGTTCATTAACATATGCATATGAATTGAGTTTGCATTAAAGTGAATAGGTAACAAGGAGCCTCATATTATACTTGCCTTAATTCGAAGTATCGCTGCTGGCCTTGATCTTCAAAGAGTTGCTCTAGATCACCCACACAAAACTCATTGTCTACTCGAGATCAAACAGCACCACACAGACATCCATACATACATGCATAGCAAACAAATATAAGCTAATTAGAGCAATACACCAAATAGTAGAAATAGAAGTTAAAAAGATTTTAAAACTATTCTACGCAATGATACGAACACGCAGACACGAGAATCACTCAAATCGGAGTTAACACGGAGAAGTTATGAATTAAACAAGATCTCCTTTAGTAAAATAATAGATTAACTCTAACCTCGAATTCTAAAAGTTGAAAACATACGTAACAGTAGTATGAACATGTAGATTATGGAATTACGAACCTAACGCAAGTTGAACGGGTCAAATCGGAGTTAAAACGAAGATTTTATGGCCTACAGAAGGTAGTGGCAGTTTTGTAGTTTTTAAAACGGACCTATACATAATTTTGATTATAAACATTAGGTCTAACCTATAAAACTGCCTCTGTTGGACGGCGGGTTCTAATACTTGGAAGTTTAGGGGGTTTTCCAGAAGAAAAAGGACTTAGTTAGAATTATTTTTGAACTTGGAAGGATTGCGGGTTAATTCTATAAAAGGTGAGGAACTCTTTAGCAAAACGCGCTGCGCGAAGGGGTAAGTTCTAAGCTGAGCCATCGATCTGCGGATGGATGGTCGAGGCAGTTAGGGGAAGTTAGGCCGGCTGGAACAGGACACCGGCGCGGTGGTCCTCCATGGACAGCGGCGAGCACCTCGCCGGAATCAGGTTTTCGAGCTCGGTTCACCACGGGGAAGGCACAGGGAGGTCCAGCAGGCGATGGAGAACTCACCTTGGTGATTCTAGACGACGGGGAAAGAACGGCGATGACATACGGCTCTACGGGGCGAGCGGCAGCTTCCTGCGAAGATCAGCGGCGGTGTGAGAAACACAGAGACCGGGAGAGAGAGGGGAAAAGGGTAACTATGGCTTCATCACCTCAAACCGAAGGGAGGCGGACGGATTTTGATGACAGCGAGGCAGTGGCCGGCGTCAATGGCGGCGACCGAGCTTTGCTTCGACGGTGAGATCCGAAGCGAGCATGCGTGAGGCAGGGAGCTAGGGCAGAGGCGGCAGCGTGTAGATGCGAAATGGGGGTGTTATTTAAGGGCGGGCGGCATGGGCAGCACGCCAAGCGCGCCGTGGCAGAGGCGGACACGGCGGCAGTGCGGATTCCTTCCAAGCAGAGACCGGCGTGGTCATGAAGAAGAAGACGCCATCTGAACAGTGGGCCAAACACATCATCGGGAGAGAGACAGTGCGCGAGCGACGCGGCGTGGCTGACAGGCGGGACCAGCACGTCAGCGACTTAGGGCGCGAAAGAAGGAAATGGCGCGGGCCGGCCTGTTGGCTTGCCGAGCTAGGCCACGCGAGGAAGCAAGGAGAGCGGACGGCCCAAGAGCAGGAGGGAGAGAAGGCCGCGCTGAGAGGAGAGCAGGCCGCGCTGGGCCGTTCGGGCCGAAATCTGTGAGAGAGAAGAAAAATCCTTTTCTATTTTCTAAACTAGTTTTCCAAACCAATTTTGAGTACAAATTCAAATCAATTTGAAATTTGATTTCGAACCACACAATACAAAAATAATATGCAGTAGCATGAATGCACAACCATGTATGTAGACCTTATATTTTTTTTAAATTAATAAAAATTATTATTTTTCTAAGTTTAAATGCTCACCAAGATACATAATCAAATCAATTCACGTATTTTAAAATGGTGCAAATTTTTGGGTGTTATAAGTACACACGTCTTATGGAAGAGGACATGAAGAATCAGACTAAGGTTAAGATAAAATTTTATGTGGTTGCAAAATCAACAATATTTCCTCCCATATATATGATGGTGTGTTCAGTCATGTTTTTGTGTCAATTAAACAAGAGCTTTGGAATTGTATAGATAACCATCGAGGTACAAAGGGTTTAAAACTACCATTTTCTCATTGAAAAGCTTAATAGCTTCAAGCAACAAGAGCATGAAAATGCACACAATATACTCTCACTCCTAGATATTCTTGTGAATGAAATCAATAAATTATTAGGTGTCAGGAAAATTGAATTTGTAGAGCACATCTACAAGGTTATTCAATCTCTTCAGCATCTAGAGGAACAATTTGGTCATTTCCTTTCTCCTCAAGAAGGATCTTGATAGGATGACCACCAATCATGGCATCAACAAATTCAGCACACATGAGCTTTGCATGAGCATCAACAATAATCCTTATTCACCTACACCAAGCATCTAGAGCTTAACATGCGAGAAACAACATGCCAATGCGTCAATAATCAAATTCAAGTGACGAATAAGTGAGCAATGATGAAGATGATGCTAGAAGCTCCTCAACTTTATAAGAGTCCCCAAGAGTCATCCATGCACATACCAAGGAGATAGACATGCATGTGAAGGTCATATGGGAGATAGTGTACTCAACCAACCATCGACATGTTCGTGTAGGGATCAAGAAATTGAGAGCCAAGAAGGAAGAAACATGAGTCTTTCTAGGCTATTTTAGACTAGGTATGCGGTGAAGACACTAGCTCGAGTGATGAGTTAAACAAGCACTCACCACATGCTCCACCAAGTTATCAACAACATGCCTTATGGCCCTAGATAATGAAAGAGATCTAAGTGACAACTCCTCTGATCGTGAATTAAATATACTTTACTTGCTCCATGAATAGCAAAGGAAATTGAGTCTCTGAAAGCAATTGAGGAACTCAAGGAAACATTTTCTACTCGTTATGAGATATTGATTAACATGTTCAATTTGTTAGACAAGGAGCATGAGAAGCTTAAATCTAAGCTTGAGCGACTTAAATGAACATTTGCCTTTGTTATGCATGGATCAATCTACCTCTGGTTCAATTTCAAATTCTAAGGTAGATGTATCCACTTCTTGTGATTTAACCACTTGCAACAAGGTTCATTTTCAGAAAGTTGTTTGTAGAAAACATGTGATGACTTCATTGAAAAGGAGAATGATGAGCTGAAGTAAGAGGTGGAGAGTCTCAATAAGGAGTTGGATACTTTGAAGGGCAAGAACACAACAACCAATGTCCAACTTTCTCAAGATAACCATGAGCACTGATAAAGAAGTTTTAGGAAGGATAAACTCTGCATGGTTCAAGTGTGACTAATAGGGCCACAAGTCCTTGCAATGCTTACAAGTCAAGGACAATAAGATGGAGAGGGTAAAGATCAAGCCAATCATGGAAGGAGTACAAAATGTACATCAATCCTAATTACAAGAACATGATCAAGAGCGTCAACTAAATCATCAAGAAGCTAAACAATGACAAAGTGGTTGACAACAAGATTGGGCAAAAGGATTGGGGATGTAAGTATGTAACAAGCCTATTTGGGTACTCAAGGAGATGACCAAGAACATGGTTGGGAGTCAAAGAGTTTAGATCTCCAAGTTGTGAAGGTCATGTGTGGCACTACACAGAACATGGAGAGTTAGCACACATGGGTTGCATACCACGGAGGTGCAACATATTGGCCAAAACCAATGCCAAGTGGGTAAGTATTGATAACATATCCAACCCTTATAGTATCATGTGGCATTACCTTCTATAGGATTGCATTGCATATTTACATTTGTTTACTACACTTTGCTCAAGGTATATGACTTGCTCCCTAATTGATCATTGATATCATGATCAATGTGAATTCTATCAACTGGTATCAAAATTACAATTGGCACCAGCGGATTCAAAGCATGTAATCTTATTAGGGCTAGACTAGAATGTGCTTAGGCTTTAGTTTGGAAGCTATAGAGAGCTGGGCTTTGTGGCCTTGTAATCTTGGTGTGCCGAGACACTTGGTAGTGTGGTGCTACTCTGGCACTATCGATCCTCCGGACTTGGTGGGGAGTTGCTGTGACTTGGTATGCAAGAGAATGAGGAGACCCGTTCCTCGATGAAGAAACTTCAATGAACGGTACCAAGCAGGGGCGGAGCTAGAATTCAAACATGGGGGGGCCATGGTGCCCGCAAAGATTTAGGATCCAAACATGGGGGCCAAGGTGTATGTGAAGTTTTTTTTGGAAGCTCATAGCCAACAATTTCTAATTATTTGCTAGCTAAAGAAAATCAGAACATAGCCACGTCGAATACAAACCATAAGAGTGAAAAAATGTCAGCAAGTAATTAAGGCAATTGAGCTATATATCCATTCCAGAAAATACATTAATCTAATGAAGAAAAATTCTAAGGTATAGAATTATACACTCTATATCCATTAGTAGATTCATATCGTTTATGCTACATCCCACTGCAGTGTGGTGGCTTGGCAAGCATAGCGACAGAGCAGCTGGTAGGGCGCGAGACGGCCGAGGTGCATGTCGGAAGGCATGCATATGGATAGGGGAGGTGACGGAAAGCCACGCAATTGCCAACGACGCACCCACACAGGCCATATACGCCTATACTAGAGTTTGGAGGGGCAAAGTGCATGCACTGATTTCCATCATTAGTTGCTAAATGTGAGGTTATATTGTAGACCAATCAGAATGTTGGGGGCGCCTGCCCCCTCCAGCCCCCCCCCTTCCCTCCGCCACTGGTACCAAGGTGACCAAAAGAGTTCAATAGCCATGCAGTTAGCCTTAGTGGCTTGCAACACTTACCTTGGTTTGTACAAATTAGAGCCTTTGTGGCTAGCTCAACATCGTGGTTAGGGGAAGGCTTGGTGACCTAGACAATATCTCACCCTGTGTAAATAGTGGCAATGAGGTCTAAAATCTTGTTTGCTAGAGTACCCCTTGAGGAGCTATAGCAAATCCTTGGAGCTGGCCTCTAACTCTAGGATTTTTTTGGATTGGAGTTGGTCGAGCCGAGCATGTTTGGCAATGAGAACAAGAAGTGGAGCTGATTTTTTTTTGGATATATAGGAGGGGTCCCAAAGAAGCCCAAAGTGAGGGGTGGATGGATCAGGGAGTTGAGAGAGAAAAGTATTGGATGGCTTAAGGCTGGTAATGGGCTGGCCGGTTATTATTGCAGAGGCGGGTCTCTCAATAGTGTCACATTTGAAAATGGTTAATTTTTTTCTATATTAGGGTCTAAATATGATTTATAGAGGCGACAGATAAAGATAACATCTCTGAAAATGAAATTCATTGTTTCCTGAAATTGTTTTTATAGTAGTGAGATTCTAAAGTTATGCTGTATATGCTGAGTACATTGTTTATATGGGAATACAAATAACTGATAACGCTCAAAGTTACGATTATGCTGATTCCAGAGTCACCATGGCAAGGGCAAGAAGGACAACGGCTGATGCCCATGAATTTTTGGGGATCGGAATCTGTATCCTCGTAATAGATCAAGCAGGTAGCAATGAAATGAATGAAACTTGGCCAAATTGCATGTGTGGACAAGCAAGATGCCTGGTGTGGCTAAAGTTTGCAGCTAGCACCGAGCTGTCATAGTCAATGGCTACGTACTTTAAGAGAGGGGTACGTACTAGCCAAAAACTTAACTTGTGGAAATCTTTCGACCGTATCAGCCCATAACAAATATGGCAAGACCCATATAAATTTGAAAATTGCTCAAGGATATATAACAGCAAATTAGTTTCATTAAACCTATCAATATGAAATATGTTTTAATATAGTGCATTTATTTGGTCTAGTATGTTAAGTCCTCTACAAACTTAGTTAAAATTAGAGATGTCTAGCTTAGGATAAAATAAATATGACCTAGATTTTGAATCGAAGAGAGTAGTTGGATTTACTTTCTCATGTTTGTTAACATTAGTCAAATGGGCACATACTTTATTTCCGGTGTATGTGAGAAATGTGCGCAGCAATTGAGAACTAAAGGGATTCTGCTAGCGCCACTACTCTGGGATTGTGACCAGAATTTTGTCTTAACGAGCTGATCCAACTGCCTGCTTGTATATGCATAATACAGATTATCACAAGTTTGCGTACCTCGGCATCCATCATGTAAGTAAGGGTTTCCTTCGTAACCATCGTTGCACTTGCAGAGATACCCAGGGCCGTGGGTGGCGTTGACGCACACGCTGTTGCTGCTACGGCACGCTGCGGGCAGCCGTCCTCCGACCAGGCACGACTCATTCCTGATGGCGAAGTCGAGGACGAGCGGGACGCCATCAGAGACCATCTTCCTGTCGAAAAGGTCGTGGCCGTACAGATGCCGTGCAGAGAAGTTGTACCAGGATTTGTCCACCACCATGGCGTATCTGCATGGGGTGGTCTTCCACCCTGTGTTGTTCTGGTGTTCCATACTGACGGCAAAGAAGTCGGTCCCCGGTGGCAACTCTGCACTGCAGCAGCCGAGCCCCAAGCATGTCCCGTTTTGCGCTACCGACGGCGTGTCGATCAGCGACTTGCATGTTGCAGAGTAGTTGGCGGTGCTGCTAGTCTGGCCTGACAAACGGGCGCCGACGCTCTGACCGACGCCCACCAGGGCGTTCCTCGTCGTCGACAAGAGGAACACCGGCGAGAACTTGAGGCTGATGACGAAGACGCCAATGGAGTGGTAGGTCTCGTTCACGTTCCAGTCGTAGCTGACAGCCCCGTTGACCCGCACCACACCCTCTGCAACATCAATGTCGATGAGGTCAAGGAACCACAAGAGGCCGTCGTCGTTGTTTCTGATACCAGGCATGTCGGCTTGGTTCTCTAAGTAGTAGCCGCTCCCGTTCTTCATGAGGATGCCACTGACGCTGGCTGACGGCGGCGTGTAGGAGAGGTTGCAGTCGATGTAGAAGCCTGCGTCGAAGTAGCAGCCCTCCTTGGTGCCGAAGGGGTAGGGGATGCTGATGTTGCCGCACTTGTCCGGGCAGCCAGGGAGCGCGATCGGCCGCGCAGATTGATCTTCTTCGGCAGCTAACAGCTACTGCGGACATGATCAGCAAAGTCGTTACTGCGGCAAGGCTCAGCAACGACGTTATTGGCATTAAACATCGCCTTCTTGTGCACAGTGAAGGGAACATAGCTAGCACTAGCTGCTGATGATCTTGGTTTCCTGGCTAAATGCCTGCTCTAGCTATTACCCCTGCTAAGCTCGGTTGTCTAAACAAGGCCCACGCACTTATAAGCAATATGTAGACAAGCTATCATATGTCAATCATCAGGCATTCAGCTGGCAACAACGGGAGAGAGAGAGAGAGAGAGAGAGAGAGAGAGAGAGATCATTAATTTCCTTCTATAAAGAGAGAGAGAGAGAGAGAGAGAGAGATCATTAATTTCCTTCTAGAAAAAAATTTCTAGATTGATGGCGCCATGGCGCCATGGCATTGGCAGTTCACGTACAAGGAATCATTTCTAACGAACTACCTTCATTTTCTTTTGCTTGTTGATTTTGTTGTTATATAGGTGAAAACAGGATATTGATAACTATTGGTCGATCTGCTAACATTTACATTATTGTTACAATACACCATCAAATTGGGCTCCGTAGTGCGTAGTTAGTTTTAACTTGTATAAGCACAGGTCATGAGTTCATCACAAACAAGACAATAAACCAATTAGCATTAATTCTTAGGTTGCGTTTGGATTAGGGACTAGGGGATGACCGGATGGGTTTATCCTAATTTTATGGAATGGGCTGATTCTACATCTCCATTTGGTTGAGGGGATGGGAATGTCCATATTTCTTGTTTGGATAAACAAGTGTGACAATGAACCAGCCGTTACCCATCATATGCCACCATCTTCCATTACACAATTGTGTAAATACCCACATCAGGAGGAGTATTGGAGAGAATTTGTGAGTTGGAAGCTATCAGATGAGGCAAAGTAATAGAGTGATGCAAACACGATCAACTCCCACAAAAATAGGAACCCGCATTGCACTGGCTCGCATGGCTACACGAGGAAAATCTTAGAGTGGGAGGAGGAGGTGGAACAGTTGTCCCAGAGCAGTGTTACGATTAGTACAAATGGATGGGATGCTCGCTATGTAATGTATCTTTGTGCGAGGGGGATTTCCTTCAACCCTGATGGCTCCCTATGTTATCGGGATGTTGCAGCTGAGGACCTCACACGAAAGGTTCAGGCGGTCCACGATGAAGTTGCTTAGGGTATGTTCAAGCCTAACAGGGAAGAGGATGAGCTCACCCAGGCACATAGAAACAAAGAGCATCCTGGTTGGACACGGGGATTTGGACTCGTTTTCCATGGGCGGTTTCCTTCCCAGATGGCATCGCCACATACAGAAGTCGTTCGAGGAGGAATGCCAAAAAAGAAGTGGCAACATATGATGGCAGCTGTTGGACAAGAAATGAAAGAAATCCATGAAAAATTATGTGCAGAGTTTGAGGTAGCATTAACCAACTGTAACATCCTCGGTGTTACACCCTAAATCCTTTACTAAAACATGTCATGAGCATTATGTTTATGTATTAATGCATGTGATAGGATGTGTAGATAATTAGTGAGGGGTAATAAAGTATTTTTCCATACTGCTTATTTTGTGTGAAAATCGCTTCGATTCCTTATATTTTAGGATAGAGGGAGTATTTAATAGGAGGAAGGATTTGTTATTTTATATAGGAGTAGAATATTTTTGTGGTCTATTATTTTTATTAGTGCCCACACGGTGTTCTAGCTATGTAGAGTATACTCAAACGAAAAGTGCAATTGTACGAAGCACCTCGGTATATCTTCCAATTAGTACTCTAATGGTTTGCATGTGATTAACGACCTAATGCCAGTCTCGTTGGATAGTTTCGTTGTGTTTTTTTCTAAAACTGTTATTTCATATAAAATAACATGAAAATAGACGAAACATCTACTCTGAATGCAAGGTTTCATTATGTACTTTTATATATATTTAATTTCATGATAAATAAATAGTTGGCAAATCTGTCAGGAGAGTTTTATTTAGATGAAACTAATTTATTCTCTCTCTTCTGTCATGTCATGAAAATACCTATGTGGCAACCTATTTCATGTAAATGAAACTCATATGAAACTTTCTCCGGGACTGGCCTTACAATACACTAATTTACAGTGTTGTGTCCCTTCAAAGGCATTAATTTGTATCGACCCGAAGGCAGTACAGACTCGTAGGTACTTTCTTTTCTCTTACAGTATATGACTAAGAGAAGTCAGCGAGCGACAGACCGCTGGGCGCCGGGCGCCGACCCGTTAATCACGTCGGGTATTTCTCTGTCTGCTTATTCGTGCCAGCACGTTCCATTGTTAAGCTGATCTATTGCTTTGTTGGCTCTCGACGATTTAATAACAGTCCATTCCAAAAAAAAAATATTGATGTTCTGTAACTACAAAAATTGTCTAAAACTTGATGTTCTAGATATTGTACATGCACTTTCTTGGGCGCTTACAATTGCACAATCGCCCTTCGCTACCCTAAGCCCTTGCTCAATCATCGGCCAACCTTCAACCGATTGCACAATCGAGAGATCCCCACCCTTAGGGGCCATTGGGTTTCGCATTCCCGGTCGTTCCTGACCAGGAACGGTTCCGGCCTTGTAGAAATTAACAAAGAAACGCTAAGACCGGGAATCAATTCAATGACCCGTTTGCTTCGCTGAAAAAACAAGCCGAAATATTGTTTCGGTTGATTTGTTGTGAGAGAAAAACATTGTTCTGACTGAAAAAACAAGCTGAAAAAGACGGGTTATAAGATAAGCGAACAGAGCTAATATAACCGAACGAGGCCTTAGGAATCTTTGAATCTCCATTATTGAGAGGTCGGAGATCTCGTTGCCGACTCCAGCGAAGCCTCAGTAGAGGAGTCTGGTCGCTTCGCGGGGAGAGCTCTAGCTGACTCATCTCCACTCACTTGCCTTCTTCTTTTTTTCTATCTGCCTTTTTTCTCTCTGGTTCTTTGCCTTACTCTTTACTTGGTCTAGTCTTGTTGATTGCAAGCTTCTTGATGGATAACTAGGAATGAATTGTGAGTGTGCTTACTGTTCACTACCACTTCCGCATGGCCCTGTTCGCTTCGCTAAGGAAATAGCGTTCGTTCGCTGAAAAATATTGTTTAAGTAGTGGTGAAGAACAGGGCGGTCATATTTACAAAACTAAGGACTTTACTCTTAGTGTGATTTTTTTTTTGCTAAGGACGACTTGATTAGTTATGTTAATCCTAAGGAATCATTAGCTTGCTTTTGTAGTCCAAAGCTGTAGTGATCTTGCTCATAAGCGACCTGATCCAGTTATTGTTACGCATTCTTGCTCAACAGTTTTGTTCTTTCGCTTGATAAGCAAATCTTAAAACTTTGCCACATTTCTTCAGAGTTGTATTCTCAGTAGCTATGAACAAGAAATTAGTCAGGAATGAGGGATGATTCAGATTGCAATCATTTGGAGATTTGGGATCGAATGGTAAAAGTAACAAACACAAGAATATCATTACAAATATGTATTTACATGCACGATCACAAAGGCACTTTGCTCATATCGAGCCAAAGAAGCAGCCTCCGTGGTCTCCCTAGAAACCTAGCCTTCCATGCAGGTTCTTCGCCTTCATAAACAAATCCACTCTTCTCGTACAGCTTTTGCCCTGCTATGTTGTCAATGGCGACATGGACATACAGGTCTGTTATGCCTGCCAAAGTTGTTGCGAGCACACCAATTTGACATGAGCATAATGGTATCAGTAAAGAAAGAATAAGGACTAAATAATTGCAAATAAAGAGCATCGGTATGAAAAACAGAGTAAATGGATCAACTACACTTACCCCATTCACGAGCTAATTTCTTGGACTTGTCAACCAATGTATAGCCTAAGCCCTTTTTCTGAAGCTCCTTGGCAACACAGACATTGCTTAGGTATGCTCTTGTCTGGATGTCTTCATTTACCTATTGGCAATCAATCATGGAACAACATTTTCATTCAGTGAAGCAGTAGAACAAATTTGAGCATTTTGCACAATATCTATGCTTAGAAAAAAATTTATCTTGGCAGCCAACAAGGCTTTCCAAATGATCAAATAAAAGTGGGAGTGGCACTGAAAAGTTATGTCAAGAAAAAGTTAGGTGTAGTGAGTTTATCTTTATTGCCAAAAACAACCAAGAGATGACCAAAGAAAGTCCAACAATACCAATCACCGGTTTACAGATGGCTCTTGCTGTCAACCTAAGAGAAAGGTGTTTTTCTGGTTGGCTTTAAAAGATCGACTCAGTACAAGAGAACTTTTGAAAAGGAAAAATATGGCCTTGGAAAGTTATAATTGTGTTCTCTGTCACCTAAATGTTGAAGAATCTTTGCATCATCTCTTTTTCCATTGTCCTTTTTCTATGTCCTGTTGGAATTTGCTAGGTCTGGCCCATCTAATTCAGGATGATATTTTTGGACTCCTTACCTCTGTTTAAGATGCAGATTCATAATCCCATCTTCATGGAAATAATCATAGCAATGTTCTGGGATATTTGGTCAGCTCGCAATGACCTCATTTTCAGACAAATCCAGCATTCTTTGGCTTCATGCAAGATTGTCTTCAAGCAAGAGTTAGCTCGAGTTAAGCTTAGAGCTAAGGCAGATTTCAAACTCTTAATAGATTCATGGCTAGACAGCTTTGTGTAATCTTTCTGATTTTCTTTATTAGTTTTTTTGGTTTCCTGATCTGTTTGTACAGAACCTTTTACTTTATGTTAATAAAAGACCAGTAGGGGGCTTCAACCCCCTCCTGTTTGCCTCAAAAAACCAATCATAACTATCAAAAAATATGTTTTGACCATCAGTATTCTGCAATAGCATAGAAAAAAGGAAGCAACAGTCGTACCCCAGGCCTCTTTCCAGTCAATTCATCTGGTAGCCAAAGACACTGATTAAGGTCTAAACTACCAACTACTACTCTCTCTTCTCCATCCTCCACAAACTGCATGTATAGCCAGCTAAAATGACATCAACTTTAGAGTCAAATCCTTGTATAAAGGAGCATCCATATTTACTTTATTGGAAATAACATAAATGGCAACTGAAAAGAGGGCAGAATGTAAGGAAAAAGATACGAGATTGCATTATGAACGGTATATTTTATCTAAATGAACAAATAGCAAATACTGTACCATTGCAGCAAAAGTTGGCATATTAGTTTCTGTTGTTCTTTTACTCCAAAAATAAATGACCATAAAAATGAATTACTCTCTGCAGTCATAAAAGCATGTTGTTTATGATTTAGTAAAACCTTAAATACTACAAACATCAGTAAGACAATAGCTTTCAAATTATTTAGTTTAGAAGCATGTAAGATTATGTTTGTCAAAGATATACAGCAAACAGGTGCAAGCTCAAATGTGAAAGTATTTTTGAACGGGGGAGTACATAGGAAATCTATAGGCCAACATAAGTATTTACACGTTTCTTCTTATTATCAAGGCTTCAATGAACATAGAACATATATAAATGACTTAAAAAGATTTTGTCTACCAATTTCATACAATCGAGTTGGGTGAAATGGAAAAGAACAGTGCCAAAGAAACGAAAACTGTGAGGAAATACAATCTGTACCTTGCACGTAGAACAAAGTTCCTCAGCTGACATTAATGATGGGGACAGTGGAACAGTCCCGTTTATGCAAGAAACTCTTTGAAAATTTATCATATTCCCAGAAATTCTATCCTGTAATGCTTCAAACTCCCTATCTGCAAGAGCCTTTCTGTAATCCTAACAGAACTTAACAACATTGAGTAAAATTTAAGTCATTAATGGACCGATACAATCTTACAATGATGGAGTACTGCAATCAGACAAAAAGAAGCAGAAAATTGCATGGAAAGTGAATAAGGAACTAGTAAGAACTAAACAGGTATTTACATCCTGCAAAATACGGTATTTTTTTTATAAAGGAAGGATTTTATTAATTCACGATCATTACATCGAGTTGATACAATAATCATGAACTCACTTCCGGCCTCTGCATAAAAGCACACAGCCTAAACAAAATAACAATAAGGTATTGAAGTCATGATTCAGTCTAATAATATTGTATTGTTTTCAACAAGAAAACTTGTTTCAGCTAAAAACCAAAATAGACCTGACCAGAGGAGTGTGATTTCCAGAAAAGAAACTATCTATTAGTGAGACACACTCTCAATTATAATCCCTTTCTTTTCCCAAATAGTGTTGGTTAACCTCAACAGTAAATTTGTCTCTTTAAAACAACAATGTGATACACAGCAAGATTGGGATGAAGGATCAGTCAGTTAACAACATAATAAAGCTTGGTGCAGTTCATCACAGAAAAACCAATTATCTACTTAGCTTTATAGTATTCTATTGTGAACTTGTGATGCTCCATTGCATCACCAGAGACCAGTGTATTTACATTTCTTTACTGTTTTGGTTGAAGTCCAGGTGCGATGAAGACGTCATAACTGCGCGTGTTACAAGCACCAGTCTGTCCTGCCGGCATGGATATTACCTCCATCAGCATTACGTTGGAAATGGTTTCAAGCACCGGTCCGTCCTATTGCAAGTTGGCGCCACCAATCTCAATGGCATCTTAGAGATCATGCATCTGGAGCTTCACCTTCATCAAAAAGAACCACTCATTTCAGTTTTCGTTCGTGACCATTGGTACTTTGCTAAGCCTCTGACCTCCTTCACCACACGGTGTATCACTAGCCTGAGGTTCATCATGCTCCCATTGTGGGCACTAGAGCTCGGTGGAAAGGAGCTGAGGTGGCGTCGTCTGACCTCAGGGCATGAGGACTACGTCTAGCGCCTACCAGAATTCGTGGAGAGTTTGAGAACACACACGATTTAAGTAGCGAACGTGGTAGTTTTGGTGTTGCACTATCAGATTCAGAGCAGCTTTTCTGATTGTATTTGTTTGCCCAGTCTAAACCTACCTTTTCATCAATATAATCCGCAGCTATCCTAGTTGGTTTTTTTCATTTAAACGAAAAACAATGCTAATTGCAGCAGCTAATCTCGTGTCGCTACACACTACCTCACAGTTCCCTTAACGTTTTCTTTAGTCTTTTTCTGCAACAACTGAGTAATCCAAGTGCAACCACCACTTGATCTTTTTGGCACTTAGATATAAAATAGAGGGCTCAGATTGAATCTATCTCTCTCCACCTTATCTTCTTCCTCCTCCTTCCACCGCCCGCGCTGCGCTCCCACACACAACCCTGACCTCGACATGCCACTTGCCCCCACCATCTCCTCCCCGCCTGGGACACGGCGGATTCTATACCGCCGGATCTACCGCCAACTACCACAGCCTGGCCCTAAATCCATCGGATGTGCCTCCTCCTCATCTTCCTCTTCATCTCGGGCCGAGCTCCTCTGCCGGCACCGCCTCCCTGCCCGATCACGGCGGATCCTCCACCTCCGGATCCAACACCAACCACCATGGCCTGGCCCTAAATCCATCGGATGTGCCTCCTCCTCATCTTCCTCTTCATCTCGGGACAAGCTCCCCGGCCAGCACCGCCTCTTGCCAAGCTTTGGTGCCCCACCGCATCCGCCGCCATCGCCGACCACCGCGATGCTAACCCGGTGGAGGTTGCCGGGCTGTCTCATTGCACCCCTGTCCTGCCCCCGCTCAACCGCCTCCCCCCTTTCCACCTTTGCTGTCGCCAACGGCGCCACCGCTGCCTCACCCCAAGCCACACCCACACCCGCCGCCACCATCGGGCCAGCCTCCTCCCCAAAGCAATCCTTGTAAGCCCGCCAGATTCACGTAAGTCCCCGAATCCCGAACCTAACCCTAACCTTGCCATAGTTAGGAAAGAAGACAACGTGTCATTCTTGGATTGGGCATAAAATTTCGAATTGAGAGGAAGCCTTGAATCGGTGAAGTTTAGCTTTACTCTTTCTTTAACAAAACTTCAATTAAGATTAGGAAGTGCTCCGCATGCTCGTTCATAACTTGCGGCTAGAAACGAAAGTGCATTGTCAGTATTGTGGCAATGTGATCATGCGCACGACACAACAAAAGCGGTAGTCCAAAGCAAATGTAAAACGCCTCGATGACGTGACAAGAGTATCGCAACATAACTTCATGTAAACTGAAACTTACGAATCACACACCAATTTACAACACCCGAGGTGAATACTTCACGAAATTCTTCCAAACTAAGAACAGATCACACAATTGGATTCATTTAACCTACCGAACACTTAAAGGGCTAATCAATCGAGTCGCCCGGTTCCTTCACCCTTCCCGCCTAAGAAATCATAGAACCAAGAACAGCCTCGCGATCCAATCCCAATCGACAAAGACGCCGTAAAACAGATGAGAAGAAGGATCAATCACCTCGGTTCGGACGGAGTCGACAACAGATCAGAGAAGGTGCGGACGCGAGGCGAGGCGGCGGCGCGGAGCTCGTCAAGCGTGACGAACTCCCCGCGACGGCCACCGCCACGGACCGCCACGCTTCAGCAAAGACGGCGCCATCGCTGGCCGAGAGGCGGCGGAGGCGGCGGCGCGGCGCGCTGCACCGGAGGCGCGGCACGACGGCGAGGTGTCATGCCTGGCGACATACAGGAGTAGGAAGCCGTGTCATGTAAGTAGTAGGCGTAAAAGTCTGTTTACGTTTCCATTGAGACACTGTCGTGTGGGCCAGGACGGCCAGTCTTGTAAGAGCACATAAGTGCCGAACCGTTCTCTGTACCGAGACATTGAATCATCAGAAATCAAAACAGCCAAGGCAGAGGGGTTTACCCTGCTGGCGTTCTCGTCACTGATATTCCTCTTGCGTGCTCACGTCGACGGCGACCGCCGGCGGCCAGGGGTGTGACAAGTGGTATCAGAGACAACCTATCCTCGGCGTGGGTGACGAGCGCAACGCTCTTCCTCATTGCTTCCTACCCGCAACTCCGACGAATCCAGTGGCGGATCCAGTGGTCCGACGCCCTACCACCACCCAACCTCCACCATCACCGCAGCACGCTGTCGGCTCGCAGTCCGCTCCTCCCTCTCAGGTACCGTCTCGATTCCGTCACTTTGATCTACAGCTCGTAATTCCGGTGGGCAGGTTGATCTCAGTCACACCCGTGTGGTGTTCGACGCGAGGTCCCAGAGGTCCCTCCTTTGGGTTGAGTTGGGTCAGTGACGGTTTTTTGTGCGGCTACCTTGCCCTTCCCATCTCCACCACTCCAGCACTCCATTCCCTTCCACCAAATCCTTCCCTTCCTCCGGTTTCACCGCGTTCATTCGGATTTTGCCCATCGGTCACCACGGCTCCACTTAAACCATCGAAGCAGACCCAGATTATGTTGGACACCATGGCCAGAAGCGCGGACGATGAGAAGCAATTCATGGATCAGGTCATGGAGCAATTCGATCTGTTGTTTACCAGAGTCAATGACATTGGAGAACTTCAGCAGCAGATGAAAGTCCAGATGGATATCAGGGGGGCAGCAATGGATAATTACTCTGCTGAACAACACATGATAGCCCAACAAGTCAAAGCCAATGGCGCAGCAGTGGCACAGCTGACGATGAGGCAGTTTGACAATGAGGCTGCATATGATGATGAGGATAGGGTATCCATGCTGTTCGAGGAGAAGGCATCATTTCAAAATGTTTTTGCCAAGGACAAAGGAACTGTTAAGGCAGAAACTTCTAAGGTCAGGAGACCCCAGCCAACAAGTGGCAGAAGAGACACATTGCCCAGCCAAGCTATGCCCAAAATGCAATTTCCCAAATTTGATGGTACAGACCCCAAGATATGGAAAGATAATTGTCAGAGTTATTTTGAGCTATACCAGTTGCCAGAGGGCATGTGGATTACAGCTGCTCATTTGCATTTTGAGGGTAATGCTGCTAAGTGGTACCAAGCTTACAAACTCAACCATACTTTCAGGGATTGGGATCATTTTTGTGCTGTGGTAGAAGAGGAGTTTGGAGCTGATGACTATCGGACAGCAATGAATGACTTATTGGACCTCAAGCAGACAGGGACAGTGGCTGAATACACCACCCACTTCCAAGCCTTGCAATTCGCAGTCACCATGCACAATCCTCATTATGATGACATGTTTTTCACACCTCATTACATCAGGGGACTCAAGGAAGAAATCAGAGGGACAGTGGAGAGTCAAATGCCACCCACAGTGCATAAAGCTTCACTCATTGCTAAGATTCAGCAAGGAGTGCATGACAGAAGCAAGGCTAGATATCAACGAAATGTCACTCAACCAAAACCATACATGCCACCAAGACTTGAAACCAAGCAAGCACCTCAACCCACTTCTCTTTGGAAGGATAGGCAGTTAAGGGACTACAGGAAGGCAAATGGCCTTTGTTTCAATTGTGGGGATAAATTTGTCCCTGGTCACCTAGAAGTGTGTCCTAAGAGAAACAAGCCTCAAGCCAATGCATTGGTTATTAATGACCTTGACCGGGAGCTTTCTGATGAGGTCCTCAACCAACTGGCGACTGAAGACACACTTCATGAGGAATTCTGCCAGTTGTCACTCCATGCTATTTCTAGTGTGGACAACACCAACTGTCTCAAGCTGAAAGCAAGAGTCCAGGATAAGGTGATGCTCATACTTGTTGACAGTGGTAGCTCACATAGCTTCATTAGCTCTCAGTTTGTTGCTTTGGCCAAGCTACCTACAGTCCCCACTCAAGATAAAACAGTGAAGCTAGCAAATGGTGAATGGATGATTACCAACAGGAAGGTACAAGGATTGTCCTGGTATTGCCAAGGCCATACACTGTCTACTGATATGGTAGTCTTGGATATGCACCCATATGATGCCATCCTTGGTTTTGATTGGCTACAATCCAATAGCCCCATGCAGTGTGACTGGCAACACAAAAGTCTAGAGTTTTGCATCCAGGGCAAACCTGTCAAGTTGAAAGGAATCACAGCACCTCCTCTACAACTACAGTCCATATCAGCCACTAAGGTATTTAACTCTACCATAGGCAATGACATCTGGGCTTTTGTTCTTCTGGACTATGTACCAGCACCCAATCCAAACACAACTAATGACACTGCCCCACCATCTGACATTCTTGCCATTCTTTCAACCTATAGTGATGTGTTCACTGATCCCAAAACCTTACCACCACGAAGAGCCTATGACCATACCATCCCACTTTTGCCTGGATCTATTCCAATCAATTCTAAACCCTACCACTATTCCCCATTACACAAAACTGAGATAGAGAGACAAGTCCAGGAGCTTTTGCAAGCTGGCTTGATAGCTCATAGCCATAGCCCTTTTGCTTCCCCAGTCCTTTTGGTCAAAAAGAAGGATGGCACCTGGAGATTTTGTGTAGACTATAGAAAATTGAATGACATCACAATCAAAAACAGATTCCCCATGCCAGTCATTGAAGAAATCTTAGATGAATTACATGGAGCTAAGTTTTTCACCAAGCTTGATATGAGGTCAGGATATCATCAAGTGAGAATGCATCCAGAGGATGAGTACAAAACTGCATTTAAAACTCATCACGGCCACTATCAATTCAAGGTGATGCCATTTGGACTTACAAATGCCCCTGCTACTTTTCAGTGCATCATGAACCAAGTTTTGCAGCCCTTTCTCAGGAAGTTTGTCTTGGTCTTCTTAGATGACATCCTAATTTTTAGTGCCACTATGGAAGACCACAAACACCATTTGCAGCAAGTTTTAGCTCAGTTGAGACAACACAAACTATTCCTCAAAGAGAGCAAATGTTCTTTTGCACAGTCCAGTCTGGAGTACTTAGGACACATTATCTCAGCAGCAGGGGTATCCACAGATCCAAACAAGATCTCAGCTATGCTCCACTGGCCAGCTCCTACTTCTTTCACAGAATTGAGAGCCTTCCTGGGTCTTACAGGCTACTACAGACGATTTGTAAAAGGTTATGGAGTCCTCACCAAACCACTGACCAACTTGCTGAGACTCAAACAGTTTTCTTGGTCCCCTGAAGCCCAGTCAGCATTTGACAGTGTCAAAGTGGCCATGACAAGAACACCTGTACTGGCTTTGCCAAACTTCCAAGAACCGTTTACAATTGAAACAGATGCTTGTCAGGATGGCATTGGAGCTGTGTTGATGCAGCAAGGTCAACCCATTGCTTATCTTAGCAAAGCCTTGGGAGAAAAACATAGAGCATTGTCCATATATGAAAAGGAGTTCTTGGCACTGATCATGGCAGTGGAAAGATGGAGAGCTTATTTACAAAGGCAAGAATTTATCATACTGACGGATCACAAATCCCTAGCCTATCTCAATGAACAGAATTTACACTCTGAGATGCAGCGGAAAGCCATGACAAGGCTCATGGGACTGCATTTCAAAATTCTCTACAGACAAGGCAAAGAAAATGTGGCTGCTGATGCCCTCTCTAGAGTAGCCCATCTAATGTCATTGCAAGCTGTGTCTTCAGTGCAACCTGCTTGGATACAGGAAGTTCTTAATTCTTATACCACAGACCCTCAAGCCCAGCAACTCTTGACAAGGTTAGCCATCTCTAGTCCAGATTCTCATGGTTACAGTCTAGACAGAGGCTTGATCAGGCAACATGGTAAAGTCTGGATTGCTCAAAATGCAGCACTTCAAACCAAAATCATTGCTGCATGTCATTCCAGTGCTCTTGGAGGACACTCAGGTATTGCTGCTACATACCACAGACTGAAAAGGCACTTTGCTTGGAAAGGTATGAAACAGGATGTGGAATCACTTATCAAACAGTGCTCCGTCTGTCAGCAGTCCAAACACTCCAACAATCATCCCTTGGGTTTACTTCAGCCCCTACCAATTCCAGAAGGTGTATGGAGGGATTTGTCCATGGACTTTATAGAAGGATTACCCAAATCTCAGGGCTTCAGTGTCATCTTGGTGGTGGTCGACAGACTTACTAAGTTTGCCCATTTTCTGCCAGTCAAACATCCATACACGGCAGCAACTATTGCCCAGCTTTTCATGGACAATGTAGTCAAGTTACATGGATTACCAAGTACTATAGTCACTGACCGGGACACTGTCTTTCTCAGTCAGTTTTGGAAAGAGCTGTTTAAGCTGTATAAGGTCAATCTCCAGCTAAGCACGGCCTACCATCCCCAAACAGATGGCCAGACCGAAAGGGTCAACCAATGCTTGGAAATGTATCTCCGGTGTTCTGTGCAAGACTCCCCAAAAGCCTGGGCTCAGTGGCTGTCATTAGCTGAACTGTGGTACAATTCCTCATATCACACTGCACTGGGATGCTCCCCTTTTAAGGCTCTGTACGGTTACGAACCTAATGTGGGGGCAGTTCCTAACGTCCCAACTTCAACATCCAGTACTGTCGCTGAGATCATTCAAAACAGAGAGTTGCACTTACAGGCCCTCAAGACACATCTAGCCAAAGCACAAAACCGTATGAAGTTGCTGGCCGATCAGAAGAGGAAAGATTATCAATTCTCTATTGGCGATCAAGTGCTGCTGAAACTCCAGCCTTACACCCAATCCTCTGTGGCTAACAGACCCTTCCCAAAACTAGCCTACAAGTACTTTGGACCATATACAGTGAAGGAACGCATTGGAAATGTGGCCTATCGACTTGAATTGCCAGCAGGATCTTTAATTCATCCTGTTTTTCACATTTCTCAACTAAAGCATTTCATTGCAGACTATACTCCTGTGTATGATACACTTCCAGTCACTACTGACTTGGAAGCTGCAGCGGCCACACCTGAAGCAATACTGGAGCGCCGGTTGGTCAAGAAAGGCAACACGGCGATTCCTCAAGTCAAGGTCACCTGGACAGGCCTACCATCATCAGCTACAACTTGGGAAGATTACCATGTGCTCAAAAAGAGGTTTCCAGATGCGCCGGCTTGGGGACAAGCGGCAACTCAAGGGGGGGAAGATGTCATGCCTGGCGACATACAGGAGTAGGAAGCCGTGTCATGTAAGTAGTAGGCGTAAAAGTCTGTTTACGTTTCCATTGAGACACTGTCGTGTGGGCCAGGATGGCCAGTCTTGTAAGAGCACATAAGTGCCGAACCGTTCTCTGTACCGAGACATTGAATCATCAGAAATCAAAACAGCCAAGGCAGAGGGGTTTACCCTGCTGGCGTTCTCGTCACTGATATTCCTCTTGCGTGCTCACGTCGACGGCGACCGCCGGCGGCCAGGGGTGTGACACGAGGCGGTCCCGCGGGCCGCGGAGCTGGGCGGCCGGAGGAGGCACGGGCGGGAGCAGCCGCGACGCCGACGCCATCGGTGGTTTTCGGTTTGATTCGGGTGGTTGGGAGGCGGAGGCGTCTCCGCCACAGCTGCCCGACTGGCTTGGCTTATGCTAACCGTCACTGCGTTGTGCACGTCTGTTGCAGTGTTGCTGCAGTAGCTTTGCCCGTCAAAAATAGTCGCAAAATTAGTGAACTCCAGTTTTTTATTTTATACTTTGGCAAAGACTTAGAACACTGCTAACGCTCGGACGTCGATGCGGTTGTAGTTAATTTCTCCTTTGTTTCGCGTGTCCGCGCCGCCCAGACATCGCTCGACCGCGTCTGCATCACCCGCACCCCCGTAGAGACCGCACGCTCCCCCTCCTGCTTTCCAGGTGCATCCTATGTACAACACCCGATCTACTTTTGAAACATCCAGATGCAACATTTATAACATATAAAAAAGGCAGATGAAACATTCGAAACATGCATTTGAAACACTTGCAAAAACAATTTAAAACAATTGCAAATATACGCAACATCCAGATAAAACATTTGCAACATATGTTTGAAACGTACGAAACATCCAGACAAACATGCTTGCAACATACATTTGAAAAAACAAATGAAACGTTAGGGACAAACGCTTGCAACATACATGTACAATAATTACAACATATGGAACATTTCGATCTACTTTTGAAACATCCATGTGAAACACTTGAAACATACCTCTAAAATATCTGAAACATTCCAAATGTACACTTGCAACATGCATCATATCCCGGTGCGGCCTTATCTGCCGTCTGCATCGGGGCGCTACAGCCGTAGCAGGAGACGAAGCCAGAGGGCTTCTGCGCCAAGGCTGACGCTTCTCCTTGCGCTGGCAGCACCTGTCGGCGTCGTCGGGCGAAGCGGGCAGCGGAGCAGGAGCAACGGCAGGAGTAGCAGGACGAGCTCGCGGAGCAGCGGCAGAAGCAGCAGCAGGAGGAGCAAGGCGGGCGACGGGGGTGGGAGATGGATGAATTGATTAGACATTTCGGAGCGGACGATAAATGAATTGACTGTATATATTAAATAAAGGTAGTGTCACATGGCCCCACGCCGCGTCCGTCCAATACTAGAGTAAAGAGTATGATGATCGGATCCAAGAATTACCGAAAGACTTAGGGCTGTTTGGTATAGCTCAACTTTGGCCGCATTTGGCTGGACTGGCCAGCGCACTCACGAACACTGTTCACGTGAACATTATTTTCAGGCAGAACAATATTTTTCCCTCACAATAATCAGCCAGAACAGTATTTTGGTTTATTTTTCAATCCTGCCGAACAGCCCTTTACTGGTGAGTCAATTTTTCTTGATTTTGGCGCGAAAAGCAACTCGGCTTGGTGAACTGTTCGATAAAAACAGCTTGTACTTGTATGCAAATTAGCGAAGTATTCATAATATCCTTCTATTTTCTCTTTTTATTTTCTTTTTCTTCATTTTTTTCCTTACTTATTTTACCTTTCCCTTTTCTCTCTCCACGTTCTCCATCCCAGCACGGAAGCTTATCTTCTCCATCCCAACAGAAGAGCGGATGAGGCGGCGGGAGCGACAGCAGCGGCGGCGACGGCGGTCTGATACGGGAGCGACAGCGCTCGGCTCCGCGTCGAGCCTCCACTTCCTCACCGATGCAGCACGCGGCCGAGCTCCACCTCGTCGTTGCGGCCAGCGCCCGTGCTCCTGCTCGCCGTCCTACTCATACCCGCCCGGCCTGGCAAAAGGGTCTGGGCCCACTCACTGTCAGACGAAGCACGAGTAAGCCACTATTTTGGACTTTACCTCACGCTGCTCGCTTGTCTCACCATGTTTACAGGAGCTTCGTGTGTGAAGTGCTTCCATTTCCATCCGTTTGGCAGGGCCGATGTGGAGCCGATCCGTATGTCTATTTGGTGCTGGTCGGGGCGTCGTTCACGGCTGCCGTGCGATGGCATCTACGTCCACTTGGCGTCCATCGGGCAGGGGGGCGCACGCGCACGTCGCTGCACCCATCGTCCACCCAATTTATGATGTACTAGTCCATGGCACGCCAGCAAATTACCTGATTAAGGAGTAGAGAAAAAATATATTTAATCTTTGCATGAAAACAATATTGGGTGTCTAATGTAGATATGTCAAGCATAGAAACGAAAGATTGGAGCACAATAATTAGCATACCTTGAGCCTCATCATACACCTGCAAGCGGAACTGTACGTATCATAAATAGGAAATTATCAATAGGATAACAGCCATCAGCCTGTTCGTTTCGTCGTAAACGATCGTGGATTATTTACTGCTGGCTGGTTTGGTGTGAGAGAAAAATATTGTTCCAGCTTATAATCCACGATCGTATATGAGCAAACGAACAGGCTCATGTCGTGTTCTAAGTGATCAGGCACGCTATTTTCAATAGAGAGAGATATGTAAAAATAATTTGGAAATTAGCATATCCACCTTGTAAGCTACTCTCTCTATTGCAAATTATAAGACGTTTTTGCTTTTTAGATACATAGATAGTAGATACATGACAAAAGTAATTTATGTAGAAAGGACAAAATGTCTGCATGTTTGTAACTCAAATATCAATTAAGCTAAAGCGAAATAATTAACATGACACTGACCACATCACAAGCAGCCCAGGTTGCAATGCAGTGCTTCATAACAGGAACAGCTTTTCCTTTAGCGATAAAGAATTGGCCTTGTAAAAAAATAGTGTTAAAGAACTCGATAAATAAGCAGTGAATTTTGGGAGGGCATTCTTCCAATTTGGGGTAGCCTTCATAACTTCTGCATGTATAGGCATTTTCCCGGAGCCTGCTCAGCCACCTAAGTGGTGGATGAGGAGCAGACGATACACACACACATAGATAAATAAATAGATAAATATGTGTGCGGTTTTAGCTCCCCTCTCACAGACAGAACTACTCAAATAATTTAGAACAGAGGGGGTAATATGTCTGCCAATGAGCTAAGCTCAAGCTAGCCTGTCTACCACGGATCACGTGATCCATCACAGTGGTCAAGCAGTGTTGGACGGGAAGTGCATTAAGATCTCCATTCTTTGTGCAAACAATGGTAATCATCAGGGCTGTGCATTAGAATAGCCTCCATGAAAAATAAATCAATCATCTAGATGTATTCAAAACCAAAATCTAACATGATTGAACTCGAATCCCCCAAAACCGAAGAGGAAAAGGGACAGAGGCGGGAAGAGGACGAGGGGAGGGAGAGGAATGGAGCCTCAGCATTAAGTATCGGGAGTGGAGGAGCGGAAAAAGATAAGCGAAAGAGGACGAACAGGGAGAGCAGCGGCGGTGGGTACCGGAGATGGCGTGGAAGCGGTAACCCTAGCGCTCCCGCGCGTGTCGCTGTCCGCGACCGAGGCGGACAGAGGGGCCCAGAAGGCGACGGATCCGGCCCACCAGGCGACAGATCCGGCCACCCAGCAGACGGATCCGTCCAAGGACGGGGATTGACCAGAGCGAGATCCATCCACGCCGCTGCGACGACGCGCCGGGGGGGTGGGTGCTCGCCTTGCACCCGCTCCCAACGCCGAGTCCTGCCCGCACGGGTGCGCCGCGCTGGCACCGCACCAGCGGACACCGGCAGCCGCCGGGTCCTGCCTATGCTGGTGCGGAGCCGCATCGAGGGCGCCCTCGGCTCACACTAAAGGTAAAACGAAACGGCGCGAGCATGGAAATTAGCAGGTATGGGAAAGAGCCAGGGACGGGAAAGAGGATCAGCAGGGAAGAACAAGGACAGCCCCTGGAACCTTCCGGAGAGGACGCACCACCGCAGCCGTGCAGCCGCCCAGAGGTCGCAGACGACGGAGCAGCCTTGGGCCCCCAAGGACGCAGTGGACGGGCCCCTTTGACAGAGCGGAGTCGCCGATGCCGAGATTGGCGGGGGCTCCTTCCCGTGCGAGGCCACGGAGGAGCATAGCCGGCGAATGGAGGCCAGCGCAGGCGGAGGCGGACGGCAGAGCGGCAGGGCCACGAAAGCGATGGAGTTAGGGTTTGGCTGGCTGCAACAGCGGGGTCCACAGTGGCAAGGCAGGCCCCCCCGCCATGGCAGGGTGGCCCGTACTGAGCCGGATCCGCCTTGCGGGAGGCGCCGCCGGGCAGGCGCAGGGCGGTGGTGGCTGCGGCCGCGGCCGTCAGCGCGACTGGGACGGAGAGGGAGAGCGGGAGGGAGCGGACGAGAGCGAGAGGGAGCGACGAAGAGAGAGGAAGAAAGGGGGAGAAGCCGGGAAGGGGGATCGGAAGCGGCTGTATATATTTGGTGGGCTGGCTCCGAAGTAGAATCCGGACAACAGCAGAGGGAAGCACGGAAAAGAGAAGAAGCAGGCCCAGAATCTGCTCCCGGCAAAATCCGTTTCAAGCAACGGTGGCCATCCGATGGAAGATCCGACAGACGAGGGAATTTCGGGCGACGTGGCCATGCTGGTTGGCGGCTAAACCTTCCTGCTTTGATATATAGAAACTACTCCTCTTCAGATGCAAGAGGTGTTTGTTGTTTCTACTCTACAAATACAACCTACCTAATTACACGATTTTTTCCCACCATAGACGAATCAAATTTCATTACCGAAAAGCAAAGAAATTACAAAAGTTTAACGATCCAAAGTCTCGGTTACAAGAATTAGTGGATGGTTACTCTCGGCATCCTTCTACTGTTAAGCTCTTAGCTACATTGCCAGTATAAGTAGTGGAGAAGATTAGTCTACATAATGGTGTCATCAAATTCAAATATGAAAGTAGAATCCAGGTAGAGGGTAATACCTCAGTTCAAAGTAAAATCCTGCACTCTAAATTTGCAAGTGAAAATTGATTTATAAGGGCAGGTCATGTAAGGTTGCCGCTAGCTAGCGTAAATAGATTTGTATTGGCGGATAATTTTTTACGCCGGGGTAGAAATGCACTATTTTCACTGGCCTTTTACACTGGCGGTTCTGTTTTTTATTAGTGTAATACACATGTTGTTCGCAAACTTCAATGCCCAATAACCTATATACCACACAATTCATGCAATGTACTAGTACTCACACTTAGTAAATAATAAAGCACCCATCCTAGGCACAGCTGCTGTTACAAAATACATACATACATACATACATACATATCATATATGGACGTGTTCGTATATGTGGCAGAAACCACATCGTCCACAGCACATATAATGGATCACTCACACTCATCAGAGACGTACCAGTGGGCAGGAACAACTCTAACATGCGCACGCATGTGGTTCCGGAAGCAGGATGAGCTTCTCCTTTCGACGGACTGTCAATCCAAACACCTCTGTCATATCAATATCCTCTTCCTTCATGCCAATGGGCAGACCCCAGTCAAAACAGTAGACGAGGTTTGCCAACATAATGTCAACAGTAGCCAGGCCAAAGTTGAGGCCCGGGCAGATCCTCCGGCCAGCCCCGAACGGCACGAACTGGAAGTCGTTCCCCCTCAGGTCAATGGCCGCGGCGCTGGCAGCGTCCATGAACCTCTCCGGCACGAACTCCTCCGCGCTCTCCCAGGACTCCGGATCCCTACTGATGGCCCATGCGTTGATGATGACTCGTGTTCCCGAGGGGATTCTGTAGCCATCCACGTCACAGTCCACCATTGAGAGGTGAGGAAGCAGGAGTGGTACCGGTGGGTGCAACCTCAGCGTCTCTTTCACCACGGCTCTTAGATATGGCATGCTAGCTAGGTTATCTTGCTCAACCATCTCTTGTCCTTTGGGTGTGTTCTTCCGCACCTCGGCTTGTAGCTTGCTCATGAGCTGAGGGTGGCGCATAAGCTCCGCCATGGCGAGTTCTAGAACTAGTGATGAAGTCTCTGTGCCCGCAGAAAACATGTCCTGAATTTCCAAAACGTTATTATATATTCTCTTTTTTATATAAATTAAACAAATGGAAATTATTGGGAAATATATATATATATATATAATTTCCTAACCATCAAGATGGCCTTGAGATGATCTCTAGTGATACCATACTCTTGCTGAACTGAGAGCAACACATCGATGAAGTCACTCTCTTCTTGATCAACACCACCACCACCACCATGCCCATGCTCAGATCTTCTTCGTCTCTCGTGGTCGCTTACTATCGTTTCAAGTAAATCGTCCCATGTTTTGTGTGCCTCGTCGGCCTTGTTGCTTACAAACCACCTGGTGAGCAAACCTAACACGTTCGCTAGCCCTGGGAAGTTGTCTTCGAGGCTGAACCCTCCAAACAGAATAGTATTCAGCTGGATCAGCTCTCGGAAGACCTTGTTCCGCCCTTCCGCCCTGAAGAACTTTCCTGACACGGCACGACACACGATATCGTTGGCGAACGTGTTCATCATTTCGCTGATGTCCACCTCCTTGCTCGCAGCTGCCGCCTCCTGGATCTTCTTGATCACTAGGCGCACCTATGCACGGATGAGGATATTCATGTTAGACGTAAGGTCTGAGCTATCCACCGTACCTATGGACACACATATATAAATAATAATAGCCCGGTCTTTGTTATAAAGGTCTGATCTCTATTTTTAATAAAGCTTCCTTCATCTAAAAAAACTCGTGTTGAATATTACCTCCTCTTGGCGGGAGAGCCGGTAGGAGTTCACCTTCTTGACAGTGAAGAGGTGCGTGGTAACGAGCCTCCTAAGCTGACGCCAATGATCGCCGTAGGGGGAGAAGCCAATATCAGATGACCCATACAGGAGGGTATTGGAGATCTTGGAAGCCGTAGGGGCGAAGGCGTGGTCATGTGTTTGCATGATCAGCCGAGCCGCGCGCGAGGACGACACGACGAGGTTTGGGACGGTGCCGAAGCGGAGGAGCATGAGGCCGCCGTGCTTTGCGGCCAGGCTGCGGAGCGAGACGTGCGGGAGGTCGCCGACGAGGTGCAGGTGGCCTATGATGGGCAGGCCAGGAGGCGAAGGAGGCGGGATATGCTTCGGTCGTCGCTGCTGTTTTTCGTTGCTGCCACGACGGCTTCGGGAGGCGAGGTGCAGCAGTAGCATTAGGACGAGAGGGACGAGCAGTAGTAGCCGTTGCGCTAGAGATGCTTGCAGGAGCTGGTATACTACATTCACATGACCCATGGTTACGTTCCTAGCTCCAAATTGTTCTGGTTTAGTACTAGATTCGATCTGGTGTTTCTGGCTAAAAAGGATAGCCTTGGGCTGCTATATATAGAACTGCGTGGGGTGCTTTTACATTTGCATGCCATGCTCTCTTTGGCTGCCCATCATTTTCCTTGAACAGGGCAGCATGAATGATTGAGCTGATTACAACCGTTCGTTTTCGAGAAACTGTTCTAGAGATTAAAAAAACAAATTAGGGAGATGGTTTAAGAGATTCATTAAGTTAAACAAATACTATATACTACTATAGAAACTGATAGATCTTACAGCCGAGCATTGCGGGTCCAAATGAAACTAGCAAATAAAACAAAAACGCTGCAATACCGTACCTGACATGACTACTACTAGTAGTTAGTAAAGCCTCTTTGGCACGGCTCATCCAAAATGGCTTTACCGGTGAAGCTAAAGCCGATGAAGCCAGAAAAACTGGCTTTTCCCGGCTTATAGTCCATTTTAACCCCGGCTTACAAAACAGCTTCACGCTACAGTACTTCGATTTGCGCAAAATAGATGAAGCCGAAGCCGGCATAAGCCATGCCAAAGAGACCCTAGATATGACCACAAACTGACAGTAATAATAATAGATATGCAAGGCTATATCTCAGAGTGGTTGTTTCTCAAGAGTGCTCTGCTGAGAGTCCCTCATCCATATTTCATCCCCTACTCCTCAGGGTACTCCAACCAATCTCCTAAATTTTCCCTACTTTTACACTGTATTGCTATGGACCTTGTTTATTGGTCCCACTTGTCAGCTTTATGGAAGAGAGAAAGCAGGATGAGGGACTCATACATCTAGGAGTTTAGGAGAGAGAAATGAGGTTCCCTCATCCATCGGGGCTTGAATAGGGGTTCGGTTGGAGAGGTTTTTGATGTGTTTGAATTCTCAAAATAGGATGATGGCTCAAGTAAGAGTTTGGTTGGAGTTGCTCTTAGGCCCTCCCATCCGGGCTCCTAGTCATGGTCGCAAGCCCTCTTAGTTCTTACTGTGCGTCTATATTTCGTCCTTTTGTAAGCTCAGGCTCACCGATGTGTGTACTGTGATTGCTTTCTTTTTAATGAAATACTCCCTCCATCTTGAAATATAGAGCAATATGATTTCTAAAATTTATACTAAAACACAATGCATTCTATATATTATTCATGCTTAGACAGATAAATTTTGTTAAAAAGGAAACCATAATTTAAGGAGATACACCTCATTTGGCTTCAACCAATAGGGTACATGTGTCATTTGAGTAGGACAGAAGTAGTACATATAACAGCACGATTACGCAAAAATCATGAACTGCCACCGAAGATGCTGCCAACAGGTGTTAACAAAACTCGAGAGCGGTAGACATATATACCCAAATCCAGAGACGAGTTCAATAACTTCGTGTCGGTCTCGGTCCTTAATCTCTCACCTCCCGAGACATCTCTTTCTCCCAGCCTGACTCTATTGTCTTCCGTCCCTCAGCTCTCTTTGTTGGAAATAAAGATTTGTATGGTTTGAGATAGTTGGAGATGATGGAAACAAACTTTAGAGAGAAAGAATCTAGAGATAGAATAGGATTAGGCTTAGTACAACTTGGCTTGCAAGTGTCTCCCCCTTATGTACCTATAAATGCCCCCCTCCCAAGTCAATGTAATTAACATCAGATAAACAACATATCAATAGGGTTTCCTCTACCATATCCAATATTTTCCACCCTCTTATCAATTTTTTTAAAGATAAAATCGCATCTACTTATCCATTATTATAGATAATCTACGTAAACCTTGAATTTGCATCTAAATTACGATTTCTATCAAATCTACATTATCAATCTTTTTTATTTTTAAAAATTAATAATCATAAGCACATATATTTCTACATTATCCATTTATTTGATATTAACATATTAATATTTGGTTAAAGTAAACAAGCATATGGCATTATGAAGGTCAAGTATACATGCATATAGGAAGCATGTTGTATTCATTTTTAGGGGCTGTTCCGTTAAGAGAACCGTCTCTGAAAATGCTATTTTCAAGAACGGTTGCTTATGTCAACCGTCTCTGAAAATGAGTGATTTTCAGGGACGGTTTTATTAAGTCAACCGCCTCTGAAAATCAATTTTCAGAGGTGGTTGACTAAGTCAACCGTCTTTAAAAATAGCTGCAGCACAAATAAATTCATATCTTTTTTAAATAAAGTCGGATGAAGATAAAATTTATATCAAAATTGTAGAGCTCGACGAGATCTAAAACTTTCTAGTTGATAAAATTTTTGTTTGAGATCATTTAGGGTTCCAAATATATAAATTAAGTTATCACCAGAGTTCCACACTAGAGGATCTCAATGGTCGAATTCCAAAAGCTCAAAAACTAGCCATTACATTACTGATCACTTCGGTGAGAATTGCGGAGTGACAGTCCATGCACATTCCCGTGCAACAACCAGATGGTTCCCTTGACCACAATAAGAGACTACACATAAGGTTTTTGGAGCTCCTAGGTCTCTCTGGTGAGTTGCTTCGGTGCTCACTAGACATTTCCAGTGCCCCCGTTTGAAAAGCCCGCGTGTGTCAATCGGCACTGCTCCAAAACTTCAGCGCTACCTTTCCAGTGAGGACCAGAAGTTAATTAACGTGATCGCCTAGATGCTTGAGCCAACAAGCAGGCAATAAGAAACACTCCAGTACACCAACTCCGGTAGCCACTAGAGGTTTTCAGTGAGTGCAGAAATGCCTCACCGAGTGCAACCCTCAAACCATTTGTTAATTGTGCTAACTCCCAGCTGTGTCCAACGAGGTAGCAACAACTTAAGCATTGAGTTAGTATTTTTAAAACATTTTCCAAAGCATTTCTCTTGCTTCTCACCATGTCAGTAGGTCTAACGCATATGCAAGGTGAGTCCTCACCTTGTGGCACTAGATAACTATATTAGCTTTAGAGCTCCCCTCTTAATAGTACATCTAACTATCCTAAATCAAGCCATGTACTCTATTGCACCTTAGCTGGTGACAACCAAACTCTATATGCTATACCTTTGTCTTTCAGCTTTTGCTCTCCAATCCATCCACCTCCATCATCTGCTTCATCTATGTTGAGCACTTGATTACTTGGCCATCATCATCTCCACCACAGTTGCCACCTTGCTCAATACCTTTGTGTGGACTAACCTAGCTTCTCACTCAAGTAAAGTATTAGTCTGCTGGTTGTCACTTAATTACCAAAACCACTTTAGTCCACTTGTTGTCACTCAATTACCAAAGCAAACTAGGTACTTTCAAAGTGTAGGGATACCGACCATGACTTGAGTTCTTGTACGTGATTTACACTCATTGATGCATTCATTCCTAAGGTCCACATATTCTGAGTTCAGGTAAAGTATAATTTATTTGTCACTTATTTTAGTCTAGGAACTAAGCCGATATGGGTGTTTTTATTTTGCTTGGTTAATCTTCATTCATGCACATAGGCAAGTTGATCTTACTAATGTGTTAGCTGGATTTTCTTGAACATTTTCTTCATATGGTAAATAAGAAGAGAGTTTATGACTACATAATACTCCTCTAGCCTGAAATACAAGGATCCAGTTTTGTCCTAATTCAAATCACTAATAGAATCTACTGGTTTCAATAGAGTTTTTTGTTTTTCTTATAGGAAAGTTAAAGAAACTGTCGGCACGAAATTTCGTCCCGTGCCGGGGCACACGAGCAAGCCGGAAGGGTCCGTTCGATGGAGCTGGAGATCCGCCTAGCTTCAACGCAGGGATTATCGATCCTGTGCACTCCTCCCAAGACGTGTCAGTAATTTAAGGCGGAACATGCCAATGTTGCCAGACAGTCCCGAATGCGGCTCTGAGAGCCGATGTGGAAGGAAATCGACTAAACAACCAACTCCAGCATACTCATAAGAATAAATTAGTTAAAACTCATTGGGTTGTGGAAGAAAAATCGGTTATCATTCAGAATAAATATCGTTATTTAGATAAAAATTAGTCAATGGCAATAGGATGTCAACAATAATTAGTTTATGCTAAGCCAATGACTGCAAGTAACTGAATCACTTTTTATATAAAAGAAGTAGCTCATCATCATTTAACCATTTAATAGAGACAAATCTAATGAACATATTAGATCTCATCTATCGTTATGACCAGTGGGGCATGAGGCAGAATCATGCAGGCCATAGAAACAGCAATAAATTCGACGACCCTAACTTATTACTAATATTAGTGGGGCATGAGGCAGAATCATGCAGACCGTAATACAATAATAAGATCATGGGGCTAACACATCTTTCAACCTATCTTTACTTCAACGGTCTCGTGACGTGAACGGCATATGTGAAAGCACTCGATATCGGCTAAAATAGCCGATTCAGGCATAGCGCATAGTTAAGGTCATACCCTATCAGGAACAGATCTACCAAATAACGATCCCCACTCCACGGTGCTAATAGTGGGGTGTGAGGCAGAATCACATAGGCCGTGATAACTGGCCATGGAACGGTTCTCGTTACCCAATAGATCTATTCAAGACCAGACATGCCTTAACCGTACACTATGCACGATCAAGATTGACATAAAATAGCCGATAAAACATAACTCGTCATTTAAAGTGCACATTAGATCAATTTAGATTAATAAACGATGGGTTAAACAAGATATAAGGCCGATCTAGATCAATCCCAATCGGACAAAATGATATTGCTATAATTAAATAAATAATGAAAACAATAAGCAATATTGGTAAGTTAATGAATCTATACGAAGGACGCCACCCTTAGATAGAGCCGATAACTTGACCTTAATCTAGTTCGAGCAGTGGAGGTCGATCGGATCGATGCAGCCATACTTGAACTAAACAAGAGTCAATAACTGGCTTATATCAGAGTCGCAGTGGAGGTCGACCGGATCGATGCAGCCGTACGAACAGAAGTATAAGCCATGACGGTACTTACAGACAAGCCAGAGGTCGGCCGGACCGATGCAGCCCTGCTCGCTGAAGAACTCGCCGAGATCTACTCTACTCCTACTCCTAAGGGGTGGCCAGAGCCAAAAAAAGTAAGTAACTTGTATATTGATTGATTATGTGTCCTTTACAATAGCCGGGGTCCAATATTTATACCCGGAACCTACGCATGAATCCTACTTATGCACGACTCATTACAATTTTTGGCCTAAAAGAAAACATTCCTAATTTAAGATAACTTGGACCCTAATCTTTCCCTTTTTTAGAGTCCAACATGATTTTCCCGGCGTCGATCGTAGCTTTTGTCGTTATCCGCTGGCGCTATCTGAAGAAATCCGATTCCATGATCTTGGGAGCTTTCGAGTCCCTGCAATTCTTCTTTCAAATTTTGGTGTAAACACATGCCCCTCAATTTTGAAGTAAAAGTAATTTTATTCTAAAATTATCACGTCTGCACCCCTGATAGGTCCGCAGTCACGGGTAGAGAATCTTGATCTGGGGTCTACTGTTTGTCACCGTCTATGTCAGCTCATGAGCCCATGCTTCAAAACTTTTACGAGAGCATCATTGCTTCACGGGCGCTTGGATCCATCTTTCTAGGCCGACTATAAAAAGTCTATCCAACTCTGGCGAGAGCAAATCAACGATTCAACTATGTTTCTCTTCTACCTGTTTTCTCTAGTGCCTCTGACTCCGCCAGACCCTCCATGGCCCATCTTTTTGCCATGAAGATCTTGAGTGGTTAGAAGAATTCTTGTGCATAGGGTGATTGTGTCGCTCATCTTAGCGCCTTGTCGAGCAAGAGGATCAGCTACTGTAGTTAGAAGAATTTTTGTGATATCACCTGAGTCTTCTCTCCATGCTCGCAGAGCTGTTCTAGTGTCTGTAAGGGCTAAAATGTGTGGACACCTTCCCCTTGTTTGCTTCATCAAATGCCCATTGGGAAAGCCACAGGATTCTTTTCCATAGTTTTCTAGTCGCCGTGAAATCAGCTGGGCATCTGTTAGGCAGGTGGCCTTTCCCCCTCTCTGGCATAATTTTATCAGCGGGCCAATGTGACTCGGTTCATGATGACCTTCGGCTTTGCGGGGATCTAGACTCCCTGTTTACACCAGAATTTGGAAGAAAGATCTCAGAAGCTCGAGCGCTCCCAAGATCATGGCAGCAAGGGATCAAATGCGTGCAGATCGAAACAAGCTGATTCGGATACAGCACTAGAATCGGCTTTCTTCAGATTGCGCCAGCAGATAATGACATAGGCTATGATCGGCGCTGGGACGAGACATGCTGGACTCTACAAAAAGGGAAAGATTAGAGTCCAAGTTATCTTAAATTAGGAATGTTTTCATTTTATGCCAAAAGTTGTAACAAATCGTGCTCGAGTAGGACTCATGTTTAGACTCCGGGTATAAATATCAAACCTCGGCTATTGTAAAGGACATCAATCAATCAAATACAAGTCAATTTACTTTTTCCGCTCTGGCCACCCCTTAGGAGTAGGAGTAGAGTAGATCTCGACGAGTTCTTCAGTGAGTACGGCTACATCGATCCGGTCAACCTCCACTGCTTGTCTGTAAGTACCGTCATGGTCTATACCTCTGTTCGTATGACTGCATCGATCCGGTCTACCCCCACTGTGACTCTGGTATAGGCTAGTTATCGACTCTTGCCTAGTTCAAGTATGGCCTGTGTGATTCTGCCTTACACCCCACTGCTTGAACTAGATCAAGGTCAAGTTATCGGCTCTACCTTTGAATGGCAGTTTTTGGTAGATTCATTAAGTTACCGATATTGCTTATTGCTTTCATTGTTTATCTAATTACAGCAATATCCTTCTGCCCGATTGAGATTGATCTGGATCGGCCTTATATCTTATGTAACCCATCATTTGTTAATTTAAAAACTGATCTAATCTACACCTTAAACGACGAGTTATGTTTTTATCGACTGCTTTGTATCAATCTTAATCGTGCATAGCGTGCGGTTAAGACATGTTCGATCTGGAGTAGATCTATTGGTTAGGGAGAACCGTTTCATGTCCCGTTATCACGGCCTGTGGGATTCTGCCTCTCACCCCACTATTAGCACCGTGGAGTGGTGATCGTTAGTTGGTAGATCCGCTCCTGAGAAAGCATGACCTTAACTGTGCGTTATGCCTGAATCGGCTATTTAGCCGATATTGAGTACTTTCACAAACAGTTCACATTACGAGATCATTGAAGTAGAGATAAGTTGAAAGATATGTTAGCCCCATGATCTTGTTATTGTATTATGGCCTGCATGATTCTGCCTCATGCCCCACTGATATTAGTAATAAGCTAGGGTCGTCGAGTCTATTGTTGTTTCTACAGCCTGCATGATTCTGCCTCATGCCCCACTGGTCATGGCGATAGATAAGATCTAACATGTTCATTAGATTTATCTTTATTAAATGGTTAAGTGGTGTTGAACTGTTTCTTTACATAAAAAGGGATTCTGTTACTTGTAATCATTGGCTCAGTACAAACCGATCATCAATGAATATCTTATTTGCCATTGATTAATGTTTGCTTAAATAATATTTATCCTGAATGATAACTGATTCTTCTTACACAACCCCATGAGCTTTAACCGATTTATTCTTACGAATATGCCAGAATCGACTATTTAGTCGACCTCCTCTTATATCGGCTCTCAGAGCCACACATTCGGGACTGTCTGGCAACACCGGCACGTTCCGCCCTTAATTACTGATAAGCTTTCTCTCCTTGTCAATTGCAGGGTCAAATTGACTGGCACGTCTCGGGAGGATTGCGCAGGATCGACCACCCTTGCGCTAAAGCTAGGTGGATCTGCTCCATCGAGCGGACCCTTCTAGCTTGATACGTGTGTCCTCAGCACGGAGACGAAAATTCTATGTCGACACACGTTTCTGGCACGCCTGGTGGGACACCACAATCGTCATGGTGGTTCACAACAACAACGACATCCTTATGGTACATTATGAAGACCTACCTGATGAAGATAAGGATACCATCAACAAAGCTACAGAAGAATTTCAGAAGAAGTGTTTGTTGTCCTACACCAAAACACGTGACAGCACAATTATTCAGAAATTTCCACTACCAAGAGTTCTACTATATGGACAGACAGACACAGCCGAAGCTGAAGACAGACGTTTCTTTGTGGAAACCATAGACAAATCTGTTTGTGATGCCCTATCAAGCCGCAATGAAGCTTTCGTTGATGCATTTCACAACGCCATGAAAGAGGCGATTCATGGAAATCCAGCTAGTCAGGTTGGATCGACTTGTTACAACATTCCAGATCCATTAACCCAAGGGACTAATCAAGTCGGTACCAGCCATCAAAAGGCAGCACCAGCTAGTAATGGTGACATCCAGGCACTTCAAGGTTCATCTGAACAAGCTCGAGACACTACTACAAATCAGACACAGTATAGTACTGGACCATCGATACAACATGTGCAATAGCCGGCGGGGCAAGGTCAGAACCAGGTGATCAATTTTGGTACATCAGGCCACATACCGTCATCAGCTCAAAAAATAGCACCATCGATTCAAAGGATCCGTAGAGATATAGATCCTCATGTCTGCAATCAGAGACTTCAAGCAGCAAGCCAGCAAAGGACCCAGCAGATTGAGCTTCGACCAGGGTATCACTATGGCACAGATTATAACACTCTTCACATGATGCCAAATCCAGGATATCGGGGCACGCGAGATTTCAATCCACAGATGGGTCAGCAAGTACCAAGAAATCCAAATCCGCAAGCTGACAAGTTGCTGCTGAAGGTGACCGAGATGATGAAGAATTAGTTTGGTCTGAAGCCAAAAGGGCTGACCTTTTCGTACAAACGCCCATATCCAGAGTGGTATGATTTGGTCGCTCTTCTTACAAATTACAGGCTCCCAGAGTTTGCCAAGTTCACTGGTCAAGATAGTACAAGCACGATAGATCATGTCAGTCAGTATCTTACACAATTAGCCGAAGCATCAGTTGAGGATGCCCATCGAGTTCGTTTCTTCTCCTTATCCCTGTCAAGGCTAGCCTTCACTTGGTTTTCGTCACTATTAGTCAACTCCATTGCCAATTGGGCTGACCTAGAGAAGAAGTTTCATACATATTTTTACACTGGGATAGGAGAAAAGAAGATAACCGATTTGACAACCATGAGACAGAGGACTAATGAATCAGGCACTGAGTTTATTTAGAGATTCCAAGAGACTAGGAACTTGTGTTTCTCATTGAGCTTGGCCGATGATCAGCTAGCTGCTTTAGCTGTCTAGGGAATGTTGCCAATATGAAAAAAAAGCTGCTAGGACAAGAATTTGACAACTTGGGTCAATTGGCTCAACGAGCGGCAGCGCTCAATAGCCAATTCCAGAGTATGCGCAGAGATACCCGATTCCAGAAGAGTACCGCCATAGCCGAAGCTTATGATCCATACTCAGTCGATGACGGCTATGAGGATGAAGAAGAAGATGTTGCTGTAGCTGAATGGAATTGGGACAAAAAGACAGTAATGGTGCCAAATCCTTGGGGAAGAGGAATCAAAGAGAGCTATGACTTCGATGTCACAAAATCAGACAAGCTCTTTGACTTCTTACTTGAGAAGGGCTAGATCAAATTGTCGGACAATCATGTTATGTTGCCCCCTGAATAGTTGAAGAATAAGAAGTTCTGCAAGTTCCATAATGCTACTTCTTATTCCACCAATGAATGTAGAATTTTTCGGTAGCATATACAGAGGGCTATTCAGCAAGGGAGGCTCAAGTTCGATACGCCTCGGAAGATGAAGATCGATGATAATCCTTTCCCAGGAGATCAGAATATGGTTGATGTTGGGCTATTCAAAGGAAAAACTAAAGTCCTGACATCGACCAGATCAAGAGAAGCTAGAACAGTTGATCCCAAGATGCAAATATCGGCTGATGAATACAGGGAGGTTAGAAAATGTCATGATCAGCAAAAGAGACGATATGAGCAAGGGGAGACGTCAAAGGATGGAGCGATGAAGCCGCGAATTACATCTCGGATCCTATTGAATAAGTGGCAGCGGCAAAAAGAAAAAGGATTAGCAGCGATGGTTAGAGGATCAAGAATACCAGCGTCAACTAGAAGAAGAGAGGTATGAAAGGAGGCAAGCCGAATCGCACTGGAATTGTCCTTTCTTCAGATACTGCTGGAACGAAGGCTTGAAGTTGCCTACTAGACATGACTGTCCAGAATGCTGCAATCAATATTGGGGATTTAGGCAATCTCAAATCAACCACCGATCTATCCATGCCCAGGACGCACATCATCATAATAACATGGATCGGCGCTTAAAAAATAAAAGTATTCATAATCGGTTGGGAAAAAGAGTTGTTGACCAAGACTGGGCTGATCATGAAGAAGAAAGCAACAAGAAAGCGTACATTTGGCAAGAAGGCCAATGGAGCCCCGGAGGATTGACAAGAAGCCAGAAGAGAAGGGTGCAACGCCTAAGGAATAAAGAGTTAGAACAGGCTCAGGTATCCGGTAAACCTCAAGTGTGGCGTGCAAAGCAAACAGCCGATAGAGGGCAACCATCGGCTAATATCCAAATAGCTTTTCTGTTGCCATCGGAATTCAGAGCTCCGGCAGATCAAGAAATTTATTTAGATTTCGATGAATCAGAGTATGAGGGGATAGTTGCCAAGCTAACGGTTGTACAACAAGCAATATTTGATAAGCCAGTCAAACATCGGCACTTGAAGGCTTTATACATGAAAGGTTTTGTTGATGGGAAGCCGATGAACAAAATGTTAGTGGACGGAGGTGCTTCTATCAATCTTATGCCATACGCCACTTTCCGTAAGCTTGGCAAGGGACTAGGAGATTTGCTTGAAACCGACATGATGCTTAGATACTTTGGAGGAAATACATCCAAGACCCGGGGGCCAATAAACGTTGAGCTAACAATCAGGAGTAGACTCTGCTCACCACATTCTTCATCATTGATGGAAAAGGGTCATATAGTTTGCTCCTTGGTCGTGATTGGATCCACGCAAAATGCTGCATACCATCGACCATGCATCGGTGTTTGATTCAATGGCATGGAGATGATGTCGAATTGGTTTGCGCTGATGAGTCCGTGAGCATTGCAACAGCCGATCCAGTCTTTTGGGAACTAGGAGATTTCGAGTGTTTCTCTGGCAAGACATGGGAAGGAGGCTTCATTAAAATCAGCAATGAAAGCCGACAGCTGATGCAAGCGATCGGCTCTGAGAGTTTGTTTTAGTAGAAAAGTCACAGCTTCACATCGGTCGTTGGATTAAAGGAAAAATAAGCATTGAAATGGACTTAGGCCGACGCATGTGAATGCTAAGTTAAAGTGTAAGTGTGATTCAGAGTTAATGGATTTCTTAAGAGAAATTCTATTTAGTCTAATAGGATGCTTGACCCGGATAGATTGATCATTTGACCTTTGGAATGAAAGATGCTTAAGAGATGTCATCCTAACATCCGAATTCGATAGCCGATTCATTATCAGCTCTAATAGCCGGTACTAAGAAGGTATCGCCTCTAGTTCAAAAAAGTGGAGATCTTCAAAAAGTAATAAAAGCCGATATGGTATGTATCGCCTATAGAGCAAAAACAGAAAGCAAAAACAATTATACACAAGAGCATTACACTAAGGCACATTCATGAAAGAACAGGAGTCTTTCTTCATCAGATTGCCCTAGGTACAAACTAATCAAAGACCTTGCTCACCACATCCTGAGCGGATGTGATGTCTACTACGGCCTCCGCTGCCATGGTGAATTCTTCAAGCAGGTCCTCATGCTCCTCAGGACCATCGCCCATTGGGAAACCTGTTTCCATGGCGTGAAGCTCGTACCTAGTTTGGACTTGTGCCGCGGTTAGCGCCACCGCCGCACCATGATGAACGCTATGGAGGGCGATCTCCCGAACACGGACTGGGATGTCTTGGAGACGAGCGTCGATGGAGGAACCCCGGGCATTGACAGCATCTACGGCCACGTTCACCGCCAGTTGGAGAGATTCCAACTATGCTATCAGGGCTGACAATCATGAGAACAAGAAGACGATCAAGATGAAGATAATGGAAGTCAAAGTAAAAGCCTTCATGGGATTCATCTTACCCACCACTATGGCGTCGGATTCGGTCAGCCACGCTCGGACGGCGCTGGCCTCGTCCTCAGCCGCGTGAAGGGCGGCCTGGGAAACTCCGAGGCGAATCTCCAGTTGGTCGTTCTCCCGAGTCGCCTCAGAGTCATGGTTTTGAGCCATCCTCCACTCATGAAGATAGCGCCGGGCGTCGTCGCCGTTGTAAGAATCGGAAGAATCCGACGACGACGCCGGCACAGAAGATGCGGCGTCAGAAGGCCCGCCGGCCCTGGGGAGAGGACGGAGACGGTCATCCACAACAAACCTATAGGCGAATCAGAACTGTTCATCATCATAAACAAGAAATGTCAAATCTCACCTCATGCACCGGAGACGCTGGCTCACCGGCATGTTCTCCTCCAGGGTCTCCCCCGCCGCACGCTTGCCGCGGTTATCCTCGCCGGCCATGGAATCGATTGGATCTATAGGAAGGGAAGAAAACTGCTACAGGGGCTTGAAGGAGGAGAAGTGCAAGGGAATAGGAGCAGTTGCGAGTATAGATGTGTTCGAGGCCGGAACCCTCGGCCGGTATTTCAAGACATGAAGCGAAGGGATGGATGCCTCGGGACGCGCAAAAGGCAACCGCAATTAATAGGAGGCGAAGTGCCGCTTCACCAATGTTGAAGAGAATATGGCACCAGATGACTGAGGATAGGAGATCAAGGGGCTCCCTTAATGAAGGCCATGTTTTTAGACCTAAGTTTGGAAGTCTGAAATCGGCTATTCTCAAGAATCGGCTCTATAGCCGAGGCGGATGCGATCAATTGACCGTAGTGATTTTTTAAACCTCTTGCCTATTCGAGTGCCCCCTGGCCAAGAAGGGAGACAGGACTCTGGGAAGAACCACATCAGATCAAACGATGCACGCTGGATAATGCACTTATTTTGGGGATACTGAGAGGAGAAAGAGGTTTTGATAGAGCAATCAAGTGGGAAATATTTGAAGGGATATTACCCTAGCATTTGGATTAATACTTGACAACCAATTTGCTCGGTCATCAGCTCTAATAGCCGATACCACAAAGGTATCGTCGCTAGCATAGAAAATAGGCCCGAAGGGAGGCAAAGACAGTACGATGCATATCGCTCATAGAGGTAAAGCAGACATAGACAGAGTGGTGCGTATAATATGAAGTGCAAATCGAAGGAAAAACCACTCAAGGAAATTGTTTGCTAAACGTCGCCTATTACAAGTTATGGGCCAGAAAACACTTTGCCTACTATGTCATCGGCCAGGGTACTGAAGGCCACGGAGTTAGCGGCGCCAAGGAAACCTTCAGTCAGGCGCTCATGATCCTCAGGATGCATCGTGTCTGGTAAACCATGAGGAAGAAGCTGGAGATTATGGCCAGAATGGGCCTGTGCAGCAGCCAACGCTGCGGCAGCACCATGACGGACACCATGAAGAGCGATCTCCCTGACGCGGTTCGGGATGTCGTACAGGCGAACCACCGAGATAGCACCTCTGGCATTGACAAATCCCGCCGCGTGCTCCGCAGCCAATTGAAGACTTTCTAGTTGAGCAGACAAATCCGAAGAGTTTAGAGGGGAGGTGATCAGAATCCTAAAGGTGAAATTAAAAAGGGACAAAGGTTATGATATCTCACCCACGATTCTGGCCTCGGCTTTGGCCAATTTATCATCCGTCGAATCAGCCACGGGAGGCGATCGGCATCGATCCATGGCCAGGGTTGATTCTACGAGGGAGAGGCATTCGGCAAGACCCTGGCCATGACTGTCAATGGCGGCGAGCAGGTCATCATTATCAATCCACCGCCTCAGGTAGCAAGGGAGCTAGTGATGAATTGTCGACGAGGAAGATCCCAGAGACCGAATGGAGTCAGCCCTATGACCCGAGGAAGTGGGTGCGTCACGGGTTGCACCCTCTTGACGATAAAAACACTGGCGCGGTGATGCAGATCCGGCGAGAACCCCCTCAGTAGACCTCTTGTTGTTCTCCATGATCCCAAGCTTATGGAAAAACAGGAACTACGCTAAGGATGCAGAGGGATTGAGATGAAGCGAGTTATTTCTCGATCCTCAGCCGTGGCCCGTATATATGGCCCGGGAAGACGAAACGGTTTCGTCGGAGGTATGAAGTCGAAATCAGAGACAGAAACGGATCGACACTCCTAGGATTTAGAGGATGGATAACAGAGAGGTGGCAGATTCGGACTTATTGCTTCCCCAATTTACAAAACATCTTGGAACGGATACAAAGAATTTACATTGACCAGAGGTAAGCCCGCAAAGGCTTCTTTGGATTGAAGAGAGTCTGGATCCCTATGAGGCGGAGGGTAATCATGAACCAAGTCACAATGGCCCATTAATAAGATTGTGCCAGAGAAAAGAAAAGGCCGCCTACCTAACGGATACCCAGCCGATTTCTCAATGACCGAGAAACCGCTGGAAAGAAGCTCGCGGCTTGCCCGATGGGCATTTGGCTGAGCAAACAAGAGGAGAGTGTCCACACATTTTAGCCCTTGCAAACACTAGAATAGCTCTGTGAGCCTGGTGAGAAGATGCAGGCGATATCAGAAGACTTCTAGCCGCAGCAGCTGATTGTTTTGCTCGACAAGGTGCTAGAATGAGCGACACAATCACGCTACGCACAAGAATTCTTCTAACCACTCAAGATCTTTATTGCAAAGAGATAAGCCATGGAGGGTCCAGTGGATTTGGGAACACTCAGAAAGACAGATGGAAGAGAAACATGGCTGAAGTAGTGAGTTGCTCTCGCCAGGGTCAGATAAGCGTTTTATAGCCGGCCCGAGAAGATGAATCCAAATGCCCGTGAAATAGTGGTGCTCTTGCAAAAGTTTTGAGGCATAGGCTCGTGAATTGACGCAAGCGGTGACAAACGGTGGGCCCTAGATCAAGATTCTCTACCCGTGACTGTGGACCAATCAGGGATGCAGACATGATAATTTTGGAATAAAATTACTTTTATCCCAAAATTGGGGGGGGGCATGTGTTTACACCAGAATTTGGAAGAAAGATCTCAGAAGCTCGAGCGCTCCTAGGATCATGTTAGCAAGGGATCAATTGTGTGCAGATCGAAACCAGCTGATTCGGATACAGCACTAGAATCGGCTTTCTTCAGATAGCGCCAGCAGATAACGACAGAGGCTATGATTGGCGCTGGGACGAGACATGCTGGACTCTATAAAAAGGGAAAGATTAGAGTCCAAGTTATCTTAAATTAAGAATGTTTTCATTTTATGCCAAAAGTTGTAACAAATTGTGCTCGAGTAGGATTCATGTTTAGACTCCGGGTATAAATATCAAACCCCGGCTATTGTAAAGGACATCAATCAATCAAATACGAGTCAATTTACTTTTTTGGCTCCGGCCACCCCTTAGGAGTAGGAGTAGAGTAGATCTCGGTGAGTTCTTCAGCGTGTACGGCTGCATCGATCCGGTCAACCTCCACTGCTTGTCTATAAGTACCGTCGTGGTCTATACCTTTGTTTGTATGGCTGCATCGATCCGGTCGACCCCCACTGCAACTCCAGTATAGGCTAGTTATCGACTCTTGCCTAGTTCAAGTATGGCCTTTGTGATTCTGCCTTACACCCCACTGCTTGAACTAGATCAAGGTCAAGTTATCGGCTCTACCTTTGAATGACAGTCTTTGGTAGATTCATTAAGTTACCGATATTGCTTATTGCTTTCATTGTTTATCTAATTATAGCAATATCCTTCTGCCCGATTGAGATTGATCTAGACCGGCCTTATATCTTATTTAACCCATCATTTGTTAATCTAAAAACTGATCTAATTTACACCTTAAACGATGAGTTATGTTTTTATCGACTGTTTTGTATCAATCTTAATCGTGCATAGCGTGCGGTTAAGGCATGTTCGATCTGGAGTAGATCTATTGGTTAGCGAGAACCGTTTCATGGCCCGTTATCATGGCCTATGGGATTCTGCCTCTCACCCCACTGTTAGCACCGTGGAGTGGGGATCGTTAGTTGGTAGATCCACTCCTGAGAAAGCATGACATTAACTGTGCGTTATGCTTGAATCGGCTGTTTAGCCGATATCGTGTACTTTCACGAACAGTTCACATTACGAGATCATTGAAGTAGAGATAAGTTGAAAGATATGTTAGCCCCATGATCTTGTTATTGTATTACGGCCTGCATGATTCTGCCTCATGCCCCACTGATATTAGTAATAAGCTAGGGTCGTTGAGTCTATTGTTGTTTCTACGGCCTGCATGATTCTGCCTCATGCCCCACTGGTCATGGCGATAGATAAGATCTAACATGTTCATTATATTTATCTTTATTAAATGGTTAAGTGGTGTTGAACTGTTTCTTTACATAAAAAGGGGTTCGGTTACTTGTAATCATTGGCTCAGTACAAACCGATCATCATTGAATATCTTATTACCATTGATTAATGTTTGCTTAAATAATATTTATCCTAAATGATAACTGATTCTTCTTACACAACCCCATGAGCTTTAACCGATTTATTCTTACGAATATGCCGGAATCGACTATTTAGTCGATCTCTCATATCGGCTCTTAGAGCCGCACATTCGGGACTGTCTGGCAACACCGGCATGTTCCGCCCTTAATTACTGATAAGCTTTCTCTCCTTGTCAATTGCAGGGTCAAATTGACTGGCACGTCTTGGGAGGATTGCGCAGGATCGACCACCCTTGCGCTGAAGCTAAGCAGATCTGCTCCATCGAGCAGACCCTTCTGGCTTGCTGCGTGTGTCCTCAGCACGGAGATGAAAATTCTATGTCGACACTCCCTTCAATCCAAAGATGCCTCGGTGAGTCGATCGCTGGTCAATGTAAATCTTTCGTATCTATCCCATGATATTTTGTAATTATGGGAAGCAATAAGTCTGAATCTGTTATCTCTTTATTATTCATCCCCTGAATTTCTGGAGTGTCGATCCGTTTCCGTATCTGACTTCAATTCCACATCCCCGGCAAAATCTATCTCCTCACCTTCCCGAGCTATATATACGGGCCATGGCGGTGGATCAGAAAACATCCTGCTTTGTCTCAAATCTTTCATGTTTTTAGTGCGGTTTCTACTTTCCCATAGGTTTGAGATCATGGAGAACAGCAAGAGGTCTGCTGAGGAGGCCCTCCATGGAGCTGCGTCATCGCGCCAGCGCTTTCATCATCAGGATGGTGCAACTCGTAATGCTCTCACTGCTTTGGGGTATAGGGCCAACTCCGTTCAGCCTTCGAGGTTCTCATCGTCAACAGCTCACCACCAGCTCCCCTGCTATCCAAGGAGGTGGGTCGATAATGATGACCTGCTCGCCTCCATCGACAGGCATGGCCAGAATCTCGCCGACTGTCTTTCCCTCGTAGAATTGGCTCTGGCTATGGTCCGATGCCGATCGCCTCCCGAGGTCAATTCGGTGGAGGATAGGTTGGCCAAGGCCGAGGCCAGAATCACGGGTGAGATATCTATCATAACTTTTGCTTCTTCTCAATTTCATCTTCAAGATTCTGATCATTTCCCCTTTATATCTTTTTAGATTTATCCGCTCAACTGGAAAGCCTCCGATTGGCTACGGAGTACGTGGCGGGGTTCATCAATGCTAGAGGCACCGTCCTGGTGGTTTGCCTGCACGACATCCCAAACCATGTTAGGGAGGTTGCTTTGCATGGCATTTGTCATGGTGCCGCCATGGCGTTGGCTGCTGTGCAAGCCCGTTCGGGCCATGAACTTTAGTTTCTTCCCCATGGTTTTCCAGCCGTGGCGCACCCTGGGGATCATGAGCGCCTGATTGAGGATTTCTCTAGTGTCGCCAACTCCGTAGCCTTCATTTCCTAGGCCGATGATATAGTAACCAAAGTTTTTTCTGGCCCATAGTCTGTAATAGGTGATATTTAGCAAACAATTTCTCCATCTTGAGTGATTTTCCTTTGCTTCGTACTTCATATTATATGCATCACTTTATCCGTGTTTGCTTTGCTCCTATAGGCGATAGACATCGTACCGGCTTTTACCCCTTCGGGTTTATTTTTGCACTAGAGGCGACACCGTTCTGATATCGGCTATTAGAGCCGACGACCGAACAAATCGGTTATCAAGTATTAATCCAAATGCTAGGGTCATATTTCTTTAGATATTTCCCATTGATTGCTCTGCCAAATTCTTCCTCTCCTCTTAATATTTCCAAAATATAAGCATTACCAGGCGCACAATGTTTGATCCGATAATGTCCTTCCCAATTAGGTGACCATTTACCAAACTTGCTGTCTTTTGACCCGATCAGCAATTTCACTTTCTAGACCAAGTCTCCTTCAGAAAATTGCTTAATCTTGACCTTTTTATTGTAATATTTTGCAACCCTTAGTTTATTGGGTTCGATGTTTTCAAGAGCACGCAGCCGAAAACAACTCAAGTCCTCTAAGTCATCTATCATAAGATTCTTGTAGACTTCGGCTGACAAATCATTTTGCAATGTAACGCGCCTCGATCTAGTCTGAACTTCCCAAGGAAGAACTGCATTATGGCCATACACAAGTTCATAAGGCGATGTTTTAATCGATCTATGACAGGCCATCCTATATGCCCATAGTGCCTCATTAAGCATTGAATGCCACTTCCTTGGCTGTTCCTCAATCTTTTTCTTGATCAGCTTAATCATAATCTGATTGGACGCTTTCGCCTGGCCATTAGCCTGAGCATAGTAAGGAGAAGAATTTAGTAGCTTGATTCCCATACTGGCAGTAAAATCTCTGAACTCTTCTGATGTGAACATTGTCCCTTGATCGGTAGTTATAGTTTGAGGAATCCCAAAACAATATACAATGTGCTCCTTGACAAAATCAACCATGTTCTTTGAGGTTACCGTTTTCAAAGGAATTGCCTCAACCCATTTAGTGAAGTAATCTGTGGCTACCAATATAAACTTATGTCCTTTGCTTGAGGGTGGAAAATTCTGGCCAATTAAATCAATTCCCCAACCTCGAAACGGCCATGGCTTGATTATTGGATTCATGGCCGATGCAGGTGATTTCTGGACAGTACCAAAACATTGACAGTCCTGGCACCACTTGTAATATTCAAAACAGTCTTCCAATATCGTTGGCCAGAATTATCCAATTCTACGAATAATCCATTTTATCTTATAAGCCGATGGATGAGCTCCACATATCCCTTCATGCACCTCACCCATCAACACCTTAGCTTCTTCTTGATTTAAGAATTTGAGCAACATCCCATCGACTGTTTTATAATATAGCTGATCATCTAGTAAAACATACTTAGTCAATTTATACCTTAGCTTTCTGGTATCTTTCCGTGTTGGGTTCCTAAGGTAGTCGGCTATTTCAATTCTCCAATCATTACTTGAGGTTTCACTACTCAAGGCTTCTTGAAACACTCGATAACCTAAAGCGCTTTGAGCTAGACGATTAGCTTCTTGATTCTGTGCCCTCAGAATATGTTGAAAAGAGACATGTGGAAACTCTTTTAGCAACCTTTGACATTCATCATAATATCCCCTCAGAGTATCTTCTTTGCACTCATATAGGCCGATCAACTGATTAATAATTAACTGTGAATCTCTAAATACTTCAATTGCTTCGGCCTTTACTTCATGAAGAAGTTGAAGTCCCTTAAGAATAGCTTTATATTCTGCTTGGTTGTTGGTAATCATTGGTTCAGTTGGAAGAGCAAACTCAAAACTTGCCCCCCGAGGCGAAATAATAACAATACCAATGCCACCACCTTTCTTGCATGATGTTCCATCAAAGAATAACATCCAAGGCATTCGCTCTACATAATCAATGCTTGGCTTATGATGCTGGGTGACAAAATTGGCCATTATTTATCCTTTAACTGCTTTAGCCGATTCGTACTTCAAGTCAAATTCCAATAAAGCGAGAATCCACTTTCCCACTCTCCCATTCAGTATTGGCATTGATAACATGTGCTTAATCACATCAGCCTTGGAAACAACCGTACATTCAGTCGATAATAAGTAGTATCGCAACTTAGTGCAAGAGAAATATAAGCACAAGCATAACTTTTTGGTGAGAGAATATCTTGTCTTTGGATCCAAGAGCCTTCTACTCAGATAGAAAACAACTCGCTCTTTTCCTTCAAACTCTTGCATCAAGGCCGATCCAATTGTCTTGTCATCAGCCGATATGTACAACTTAAAAGGCTTACCTTACTGAGGAGGGACCAGCACAGGTGGATATTTCATATATTCTTTTATCTCTTCAAACACCTTTTGTTGTATGTCACCCCACTTAAATTCTTGATCATTTTTCAACTTCAACAAGAGAGAAAACGGCAGAACTCTTTCCAACAAATTTGAAATAAATCTTCTGATGAAATTAATCTTACCAAGCAAAGATTGTAACTCTATTTTAGTAGTCGGGGGAACTGCCTCATCAATTGCTTTCATGCTTTTTTGATCAACTTCGATCCCTCTCTCGTGAACCATAAAACCCAAGAATTGTCCAGCTGACACTCTAAAAGCACACTTATTAGGATTCATCTTTAGACTATGTTTTCTTGTGCATTCTAGAGTCTCATGCAAATCAGCTAGATGCTCCTTGTACCCTTTGGATTTTATCATCACATCATCAATGTAGATTTCAACAACCCTTCCGATCAACTTATGAAAAATATAATTCATCGCCCTTTGATAAGTTGCACCGGCATTCTTCAGACCAAAGGTCATCACAACCCACTCGAATAAACTGATTGCGCTAGGGCACCTGAAAGCGGTCTTTGCTATGTCTTCCTCAGCCATGAAAATTTGGTTATACCCTGCATTGCCATCTATGAAGCTAATAACCTTGTGCCCGGCTGCTGCATCTACTAACATATCAGTTATCGGCATCGGATAACCATCCATGTGTGTGGCTTTGTTCAGATCCCTGAAATCGTTGCAAACTCTTAATTTTCCATTCTTCTTATACACAGGGACAACATTCGATGTCCACTCTGCATATCTTCACAGTCGGATAAACTTTGCTTCCAGTAACCTTTCAGTCTCCTTTTTGATATCATCAAGCACGTTCGGGTTGAATCTCCTTGGAGCTTGTTTAAACAGCCGATATCCAGGTTTGATTGACAACCGATGTTCAACAATTGATCGGTCTAGACTAGACATCTCATAGTATTCCCAAGCAAAATAGTCTTTAAATTACTTTAATAAATCAACTAACTCTCACTTATACTCAGGATCCAACTTGGCACTTACATATGTCGGCCTAGGTCTATCTCCAGAACCAATATCTACTTCTTCTAATTCATCGGCCGACGTGAAGCCATGTCCTAGTTTGCCATCTGTACCATCTATTGGATTATCTATTAAGACAAATTTTCAAAGCAGACTGCTTGGATCGGCTGTTGGCTTTCATTATTGACTCTAATGAAGCCTCCTTCCCATGTCTTGCCAAAAAAGCATTCGAAGTCTCCTAGTTCCCAAAAGACTGGATCGGCTGTTGCGATACTCATAGACTCATCAGCGTGAACTAGCTCGACATCATCTCCATGCCATTGAATCAAACACTAATGCATGGTAGATGGTACACAATAGTTCGCATGAATCCAATCACGACCAAGGAGCAAACTGTACGACCCTTTCCCATCGATGACAAAGAATGTGGTGAGTAGAGTCTTACTCCCAATTATCAGTTCGACATTCATTGCCCTCTGGGTCCTAGACGCATTACCTCCAAAGTCCTTAAGCATCATGTCAGTCTCAATCAGATCTCCTGGTCCCTTGCCAAGTTTATGAAAAGAGGTGTAAGGCATGAGATTGACAGAAGCACCTCCGTCCACCAACATCTTGTTCATCGACTTCCCATCAACAAAACCTTTCACATAGAAAGCTTTTAAATGCCGATGCTTGACTGGTTTATCAAATATAGCCTGCTGTATAACCATCAGCTTAGCAACTATCTCTTCATACTCCGATTCATCAAAATTCGAATAAACTTCTTGCTCTACTGGAGCTCTGAACTCTGATGGTAACAGAAAAGTCATTTGAATATTAGTCGATGGTTGCCTTCTATCGGCTGTTTGCCTAGCAGGACATACTTGAGGTTTACCGGATGCCTGAGCCTGTTCCAACTCTCTATTCCTTAGGCGTTGCACCCTTCTCTTCTGGCTTCTTGTCAAACCTCCTGGACACTATTGGCCTTCCTGCCAAACATATTCTCTCTCGTTGCCTTCTTCATAATCAGCCCAGTCTTGATCAACAACTCTTTTTTCAAGCCGATCATGAACACTTCCATTTTTAAGCGCCGATCCATGTTACTATGATGATATGCATCTTGAGCATGGATAGACTGACAGTTGGCTTGAGATTGCCTAAACTCCCAATATTGATCGCTGCACTCTGGACAGTTATTCCTGGTAGACAACTTCAAACCTTAGTTCTAGCAATGTCTGAAGAAAGGACAATTCTAATGTGATTCAGTTTGCTTTCTTTCATACCTCTCTTTTTCCTGTTGACACTGGTATTCTTGCTCTTCTAACCAACGCTGATAATCCTTTTCTTTCTGTCGTTGCCATTTATTCAACAGAATTTGAGATGTAAATCATGGCTTTGTCGCCCCATCTTTTGACATTTCTCCCTGCTCATATCGGCTCTTTTGCTTGTCGTGACGTCTTCTAATTTCTCTGTATTCGTCAGTCGATATTTGCATCTTAGGATCGACTGTCCCAGCTTCTCTCGATTTGGTTGATGTCAGGACCTTAGTCTTTCCTTTGAGCAGCCTAGCATCGACCATATTTTGATCTTATGGGAAAGGATTATCATAAACTTTCATTTTCTGAGGCGTATTAAATTTGAGTCTTCCTTGCTGAATAGCCCTCTATATATGCTGCTGGAAAATTCTACATTCATTAGTGGAATGAGAAGTAGTGTTATGGAACTTGCAGAACTTCTTATTCTTCAATTGATCAGGGGCAACATAACATGATTATCGGGCAACTTGATCTGTCCCTTCTCAAGCAAGAAATCAAAGAGCTTGTCAGATTTTGTGACATCAAAGTCATAGCTCTCCTCGACTCCTCTTCCCCAAGGATTTGGCACAATTATCGTTTTTTGCCCCTAATTCCATTCAACCGTGAGCAACCTCTTCTTCTTAATCTTCATAGCCGCCATCGAATCGAGTATGGATTATAAGCTTCTACCATCGTGGTACTCTTATGGAATCGGGTATCTCTCATAGATACTGGAATTGGCTATTGAGCGTTGCCACTCATTGAGCTAATTGACCCAAGTTGTCAAATTCTTGTCCCAAAGAAGTTTTTCTTTCCATGTTGGCAAGATTCCTTGAATGGCTAAAGCAACTAATGATCATCACCAAGTTTAATGAGAAGCATAAATTTTAGTCTCTTGAACCTCTCAAGAAACTCAAGTGCCCGACTCATTAGTTTTCTACCTTATATTTGTCAAATCAGTAATCTTCTTTTCTCCAGTCCCAGTATAGAAATATGTTTGAAATTTCTTCTTGAGGTCGGCCCAATTGGCAATGGAGTTGACTGGCAGTGATGAAAACCAAGTAAAGGCTGACCCTAACAGTGACAGGGAGAAGAAACAAACTCGATGGGCCTCTTCAACGGATGCTTCGCCTAACTGTGTAAGATACCGACTGACATGTTCTATTGTGCTTGTGTTATCTTGGCCAGTGAACTTAGCAAACTTTGGGAGCCTGTAATTTGTAGGAAGAGTGACCAAATCATACCATTCAAGATAGGGGCGTTTGTACGAGAAGGTCAGCCCTTTTGGCTTTAGACTGAACTGATTCTTCATCATCTCGGTCACCTTTAGCAACAACTTGTCAACATGTGAATTTGGATTTCTCTGCACTTGCTAACCCATCTGTGGATTGAAATCTCATGTGCCTTGATACCCTATATTCGAAATCATGTGATGGGTGTTATAATCTGTACCATAATGATACCCCTATGGAATCTCTATCTGCTGGGTCTTTTGCTGGTTTGCTGCTTGAGGTCTCTGGTTATAGACATTAGGATCTATATCTCTATGGATCCTTTGAATTGATGGTGCTATTTTTTGAGTCAACGACGGTATGTGGCCTGTTGTGCCAAAATTAATCACCTGGTTCTGACCTTACCCCATCGGTCGTTGCACATGTCGATCGACGATCCGTGATTGTACTATATCCGATTTGTAGTAACACTTTGAGCTTGTTCGGATGAACTCGAATCGCTCGACATCATCATTACTATTGGTGCTGCTCCTTGATGGCTGGTACCGATTTGATTAGACCCTTGAGTCAACGGATGTGGAATGTTGTAACAAGCCGGTCCAACCTGATCAACTAGAAACCCATGAAACACCTCTTTCATGGTGTTCTGGAATGTGTTCAAGAAAATTTCATTATGGTTCGATATGGTATCATGAACAGACTTGTTTATAGCTTCCATGAAGAAACGCTTGTCTTTAGTCTCATCTGTATCTGTCTGCCCATGCAACAGAACTCTGGGTAGTGGATATTTCTAAATAATTGTATTGTCACGTGTTTTGTGGTAGGCAACAAACACTTGTTCTAGAATTCTTCTATAGCTTTGCCGATGACATTTTTATCTCCATCAAGTAAGTCTTCATAATGTACCATAAGGATGTCATTGTTGTTGTAAGCTGCCATGATGATTGTGGTGTCCCATCGGGTGTGCGAGAACGTGTGTCGGCACAAAATTTTGTCCCGCGCCAGGGCACATGAGCAAGCCCGAAGGGTCCGCTCGATGGAGCTGGAGATCCGCCTAGCTTCAAAGTAGGGATTATCGATCCTGCGCACTCCTCCCAACATGTGCCAGTCAATTTGACCCTACAATTGATAAGGAGAGAAAGCTAATCAGTAATTTAAGGCGGAACATGCCGGTGTTGCCAGACAGTCCTGAATGTGCGGCTCTGAGAGCCGATGTGGAAGGAAATTGACTAAACAGCCGACTCTAGCATACTCATTAGAATAAATCAGTTAAAGCTCATTGGGTTGTGGAAGAAAAATCGGTTATCATTCAGAATGAATATCGTTATTTAGACAAAAATTAGTCAATGGCAATAGGATGTCAACAATAATTAGTTTATGCTAAGCCAATGACTGCAAGTATCCGAATCCCTTTTTATATAAAAGAAGAAGCTCATCATCATTTAACCATTTAATAGAGACAAATCTAATGAACATATTAGATCTCATCTATCGTTATGACCCGTGGGGCATGTGGCAGAATCATGCATGCCATAGAAATAGCGATAAATTCGATGACCCTAACTTATTACTAATATCAGTGGGGCATGAAATAGAATCATGCAGGCCATAATACAATAATAAGATCATGGGGCTAACACATCTTTCAACCTATCTTTACTTCAACGGTCTCGTGACATGAATGGCATACGTGAAAGCACTCGATGTCAGCTAAAATAGCCGATTCAAGCATAGCGCACAGTTAAGGTCATAACCTATCAGGAACAGATCTACCAAATAAGGATCCCCACTCCATGGTGCTAGTAGTGGGGTGTGAGGCAGAATCACACAGGCCGTGATAATGGGCCATGGAACGGTTCTCGTTAGCCAATAGATCTATTCAAGACCAGACATGCCTTAACCGCATACTATGCACGATCAAGATTGACATAAAATAGCCGATAAAACATAACTCATCGTTTAAAGTATAGATTAGATCAATTTAGATTAATAAACGATGGGTTAAACAAGATATAAGGCCAATCTAGATCAATCCCAATCGAGCGAAGTGATATTGCTGTAATTAAATAAATAATGAAAGCAATAAGCAATATCGGTAACTTAATGAATCTATCCAAAGGACGCCACCCTTAGATAGAGCTGATAACTCGACCTTAATCTAGTTCAAGCAGTGGAGGCCGACCAGATCGATGCAGCCATACTTGAACTAAACAAGAGTCGATAACTAGCTTATACCAGAGTCGCAGTGGAGGTCGACCGGATCGATGTAGCCGTACGAATAGAAGTATAAGCCATGATGGTACTTACAAACAAGCCAAAGGTCAGCCGGACCGATGGAGCCCTACTCGCTGAAGAACTCACCGAGATCTACTCTACTCCTACTCCTAAGGGGTGGCCAGAGCCAAAAAAAGTGAGTAACTTATATTTGATTGATTGTGTGTCCTTTACAATAGCTGGGGTCCAATATTTATACCCGGAACCTATGCATGAATCCTACTTAAGCATGACTCATTATAATTTTTGGCCTAAGAGAAAACATTCCTAATTTAAGATAACTTGGACCCTAATCTTTCCCTTTTTGTAGAGTCCAACATGATTTTCCCGCGCCGATCATGGCTTTTGTCGTTATCTACTGGCGCTATCTGAAGAAAGCCGATTCTAGTGTTGCATTCGAATCAGCTGATACTGACCTTCATGCAATCGATTCCTTGATGACATGATCTTGGGAGCTTTTGAGTCCCTACAATTCTTCTTCCAAATTTTGGTGTAAACAGAAACTCAAGGGAAGTATCTTTCCCTAGGACAGTATTTGAAAACTGTAGAGATACCTTATCTTTATCTAGGACTTGGCTATTTTCTTGGGACAAAAATGCCATGTCGACATCAAAATGGTTGATTTCCCTAGGAAAAATTCGAAACTGTAGGGACATACTATGTATGTGGTGCGCGAGGCCAAAAACCCTAAGCACACACACACTCGCTCTCTCCCTATGAATGGGCAGGCCCAATAGAACCTTCACCTCAAATCCCATCCATTTTCTCCACTACACACCTCTCACTCTCTCTTCTATCCTCTATCACATCCCTTAACTCTCGTAGATCTAGAGCAACCATGGGAGGGTTGAAGCAGTGGCGCGACACTAATGTTGATGACCTAGAAAGGTGGTGTTGTAGTGGATGAGAGGGTCCATGGACAACTTTTGTAGTGGTGTGCTGCCCTCATGGATGATGAAGCTCTTTGGCCCATCAACCTCCCAAAGTATCTATCTCTATCAGTACCCACAAGGTAAGCCTCACCTTCCTCTAGTTCAATAATCTATCCACAATGTAATCATCTTTCTTCTTGCTATAGAGGAGTGTGGTCATAGAAGATCTGTGATGATGCTAGGTTAGTTGCATAAGATGAGGAGCCGACCAGAGCCAACTCATGAGGGTCGGCCTTGCCGCTACCGCAGCTGGTCCCACCACCGCTATCACTAGCCTGCAACGAGAAGGAGCATGTCAAAGCCAATGCGTAGGGGCCAGACTTGCACTTCCACAACATGTTTCCACTAGCCGTTGTCATCATCTTGCGATGAACAGGCCTGCATGGGCCAGACATGAAGGAGGCAAGTCAGATGGAGGAAAGAGCCAGTGGGAACACAACTCGTGGAATAGCATTTTCCACTCATAGTCTATTTTTTAATCCTCTAAATCCTTGCTTCATGATTTATAATGCATTTTACTGCTGATGAAACTAGCACTACATTAATATAATATAACTTTGTATTTCATCAGGATAATCTAATTGTTGTTTTCGGTGCAGTTATAGCAGCGACATTGATTTGGAAGCTTGAAAGATGTAAGAGTTGGTGGTTTGTTGCATGCTTGGATTCACATAGAGCATCTCAATACTATATAAATAAAATAAATTTTGAAAAATGCATATGTAACACATGGATCTCAATGTAAAATTCAATATATAAAAGATTACTTTTGTTTGTGATTTGTTTGCGTTGTGAATTGTTCTACATTTGAGGTAATAGAATCATAACTAATATAAGCAAGATTATGATTAGCTCTACAAAAATATATTAATAAGAAGACTACATCAATGTTTTTTAAGAAAAATTGACCCCTAGGGTAAGCAGCTTTCCATGCTAGTACCATGCCATGGTTTCGTGCGTATCAAAATCTCTAGGGAAAGGGTTTCGATAAAAAAACCATAGGACACGTTATCTGCTTTACCGTTGAAGTTGTTGCTAGGAGACTTTCCTTATGAAAATTGAGTTTCCCTACCAAGCCTTTCCCCTAGGGTTTCAACCATAGGGAAACTGGTGGATTTTAGGATTGAGCAATGGTTAGTTTTACCAATTGCAGATGCTCACATAGAAAAGAAGTGTAACACTTAAAGAATAAATATGTAGAGGGTGTGCTGGTTGGGTAGGCCCAAGCTCAGCCGACCAGCCCAACTCTCCCTAATCCTTTATCCCTTCCCTCTCCCAGTCATCCTCTCTAGAATATCCACTTCGGTTTCTTACGTTCCCTTCCTCCTCTCCCATGGCTTCCCTCCCCTAAATCCCCTCTCTACATCACCAAACCCTTGGGGGAATCTAGCAAAACGGATCGGGACGTCAAGAGGAGCAAGAAGAGGTGCATCTTCCATGGAGATCCGTCCTTCCCCGTCTCTTCCCACAGCTTTAGGGTTTGTGGGTAACCAAGGTGAGTAGGATTCCGTCCTTCCCTGCATGAATTAGATGTCTATGATGGGTTTGGCCTTGGGTATAAGTGGATTAGAGGGGAACAAAAGTTGTTGGGATGTCATTCCTCGGATCTCAGCGGTGCAGTTACTGTAGCTTTTTTTGGAATGGTTAGGGATACTTAGAGGCTGAAATAGGTGTTTTGGTGAGCTACAAAGTTGTAGAGGACCTTCAGGTCTATTATCGGGTCAAATATCATGATTTTAAGCCAAATGGTTTGAGAGATATGATGTTTCTAAGTTAGCTGTCGTGTTCTACCAAAGTTCTGGACAGAACTGGATCTAGGAGGTTTTGGAGGACCTTAATAGCATGATGGGACTTCACAAATCCTAAGATACTTATAGTACTTTTCATTAGCTTTCTAGATGGTAAATATCATGGCCTTTGGATAAGAGGAACTCCAGATATAGATTTTCAAAGTTAGTTGTACTGTTTTCTCTGCAGAAGTTTCAGTTAAGCTTTGCTCATGCATTAGGCCATCTTGTTGAATCTATCTGCAAATGGTAATAATATGAAAGTTGTAGATTATGCAATTATTTGATAGCTGGTGAAATTTTATAATTTCTGGACTTATGAATTTGGAGATATGATAATATGAAGCTTGCTGTCTCAATTCTAGAGCAGATTCTGAACTCTGTTTTCAACTGTGGATTAGGCCATCTTAATGGCATGGTAAAAATATAGATCCCTTATGAAAGTTGTAGATCATGAAGTGCTTTGATATCTGGTGAAATTTCATAGTTTTTGGACATAAGGGTATGGAGATACAAAAATATAAAGCCTATTGTCTGAATTCTTAGACAGTTTCTAAAGTCTGTTTTAAACAGCAGTTTAGACCATCTTAAATGCGTAATACAAATATAATCTCTTCATGAAAGTTGTAGGCCTTGTTATGTAGATTCCAAAAGTGTATTTGTTTGCTATCATAGCATTAACAAATTAAAAGATATAACAAGGTGAAGCAGCACAGCTGAAGTTGGTTTGATCTCTTCTTTGTTGTTTTGCTTGTATGTCGGGTCGGGGCGTAGGAGCGCTTTACCTACTGTTTATATTTGTTGAAATGAGCTATACGTCTGACATTATACTACTTAAGCAGGTGGTAGTGCTTCAGATCGCACATAGAGCTGTCGTCACTCCGTTGAAGGCAAGTAAACGTAGCGGTGGTTTGCTACAAGCTTTGACTTGTTGTTTATTCAACCTCAACCTTATAAAAAAACCAAAATCCAATCCAACTTAATATTCCATCTCAACTATGATATGGAATTGTCACATTCTCTATTCTCTCTATTTGAATATCTATGTTCCTATACTTTTGGTTGGATGATGCTCATGTTGATTCAATAGAATATGGTTTGTTGTCTACATGGAGAGATGCTCATGGTGTTATGTGATTATATATCTTTATTTCTGTGGCATTTGCATTGCATCTCTTTCATTCATTGGCATATGGAGTTATGTCGCTGCTTGCTAGCTGCGACCGTACTGGTACAACATCGTTTATTGGGCATAACGATGTGGCTTCATACCTTGTTGGGTATGAAGGCAGGAGACATGACATTTGCATTGCATATGCACTATAATTTTGGCCTATGGCATGATGGACTTGGACTTAGGCTTTGAATGAGTTGTAAGAAGCTATGCTCCTCCAAGGTTTGGTGGTTATTAATCTTTACCATGTAGGGTTGTATCAATTGTTGGACACATCTCATTGCTTATTGTTGGCTTACATATAAATGAGGTCTAAATCGATGCTTAATGAACATGTAGTTTAAATAGCTTGTTAAAGCAGTTTACTTATTGAGATTTTTATATCTCACACCCCCCTTTCTATATTTCCAAGTACTAAAGTAGCTTTGATTGAAGGGTGGGAAAGTAGCAGCACCTTTTCACATTAATGACGCAATCCAATGTTAAAAGCATATGTATTGTAGTAATAACATGATTAGAAGTGGAGCTTATATTTATGGTTCTTGTTGGGTTGTTTCCTTTAGTTTGATGTTGATGCTTATCTGCTCATTAGGATGCTATATCTTGTTGGTTGAGCTTATTTATATCTCTCTATATGTGGTTGCTTCCGTGTTACTCTTGTTTAAGGGGAGATGCTTCCAAAATTATTGTTCATCGCTCTAGTTTCCAACTCTTGTGGCGGCATCTCAGGTAGGGAGGTTTTGGGGTGTTACAGTTGGTATCAGAGCTTAGGTTATAGGTTCTAGGCTTTATTAAAACCTTACTCACTAGAAAAAATTTGGCACACATGCACTGGTAGGTTGGGAGTTGGGTTTTTTTTCTATCTTGATGTGCCTTGCCTTGCTTTATGTTAGATTGATATTGCTATTTACGTGCTGATCTTGTTTGTGGTGATGCTTTTAGTTCATATAATTATCTTTTCTTGGCTAGTGGTAGTTTTTGTTGTTGGTTTTTGTCTGTACGACCCTAAAAGTTTTTAAAGATAGTTAGTGTTGTTTGGCTTTGCAGATGGGTTGAGTGGAGGACCCCCACAACACCTTCTCTGCTTTGCCAAGTGAGGTTGCCCGAGTGTTGGGTTGACTCAAACATCTATATTCAAAGGAAATGGTTGAATGACAGATGGGTTGGCCTCCGTGCTGTGCATTCTAACTATTTGCTCTTGACATATTAGATGAGTGGGTCATTATATGTTTTGTCCTATAGATAGTAATGCTATTTTGGTTTGCTCTTAGTTTGGTGTAAGGTCTTTTCGTGCAAATCAATCTCTACTTTTGTGCTAGTATCAAAGATATAATGAGAGCAAGACTCAGGTGGAGTTTTGAGAGATCCTAGAGATTCTTACAAACATGTTGCTAAGGTATATGCATTAGTCTCTTCTTCCTAATACTTAATGTTTGAGTAGTGTTACGATTGTTATTAGTTTGGATGCTAAAAGGTTTCTTGAAGTCGAAGAAGCTTTGTACCATTATTTGTTAGCCTATGTGCTTATGGCTTTAAAGGCTATGATGTTGATCTAAGTGTCTTTAATCTAGCCTATCAGAGTGGTATAGATGATCTAATAGTGGGAGTATAGAAGTTCCCTTATCACACAAGTTGAATTGCATATTTTTGAATATGGTGCCAACGATCTATTGGTAAGGATCATGGCTTATAGTTTTACTATGGTTGTGCCTCTATGGCTAAGTTAGATATGGTGGTTGGTTCATGGTGGTTAAGTTTTTTGTCATGCTTCCTTGATGTACATGTCATGATTGTTTCTTTGGAAGCATGAAGTTACAATACATAACCCTTAGAGAGGGCCATGGTATGGACATCCCTTATTGACATAAACCAATGGGACAAAGATGTGATGATATGCATGTGTAGGTCTACAAAGGAAGTGCTAGTTGATCTAGTGGTTCTTATCTTTTTTGTGACGCTTAATTAGAAAGAACATCTAAGTCATTCGAACTGTGATGTTGGAGGAATTGTTGTGGCACCACATTGGTGTATCTTCTAGAGATTTAAGAAAGGTCTCTTTCTTTCCACTACTATTTGTTCTCAATGATTGAATGGTGATAAGGAAGTAAACTTAGTTCTTCATCTGATGATTTATGGCGTAGAGGATCTATGTGTACATGTTCTAGGATCATTTGTTGAGGAGGTTAAACTAAGGATTTTGGATAAGTAATTTGTTCGAATCGAAGTTTTGATATGAGATTGGCTACATTGGCTGAGTGAAGTATTTAACATGATTGCTACACCATAGAGGTTTGTTCCATTCATGATGCAAAGTCATGTAGTTGAATCCCATATGAGAAGAATGCATAATGTTTGGCTAGTGTTATTCCCATGGATATATATGTGAATCCTTAGCTAGCTCTATTTGCTAGTAATGTTTTTCCATCTTATTCAATAAGTCAAAAGACAAGTTTTGGAGAAGTGTGTCACTCTAATCTTTGTGCTTATGGTAAGTGCTATGTTCATAGGCATGCTAGCACGTACATGTGGTTATGACACAGTGAAGTTTGACCCTTATAGCTGAGGTTTCAAGGTGGTCCATTCTTCTAGAGTGAGATGTTATAGAAAGACAAAATACAGACATGCTTTCTGGCTTTTCGAGGTTGCTTCCCTTATGTTATTAACCAGAATGGTGTTACTATTGATCCCAAATATGTTAGTGGTAGAATGGCAAAGATTGAGTATAGTCTAGGAGGTTTGGAGTTTTCCTAGACTTGTTGGATACTATCATTAGTTAGTTCAGGATTGCTCTAACATTGCTAAGCCTATGATAAGACAAAGTCATATATGAAGGGTGCACCATTTGTTTGGATTGTTGTGTGTGAAACAAGCATTCACACTCTAAAGGAGAAATTGGTGAAGGCTCTGATTTTGATTTCTTCCTGAGTGTGGCAAATGCTTTACAATATATGTGATGCCTCGCATATTAATCTTGGACTCCTGGTTCTATGCTCATCAAGGAAGGTAGGGTGATCACTTATCCATCTAGAAATAACATGAGGAAAATTATCCTAGAAATGATTTGGAGCTAGCAGTAGTGGTATTCGCTTTGAAGAATTGGAAGCATTGTCTTTATGGTGAGCCCTTTGATCACTTCATAAATTGTGAGTATGTATATATTTTATTAGAAAGTGCTAAACTTGAGATAGAGGAGGTAGCTAGCGTTGATTAAGGATTATGTTTTTATAATGTAGTATCATCCGATTAAAGGCAAATGTTGTTATATATGCTTTCAGTAGGACTGGTGTCCCTAAGGCATGGATGGTGTTGATTGGACACTTGGACCACATGGCTATCTTCCTTGCTATGCTGGTACTGCACACAAGAAGACTCAGTTTTGATTTAGTCAATATTGTGTGAGTATGTTGGAGTGCTACAGTTGTAGGATTGATTGTTTCAGGATCTTCACAAGTGCATTGAGGCAGGAAAACCCATTAGTTTATTAGTGTGGAGGACGATGTTCTTTTTTTATTTCAAAGGTTGTATTTGTGTGCCATAGTACATTGATGTGAAAATGGAGATTTTGAGGGAACCTCATTGTTAATCCATATACAATACATCAAGGTGAGACTAAGATGTATTGGGATTTGAAATAGAGTTTTGATGGCAGTAAGAGAAAGTTGTTATTCCAGGTATGTGTTTCCATGTCATTTTTCTTAGAAGGTAAAGATTGAGCATCAGAGGCATGCCAGTGCTAGGTTACTGAGGACATTAGAGATTCCAAAGTGGAAATGGGATAACATTACTATGGATTTATGGTTAGTTTACCTCGTTCTCCATGGGGTAAGGATGCAATTTAGGTGCTCATTGATAGGTTCACTAAGGTTGCTGACTTCATTACAATGAAGACCACTAATTCCATAGCAAGTTTTGTTCCATTGTATATCAAGGAGGTCCTGAGGTTGCATAGTGTGCCCAAGTTTATTGTATCAGGTCATGATTCTAAGTTTGTATCTATCTTTTGGTGAAGTTTGCATAGCGCTATATGCACAAAACTTAATGTTTAGTACTACATTTCAGCCACAAATGGATGGTCAACTAGAGTGCACCATTCCAATTTTAGAGGACATGCTCCATGCTTGTTTTTTCTTAGAAAGGTAGTTGGGAGGACCATTTAGCTTTTGCAAAGTTTGCTTATGATAATAGTTATCAAGCTAGTATCAAGATGGTTCCATATGAGACTATATGGGAAACTTTGGGTGATTGGTCTTGGTTGGTTCACATTGGGTTCAAGAGACATCTTAGAAGGTACAAGAAATGCGACAAAAATAGTCAGCTACTCAAAGTCGACAAAGTAGCTATGAAGATGTTAGAAGATGGGATCTAGAGTTCCAGTGGGTGATCTGGTACTTCTTAGAGTACCACCAACAAGGTAAGGGAAGTTTATCCCAAGGTACATTGGTCCATTCGAGATCATAGCCCAGGTAGGAAGTTTGGCTAATCGTTTGTAGTTGCCAACTTCATTGAGCGGAGTGCACAATATCTTTCAAGTTTCAATGTTGAGAAAATATCTAAAGGACCTTGAGCATAAGGTTGTTGATCTAATGCCAATTAGAGTGGAGCTAGACTTGGTAGTTGAATGCCTTCCAGTGCACATATTGGACTCTTTAGATAGTCATAAGGACAAGAATTATCTGATATGTTAAGGTTATGTGGACTAACCAGTCTGAGTGAGAAGCAACTTGGGAACTTGAAGAGCAAATACGCAAGAAGTATCCAGAACTCTTTGAGACTGGTGGGTTATGTCTTCAAGTTTTTTTGGCTCGCTAGTATACTTTACCATGGCTGGAATAGTGGAATTCGGGGATGAATTCTTTAAAGCAGGGGAGAATGTAACACTTAAAGAATAAATATGTAGAGGGGGTGCTGGTTGGGCAGGACCAAGCCTAGCCGACCACCCCAACTCTCCCTGATCCTTTATCCCTTCCCTCTCCTAGTCATCCTCTCTAGAATAGCCACTTTGGTTTCTTATGTTCCCTTCCTCCTCTCCCATGGCTTCCCTCCCCTAAATCCCCTCTCTACAGCACCAAACCCTTGGGGGAATCTAGCAAAATGGATCGGGGACGTCAAGAGGAGCAAGAAGAGGTGCATCTTCCATGGAGATCCGTCCTTCCCTGTCTCTTCCCGCTGCTCTAGGGTTTGGGGGTGTAACAGCCTCGGTGTTACCGCTTAAACAACTTGCTAAGCTATGTCATGAGCCTCATGTTTATGTGTCAATGCATGTGATAAAGTGTGTAGATCAATTTCTGTAACTCAAAACGATCAACAGAAATGCTAAACGAAAGTTGATTCAATAGTCATGTTATATCACTTAGGGTTTAAAACCAATTTTTATTAAGAAAAAATACTATAGAACATGTATGTGACACTTAGATAAAGTTGGAAGTACAAACTTGGTAGATGACAATGCAACTTTTGTTTCAGTAAATAAATGTTGTTCAATAGTATTTTTTATAGCTCAAGGATTTAAGTTGGAATTTAATTCCAGTCTTTAGAACTGAAATGATCAAGTCTGAAAACCTAATGACGATGCCGTTTTGGCATTTAAATTTGGATTAAATTTCTTAAACACTAGATTCATGTTTTTGCACTATTAGTTATACCAAGGTGAGTACATGAGCATGGTGTAGGTCAAAGTCATGTTGGTTGTCACGTGGAGCTCGTAAAAAATTCCCAAAACGCCTTAGAACGCGTAATGGATCATGTTTCGGTGATCCGTTCGCAAATTGACGTCAGCACGATGAGCTCATTTTGGCATGCTTCTATCTCCCTTTCCAGTTGCTCTCGGGGCGTAAGATTTGCTTCACTAGCTAGTGGGTAGAACCGGCCTTGGGTTAGTGTAATTAGTTGGACTCTAGTTGAGTTGATCGATAGCCTTTGATTCACTTTAAAAATCATGCAAGTCACTGGTAGCAACCGCTCTGTCGGGGTTCACGGTCATCGCGTGCATGGCGCGGCTAGCGACGAGCTTAGGTGTGGTCGGGCGGTTGCCGCGTGGCGTTCTAGGCTCTGCCTGCCCTTTCCCAGCAGGGCCACGGCCTTGCTCCTACCGCTGCCCATGGGCTTGTCGAGCTCGGGTGGCTGGCCGCCGTGCCGCGCACTAGGTCGGGTCAAGCCTATGACCATCATGGCTGGGCCAACGTGGTGACCATTCCACCCCTCATTCTACCTACCACGATGATGGCCCAGTCACCCCAGAGATGGGATGCCTCCCTGCCCCGCTTTGATTAGCTAGCCAACGCCGATGTGCCGCTCGGGTTTGGCCGCTCCGATTCAAACACGTCACGCCAAGCACCCATGTCGCGTTACCGAGGTGCAAGTACTCGCACTATCACCACTGGTTGGAGCTGCCCTGCTTTAACTTGCTCGGCTCACTCGGGTGCACGCTCCATGGCCACCCGTGCGCTTGACCGCCACCTCTTCGTCCCTTGATTCGCTTAGCCATAGCTTCTCGGTCTGATTCCTCCTAGCTGTGCATAGTCTAGGGAGTTGGCTAGCCAGTCAATCCCTATCAAGGCCCTATCATACCTCGGCATGGTCGAGCTTGGTGTTTCCATGGTCATCGGTCATCTCATCACCGTGGATGATACGATTGGGGGTAAGGCCCGTAGGGCTGGTAGAAGTTCAATTACTTGCAGCCAGGAACTCGTCTTGACTTTCTCTAGCTGGTGCTCACATCCTTCTAGCCATGGACCTCACCGAAGATGTGGTGACGCGCTAGTGTCTGGTCGGAGCGCCGCCCTATTAACTCGCACGTGGCTAGCGCTGTGGGGGCCGTCTCTAACTTCACCACTACCTCAACCATGTTCGTTGTAAGCTGCTGATGCTCAATCGCCCCCTTTTAGTTCGTTAATTGCGATAGCTCACTAGACCGCTCACACCGCCGTGGCAGTTGGGTCGCCGCCATGGGAAGCGTTGTAGAAGTCACCGTTAACTCCTAATCGCCGCCTAGGGTTTTGTCTTGGCTCCACGACGCTCGTCGGCTCGATTGTGGGGCCGGTGTTTTGTTCCGTTGGTCGGTGTATGCGCACTGTGCCGGTAGGAGTCGCGCCATCATGCGTAGGCCACCGGGGACCATCCCATGGTAAAGATAGGCTAGTTCAGGGGTCTCTCTGCAAAACATGTCTCTGTTGCAATAGTGCACATAGTGTTGCATAATAAATGAATAGATTGGGGACTCTTTTGTAAAACCGTCGGTGCGCATTTGGACTCCCCGCCTTGGTCCATGGATGGGCCAGCCTGCTATGCACACCGTGTTCTGTGTGGGTCATATTAGGCTGCCAGGACAGATCCGGTTACCGCCGGCCCTTTCCAATTTCTAAAGTCTTTTCTAATTTAGCTCTTAAGGTAAATTTGTAAATTCATTAAAAAATTGTGTAGATGTTCAAAAATTATGAAACTAATTTTGTTAGGTTCCTAAAATCATAATCTATCTAATATGTATTTTGGTTCACTTAGTTTTATGGAATTTTCTAGAGTAGACTAATGTCACACTCTAAAATTTCTGATTTTGGGTTATGTATAGAAAACACTAAATAAAATAAATTATTTAAATATTTTGATAAATTTACCAAGTTTAGTTTGAGCTAGCGTAAATTTAGTTATAGGAAAAATGTGAATTTTCAAAGTTTTCAAATTTTGATGGGCGTTTAGATGATACGATGTTTGCTTGTTGCTTCTTTGTGTGTTGAGAGTGAGCAAAATCTTTAAAATGCGTTAGTAGGTCGATTTTCCTTCTTCGGCATGTCTTTCTCTTTTTCTACAATCAAATTTTTTGTTTCTCGGCTCAAATTTCTGTTGGGAGCTTCCTAAAATCTTTTTTTTGTAACGCAAATCGCTCCTTTCAGTTCCTCGTCCGTCAATCAATCTCTACAAACTTCTTGGAAAATTTTTCAGCTTTTTCTAGAACTTGTTCTTACTTGTCTATGACCATAATTTAATTTTTATATGCTCTAAATTATTTTATCATGGGCTCTAGATACTTTATTTGGGTTTCTCATGTTCCATAATGTCTCTGGGAATTTCCCCCGAATTTTTAGAGATTTTGGAGTATTTTTCGTTGCTAAAATAATAATTCTAGATTTTTCTAGAATTATTTTATCCACAAAATTTATTAATTCTGAAAATAATAAATCTCTCATATTTTCCGACGTTCAAAGCCCATGTGCAATAATCCTAATAAATCCTAAAGGCACATGCACTTATTTACTAATGAGCTTAATGATTATTTAGGCCCATAAGTAAATATGAAGGGTGCAACATCAATTAGTACCATATTGCTAGTTGATGTCGATATGGGGAGTTTTTTCCCTATAAATATGTACCAACCTCTTGGACAAAGTACATCAAAACTATCATAAGGGGAGCCCCTAGTTTGAGAAATCTCTCGTCTAGTAAATTAGATTTTTCTTCTCCTCTCATCGTCGTTGTCGCCGTCACCGTTGCGCTGCCCAACCTAGTCATCCTCTCCTTCGTGCAACAAGTCAAGCTCACCCCTGCACAGCTGCTGTTGCCATGGCTGTGTGGTGACTGTACGGGAGGCTAAAGGATGAAGACGAGGTAATTACAAAATTACCACCAGTTTGTAATATCGTCGTCGTATATTCGTTTTAAGTCCGTTTTGAGTCGTTCCAATTTCGTTAGGTTCATAATTCCATAATCTATATGTTCATATTACTGTTAAATATATTTTCAACTTTTAAAATTTAAGGTTAGATTTAATCTATTATTTTAATAAAAGGAAATCTTGTTAAATTCATATCTTCTACATTTTAGCTCTGATTTGACCTATTCAAGTTGCGATAGATTCATAGTGACGAGATCTATGTGTTAGTAACATTGTTTACCATATTACTATTTCTAAAATTTTATGGTTTAAATCATATCTTGATTAATAATTATGCAACTGGACTTTATAAATAAAATATGATTTGTTTTACTTTAGTTTTATAATTCAAATAAAAATTTGACTTAATTTGATTTATATTATTTATAAATATCTTATATATGAATTTATTTAGTTAAAATAATTGAAGCCTATAGTTTCTTTTTCACGTATAAAGCAAATCTATCGGTAGATGTATCTTTTTAACTATAGCTCCGATTAGAGTGCTTTTCGTGTCTATGTGTTCGTAGTGAGACGTAGATTCGTTTTACAAACTTTTCATCTTGATTTTATGTTTGGTGCATTGTTCTAATTTAGATCTATTGTTTGCTTCATGTATGATTGCATGGATGTTTGTGTGGTGCTTTACGATTTTGTCCAGTCGAAGAGCTTTATGTGTTGATCAAGAAGGAGTTCCATTAAAGGTTTGGACTAGAAAAAGGATCTAAGTTTAAGGCAAGTATAGCATGGGATTATCCTTGTTTCCTATTCACCTCAATACATTTAATTCATACTGCATGTGTCTACCTTGACAACCGTAGTAAATTTTCCTAGCTACTTGATATCTTGGATTCCTTATCACCTATGGGGTATTGCATTGGGTAGTACGATGCTAGTGCTTACCTACAACCATGATCTTGTAACTTGACTAATGGTATATACAATAAACACTAAAATATATTTTTTTAGCAACATGGAACAAGGGGGATAGAGCATTGGGCTATTTTTATGGTGCTCTAGATTTCTCTCCCTAAGGATTTATCTCTAAATGATCATCCAGAACTTATAGTACAGCTATGAGGGCTATATGACTCTAGCTTTAGCTCAGTATGAGGATATTTTCTAGCTTGTTAGTAGTTACCTTTATTGGCGTAAGAATGTCTTGACCCTTGTGTAAATCTAATGGCCCTAATTTGTTAGACGAACCTTTGAAATGCTTCATAGTGAACCCTGCCGACCTTCCTTGGTAGTGGGTCAAGAGGCTGATCACCTCGGGTAAAAGGGTAAATCACGACTCATAGTGAAAGTGTACAACCTCTGCAAAGTGTAAAACTGGTATATCAACCGTGCTCACGGTCACGAGCGGCCTTGGAACCCTTACGGAATAGATGATCAACAGTAATGATATGGATGATGAAGATGCTCACTAATGATTACTGTTTATGCTATTCATTATTCATATTTACCTGATCATGCGTATATATGGGCTTGTGAATAAACTTATTGCCATCCAATTGCTAAAAGATGACTCATTAAAAACTAATCGCAGTTAAACCAGTGTCAGCCTTTTGAACCTCATGAACCCATGTTATATTTGTTGAGTATGACATGTACTTACGCTTGCTTTATTTTTCAACTATTTTGATAAATCTGGAGGAGTTAGACTTATGATCAACCAGTCAGTTGTCCCTATGGAATTGGAGTCTTCATCCGAAGATCGGAGTTGTCTTTCCGCTGTTTGCTATCCAAGGATTATATTCTTTATACTAAGTACATATATATTGAGCATTGTCTATTGATATTACCCTTATTTGTAGCTATATATGATATTTGACTTCCTGGGCTCACATATGGTGTGTATCTGGTTTTGTCCTTAAAACCGGGTGCTACAACTAATTAATTTGAAGCACTTAAAATGGGTAAAATAAGAATTTGAAGGAATTATTGTGATGAATTGGTAGAAGTACTGGCCGTGAAATTTTTATAGTAGATTCCTAACAATATTAGGTGCTCACTATAATTTTTGTAGCCTCATAGGAATTAGTTTGTTAAGGTAACTAAATGAGCCCTAGTCTGAAAATATATGGTTAATCAATCAAATGTCAAAAAAATAATTGAGGGTTTGTATAACGAAAACATTTTCTAGAACAAGCATTACTTGGTGACATGGATACGTAGACTAGTACGTTAGTCATTAAGCTAGCTCGTTAGCTCACGAAGCGTAATTATATTATAGAGTTGTTGTTACCATTGATTAATTGTGTCTCTGTGTTGCATCCACGTATATCATAATAGGAACAACGATGTATCGTGGAGTTGACCGAGGTAGCAAAAAATATGGTGCCTTGATGATCGTGTCACCATGATGGAATGCTAACTTTTGGTTATATCTTACCCAGGCAAGCCCCGGTGTATAACCCATATTATTCTGCACTTTATTTTATGCTTATGCATTAAGTTTAAGGAGTTGAATGAAACCCACTTACATATATATATATATATATAAACTTAATCCTATCTTATGAGTTTTACTATGACAGGATCGTGTATATTGCTATGCTATAGGACTTCAGTAGAAGTCTAGTGATTGCCTGTCAGTTGTGAGAGATAGGAAAGATGTTATTATTGTTGTTATATTACTATCACATAGAAAATATATGAATGATAATTGGAGACCGGGCGGAATGATACTTAGACCTAGACTTGGTTTGGCATTCGAGCGAGGCTCGGATTGCGCTTGTTCCACCTATGTCGGTTAAGGACCGTCCGTTGCATTGGATTCTAGTCAGGTCATAGACTTATTTTCCTGAACACATACTTATTTATGGGAGCAGGGTAGACTCGTTGCTCTCTTGTCGTGGGTTCCAGCTCTTTCCAGGCCGACTGATTGGAGGCAGGGATGGTGGAGGTGTAAGCACCACATTGAGTCCGGGACTCAGGTGTGGGGGTTTGGAGTCCAAGTTTGGACAGGACCTGGACCCCTTGATAGGAGAGTGGTGGGTTGGTCCTGCTTATGCTTGGGGTACAAGCAGGGTGTGTGTTTTAGGGTACCCAATTGGGCACATTGGTTTGCGAATCGCTAGGTAATCCGGTATGACTTGTCTATAATCTGGCATCGTAGTAAGAACTGGAATATGAAAGATGGTAAAATAGTTTTGATTGCTAACCACATGCTTGAAAGTAGCACAGGTGCTTACATAGAATGGTTAGTTAATGAACTAATGATGACTGCTAATGAAATTGAATATAAGGATGCACGTTTAGTAATGCTTCCTGTAGATGCAATAAACCATAAGCCAGATAGCCTTGCATATCCTTGAAGTCTTTTCTTTCCCCTTGGCGGGTAAGTCTTGCGGAGTACAATTGAGTACTTAGGGTTTGTTCTACCCTGTTGCAGGTGACAGGAACATATGGAGCTGACACTTGTGTGTGGAAACCTCCTGGTGGGCTCAGCGAGGATTTCCTTAGCGTTGCGGACATAGAGTTTATTTAAAACAACCACCAAAAAATATTTTACAATGGAAAACTTATAACCTGTTATGATGTATATAATGGATCGTCATGTTAATGTTTAATTTGTCCTTAGATGGTTTTATTTCTGCTGAAACTCTAATAGTATGGTTATATTCCGCTGTTATAAACAATAAATATTACACTCTGATGTTGCATGGAAAGTGATGTAAGAAATGTCTTAAGAATGTTGCAAGCTTTATTCTCTCATTTATGATCCTGATGGAAAAATGTAGATTTTTTGGTTCTCTCTTGGGGTGTGCTCGACGGTATTGCGTAATTTAGTGTCCTCCCTTGAGTACTTAGTGTCTAATGGAAGACAAGTACTCCTGGGAGGCATTAGATTAGATGGTTCTACCACAGGGGGTAACCAAGGTGAGTAAGATTCCGTCCTTCCCTACATGAATTAGATGTCTATGATGGTTTTGGCCTTGGGTATAAGTGGATTAGAGGGGAACAAAAGTTGTTGGGATGTCATTCCTCGGATCTCAGTGGTGCACTTACTGTAGCTTTTTTGGGGGAACGGTTAGGGATACTAAGAGGCCAAAATATGGGGTTTGGTGAACTACAAAGTTGTATAGGACCTTCAGGTCTATTATCGGGTCAAATATCATGATTTTAAGCCAAATGGTTTGAGAGATATGATGTTTCTAAGTTAGCTGTCATGTTCTACCAAAGTTCTGGATAGAACTGGATCTAGGAGGTTTTGGAGGACCTTAAAAGCATGATGGGACTTCACAAATCCTAAGATATTTATAGTACTTTTCATTAGCTTTCCAGATGGTAAATATCATGGCCTTTGGATAAGAGGAACTCCAGATATAGATTTTCAAAGTTAGTTGTACTATTTTCTCTGCAAAAGTTTCAGTTAAGCTTTGCTCATGCATTAGGCCATCTTGTTGACCCTATCTGCAATTGGTAATATATGAAAGTTGTAGATTATGCAATTATTTGATAGCTGGTGAAATTTTATAATTTTTGGACTTATGAATTTGGAGATATGATAATATGAAGCTTGCTGTCTCAATTCTGGAGCAGATTCTGAACTCTGTTTTCAACTGTGGATTAGGACATCTTAATGGCATGGTAAAAATATAGATCCTTTATAAAAGTTTTATATCATGAAGTGATTTGATATCTGGTGAAATTTCATAGTTTTTGGACATAAGGGTATGGAGATATAAAAATATAAACCTGTTGTCTCAATTCTTAGACAGTTTCTAAAGTCTGTTTTAAACAGCAGTTTAGACCATCTTAAATGCGTAATACAAATATAATCTCTTCATGAAAGTTGTAGGCCTTGTTATGTAGATTCCAAAAGTGTATTTGTTTGCTATCATAGCATTAATAGATTAAAAGATATAAAAAGGTGAAGCAGCACTGCTGCAGTTGGTTTGATCTTTTGTTTGCTATTTTGCTTGTATGTCGGGTCGGGGCGTAGGAGCGCTTTACCTACTGTTTATATTTGTTGAAATGAGTTATACGTCTGACATTATACTACTTAAGCAGGTGGTAGTGCTTCCGATCGCACATAGAGCGGTCGTCACTCCGTTGGAGGCAAGTAAACGTAGCGGTGGTTTGCTACAAGCTTTAACTTGTTGTTTATTCAACCTCAACCTTATAAAAAAACCAAAATCCAATCCAACATAATATTACATCTCAACTATGTTATGGAATTGTCACATGCTCTATTCTCTCTATTTGAATATCTATGTTCCTATACTTTTGGTTTGATGATGCTCATGTTGATTCAATAGAATATGGTTTGCTGTCTACATGGAGAGATGCTCATGGTGTTATGTGATTATATATCTTTATTTCTATGCCATTTGCATTGCATCTCATTCATTCATTGGTATATGGAGTTATGTCGCTGCTTGCTAGCTGCAACCGTACCGGTACAACATCGTTTATTGGGCATAACGATGCGGCTTCATACCTTGTTGGCATTTGCATTGCATATGCACAATAATTTTGGCCTATGGCATGATGGACTTGGACTCAGGCTTTGGATGAGTTGTAAGAAGCCAAGCTCCTCCAAGGTTTGGTGGTTATTAATCTTTACCATGTAGGGTTGTATCAATTGTTGGACACATCTCATTGCTTATTGTTGGCTTACATATAAATGAGGTCTAAATCGATGCTTAATGAACATGTAGTTTAAATAGCTTGTTAAAGCAGTTTACTTGTTGAGATTTTTATATCTCACACCCCCTTTCTATTTTTCCAGGTACTAAAGTAGCTTTGCTTGAAGGGTGGGAAAGTAGCAGCACCTTTGCACATTAATGCCGCAATCCAATGTTAAAAGGATATGTATTGTAGTAATAACATGATTAGAAGTGGAGCTTATACTTATGGTTCTTGTTGGGTTGTTTCCTTTAGTTTGATGTTGATGCTTATCTGCTCATTAGGATGCTATATCTTGTTGGTTGAGCTTATTTATATCTCTCTATATGTGGTTGCTTCTGCGTTGCTCTTGTTTAAGGGGAGATGCTGCCAAAATTATTGTTGATCGCTCTAGTTTCCAACTCTTGTGGAGGCATCTCAGGTAGGGAGGTTTTGGGGTGTTACAAGAGGACTAATATTTAAAATGTTTAATTAACATCATTGGATACATTATGAAATATATTTCATAAGTTACCTCTCTTTGACATGGTAAACCTAGTACAAATGCAGATGCTCACATACATGGTGTACAATCTTGTTTAATATTTGGTTAATTTTAACATAGTTTGAGTTAGGATAAACTTGGATCGGACACATTTTATACCAAACAGAGTAGTTCGCTTTACATGGTGACAAGAAGAGTTATAATCTATTGTCATCTTGTAATCATATCTTTGCATGATGCACTGACATTTATGAAACTTATGGCATATGTAGTTTTGCATAATTGGTTCGATTTGTTGTTGTATGGATGAACTTTGGACATTGTTGGACTGATCTGTGATTATAGATAATTACTTGTTTCATTTGTTTTTATGTGGTGTAATTATATAGAACCTAGCTAAATTGATAGATTAAGAAAAACTTGTGATTGATTTGAGGGTACGTAAGTGAAAAGGATAATATCTAACTTGCAGTGGCGGAGGGAGGAGGGTCAAGATTCATCCGTACAGTTTCTTTGATTAAATTTAGAGAAAAACTATACTGCTAGCCCCCACAAAAAAAAAAGGAAAAAATGGTATTTCTGGCGCCATCTCTGACGAGTTGCTTGCATATCATTTTTTTTCCACGCAAACATCCAAAAGTGATCATGTAATAATAGGCGATAAATAAAGTCACCATGCAATCATGCAAGCATGTCGGTAGGCAGGTTAATCAAGCCAAAGTAGTATAATGCAAGTCATTGTAACTCAGACAATTTTGACACGGATGCATATCTAGCTTTGGAGTTATATATAGCAGCCTTTTTCCAAACCATAGTCAAGGTTTTGTCACTATGGACACTAAGACAGCAACATTCAAATTGGCAAAACATGTGTATTCTGATTATATTCTCTGTCAAGTTAACTTTTTTCAGCCGCATTAGGTGAATTGGCACGGTGACAGAGTAGTTCGCTTTACATGGTGACAAGAAGAGTTATAATCTATTGTCATCTTGTAATCATATCTTTGCATGATGCACTGACATCTATGAAACTTATGGCATATGTAGTTTTGCATAATTGGTTCGATTTGTTGTTGTGTGGATGAACTTTGGACATTGTTGGACTGATCTGTGATTATAGATAATTACTTGTTTCATTTGTTTTTATGTGATTATATAGAACCTAGCTACATTGATAGATTAATAAAAACTTGTGATTGATTTGTCTCACTGGTGGAAAAAGAGGGCACGTAAGTGAAAAGGATAATATCTAACTTGCAGTGGCGGAGGGAGGAGGGTCAAGATTCATCCGTACAGTTTCTTTGACTAAATTTAGAGAAAAACTATACTGCTAGCCCCCACAAAAAAAAAAGGAAAAAATGGTATTTCTGGCGCCATCTCTGCCGAGTTGCTTGCATATCATTTTTTTTCCACGCAAACATCCAAAAGTGATCATGTAATAATAGGCGATAAATAAAGTCACCATGCAATCATGCAAGCATGTCGGTAGGCAGGTTAATCAAGCCAAAGTAATATAATGCAAGTCATTGTAACTCTCAGACAATTTTGACACGGATGCATATCTAGCTTTGGAGTTATAGGAGCCTTATCCAAACCATATAGTCAAGGTTTTGTCACGACACTAAGACAGCAACATTCAAATTGGCAAAACACGTGTATTCTGATTATATTCTCTGTCAAGTTAACTTTTTTCAGCCGCATTAGGTGAATTGGCACGGTGACTTTTGAACCCACTAGTCTTGGTCGCTGTGGATTGGTTTGGATCTTTTTTTATAATTAAAAAAACGTCCTTTGACCTTCTTTATAATTAAAAAATATTTATGATCTTGTGCTCCTTCTCATTGTTGAAATCAAGATCTTCGTTATTATAGTATTTGTACCATCTTCCTCAGGAAGATAATTGTTATAATATTAGGGACACACAACGCACGATGTTATCTCATATATACATATCCAATTAAATTAAGAGCATGGATAAGATGAAAACTACAGCCCACATAAAAGCATGGTTTGTCAATAGATCTTTGTGCTAAAATTGCTAGGGAATTTGAAATTAACTGAAATAACGAAACAAGTTCCGAAGCTAGCTTTTTTTTTTTGAGTAACACTCACCCTCTTTATTTAAATAGGAGGATTGTACATATTATACACACCATCAGGTTGATTCAAGAACCACACATGCCGCCCTACCTCTGCATGAATCGAGTTACGAGCTATTTTACGAGCATCGGTGTTTGAGTCCTGATGCTCATGTACAAACTCGACACACTAAAAGCTATCTTCCTCGCATTGGTATGCCGGATAACCTGTCTGTAGATCCCGAGATCACCTTGTCAGATGCTCTTTACCACGTTCAGACAGTCACTAGCCAATCTGATACTATTAGCTTGTAAGTCTGAAGCAAGAGCCATCCCTTCTCTGCATGCGATGGTTCCGAAGCTACCTAGGTGAGCAGATTAAACAATAAACCAATGTCGGCATTCTTAGAGTTTCTGGAGGCCTACCTTGATACCTGTTAAAAGAAACCCAAACTAATATAGGCCCAGCAGGCCTGTGAGTGATTCATGGATGTGCCGGTGACATGAGAAGGTAGACGACAGTGTAGCACTATGTAGGGCAGTCCCAACGTGAAGCAATACTCTGCCATGTCAGCAATTCGATGACATGGATAAAGAATAAACAGAGAAAGCGAGAGAAACGGTTTCTTGTTTAAGAAACTGGGTCTACTCATGAACCCGAGGAACAAATAAACCACCGCTATAGCGCTAGAGCCGAGACTCGTTTCCATCTCGTCCTGAAGGCATCGCACCACTGCTCATGGCGAGCAGCTCGCCGTCGGCCACCCTCGGTAGTATGGTGGTTCACTGCTCGCCACGCTCACACGGCGCCGGCTCGTCGTCTGCTGCCTTAGCTGGAGAAGAACAACGCTGCGAATGGCGGCTGCTCCGGCCGCAAACAATAGCGAACTTCGTCCCTGCCTAGCCTGGGTTCGAGAGGGGCCTGCAGCCTGGTCCAGTGGAGCTCCATCACCCACCACTTCGTTGTCCTCAACACGCTTGAGCTCGACAGCTCCTCCAGCTATGTACGTATGAACGGTCACGGACACGTGTTTGCCATAAAAATTTCAAATCATTTTCATAGAGCTGGACTATACATTGTTTACAAATTGATATCTCTCTCACATAGTTACTTATCACCATCATCTTATTGTATGATCCAGCGGTGATAACCATGCTGCATCACAACAAAATTCATAACTTTTCAAATAAAGTTAGATAAGAACAAACTTTGTAATGAAGTTTTGTAGTAGACGGATTTTTCATTTGAAATCATTTACGGTCACAAAATTCTAGATCAAGCTCTCAAATTTTGAAATTTAATTTTTTAATTGTACAACCTCAGATGGAAAAATGACCAAAAGTAAAGTTGCAGGTTTGATGAGATCTACAATTTTGTAGTTGATAACTTTTACATCATTCGAAATCACTTATGGTCTCAAATTTGTAATTGAAGTTCTAAAATTTTGAATTTTACATTTTTCAAACGACCTCGGATGAAAAATCGAACACCAAAGTTGTAGATCTTGAAGAGACCGCAACTTTGTAGTTGATGACTGTTTCATTTGAGCTCTCATCCTATAAATCAATGAAAAATGAAGTGATTTGTTATGGATTAATCGAACTAGTATTTTGGTGCCACCAGTAGAGAAACGACCTTTGATTCAGTTTGAAATTTGGCATTAGTGCCGGTATTTTTCGCACCTGGGATTAGAGAGACCTTTAGTCCCGGTTTGTAGCTCCAACCGGGACTAAAGGTCCCTGCCCAACGGCTACTGCGGCAGGCTTTTGCTACAGGGGACCTTTAGTCCCGGTTGGAGCTACCAACCGGGACGGAGCTACCAACCGGGACTAAAGGTTAACTTTTACTCCCGGTTGGTCCCTCCAACCGGGAGTAAAAGTCTACTCCCGGCTGGAGGCTCCGTCCGGGACTAGAAAGGAACCTTTAGTCCCGGTTGCTGTCTCCAACCGGGACTACAGTTCCCCTCCTATATAGCCCTTCTTCCTCTCCGAGGCCGAGCCACTTCGAGCTCAGTGTTCTTGCTTCATCGCCGGCCACTCTTCTTCCTCATCGCCGGTAATCACAAGATTTTCTTCGATTTCTCCATCGATTCTTCGGTTCTAAAGGTTACCAACTTTATACTCTCATGTTTCATCAGTAGCATATCTTATTTTGTGGACTAGATATATGTGGTTTTTTATGGTGGAATTTTTTTTATTTGTAAGCCATTTAAGCTCAAAATCACTTTAAAGTTTGCATATTTGGATGAAGGTTAAAGTAGTTATTCAAAACTAGTATTCAGCTTTCATTTCTAGCATGCATAGCACGCTTCATGGTTTAGAGATATTGAGAATTTTAGAGTTTTTTTTAATTTTATTTGTTTATAAAATGAGAAATTTATATTATATAAAAAATGAGTATAGAGAGTAGATGGCAACTGCTTTCGAGTCCTCGGCCTCTCATCGGGTTCCAAAGCGACCGAGGCCGGACCTCCCTCTCATTGCATGCGGCAAGTGTGAGGAGAACATTGTGATGGAGTACCGAGTGAGGAAGGAGTGTCCTAACAAGGGCCGTATCTTCTACAAGTGTCCGGATCGCAATGTGAGTTATTTTGTCGCATTTGATGATTATGGTTAATTTATACTTATTTTCATGATGATTGTGATTAAAGTTCTAATTTTTTGTTTTAATTTCAGTGGAATGGCACTGGATGTTCAGGCTGGTACTGGGATGAAGAGTATGTTGAACACGTGCAAAACTCTCTTGTCCAAGCAGCTACGGCGGCTGATGAGGCAGTGATCCTACGGAAGAAGCCCATAGATGTTGAACAAATACATGATCTGTCTGTTTTAGTTGGGATTGGTTGCGAAATTCTTATGCTGCTGAAGTGCATTTTAGCTTTAGTTTTTTAGTGGTGGTTGGGATTGTCTACATTGTAGCGAGACTTTCATAAATTAATACCTTGTGTGGTGGCATGCATGTCGTATAATTAACTAATTATGTTCTAGGTTTTAATATGGTATGTATGTCATGTAATGTAGATGAGCCGGCATTGGATGTACAATGCTGATCGTCGCTCCCAAGAGTTCATTCAGGGCGTGCATTCTTTCTTACATATGACCGAGGCAAACAAACGCGATGGTTTCATGTGCTGCCCATGTGCCATATGTAAGAATTTGAAGGAATATGCTAGCTCAAGGAGTCTTCATTCACACTTGTTGAAGTCGGGTTTCATGCCAAACTATATTTGTTGGACGAAGCACAGAGAAACCGGAATTATAATGGAAGAAGGTGAAGAAGAACAATGGGACGATGATGACATTATTGCTGAATATGGTGCCTTCAATGATACTGCAATGGGGGAAGCTGAAGAAGAGGTAGTGGCAGAAGATGAGCCTGCTGATGATCTTAGGCAGGCCATTCGTGATGCACAAAGAGAATGCAAAAGTGAAAAGGAGAAGATCAAATTCAAGCGCATGCTAGAGGATCACAAGAAATTGCTATACCCAACTTGTGATGCGGGGCAGAAAAAGTTGGGTACCACACTGGAATTGCTGCAATGGAAGGCAAAGAATGGTGTATCTGACAAGGGATTTGGGGAGTTACTGAAAATCCAAAAGAAGGTGCTTCCGAAGGATAACGAATTGCCCGTTACTACATACGAAGCAAAACAGGTAGTCTGGCCTTTGGGATTAGAAATCCAGAAGATACATGCATGTCCTAATGACTGCATCCTCTACCATGGCGAGGAGTATGAGAAGTTAGATGCATGCCCGGTATGTCATGCATCGTGGTATAAGATCAGGTGAGATGACCCTGGTGATGTTGAGGGCGAACGTCCCATGAAGAAAATCCCTAGCAAGATTATGTGGTATGCTCCTATAATACCACGCTTGAAATGTCTGTTTAGAAACAAAGACCATGCAAAGTTGTTGCGATGGCACAAAAAAGACCGTAAGGTAGACAATATGTTGAGACACCCTGCTGATGGGTCCTAGTGGAGAGCAATCGATAGAGAATTCCTGGAGTTTACAAATGACGCAAGAAACCTAAGGTTTGCTTTAAGTACGGATGGTATGAATCCTTTCGGGGAGCAGAGCAGTAGTCATAGCACTTGGCCTGTTACTCTATGTATCTACAACCTTCCTCCCTGGTTATGCATGAAGCGCAAGTTTATTATAATGCCACTGCTCATGCAAGGCCTAAGGCAACCTGGCAATGACATCAATGTGTACCTGAGGCCACTAGTTGAAGAACTTCTACTTTTGTGGAACAGACCAGGTGTACATGTGTGGGATGAGCACAAACAGGAGCACTTTGACCTGCGAACATTGTTGTTTGTAACAATCAATGATTGGTCTGCTCTAAGTAATCTTTTAGGACAATCAAACAAGGGATATAATGCATGCACGCACTGTTTCGATGACATTAAAGGTATATTCTTGAAAAAATGTCGAAAGGTCGTGTACCTTGGCCATCATCGATTTCTTCCTACGAATCACCCCCTAAGAAAGAAAGGCAAACATTTTAAAGGTAAGGCAGACCACCAGACCAAGCCAGGCAACCGAACTGGTGAGGATGTACTCAACATGGTCAAGGATGCGAAAGTAGTATTTGGAAAGGCACATGGCAGCGAACCTGTTCCGAACGACGCCGACGGTCATGCATTCATGTGGAAGAAGAAGTCCATATTTTGGGAGCTACCCTATTGGCAAGTCCTAGAGGTCCATAGCGCGATCGACATGATGCACCTGACGAAGAATCTTTGTGTGAACCTGCTAGGCTTCATGGGTGTGTATGGGAAGCCTAAGGACACACTTGAAGCACGACAGGACCTGCGGTGTTTGAAAGAACGAGACAACCTACATCCAGAGAAGACAGATGATGGACGCCATTACTTAAGTCATGCTAGTTACACTCTTAGCAAAGAAGAGAAGGAAAGCATGTTTGAATGCCTAGCAAGCATCAAGGTACCATCTGGATTCTCCTCGAATATAAAGGGTATAATAAATGTGCCAGAGAAGAAATTAATAACCTTAAAGTCCCATGACTGCCACGTGCTCATGACGCAATTGCTTCTAGTTGCATTAAGAGGAATTCTACCTCCAAATATACGTCTAGCCACTGTGAAGATATGTGCATTCCTCAAAGCAATTTCTCAGAAGGCAATCGATCTAATGGATCTAGCTAAACTACAGAATGATGTGGTTCAATGTCTTGTCAGCTTTAAGTTGGTGTTCCCTCCTTCCTTCTTTAATATCTTGACACACCTCCTAGTTCACCTGGTCAAGGAGATTAGCATTCTCGGTCCTGTGTTCCTGCACAACATGTTCCCCTTTGAGAGGTCATGGGAGTCCTAAACAAATATGTTCACAACCGTGCTCGGCCAGAAGGAAGCATCGCCAAGGGCTGTGGAACAGAGGAGGTCATTGAGTTTTGTGTTGACTTTATTCCCGACCTTGACCCGATTGGTGTTCCTGAATCATGACACGAGGGGAGACTAAGTGGAAAGGGGACACTAGGGAAGAAAACATATATTGGTACGCAGGACAATTATTTTAATAAAGCACACTACACGGTTCTGCAAAACTCCTCCTTGGTGGATCCGTATATCGAGACACATAAAGAGTTGCTCCGATCCGAGTTTCCAAGGAAGTCTGAACCTTGGATTACGCATCAGCACATGGAAACTTTCAGCGACTAGTTGCGAACAGAATGTCAGGGTGATGAGAGTATTGATGAGCAACTGTATTTGTTGGCTAGGCAGCCATCGTGGCATATCCTCACATACAAAGGGTACGAGATAAATGGGAATAGATTTTACACAGTAGCCCAAGATAAAAGGAGCATCAACCAAAACAGTGGTGTCCGCATAGATGCCACCGACCCTAATGGAAATAAGCAAACATATTATGGCCGCATAGAGGAGATATGGGAACTAAACTATGCACCTACTTTTAAGGTACCTTTGTTCAAGTGCCAATGGGTAAAGGCGACTGGAGGCGGGGTAGCAGTCGACAACTAGTATGGAATGACAACCGTGGACCTCAACAATATTGGGTACAAAGACGAACCATTCGTCCATGCCAAGGATGTGAATTAGGTGTTCTATGTCAAGGACATGTCTACAAAACCGAAGAGAGGCAAAAACAACAACGACCCAATAAATGAGCCAAAGCGCCACATAGTTCTTTTAGGGAAAAGAAACATCATCGGAATTAAAGACAAGTCAGACATATCAGAAGATTATGAAAAGGATGACCGAATTCCACCCTTCACAGTGAACAAAGACCCAAGCATCTAGCTAAATGATGAGGACACTCCATGGTTACGGCGCGAACATAACCAAGGGATATACGTTAAGAAGAAGTTCACTATTGTGTCCGCTTGATATATATAGTGTATTCATATTTCTATCGTGAATTCATATTTTCTACGATTTAAATGAATTTTCTGCTTGATGGTGGATTTCCTGTGGAGAATGTGTGATGAAAAAACAAATGATCAACGTCAATAAGATGTGAAAACTAATTTCATGTCGAAAAGCAATAGTTTTAATAATTTTAATTAAGTATTACATTTTTGCATGGTGAAAATTATGATTATTATTTACACTATGTTAAATATTTATACGGTAAAACAAAAGAGTTTAGGTTACAGATTTTTCTTATGTACAATAATGCAAAACCAGGTCCCAGAATTCTTTTTGTAATTTTTTTGCTAATATTTTATTTACTAGGCAATTAACAACTCTCTGCATATTTATATAAAAGAAATATATAAAAAAGGAAAAACTTCTACAAACTGGCGGGAAGCCAAACTGCAGCCCACCTTTACTCCCGAGTGAACCAACCACCCGGGACTAAAGGTCAGATCTTTAGTCCCGATTCTACCCATCACCCGGGACTAAAGAACCTTTAGTCCCGGTTCTAACCATCACCCGGGACTACTAAAGATGGGCTGCGTTTTCGCGGCCCGCCAAAATCCCCTTTACTCCCGGACCGTGGCTACACCCGGGACTAAAGGTCAGACCTTTAGTCCCTGTTCTAACCATCACCCGAGACTAAAGAACATTTAGTCCCGGTTCTAACCATCACCCGGGACTACAGGTCCCCCTTTATAAACCACGCCCTTCTCCCTTAGTTCTCTTCCTCTCTTTCTCCGTCGCCTTCTTCTCCAACCAGATCCAGTAGCCACTAAGCCTTCTTCTCCGTCGCCTCATCTTCTCCACCAGATCGATCTGATCCAACAGTGCCTCCACCCCCCAGGCGACCACCCTAGCCTTGCCTCGTCACGCGCGCACGCTGTCACCGGCCCCACGCGCATGCGCGCTTCTTCTCCGGCCGGCCAGCGCACGCCTCGCGTCGTCCTTGTCCCCGGCCCACCTCGCCCCCAAGCGGTTCAAGGTTCTTCGAGGTGTCTATCTCCTCCAATTCATCCCCTTCTTCATCCTCCTCTCCATGCTATGTTTGAAATTTGAAACCCTCGTTGTTGTGTTAGATCCGCGAGACGCAGTCTTCTCCAAGATCCGCAGGCCACAACATCTCTATTACGGCATGTCTTCTCCAGGTTTGGCCCTCGTTCTTGTGTTAGATCCGCAAAATGCAGTTAGTGATTTTCGAATTTGTTGATAGCAATGTGATCAGCCTTGTTTTTTTTTGCCCTTTTAGAAATGAATACCGACATGCTTGCATTAAGCAAGATACTGTATTGATGTGATGATCTCAATATATGGCATTAATCAACTCTTCTCTTCAAGTCTATTGATTTTCTGTTATTACAATGATCCCTTCATTAAATCATCATGTGAAGTTGGTGTGTACCTTCAGTATTAAAACACTTTCTACTAGTTTAAAGTTTATATTTTGTCTGCTATGGCTTCTTTATTAGTTTCCTGATAATCTTTAGGTAGGTCATTTGGGAAAGTTTGCCTAGCTGGCCGAACCCTTTGTGATCAGAGGCATAGGCACTTAATATAGTTTCTATGCATTGCTGTGTGATTGAACAAAGCGCTTGTAATTTCATTGCTTCTTGGTAATGAATTTTGGCTTTGCTGTTGTGGATAAAAAATGACAATTGTTTATTATTTCTTGATAATTATGTCAATGGGTTCTGCTTGGCCAGCCCACTATGTACTAAACTGAAATTGCTTACTAATAGCTATTTGATCGATGATAATCATCATTGACTTGCTTTCTGGTGATGATTGAAGTTTTAATTGTCTTTTCTGTCTGGTATTAGGCCCTTGTGGATGTCCCCGACATCAGTCCTGTAATGAAACAGATTATTACTGTTTTTTAGTAAAGTCTAAGTCTGTGACATGTTTTTTGGCTGCAGGAGCTGGACCTCGCGTTTGACACCTTGGATGTGAGCCACCGCCGCTATCATATATAATCCGTTTATGATGGATTAATTGCTCCAACCTTATGTAATCAGATGGATGCGTGTGTCGAGCCCTCGTGCCGGCAATCTTGTAATGCGATTTTGCGCTGAGCCATCGAGCTTAGTGGAGCACGGGCATGGCCCGGTGTCTCGTCGTTTCCTCCTTTTTGCGTGGTAGCTTATGACGACGCCGGCCCCCAGATCCGAGACGTTCGACGGCGTCCGTGACATTGTAGTAGCAGGGCACATAGTTCTCGTACTCAGGCGGGCATACCTCTGCCTCCTTGGCATGGACTAGTTAGAAAATTGTAGAAAATCCGTACTAGTTGAACTTGCGGACCGTGTTCATCTCGGCTAGCATGTTCTCTGCCAAGCGGTAACAGACGTCAAGGAGGAGCTTTGATTCTACGAGGGAGAGTGGCAACGGTCGTGGAAGACCGTGTTCCCTTCCTCGTAGAATCAGAGCTCTTCCGTGGCCAAGTATGGTGCCGTCCGATGGAGAAATGTCCGCCGAGATGATCACATAAGCAAGGTCAACTAGTACAGAAGCTTACGTGATCTTAGAAGATGTGTGAGGTCATGAGAGCGTGTGTTTTTTCTCAATTTTGTCGAGCAGGTCACTTAGAATTAATTTTTCCATGAAATGAAATACTTAGAAATCATGCCTTTTATTTTTTAGAATTAATTTTTTCATGAAATGAAAAACTTAGAAAATAGTTAGAAAATTGTAGAAAATCCGTACTAGTTGAACTAACGGACCGTGTTCATCTCGGCTAGCATGTTCTCTGCCGAGCGGTAACGGACGTCAAGGAGGAGCTTTGATTCTACGAGGGAGAGCAACAACGGTCGTGGAAGACCGTGTTGCCTTCCTCGTAGAATCAGAGCTCTTCCGTGGCCAAGTACAGTACCGTCCGGTGGAGAAATACTCGCCGAGATGATCACGTAAGCAAGGTCAACTAGTACGGATGGTTATTTATTTAAACATGTTTTTGAGCTACAATTTGATAGATATTTGATAACTTCAGACCTACAAATGTCATCTACAAATGTTACTATCCTCGAGGTGGCACGTCCTGCAGGAGTTCATTTTATAGATATAGATTTTATTTTTTATAGATATATCTAGTGGTGTAAAAGCTAGATGACTGCCCGGAGAGACAACATGGATGAAGAAATGATGGATATTATCAACACCGTCACTCCATTTGCCGATGGTGACCAGTAGGATGTAGATGACGGGAGTCAATACCTGGCTCTTGAAGATAACCAAGAAAATATTGTGCAAGAAAATACTGGCGAGGTATATATATTTATATATATATATATATGAATATTATATATATATATATATATATTTTAATATCTATCATCTATTATGTATACACATGATATTTAGTTATTCTTTTTTATACGTAGCCCTCTGGATCGACGACCACAACGGCAAAAAGCAAAAATATTTGAGGCCCGAAAAAGCCATTGGAGGGGCACTACATAATATCGGAAATCAATATCGAGACAGGGGAACCACTTGGTCCACATGCAAGGAAATTCGTGCAACACTGTGGGTGCCTTGTAAGGGACAGACTTCCGATCAGTGCCCGTGAATGGAAGCAAAAGATCAATGAGCCTCATGTTAGTTTTGTCTCTGATCTTGATAAGAATTTAATTTGGGATGATATCCTTCAACATTTCACGTTGCAAACGGATGATTATGATGCTATCAACGATGATGAATTGAAGAAACTAGTTCGAAAGTGGGCTATGAAGAAGATGGCCACACAATTTCAGACTTGGAAGAAATCCCTATACACGAAATACGTCAAGAAGAACTTAACGCCCAATTTCAATACTAGTGGCCCGCTCGCGAAGTTGAGGCCCTACTGGAATGATTTTGTACAGTACAAGACATCGGAAGAGGGTGAGGAATGGGTGAGAAGGAACCAAGAGAATGCCCGACAGAAGGTATACCACCATGGCATGGGATCAGGTGGCTACACGACTGCCATTCCCAAGTGGAAAAAATGGAAGCGGACATTCTTGCCAAGGGTATCACACCAGAATCACTCAATTGGCCCAAACGCACGAAGAATTGGTTTTTTGCTCATGGGGGAAGACTGGACCTAGAGACCGGGAAGCTGGTTCATGGCCCAAAACTCGAAAGAGCAACATAAAGATTTTCTTATGCTCTATAAGCTAAAGCTATTGGTGTGTTCAGGCCCAATAGAGAGAAGGATGAACTGACGTATGCCCTCGGGACCGCTGAACATAGTGGCTGAACGAGAGGTTTAGGACAGAACATTTCTTGGGAGCATGGTTTCCCTGACGACAGAGATACCTATAGAAGCCGATAGAGAAGGAAGGATGAGGATGCAGTGTGGATCAGCAGATCGGAGGAATTGGTTCGTGAGTCACGGGAGGCATTGCTTCAAGCACAGGAGCGCAAAAAAGACATGCAAGCTAGAATGCAGGACGAAATCATAAAGCAAGTGCAGATAGCAATGAGTGCCAAAAGGTAGGCATTAGATCCAGGAATCAACATTAATATTAGCCCCATGATCAGTTGAAAAGCAGCTGCGCTTCCACAGAGTTGCCAAATCAAGATGTTGCAATGCTACGTTTCCTCGTGGATGACATCACTGCACCGTTTACATCATGTGAGCTACATATTCCAAAAGAGAATGCCACAATTATGGTGGCTCTCGGTGTTTTTTCTCCTCCAGATCCTACCAAGACACCAAGAATCCATGGGGCAATAATACCACCTGGATATGTTAGCGTCTCAGTGGATAGAGTTAACAAAGGTTTTAGTGATCTAGCTCTTGACATTCCAGGAGGTGACGGGGAGAAGACTCTCGGAGAAGCAGAGAAGACATTCATGCTATGGCGCAAGGGCTACATCATTATTCCCGGGGTCTCTAGTCCACCGCCGCTTCCTCAACTGCCAGACAATAGGTGCGGACAAAAGTGAACGAAACAATTTTTTTCACAAATTTTCTGTTGACATGCATGATTAATAATAACAATTTCTTGTACCTAATTATTCTTTTTTGTAATCACACAGCAGGGCCTCCGCCAACCTAAGTCCAATTATTCAATCTCCAGATCATCATAGTGCTCCGGGCAATGATTATGCAACGCCGCCACCGCCGTCACCTCCAAGGAGATCTCCAACGCCTCCAAGGAGGTCTCCACCGCCGCCACCTCCAAGGAGGTCTCCAATGTCTCCAATGAGGTCTCCAACGGCTGCTCCGCCTCCCTTGATGATCAAGAAGCAACCAACTCCTAAGAGGCCCGCCCCACAAACGAAGTCGTTGGCCCACCAGCCGGCAAAGAAGAAAGCCTCCTCTAATCTAGTTATTCCCCAAAAACTGTCTTACGAGAAAAGTGAAAAGAAATTAAAGGATGCAGTACAAAAAGATGTGAAAAGTTTCTTCGAAAAAGTAAGAAAGCAACGAGAAGTGAGGGAGAACCCGGAGAAACCGTACTTCTAACTACCTCTAGATCTTCTAAGAAAGAAGGTGGACCAGAAAAAACGGGAATCTCAAAAGACCCTGTCAAAATCGGACTACGACCGCTCTCTCACCAAGTCATTTGAGGCAGCACAGAAAAAGACTAGAGCAGGGAAAGGTGTTGCACAACTCGGACAACAATCGCAACAATCAGTCCCCCTCTTGTCATTCGTAATGAATATGGTTCAAACTTAGACTTATCGGACGTCGATTTTGAGGACCTAGTTCGGTTTTACGAGGATACTGGTTTGGACCTTGCCCAAGTGCTCGCTGAAGGACCATCTGCTCCAAAAGTGGCTCCTTGGAAGAAATTTGAACATGGAAAGAGTCTATACAACCCTGAGGCCTTATGTGAACTAGGTACGTAAATGTACCTGCTAAACAAGTGGTACATGGCGGCGTGTAAACGAGGAGAGAACTTTGTTTCTGTCAGAGTTAGAAACCAACATTACTTCCATGGCGATGACGTTATATATGTCGAGTTTTTAGAATTACACCAACTATGCCACCTGGACTCTCTCGACAAAAGTCTCATTAGCTGCTATTGTCTGTAAGTGTGATTATTTTCTACTATTAAAGTGTGTATATATATAAAGCTACACGTATATATAAATTATATATCCTCACACTATATTTTTATATATGCACATATAAGATGACAGAACTCAGAAAGAGAAAGGATAATGATGTTGGTTTCATTCATCCAAATGTCGTATTCAAACACCCTGATCCCCCGCCTCAATGGAAAGCTGAACTCGAGAAAAATCTCATGAGGTTCTTAGTGAACCAACAAAACAAGGACATTGTTGATCATATTTGTATATAAAAACATATGCAACAATCACTGGATATTGATGGTCATCGATATGGCCAATAGTCGGTTGAGCATCTTAGACTCGTTAAGAAAAGAGCAAACAGAGTACCAAGACATGATAGACATTATCCAAGGGTAATTTGGTCTCTCTAGCAACTATATATACCACGATCTCTTAACTGCAACAATTATTAAAGGCCAAATTAATTTTTTATTTTATTGGGCGCAATGTTTAGAAAAGTTTCATTAAGGAACACCACATGAAACATTGCAAAGCGCCACTAGATGTAATCACACACAAAGTAAGTAATAGCTACATTTATATATATATAATTCAATTAACATCATGCATGCTTTCAATTCACCGGATCTTTTTTCTCGTAAAAGTGGGTTCTGAGGCAAGAACAGGGGAGCAACTACTGCGGATACTATGTTTGCGAGTTCATCATGGCGTACTCAAAAAGAACTCCTGAAGAGAACCTCAAAGTACGTTATATAAATATATTCATATATTCACAATTTCTTTTATTGCTCATATATATAAGTAATCACGTGACCAACACACACATATATATATATTAATACTTTTCCTTTAACTTTTATTGAAGACTCTATGGTTGAAGAAAAAAGTTATACGACGTGACTAACTGAAAACAATTCAAGAGACCATAGCAGGATTTCTTAATGACCAGGTCCTAAACCCTGTCGGCGAGTTCTACAATGACGTGAACGAAACATGGAAGTCAAACCAGATGGAGTGAATTTGTTATCCTAAGGATACGATAGAATATACAATGCAAGCTTTATTTGTAATATATATATATATATATACATAAAATTACGTACAATATATGTATATGCATGTAATATATACGTTAGTTCCATACTTTAGTTTGTACAAAATGTTCGAACATTATAAACGTGTAGAATACGTATATTATTAGCAGCGTAGAATGCGTATTCGAAAAGCTATTCGAAAACCAAAATGAATCATCAATTGAAAATAGAAACAAAAAAAAGAAAAAAAAAGAAAACCTTTAGTCCTGGTTGGTAATATCAACCGGGACTAAAGGGACGGCCCACGTGGCCAGGCCGGGAGGCCTCTTTAGCCCCGGTTGGTATAATATCGTAAAGTGGTTGAAAAATTCTAACAATTGGCATGAGGCCGCCATATGGATGTATAAAATCACCAAAAAAATTCAAACGATTTTAACAAAGTGATAGTATAAATTGTTTACAAATGGATGCATCCTCACTATATAAGAGATGCATCCATTTGTAAACAATGTATAATACCGGTTTGTTATGATCATTTGAGTTTTTTTGGAAAGGTTCTACACCAAAAATATGTTGCCATGCAAGTTTGTAGAATTTTCCAATCAAGTTTAGATATTATTATAATTATTTTATTCTAATTTAGAGATATAACGATGAATTATCCCTAACAAAGTAATATATTTGTCCATCTCAGGGATGGACTACATTGAAATGTACTAGCATAAATATATTTTTTATAAAATTTTCAGAATTTTATTGGAGGCACACACAGTTCAATTCAGAATTACTTTTGATAAGCACGCAGAAATTCATTTTAACTATAGAGAATAGCAAACCGGTTCAAAAAATTTTAAAACTCTTACACGTTTAACATATATATATAGACCATTGCATCTGTTTCAGAGTATAGAAGACATATTTTTGTAAGGATAATTCACAATGTGCCTTCTCTTTTACTTGAGAAATAAGGTTACCGATAAAATGTGGTCACCAACAAGCATTAGAAGGCTGCCTTGTGCAGTGCACCTGCTATTTTGAGAGCAATTTAATATAAACAACCATGTTTATTCTTTTAATCTGTCTTCATCATCTACAACCATGTTTATGTTTCAGCGAGCGGGGCTTTGCAGGCTGGGCCGCGGTTGGGCCAACAGTAGGGGAGAGTTGGGAAAGCATAAGACTTCACCAGGGCGAATTTTACGTGAGTGGAAGGAAACAAGTAATATGCACAAGGAACCAAGAAAATGCAGTTTGTTTGGATGGTTAAAGTTTACGTCGGAGTATTATTATATTATTTTCTAATTTTAATTTGTTTTATCAGCTTCCAAGCTTTTTTTGTTATAAGCATTATATGACTTTGTCAGCGAGGCATTCAGGTGCTATCCAAAGAATGGATTGTGCTAAGGCCTGTTTCGTTGGATGGAAGCGCTGCATAAACTTAAGTGCAGCAACTTTTACAAACTGATGATTCATGGCTCAGTGGTCAGACCCCTTTTCCTGTGTGCACTTGTGTCACATGTTCGATCGTCTCCGTTGGCTGCTTGATTTTTTGGGGTCACAACAAGTAGTAGCATCCTCGACTATTATACCACGCATAAAAGTGCCATTAGCTGTTAAAGTTTATATGATTTTCTGCTTTGTTTCGAAAAATAGCTCCATGTTGAACTACATATCACGTCAAACAAAGTCAACAATAATACAAGATGTATTTGGGGGTCACAACAACATATCATGTCAAACAAAGTCAACAAATAATACAAGTAGTAGCATCCTCGACTATTAGCACGCATAAGTGCCATTAGCTGTTAAAGTTTATGTTATTTTCTGCACATCAGACAGAAAACGGAGAATGGCGATCTTGGCGACTTCCTTCGGTTCGCCCCATGGATTTGGTCATGGATCTCCCGGGCATGAACTTCAGGCCGGGGCGTGTAGTCGAAGCTGAAATCAATCGCAAGTTTGGGTCCCTGGTTTGTCATGATCTCTCTGCCTCCTCTCCAGAGTTCTTCCTCGTTCTTTCTTTTGGTCGTTGTCAATTCTGATTAACTGAGCATTCAGCGGCTACCATCCTCCAATCGGTAATTGGAGGCGATGTCGCTGGTTTCTGCCTTCGTTTGCTTGGCGATCGTGTGTTCTGCTTCTCTGTTTCGTCGCCGACTGTTGGTTTCTACAAGCTTTGTTCTTTAGAGTGTTCTTATTAGTTCAAGCTTTTCTTTAATCTTTGGCATAATGGTGGCCTGAATTTTGTTTCTGAATTTCGTCACTAGGAAGGTGAGGAAGAGGCTTAATGGACAAAAGTCTCCAGACGCCCACAACCTCCACCTCCGGCGAGGCCAATGCCACTCACCGGCGTGAACAAGATTCCAGTCAGGAAGCGTCAGGTCAACATTCCAATTTTGAATTATGGTAACGGCGCGATTTTTCAATCTCCTCAATCACGCTGGCAATCAGTTTTTTCTCGCCTTAACTTTGGCGCTAAATCTCTGGATAAGCATTTGTTTTTCCTCAACGGTGCCAAACTAGGCATTTTGGGAAAGTCCCATGTCAGTTGGGCCTACAATCCACTGCTCACGTTGCCTGGCCCAAAACCACGTTAGGGCCCAATGCAAAAACTGTTTCCGTTGTCGGGCATGCTTACAGTTGGGGCATGATTCTGGCAACTGTCGTTTTGTGCCTCGATCAGTGTGCCCCTCTGTGGAACACTCTGGCAGAGAATTTACCCCTTCCCATTTTGACCCGTGGGCTCTACGATAGTAGGGTTCCAATCGCGTTGTTTCGCCTCCTTCAGTGCTTACTTTTATCATTTTATAGGCATTACCCCCTTCCACTGTTACCGTCCCTTGGAGTCGCTCTTGGCGCATTATGGTGCCAGAGTTTTCTGGACGAGGATGCTTCGATCATCTAGGCTTCTACTTCCTCTCCGACCGCTCCTCGCACGTGTTTCTTCTCGAGTTTTGGTGAGTTTGCTTCCACTAACTAACAAACTCCTGCTTCGGTTTTCTGGGGTATCTATCAAGTGTATCAATAAATGCTTTGTTGGTATGGAATCAAATGTTGGAGAATTCTTTACTAATAGATATTCAAATGAAAAAGAAATTGATACGACAGTCCCTGCTACTCCCTTCATTGGATCCTTATCAAAAGCTCAATTTTGTACTGGATCAGGGCCTCCTATTATTAAACCCGTTTGGACTGACTTATCAAATTGGGATATTCTTGATTGTTTTGGTTGGATATGTAGAAATCTTTTTCATCATCATAGTGGATCGTTGAAAAAACATGAGCCTTTGTTAATAGCAATTTTTAGATATAGACATCTTAGGATGTCCACCTCTGAAAATCGATTTACAGAGATGGCCGTCCTAATGTGACCGTCTCTATTAATCGATGATTTTTAGATACAGAGGCTATCTCCTAAAATCGTTTTTTTGGTAATCATAACAGAAAGTGATAGTTATTTCTCGTTATGAGAAGTGGTACTCTAGCACTATCAGTTTTAAACACACCTGGGGGTGATAAGGTCGGCACCACTACTCAGTTTTATAGAGGATGAGATGATTTTTATTTTTTAACTATGCTTATTTACTTTTGTGGTCCACAAATGTTGGGGGGTACCAATCCTGAAAAGGTTGTTTATGATGTTTGTCAAAAGGTGATTCATTGGGTGAGGAACTTCCCCAGCAACTTTTTTTCCTGCATGTCAAAGGTGATTCATTTGGTGAGGATCTTTCATGTTCTCTGATTGACGTATGTGGTTCTTTTACAGAGCTACATGTGCCGGAGAATGAACATGTGCAGTGCAGCAACCTTTTTCTTTATAGCCCAATTCAAACTTTGCAGAGCGTGAGTGACTGAAATGAGAACTTGTGTCATACATGGCACTTGCGAGTGGGCCACTTGCGCTTTGATGAAAGCAGCAGTCAAGATCTGGTAAAATGGAATCTACCCGTGCCCTGCGGTGCAAATTATATATGTGCTGCGTGCAATCTCGACTCTAGCTAGAACCCTATATTGTGTAGATTGTACAGGACACTGGACACACCAGTAGCCACTGCCACCAAATTATTAACATGAACATTGCCAAGGAAGAGGTCTTTTACTCTTTTATATCTTGTTTCCCCATCATAATTCATGCCTTTCAGGTAAGCAACCTTATTTACCTTGGTTATCAAACTGATTATATGTAAGTGTACATATAACACACATGCACGTGGAGTTAGAAGTACTTTTCTTCCGTGATGAATATTAACATTAGTCTAATGGATTATAACAGACTATAAAAAAAAACAATGCTGAGCATAATTCTTAGTGGAGGGGTGCATGTCTCTGTTTCGTCTCAACAGCCAATCGTTAGGGTCTCTTATTAGGTAGGGCTTCAAAGCCGGCTTCTCCAGAAGTCCTCCAGAATAGGCACCATAAAAATGATTTGCGCAAGAAACACCAATCCAATCAAAGAAGTTTTCTACAGACTGTTAGAGCAAAAAAAAAGGTACCTTCTAGGCCGGCTCCTCCCATATCCCCGCCTGCTCTGTTCTACCAAACGTTGATACGGAGCAGAGCAGGCGAGGATACCGGAGGATTTACGTTGTGCGAGCATTTATAGTTTCCTACAAATAAGTTGAAGTGGCCTGAGTAAAAACTATTTTCTATTTGTCGATTTGATTGTACTTTAACAAAATAATATATTTTTTCTTTCCATTCTTCACTAAATTAAATTTAAGGAAAGCATGCTTTAAAAACCTAGATCAAAAGAGGACCCAATGTATTTTGAGTTGAGACAACATTTATGCTAAATCCTTTGTGTGCGTTTGAGTCGAAAGGTTCTCTACATCAATGATTGGCCGTTGGATTCTGATGCTTAGTGTATATGTTAGTTTTTGCAGTGTTTGAGTATCCAAATGAACATTTGATTGATTCATATTTAGGAGTTTAGTTTACAGAACTGGTAAACTAATGTAACGGATGGGAACCCTTAGCTAACGGATGGTAAACTTCTATCCAAATTCTATTTGTCTTATATGTGGTGCAACAAATTAAAAAAATTTACCATAATTATTGCTTTCAGCTAATATTCATTCAACGAATTATCTATTATCAGCCTAGGAACATATAAGTCATTTTACACAGGACAGAGAATCCATGGGGCAATAATTTAGAACTGCTAAACACCCAGATTTTTTTAGGCTGCAGATTTTTTAGACTGTGACTTATCAGAAAATCTTGATGATCAGATTAAAATTGATTCTCTTGATGATCAGATTAAAATTGATTCTCTCATTAGCGGTTCCAAACAGGTCCTACAGGCTACAGCTATACATCTGAAGCATATCACAACATTGTTTGGGATGGGGCCTGGCACAGGGGATGAATGGAGCCTCCTGCAACGACTGGTTCCCTGCCTGGCTTTCTTCATAATGCAGGGAGACAGACATGCCTTCCTTGTGGGATTGGATCACCGCTAGTTTCTTCATGGACCTAATAATATAAAAAGAAGTGGTAGCGCATTGTGATGCTGCCAATAGAATATGAGGGAGAAACCAACAAAGAAACAGCTCGCCATGTTCCCTTGCACAATATTTGCTTAATGTACAAAGCACTGGAGAAACAGAAGGAAAAGAACAATGCACTAATGCAGAATAGGAAAAGGATGTCTGGGATTGAAAAAATATGAGGTATTGAAAATGTCGTTTGCTTGTTGAGATCAACAAACGCGATGATTTTCTTCGCAGTGTTTGCTAACTGAAAAATGGGGGTACGGCAGCCTTGGAAAATGTCGCCTGCTTTAAAACTTTAATAAGTTGTCGTTGTCTGCAGTTCCCACGAATTTGTGCCATATGTGTTGTCATCACTATATGTACTAGCCCGCTCGGCTGTGCTCTTTGCAGCGTCGTGCAGCAGCAGCCGCTGTAGAATCGGCGGCACTTTTTGGCATGGCTGCAGCTGCTTGTGCACCACATCTATTAACTTTGATCTACAGTGTTCTGCAGCGGCTGCTGCTGCACAACGCTGCAAAGAGCACAGCCAAGCTTATGCATCTATTTCAGAAAATGCGAAAATTCTGATGTATTAATAAAGGTAAGTTCGTCCTTGTGATTTGACAAAATCCTACACAAAAAAATTAAATTAATGTGCAGCCATCAAGCACAAGTCCGTGAGGCTTCATCTACTTCCTTGATAGAATAACTAACAATGTAAATGTAAAAAAAAAATTCAGCCTTTGATAACGTCATTATTATTTACAGATAGAAATGTAGCTATATTTAACGATGTGATGTGCAATCTGTCATGTCAACTCGTATCAATAGGTAATGCATATTCCATACATCCGTTAAATATATAGTTAGCAAATAGATGTCAACTCCACACATGATATGGTTTGATATTTTTTTTGGCCAAACTGTGGTTTTGCAGTTGACCACAGCTAAGAACACCTAATAATAAGTTAATTGATGGAAGCAAAGATACACGCTCCGCCAGGAATTATGCTAAAATATACAGCTAAAACTTGAATATAAGTTTGGAGCACATTTTCTGAGTACCATTTGTTTACAAACCATTATCTATTTACATGGAGAAGTGTGGGTGCGAATATTAAAAATTGGTAGCAAGGAAATAATATGCATGTCAGGAGAAGATCAATTGAATACTTTATGGGCATTCTGTAGGATATATGGATAAAACGAAAAAAACATATAAGATGGACCATTTCTTCTTAGGGCCGTTTGGAGGCGCTCCTCCCCGCTCCGGCTCCGACATCATAGAAACATTGTGACTGTAGCAGAGCCGGGAGAAAGCCTAAAAATGCAGCTCCTCCAGCTCCTCTCTCTTCTAGGCATAGCTGGATCCATTTTTTTATATATGCTATAGTATATCCTCTACAGTAGTAAACAGTACTCTACAATTCTCCTAGAGCCGGAGCCGAAGCCATACAAAACAGTGCCTTAACATGAGATGAGGGTACTACTGACCCAACTCTCCATGCTATCCAACATTGTAGTCTTAGTGTCTTACTCTTAAAGTAGGGAATAGTATTTGTGTCCTGGTTGGTAATCTTTTTTATGGTACAAATGCATGTACTCATGTATGAATATTCACCCCTATGAATTCACACACATCCTATCTCTATGAGCACCTCTAAGTTGTTAGTAGATTTAGAGATTAACAAAGTCATCATAGGCATCTTGTTGTCGACGGACATGTTGCCTACGACCGAAGGAATAGCGTCACCAAATTCTAGAATAAATTTAGAAAAACATGAGCATCCACGTCAGGTCAAGAACTTAATTAAACCCGGTTGGACTGATTTCACAACAAAGAACTTAAACAGTTGAGCTACATTCAGTTTGCGTCTTGGTTGGCAATCTATTACTTCAATAGGCTTGGACCTAAAACCGGTGTTTCTTTTTAGTTAAAGAAAGCTTTATTGATCTTAGGTAATAATTACATCAAGATGATACAGTCACTTTAAGATTATTAAAGCTGATAATTATTCAAGAGTAACACTACTAAGTGTTGTCACCTATATCACTGTCGGTTTCTTTAGAAACGTTACCGATGAGGTATTACCAACAGGTCACCAGTGCCATTTTTTAGAATAGCCCACAGTGTCGTCGCTGCAAACAAACTGACAGTCATAGTAGCATTGTCAGTTTATAGTTTGAGCTGGCAATTAAAGTTTTGGATAGTCTAATTTTCTTTAAATCCCACTGCCCCTAACCCCATGTGCCTTCCTTCGCCTACACCCATCTAACTCCTCTCTCCCTCGCTTCCTAATGTCTCTGCCCAACTTTCCTCCTATCTCTACATCGACATCTCTACCCATCTCCCTCTCGCATACCTCCAATTGTGCTACCCCGTCCCTTTTCTCCATCCCTACTGTGCCATGTTCCACATATCTGCACCGCACCACCTCTCTTCTTTCTATGCCTCCCTCTAGCATGCCACCCATCCCAAAATTCCTAGAATGTTGACCATCTAGATCTCCTTTCTCCCTAGTGTGTAGTAGCTCTGAATCGCCTCCCCTCCCTAGCGTAGGGGTAATGGAGAGTGTGGGGGTTAGCAGCGCTATGATAGGCAATAACGGGTTGCGACTATGATGTGATGACACATCAGGCTATGGCGGCCCACAAGGCTACTATAACACCCCTTTCAAATTCTGCTTACAGGCACAACTCCACGTGGAGCAGACCTTCATATGTATACCACCTCTTTTACATTTTTCATCCTTGCTCTGTGTAAAAAGGTTAAACCAGAAGTGCTACATTTAGAATGACAAAAATACAAAGATTATAAGGTGGCATGAACCTATTTAAACATCCTAGTAGGACTAATTCCACTAGAACACATGACACATAGCCACGACGTCCCAAAAACCATAACACTAATGGGCCAGATATTACAGCTGCAGTGAGGTGTATTTTTTTCATTTTTTTGTGTTTGTGAAAAGGTAATGAGCGATTTAGGTGGGCAATTGACAGCCCAATCTTACATTGCCGCTTGCGCACTAGCTGTTGCAAAACCGGTGGTAGTGGCTAATTCTACATTAGTGTGACAACATGGTGTCATATATCATGACATAGCTGCACCACTATAGCAACACTTGATGTAGAAGGAAGGTCCCCATAATCAGTAGCTCCAAGAAGGATTAGGACATGCTAATGCGCCACCATTATCATGATACAACCAATAAAGACAACACCATATGTTTTCACCCTAGTGAGCGAATTCTTCAAACTCTAGACAATGCCTTCAACAAGAAAGATGTCTCCTCGAGTCGTGGAACCTGTGCCTAACAAGCATCGCAAATCAAAGTGCACAAGTGCCTAGGCAGTCATGAATCCACCATATATTGTGGGCCCATTTGGCATGACTAGATCCATCTAGTGTCTATAATTTGTAGACTAAATTAAATAGCTAAAATATTTTTATTTAGTCTAAATTATAAATGAAATAAGTAATGTAAATGCACTTCATATGCCTCTAGCTCCATATATAAGATTTTCTAGAGCTAGAAGTATCTAGCTCCAAATTTTGTGGAGCTAGAGCTCTACCAAACAGATGCCACAACCGCCATCATACTACCTGCAAACTTCACAAATTTCGTTTGTTCACTAATTCCATAATAATAATAATAATAATAATAATAATAATAATAATAATAATAATAATAATAATAATAATAATGTTATTGTTGTTGTAGGTGCATGAATATGAGCCTCTAGGATTTCATAACTATACGATGAAAACATACAAACAAGATTATATCAGTTGCATGAAAAAAAAAAGAGGAACAAATAAATTAGGGAACATAGATAGCCATGAATACTTGAAGAAGGCAAAGAGGAGGGCCGGCCCTAGGGGGGCATGGGGTGCGACGGCCAAGGGCCTAGGCGGGGGAGGGGCCCAAGCCCAGGTATACAAACCCCCAGGCCCTATAATCCATTAGTCATCAGCAAACTAATGAGAAGGCGGCCTAAGAAGGCAAGAAGATCGTCAGCCTATTTCTTTCCCAGGAGGCGAGGAGCCGTGCCACAGTTCCGCACGCCCGCACATTGCGACTAGCGCGATCGCTACGCTAGACACGACACGCGAGATCGCGACGCTGACTCACCGAGGAGAGCTAGACGCCTGGATTGCTGGAGAACTGGAGAAGAGAATGGCGCACGACGGTCGACGGCGCACGACGACGGTTCTTGCCTTCTGCCCTTCTTGCGAATCTTGGTTCTGAATCAGTTCATGTCCAAATTGTCCAAGTCCTAGGTATTTGTTTCCTTGTTCATTTTTTAATCCAAATTAATTATTTGTATAGTATTCCAGACTTCTAATATTTTGTACTCATATAGTCATTTTTCTCTTCTAATTTAGGTGTTAGAATTTTAGAATGTTACCTAAGAAATATTTGTCAGGGGCTGCGGAAAAAAAACGAAAAAGACAAGAAGATCAATTTATTCAATCACAACAAGGTGCTATCCATATGTTTGAGTTGCCTATCGAATTCTCTTAACTGTACGACTGTAGCTTTGGCTGAAAGAAGTTTCTCAAAATTAAAGTTGAACTATTTGAAATCAACTATGTCACAAGAAATGTTAAATGGCTTGGTTATGTGCACCATCGAGAAGGATATCTTGGACACTATTGATCTCAATACCGTCCTTAATGATTTTGCATCAAGAAATGCACGAAGAAGTATCTTTTTATGAGAAGCAATGGATATAATGGAGTTCTATTCTTTCTTAAGGTAATCACATTAGTTCTAGAAGTACAAATATATTGCTTTTTTAGTCTACATTGCTTCTCGATAATTATCAGACATGTTAAATAAAAAATATATTATTAGATTTGCTTTTCCTTTGCAAGTAAAATTAGCGTCTATATGTTATAAAATTTTATACATGGTCTAGAAGGATCGTCACGACGAGTTGCCAGAGGGCCCTCAAAATCATAGCACCGGCGCTGGCAGAGAGTGGGCAGATCTCGTGTCACTGAGACGATTGACATCAAGGTGCCGGATAAGTAACAAATGTCAATGCGAGGTGACACTAGTAATGACAAAAGGAAGAAAATAAGAAAGCATCTGTAGATTCCAAACACCGAGTTTCTGAGTTTGAACAACCAATTTGATGGAAGACTGACCCCACCAACAAACGGCACAATGAAATAGCCAAATAGGAGATGTCAAATTGTTTAGTTGGTCAACTGTGATAGGTAAGCCCTGTGCCAAACCCTCGGGCCCCTCTCAACTCAAGCTCCCATACCAATCCCTTCTTTTTCTTTCATTTTTTTTATAAGCCCTCTCTCGACATCTATGATATAGTTGTACGAAAGTAATCCCCTGTTGAAATTAGTAGGCTATTTCGTTTCATAGGAGTTAGGACAAACATTTGATCAATAAGTTTTAATCAACACATGGTTTTTCTATCAAAATTGATAATGTTAAATTCAAAATGAAAATATTTATCTATGGTTACGATTTTATATTACAGAAGAAATTAATAGAGTAATTGTTGGCAAAAATCTTTGTCCTCATAACGAAGCAAAATAAGTCTACTAATTCGAAACAGAGGAGGTATACCTATGAATCATATGTACGTGGTTGAAGGGTGAAGCACTCTTGTTACGTAAAACGTAAGGTGTATCACTTCCTTTAGTGGTCCAAATATTGAACGAGTTGAGTGCACCCATTATATGGTGACACAGAAGATTAATTCATGAAATTAAGGGACAGGTATCCTTTCCTTTTCACCTCCTCTTCCCCTGCTCTTCATTTCATCATGTCAAAGATGTGCAGGGTTTGAGGTCCATTATATCAGGGATAAGCACGGATTGAACTTTATTACCTTGCCCTTCAGATGTTGTACGATGTACTATACCTCCTTACCCGTACACTGATCCAGCTAAATGGACGTCTATCTGAGGAGTGTACCTCTATTTCAAAACAGATGGCGTTCAACAAAAGCAAAAGTCAGCAATCAGCATGCAAGTTTCAAATAAATGTCATCTTTTAGCTTCTCAGGCTACATATTTTTCAACAGGTGCCTCTGTTAATTCAATTTATGTACTATTTTCGGAGAGAAGAATAAAGTAGTCCATTAATGTATCGTATGTCGCACAGATTAAAATACTCCTTCCGTCCCAAATTATAAGCCGTTGCAACTTTCTTGGAGAGCAAAACATATGAAGTTTGACCAAAATTACAGAGAAAATTACAAAGATTTATGACATCCAAATAGACATATTATGAAAATATAATTAATGAAGAATCTCATGATACTTATTTCATATTATAAATATTATTATTTTATCGTATAAATTTGGTTAAACTCGAGATGCTTTGACTTAAAAAAAATGTTAGAATGACTGTCGGTTAAATTTGGGAGGGAAAAGTGAGGAGGGAGTAGGTAACAGGTAATTCAGGTAACTACTGTCACTGTCAGGCAGGAAACGAAGAAATTGGCTGTCAGTCTTTCCTCCGATTCGATTCAGATACCACCAAGGGCAGAGGCCGCCGGGCGGAGCAGGGAGCAATCGCCATTCGCCAGGGACGGACACCTCTGCGGCTCCGCCTCGACTGACGACAGCGGTCATAGCCAGCACCGGCTCTACAAGAAAGAAGAGAAACTGCAGAAACCGGGAGTGCAGGCGCGGCAGCGAGTCCCATGTGTTTGTGCTCGTCCTCCTCATAGCTCCCGTCTCCTCGTGCTCTCCACTGCTGCATGCGCCTCTTGTCCTGTCCCCCTGCCCCCTCCCCACCTTGTTCTTGCCATCCCGCGCCGTCTCTGCACGACGCAGCGCCGGTCCACAGACAAGGACAGCTACGACTACGACGCGCAGAGCGCCAGAGCCATCGCCCATCTGGGGCTGTCCTCGGTTACTCCTCCCCTCTGCCTTGTCCACAGCTGTCGTTAATTTCTTGATGAGTTGGCGTCGGCACCAGCGGGGCGGAGGAGGAGAAGGAGGCGGGGATTCAGATTCCCAGGCGCCGGCCGCCGCCTGAAGATCCCTTCTTCTTCTTCTCCTGTCGTCTGGCGGGCGAGGTGAGGCGGGTTCTTCCGTTTCTTGATTTTGGTTGCTTGCGCAGAGCCATTCCTCTTGTCCATTTCTTGGCCGAGAGATCTCATCTTTATTTGGTAATTTGGTACTACCTATTTAACGCTAGACACCGCCTTTTCTAGTTTCGGGTTAAATGCTAGTATGATCCGGGCTCGATTTTAATCGTGGAATGCGCCTTTCTTCCCCCCATCAAAAGCCAAAAGGGACTGTTTGTACTGATTCGTTCAGGTTCTTCTTCCCATTTGCCGTTCCTGCTTTTTCTTCGCTTGTCGAAGGTCAATCTGCGAGCTCAATGCCGGCGCTGGTAGTTGTGCCATTCCTCCTTGGGCCGATGGGGCCGACGGCCGTTGGGCTCCTGCCTGAGTGAGACAGGGGAGACAGCGACGCGTCTCTGCTGCTGTTTCTTCCACCACCATTACTGCGCCCCCCGCCTCCGTCTGACCATATCGCCTTTGCAGTCTGCAGAATAGTAGGAAACTAATAATTGCAGTTAAAAAAAGAGAGGGGGTAGCTCAGCTCGTTAGATCCTGCAGCTTACCATTTCTTGGATAAGTTGGGGGAAGATGGTGTCTTCGTTTCGATCCTTGTTCTTCCTAGTCAATTTGGGGCAGTTTGTTTACTATAGAAAGGTGGCATCTTCTGCTCTTTGATCTATATGTGGATCCAGTGCCAAATTGGATCGATTGAGGTTGGTTCCTTTGTTCAAATTCCCAGTTTAACGGATCAATTCGGTTAGTTGACTCTTGCTTGCAGAAAGTGCCCAACTGTGCTGCCATTCATTTCCATTGAATCCTTGGCTATCCACTCACAGAAACACCGAGTCCGTGAGGTCATTTTGTCCCTGCTTATGTAGGATTCTTGTGTTTATTTCCAAGTGGACATGTGGCGCATTCCCCAGCTTTTCGCAAATCAGTTTCTTCTGAACTCTGGAGTGCCCAAGTGGTTGTTCCCTTCCCATATCGATATAAGGCTAACACCATTCTCCATTCTGATGCCTGCCTCAATACATCTTGGCTCCAAGAATTTTCTGTGATTCTGTTCAGTTCCATAGGGTGCTCAATAAGTGATATCCAGTATTTAGAGAGTCTCTGCAAGAAGTGTTGCTCATATATTTGTGTTCTGATAGGTCCAAGAACCATGGGGCTCTTAGGTATGATGGGTGACTCGTTTGGTTGCTCAGCGATTGGGGAGCGACTTGTCTGTCTCCGCTTTTTGCAAGAGATGGAGACATCCAGGAGGCTAGAGCTCTCTTGGAACTCAATCCCCGCCTTGCACGGTACTCGACTTTCGGGATCCGGAACTCGCCTCTCCATTACTCGGCAGCAAAGGGCCACCATGAGGTGAACCATTGATTTTATCTATAGTATTGTTTTCCCATCTATATGCAATAATTGTAGATCCAGATGCCTTTGTTAACCCATTTAATTACTTGTTAGTATGTGAACTTGTTATTGTTTTACAAAATAATCCTCTCCTTCCTCTGTGATAGATTGTCTCCCCTCCTAATCGAATCCGGCGTTAATATTAACCTTAGAAATTGCAGAGGACAGGTAAATTCTTCTCTTTCTCATCTTAGATCTTCAACCATATTGATCACTGTGCTTTGTCTGCCTTTAGAGTATTTCATCAGCAGTGAATTTCCATTCAGGATTATATTAGGAAATGCATTATGTAACAGTATGGTTAAAAAATACTAGCAGGCTTTGCAGTCCTGTGCATTTATATATAACTTAGGTTACCTATTTTTTTGGGAGTGTGAATTAGTAGCTTGATGGAGAGGAACTATACCCTTGCTTCTTTTTCGTGGTTGAGTTATACTGTATGCCCTTGCTTCTTTTTCGTGGTTGAGTTATACTGTGTGCTAACTCAACAATGTTCACACGCTGGTTGTTATGTGGTCAATACATAAAAATTGATAAGAGATAGATGCTACAGCTTAGTCTTCATTGCATCTCACCTTATTGTTTATGTTTCTTCTCAGTTATGTTTTAAGTTCTGGTTTTTTTTTTGGTGCTAATTCAGAACACTAAACTGTGCAGACTGCTCTGATGCAAGCTTGTCTATATGGTCACTGGAAAGTTGTACAGATTCTAGTTCTTTTTAAAGCTAATGTAAGTGAACACTAGCTAATATGTTCTTGGATCAAATTAGTCTGATTTTTTTCTCTTACAAAAAATGTCTGAAATATCTATTTATGCACGCGATCTGTATCTGGATTTCTAGATTCACAGGAGAGACTGTTTTAGTGGCGCGACCGCTATTCATTTTGCCGCCCTAAAAGGTCATACTCGGTGCATTCGGCTTCTTATGGCTGATTACGTGCCTAGCTTGTCAGAGTTTTGGACCATTATGCATGGAAAGTCCACAGATGAAATGAAAAAGGATGCCTTTGATGCCGTGTATGTAAAATCCTGACGTTCACCTATATTGGCATCTTTCCCATCACTTATAAATTTGCATCATTTTTCCTTGTACACTCTGGGCATTCAATTATGTGGTCATCTTCTCATCACTTATAAATTTGTGTCATTTCTTCTGGTGCTCTTCAGGGCTCTCCAGAGACTAGTTAATGGAAAGTCGGATGGTGGCGTCACCCCGCTTCACTTGGCAGCCCTTCATGGGCATGCTGAGAGTGTGCAGTTGCTATTAGACCTTGGAGCCTCTGTCTCTGAGGTGACTGTCAATGATGGTTCAACTATTGACCTCATTGGTAAGTATTTATTAAACAGAAAAGGATATTGTTTAACCTGATTCAATTTATTATAGACATGGTTCTGCAAAAATATTATCGATAAGTGGACCTTTCCTTACTTTTTTTACTATGATCGTAGATTAACTCAACCATCGTGCAGGTTCAGGAGCACACCCTCCATTACGCCGGCATGTGGTGGAAGTGCTGTTTGCTGCCAAGTATGTTAGTTAACTTTCCTATTTCATGAGAATCTAAGTAATTTGCCAACTCCCATCTACTGATATCTGCTAAACAGCTTCTCATTGCAGCAGGAGCAAACATGGGAGCTCAAAATGCTAACGGGTATGCCCTTGTTGGTTCATAATAAATATTTGTTTCTGCATCAAATCAATTGAACTTGTCTCATTGAAAAGATAATTTTTTTACTTACAACTGTCTACAACAAGTTATGTTCTTTGTTTATCAGAATTAGTGGTATTGATATCTTTACTTAAGCACCTGTGTAAATTTTGCACTTCTATTTTACTATTTCTATATGCTTATTAGTGTTAAGTATTGTCTTCCTTATTCGGCCATCTTCCCTATGTGGTTTACTCAAAACCTTAAGCCTGTTGCTGAAATTTTGTGCTTATACAAACTCCGAATATGCTGCCTTAACTTATACCATGCATCAAACTTGTAACTTTTGTTGTCCAATTAAGGAAGGGCACTTGCTTGGGTCTTGCTAATATCAGAAAAGGATTTCCATTTTAATTATTTTGATTGCTTACACTTTTACCATGCTTTTGCTTGAAAGGTTGACTCCTTTATTGGTGGCTCGTTCGTGGCACAAAACTAGTATTGAAGGTATTCTAAGCAAGCAACCAGAAAATCGAATGCGTATTCTTCCTTCACCATACCTTTGTCTACCACTGATGAGCATTGTCAAAATTGCCCGGTGAGTTCAAATACCCGCCAAAATATGTAGGTATTCATAACATTAAACGCCACTATCTGTAATAACATGATACCTAGACTCAAACATTTTTGCTCAAGTAGTTGTGTATTCACATTCCTTGTTCCAGTGGAAGAGGTGACTACGACCAATGTTTTACAGCAGCATTTTACCTATTACCATTGTGACCTAAAACATCAGAGTTTTACTGCACCTTGGGAGAAGCTGCATTTCACTGGGTGTAGAATGTTGATAGGATGCTCATTTCAAATTTTGAACATCACAAAAAACAGAATAGCACTGTCAGGTTTTCTCTTATTTTTCCTATGCATGATCAGCTAATTATGAATGCAACCCTGAGTCCCTGACCCTTCGTTGATCTTTTTCAGGGAATGTGGATGGAGGAAAACTTCTGCCTCATCCACTTGTCAGGATCCATGTGTCATATGTTTGGAGGTGGAATGCACTGTAGCTGCAGAAGGTACTGAAAAAATTGACTCTCATGGTGGGTTTTTTAACCCTGCGAACACCATTGATGAATGCCTGTTATAATAGGTTGTGGCCATGAGTTTTGCACCAAATGTGCCCTCTACTTGTGCTCCACCACAAGCAGCTCAACATCTATCCGTGGAGTTCCTGGCTCCATATCCTGCCCTTTGTGTCGGCATGCCATTGTCTCCTTCATGAGGCCCACCAGCACTACCCCAATAAAGGCGCTTCCATGGACAAGTGCATCGCTAGCTCTATGTGCAGCAGGCGCAAGCACTGGTCCTGATCATGGCAGGTCCTTGCATCGACGGCCTGACATGCGTCGATTGCGCTCCTCCTCAGTTCAGCTGGGATGCTCTTCTTTTAGATCCATTGGCTCTGGGAAGCTGTCATCCATAAAGCTGAACTGCACAGGAGCTGAAGAGGCAGTGCCTTGCCTCGTCAGCTGCCTCAGGCCCGATGTGCAGCGTTCATCGTCATACAGGGAAAGAATTAGGAGATATTCAGAGTTTTGAAAGGATGCCTTTGTTGGTTTTGTGCCATCCTTCCTGGAGTTTTTAGGGTTTGGGAATTTAAACTTGTGCGGTGTATGTTCAGGGTTCTCTTCGTTTGTTTCCTTGTTATTATGTAATATGATGCAGTCCTCGTGAAGATCTGTTTGTGTACATGGCCCGAGTTCATTACTTATATGTGAAGTATATACCATCTCTGTTTTGCAATCACTGGCAAGTTAATACTCCCTTGGTTCTAAATTGTAGATTATTTTAGTTTTGTCCTAAGTCAAGCTTCTCTAACTTTAAACTAGTTTCAAAGTTACTGATGAAGTATATCTCATGGTGTATCTAGTGAATTTTGTTTGATATTGTAGATATTTGTTTACTTATATGGTTTTTACTGTCGAAATGTTTTTTTTTGTAATACTTAGTCATAGTAAAAAGGACGATTATTTGGAAACGTGAAATCAGGCCATCCCTGAAGTTTAATGAATTGGCCTAGAGGCGGTTATGATGCCATGGGAAAACCATTGGAAATGACGATTTGAGGCAATGTTACTCTAAATACAAATTTGTCATAGTAAAATGCATGACTTGGATTGAGTCATTTTAAATATGCTTACATGCAGCAAGCCAACACCAAATTCAGCGTTTTAGACTCATGAATAATGTGCGAGCAAATTACATTGGCAGTCCAAAACTATGGCATCATTCTTATCATGTCCCGAACTATCAAATTACATGACTAGAGGACCCTAAACTATTTGAATGCCTCAATCATGGTCCAAAGCAGCCATGTCATAGTATACTAGCTTATGTGAGCGTGGAGATAATATTTGGGTTTGCAACTTGTAATTATACGGACGGTCCCTAAATTATTTTGTGGTTCTCATCTAGATTCCTAGACTATTAAATTATGTATATGGTGGGTTCCTAATCTAACTAAATACCCTGATCTTCAGACTAAAGTAACCCCTTCATGCTTCATTCATCGTGGCTTGGCTTGCCGGATAGGCTCCCAAGTCTTTTTTTTTTATTGTTCGTCTCCTTGTCATTAGCTTCTCATCTTGATTTGGCAAGCAACATCTTAACGCCACTGTTATTTTGAACAAAGGGTCGGTAATTGTTGTTGGGTGTGTGCAAGGAAACATCACTCGCCCACAAAGGTAATGAGCATGCCCGCTTAGTCATCGCACACCAACCTCAGTGTACCAAGATGTGACCTGAGCTCATAGTCATACCATGGCGGTCGGTGGAGCGGAGCATGGCAAGCGTGTCCTTTCACCGCTGGAGGAGACAGGTGGTTACTCTGAACTGGGATTTGGGTAATTTAATAGAATATAGGGATCTCGATATGTAATTTTATATTTTGGAACCTTCCCTCTGCCTGTAATATAGTGCATTCTTGGAATTTTAAGACAAATTAAGAGAGAACGTAAAAGAAGCATGCCTCATTTTATTTCCTAATCAGACTATATCATCAATGTGATTAATATTGATTGGTTGATAAATAGAAAGTATTTAATGCAAAACTGGTTTTTGTCCTCTAGAATGCATTATATTTGAGGACAAATTTTGATTGCCAGAATGTACTATATTATAGGACGGAGGAAGTATGCGAGATCACATGCTAGTTTAGGCACTACATGTGTAATTATGAGTTGCAGGCCCACATGTAGATTCTATGCTGGAGCACCATATAAGCTAATAGACTGTGACTTTGCTAATTTGGAACATGATTGACATGCTTAAATATAGTTTAAGGATTCGGATATGCAGTTGCGTAGTTTAGGGATTCGATGAATGAGAATGTCGTAAGAGTTTAGAAACCGCGAGCATAATTTACTTATAATGTGCTCACGTTTTGTCGGACCCTCATTTTGAAAGTCATAGGTGCATCTGTACTTGCGCCAGGATCATGCACAAGTACGCACAAATTAACAGAAATGGCACACAGATATATAATAAAAGGTTCCGAGCTTTATTGATATCTAAAAAGGTAGAGTCTTACAACAGTGGCCCGAAGGGCTTATGGGTTACATAACTAGCGGAAGACTACTACCGTGAAGCGGCATTTTATTATATCATGGTTGTCTCTAGTACGATAGTATTATACAACATAGCGATATCCTAATCCATAGGCAAGCTTGAGCGCGGTCGAAACCCTAGCTTCGATGTCTTCTTCCTACGATCGAAATCTTCGTGTAACTCCTAATCCTCGTGGTACGCTGCCTCATCGAAGTCTTGGTCCTCCTCGGTGCCGAAGTCTATGAGTCAACAACGGGTAAGTACATACGTACTCAGCAAGCCCTAACCATAGGGTGGAAATAGAAGTGGTGTGGTGATTAAATTAAGGGTTGGGTCCTAGCGGAGTATTACCATTCCCACTAGTCCCCGAGTCAAGGTTTCATAACACAGTTTCATTACACATAAAAGTAAATCTAATCCCAGTATCCCATCATAACATCTGCCCATTCCAAGGGCGTGGTTATTCGAATAGGTTTAATGAACTCTGCAGAGGTATACAAATTTCCCCACACGATAGGCACAATCTCTTCCGTGATCAATGGACCGAATAGGCCTAACAAGACCCGTACCCGAATGTACGCGGCCTTAGATGTTCGTATAATTCTACCATGACTTCCCAGGGGTTGGAAAACACACAAATCTCGGGAGGATACCTGATCGTCCCATCTCATAATCCTGGATGATACCACATCATCCCATCATACAATCTTGGATGATACCTAATCATCCCAACATAACAGTGCTGATGATAACTAATCATCACATTAACAATAAAATGGGCTCGAACACGGCCAACATAAACGATAACATGCGCTCGAACGCGGCCAAAAATCCAAGGGCTTAACGTGGAGGATCACATAGCAACCACGCCAACTGGGCCACGGAAGATCTCATAACATCCATGCCTGCTCCTGATATTCCGCTGCCAACACCGGCCTCTGCCATTGCGCGCGCTCGTGTTCAAATTGGCTAGGTCGGTTCGCAATAGTGTGGCCTTATCCATGCGCGCGGCAAAGGTTACTTGGCGGCTACCCATGGTGGTGCTGGCGGGGAGCGGCCATGGCGCCGCGTGTTGATGGTGCCACAGTGAGAGGGAGAGAGGAGAGGAGTAGCGTCCGTGGGGCCAGGAAGGTTCGCGAGAGCGCGATCGATCTTATCCACTCGGTGCTGGGTGGGCGGAGCGCGACCATGGCGTGGCCAAGGCGGGTGCTGTGACGCGGTATTCCCGTCGTCTGGAGGTAGACGACGGTGATGACACGCGGGCCCCATCCGTCGGTGAGTGGGAGAGTGGGGAGGGCGCTGGCGCGTTGCGAGATGGGTCGGGTTGCGGTGATGGGCTGGCCCATTGCGGAGGAAAGGAAGCGGGAGGATGGAGGGCTACTGCTGCTGTGGGCCTAAAGAGAGGGAGGGAGAGAAGGAGCCCAGGTGGCTTTTCCATTTTCCAAATCCTTTTTTCATTTCCCAGATTTTCCTATACTAAGTTTTGAATGCTTTTGAATTCAAATTTGAAAATGCAAGCATGCAGGGTGTACCACCATATGCTCAACCAAGCAAACAAACAAACACTCTATTTTATTCCACACATGTAGTTTTATTCTAGTTGTCCTACCAAACTAATTCCTAGTTGGGTTAGGTTTATTTATTTTAAGCAAAGTTTTTAAAAGTTCAAATTTTTAGTGATTTTTAAAACTAGTCAAAATTCAGGGTGTTACAAACCTACCCCTTAAAAAGAATCTCATCCTCGAGATTCGAACTGATCCTCAAATAGATAGGGAAATCCCTTCTTCAGATCATCTTCTCTTTCCCATGTGGCCTCTGCCACAGTGTGATTGCTCAATTGTACCCGACAAAACCTTACTGTTGTCCTTCTTGTTTGTCGGGTGACAACATCCAATATCTTGATCGGTCTCTCTTGGTACTGTAGGTCTGGCTGTAAATCCATGGCTTCCATAGGTGCTTGTTCTTCTGGTACCCTCAAGCATTGCTTTAGTTGCGATACATGAAACACATCGTGCACATCTGACATTTCTAGAGGCAGTTCCAGGCAGTATGCTACAGCTCCAATTCTCCCAATGATCTTGTATGGCCCAATGTATCGTGGTGCTAATTTTCCTCTGACTTGAAATCTTCGAGTGCCCCTGATCGGTGATACTTTCAGATAGGCAAAGTCTCCTGGTTGGAATTCTAATGGCCTTCGTCGGGTGTCTGCGTAGCTCTTTTGTCTGCTTTGTGCCGCTTTCAAATTCTCTCGGACCATGGCTACTTGTTCTTCTGCATTTTTAATCATGTCTGGACTGAACAAACTTCTTTCTCCAACTTTGGACCACATTAATGGTGTTCAACATTTTCTTCCATACAATGCTTCAAATGGTGCCATATTCAAGCTTGCTTGATTACTATTATTGTAGGAGAACTCTGCAAATGATAAGCTCTTTTCCCATTCTTTTCCATAGGTGAGCACACAGGCTCACATCATGTCTTCTAATATCTGATTTACTCATTCCGTCTGTCCATCTGTTTGTGGATGATAGGCTGAGATGTAATCTAGGTGTGTCCCTAGAGCTTTATGTAAGCTCTTCTAGAATCGTGTTGTGAATTGCGTTCCTCTGTCTAAAATGATTTGACTTGGTACCCCATGTAGTTAGAGTACGTTGTCAATGTACAGCTTTGCCAACTTGTTACCTTTGTAATCGGCCCTTACTGGAATAAAGCGTGCTACCTTTGTTAGTTGGTCCACTATAACCCATATTGAGTCGTGTCCATTTTGTGTTTTGGGCAGCCCTACTATGAAATCCATGCTGATCTCATCCCATTTCCATACTGGATTATGTAGTGGTTGGAGTAATCCTGTTGGTCGTTGATGTTCTGCTTTAACTCATCGGCAGGTATCACATCGGGCGACATATTCTGCGATATCTCCTTTCATTCCAACCCACCAGTACTTTTGTTTGAGGTCCATGTACATCTTGGTTGATCCTGGGTGGATGGAGTATGCGGAATTGTGTACTTCGTCCAATATTAGTCTTCAGAGTGTCTCTTCTTGTGGCATGCATATCCAGTCTTCGTACCATAGCTTTCCTTGCTCATCAACCTTGAATCCTGAGAGTTCCTTTTTACCACTTAGCTCCTTGAGGTGCTATATTTCTTCATCTTTGTCCTAGGCTTCTTTTATCTGGTCTTCTAATGTTGGTCGTATATGTAGGGCATTTAAGGTGCCATGTGGTATGATCTGTAGATTCAATTGGCGGACTTCTTGTGCTAACTCCGGCCTACGATTTAAGGTTGTCATGTAGTGGCAATAGGATTTCCTGCTTAATGCGTCTGCAACTATGTTGGCTTTTCCCGAATGATATTGTACGCTCAGATCGTCGTCCTTGATTAGTTCTAACCATCTCCTTTGTCACAGGTTCAAGTTAGGCTGAGTGAAAATGTATTTCAAACTTTTGTGGTCCGTGAATATTTCACGTTTGTTTCCAATGAGGTAGTGTCTCCATATCTTTAGTGTGTGCACTACAGCTGCTAGTTCCAAGTTATGTGTCGGGTAATTTTCTTCGTGCTTCTTCAGTTGTCGGGAGGCGTAGGCGACCACTTTATCATTTTGCATTAGAACACATCCTAATCCTTGTCGGGAGGCATCACAGTATACTATAAAGCTTCGGTGTATGTTCGGTAACGTGAGTATCAGGGCTGTAGTTAGTCTTGTCTTCAATTCTTGGAAGCTCTTCTCACATGCCTCTGTCCACTTAAATTCCTTTCCTTTCTATGTCAGGGCGGTCATGGGTCTTGCGATCTTCAAAAATCCTTCAATAAATCTCCTGTAGTAGCCTGCTAGTCCGAGAAAACTCCGAATCTCTATCACATTTATGGGTTGCTTCCATTCAGATACGGCTTTGACCTTCTCTGGGTCTACTTTTACACCATCTGTGGTGATAATGTGTCCTAGAAAAGCGACTTCTTGTAGCCAAAATTAACACTTGCTGAATTTAGCATATAGCTCATGTGCCCATAACTTGTTCAATATTACCCTCAAATGTTGCTCATATTCTTCGACACTCTTCGAATATATGAAAATGTCATCAATGAATACCACTACGAATTTATCTAGTTCCTCCATGAAAACCTTGTTCATCAGGTTCATGAAATATGCCGGTGCATTGGTTAGTCCAAAGCATCACGGTGAACTCATATTGTCCATAGCGGGTCACAAATGTGGTCTTTGGTATGTTGCTAAGCCGAATCTTTAGTTGATAGTAGCCTAATCTTAGATCTATCTTGGAGAAATACTTGGCACCTTTCAGCTGATCAAACAGATCATCAATCCTTGGTAGAGGGTAATTGTTCTTAATGGTGACTTCATTTAGTGATCGATAGTCAATACACATGCGGAGGCTGCCATCCTTCTTTTTCATGAACAAAACTGGTGATCTCTAGGGTGACGAGCTTGGCCTAATATATCCCTTTTCTTGTAATTCCCGTAGTTGTTTCATTAATTCTTCTAATTCATTAGCTGCCATTCGGTAGGGCCTCTTTGCTATTGGGGCAGTTCTGGGTATCAAATCAATAATGGACTCCAAGTCTTTGTCTGGTGGCATTCCGGGTAGATCTTCAGGGAACACATCGGGATACTCACATATGACTGGTACTTCTTCTATAGTTGTTGCTTGTATGTTGCAAACCATCGGTTCTGCTTTTGGGGCTTGTGGGTGACATTCTACCTTTATTCCACTGTGGTTTGTCAGGGTTACTACTATGTCACTACAGGATATATTGCCATGGTGTTTCCTTAACCAATCCACTCCTAATATTATGTTCAAGCCTTCTGTCTTTAGTACTACCAAATCTGCTTGAAATTCCACTCCGTCAATCATTATCTTTACTCGAGGACATTTTAGAGTGCATTTGAGGACAGCTCCAGGGGTATGAATCAAAAGAGGGGTGGGGAGTAACATCGTTCTTAAATTATTTTTAAACACAAAACAAGCAGAAACAAACGAATGCGAAGTGCCGGAATCAAACAACACGGTTGCAGAAGTGGAGTTTACTAGAAATTCATCGTACATGACATCAGGCGCTGCCTGTACTTCCTCTACGTTCACGTGGTTCACACGGCCTTGCCCAAAATTTTGGGCATTCCTTCTTGGTGGTCCAAAATTCTGGGGTGCGGTGAGTCCGACTCCTGAGGCGGTTGTCCTGTTTCTGGCTATAGACTGGGCTGGAGCAGAGTTCACGGCTTTATAGGGGCATTGGGCGACATAGTGTCCTAGTTGATGGCATCCATAACAGGTCTCCATTGTGGTATTATTGTTAGTCTTTGGCTGGTTGTTGCTATTGTTGCTGCTATTGTTATTGCTCTTGTAGTTGGATGTGGTCTGCGAAGTGTTAGGTCCGGATGACCTATACTGCATAGTTGGTTGGTACCTTGTGGGTGCAGTGTTGTTGGTGCGGACTCATTGTGTTTTGTCTTGTTGATGAGCATGTTGTATCAGGAACTTGCGCTTCCTTTCTCCTTCACTCCTGTTGCGTTATTCTTCTAGCAGAATAGTACGGTTCATCAATGTGTTGAAATCAGGATAGATATGGGTAATTATCTGTTCCCTTAGAGCTGCATTGAGTCCTTTAATAAAATGCCTTTGCTTCTTCTTTATCCGTGTTAATATCATCTGGTGCATAGCGTGCCAGCTTCATAAATTTTTGGATGTACTGATTCACTATCATCGGGTCTTGTCTCAGGGAACGAAATTCATCTTCCTTTATTTCCATGATTCCTTCAGGGATGTGGTAGTCACGAAATTCCTCCATAAATTCTTGCCATGTGGTAGCGTCTGGCTTAGTGACTGCATCTTGATAGTTTTCCCACAATTCACCAGCTGCTCCTACCAGTTGGTGGGTGGCTAAATTGACTTTTTCTTCATCTGTGGCTCGTATTGCATTTAATTTCTTTGTGATGGTGAATAGCCAATCATCTGCCGATAGGGGATCATCCTCAGCACTATCAAAGGTTGGTGGATGAAGTCTCATGAATGCTGCCATTTTTTCTTGCCCATTTCAATTGTCTTGTCTCCTTGCAAGATTTTCCAATAGTCGTGTTTGTCGATCCATTACTTCAGCTAATGTTGGCGGGGGTGGTGGGGGTTCTTCTCCTTCAACTGGATCATTTCCAACATTCTATTCCACTTCTTCCTTGCCTTCTTCATGTACTTCTTCTATAATTGGGATATTATTTTCTAGTGGTTGTTCATGCCCATGCCTTTGGTTTCGATGCCCGCGATTGCCTTTGTTTTGCCTGCCTCTTGGTAGTGGTGCAACCTGTTCCTCCTCTTCATGGACTTCCATGTCAGTGGCCCTTTCACGGCGTTGCTGAATCCTATCGGATCTCCTTTCCATCTGTTGCTGTGGAACAGCAAGGATGAGATGATATCCTATAGATTCTAAATAGAAGGAAGGTAAGAATATAACAAGCGAACAAAACACGCATGCATAAACATAAACACAATATATTACATCGCACGAACAGTTACATATATGATACAGGGGTGCATCATACACATTAACTGCTAGGATGATTACTACGCAACTACTCATACTCTAAGGACATCGAAGCGATACTAAGCGCATTACTACTACTACTTGGGGTACTAGACCCTACTACTAGTTGCTACAGCTCAGATTATTTATTTTACATCAAGTTACTACAACTCTAACTTATTTTCTACTTGAACTGCATCTTGCGAAGGTACCTGAACGCAGCCTTGCCCTTATCCTGGGCCAACTGCTCGTCTCGCAGCGTGTAAAGCTCCCATGCATATCCATCATCATCTTGCCTAGAAATGACTCCTGACGGCTTGGCCTCCTTGAAATTGTCTGCCATAGACTCCTCAGTCTCAATGGTCTCACGGTCAGAAAATGACTCCCTTGAAATGTATCCATTCAGGTCATAGTGTGGGTGCTGTGGATCATAAGCTGGTACTCCACCTCCTGTGCCTGCTACTATGGGATGCATGGCAAAGGTCCTTCTTCCTTTCTTCATCCTTCTTGCACACTTCCTGTTGCATGACTGTTGTAGGGCCTCCTTTAACTCCTGGCGGCATGAGTCCAACTTGCGCTTCAGAATTGCCTTCTCTTGGTTTGCCATGTATAACTCCTGACTCGTGCTATGTAACTCATCTCTAATCTCCTTAGCCTTGTTAATCCATCCTGATAATTCCTGCTGCTGGTCTTCATAGAGAGTGTCGAGTGCATGTAAATATTTGATAGTAGACACTATGGTATATTCTGGTGCTTGTGGGCTGATTTTCTCCAAGATCCGTACCTTCTCACACCATGTGGGAGTGGCCTGATCAGGCACAGGGAGGAATCTGGTAGGGGTGTGCTCAATGTCTTCCTCAAATATCTGACAATACTCTGCAAGAGCCTGACATGCTGCTTTCTGGCATGTGTCATGCAACTCTCTTCCAAACATTGTGATGTATCGAGTCGGGAATGCTGGTCACGATGGATGTTCTGGAATATGCAGGCGCATCTAACACTTGGGTGCACCATCCTCAATGTACTCCCATCTGTAGTACATTGGGGACTCGGTGTAACCAAGTCGATAGAGTGTCTCCCAAAGGAGCGGTGGGAATCCTTTAGCTTAAAGGCCATCCGAACGAACCCAACCGTCGTCCATTTGCTGCAAAAATTTTCACAACATGGGTTAAAAACATTTTTGCAACACAAATTAAAAGCGACAATAAGAAGATTTCGTTCATCATATTATTATTAGGTTTAGTATTATTATTACTTCTATAATTATGGTTTTTTACACATTCCAATCCAAGGGCTTCGTCCTACAGTCAAGCTCGACTCTGATACCACTCAATCGGCTCCTCATTTTGAGAGTCCTAGGTGCATCTGTACTTGTGCCAGGATCATGCACAAGTACGCACAAATTAATAGAAATGGCACACAGATATATAATAAAAGGTTTTGAGCTTTATTGATATCTAAAAATGTAGAGTCTTACAATAGTGGCCCAAAGGGCTTATGGGTTACATAACTAGCGAAAGACTACTGCCGTGAAGCGGCATTTTATTATATCATGGTGGTCTCTAGTACGATAGTATTATACAACATAGCGATATCCTAATCCATAGGCAAGCTTGAGCGCGGTCGAAACCCTAGTTTTGATGTCTTCTTCCTACGATCGAAATCTTTGTGTAACTCCTAATCCTCGTGGTACGCTTCCTCGTCGAAGTCTTGGACCTCCTCGGTGCCAAAGTATGTGAGTCAACAACGGGTAAGTACATACATACTCAGCAAGCCCTAACCATAGGGTGGAAATAGAAGTGGCGTGGTGATTAAATTAAGGGTTGGGGCCTAGCGGAGTATTACCATTCCCACTAGTCCCCGAGTCAAGGTTTCATAACACAGTTTCATTACACATAAAAGTAAATCTAATCACAGTATCCCATCCTAGCATCTACCCATTCCAATGACATGGCTATTCGAATAGGTTTAATGAACTCTTCAGAGGTGTACAAATTTTCCCACACGATAGGCACAATCCCTTTCGTGATCAGCGGACCGAATAGGCCTAACGAGACCCCGTACCCAAATTTACGCGACCTTAGATGTTCGTATAATTCTACCATGGCTTCTCAGGGGTTGGAAAACACACAAATCTCAGAAGGATACCTGATCGTCCCATCTCATAATCCCGGATGATACCACATCATCCCATCATACAATCTTGGACAATACCTAATCATCCCAACATAACAGTGCCGATGATACCTAATCATCACATTAACAATAAAATGGGCTCGAGCATGGCCAACATAAACGATAACATGGGCTCGAACGCGGCCAAAAATCCAAGGGCTTAACGTGGAGGATCACATAGCAACCACACCAACCAGGCCACGGAAGATCTCATAGCATCTGTGCCTGCTCCTGATATTCCGCTGCCAACACCGGTCTCCTAGTAGGAACTATAATTCTATCTTACAGGGTGTGGGATCAAGTCTACCCATATAGACATATGGCTGTACGTAATATCTCACTAGGCGAGAGGGACTACGAACCGGTGCTTATGTGACTGAGGCGAGTATCTCCCCACAGGATCCCTCTCCAGGCGATCCTACCATGATAATCTACCTCCATAGATTACCACCACTCGGCCCCTGTCAGGGTTTAGTTCAAAGTTTACCAATTTTATGTACCACAAATTATTATCCTTAAGTTCATTCATATCATGGAGCCCACAAAATAGCAAGATAACCATTTATCTTAATTAAAAAATAATCACATCATAATAACCGAGCTCATATTCCATGATAATAATTCATTTAATGCATTTAGTAATAATTAAAGCAAGATGGTAGAAGGGAGGGGGAGCTAGGACTTGCCTTCCTTGTTGTCTCCTTCCGGCACGTCTACGTAGTCCAGGTCCTCGTTCTCCTGGTAGTCACTGTCGTCTGTCGGGCGTAGCTATCGTATGAGACTACCGCTGAACATAAAATAAAAGAGCAAAAGCAAACATAGAACAATATGGTGGTTCCAGGTACAATGCATAGAGCTAGATTTTAGATGAATTTTAGATGTGGTTTCATGTAAAAAGGAGCTAGGATGCAAGAGTTATGTATTTTTAGAAGTTTATCATGTAGTTAAATAACTAGGTGCAATTTTAAATGTATATTCTGGTGCATGAAAATGTGTGCAAACTACATGGTTAAATTTCCTAATGCATCTAGTTTATTTACAAATTTTCTGGCAATTTTTCTAAGCAAGGAAAATATACTTATAAGACTCTATGTACGTTTACCGGGTGCACCTAGCATTTCTGCGTGTTGTGCTGAGTGCGTGTATGTGTGTGCGTGTGACAAGTGGGGCCGGGAGTCAGTGGAGTGGGCCGCTGACGTGCGGGACTGCCCGGTCCTATGGAGTGGAACGAGGAGTGACGAGGAGTGACGACTGTAAGGAAAATGGACCCTAGGCCCATTTACTTTGGATTTTGGTGTTTGATGACCAACACAACCAAATTAGACTAATGAATATACAAGTGATTGTTTTGTAGTTCAATAAGGTGCAAGACATGACTTGGATGAAGGCGATGTGATGATCTGATGATCTACACCATAAGCAAGTCCTTAGAAGCACAAGAGAAGACCCAAGATATCAAGCAAAGTCCAAGCACAAAGATAGGAACCAAGCCGGACGTAAGATCGCAAAGAAACAAGCTCACAAAGGTGACCGGACGCTAGCGGCAAATCGACCGGACGTAGGACTACATTGTCCGATTGAGTATAGAAAGGTTCTAGAGCGGCGAAATTGTGATCGGACGCTGGCAGTGTCCGATCAGTTGATCGCGGCTCTAACGGTCGGGACGACCAGACGCGTCCAGTCAGGACGTGATCAGCGTCCGGTCAGTAGCAGAAAAGCGGGATTTCACCCCAACAGCTACTTTCTCAGTGGGGCTTATAAATACACCTCCAACCGGCCAAATGAAGTGTGTGGAGCTGAGGAAACATATCAATGGTGTTTATACACCATTTTAGTGATCTCCACTTGCATAGTGCTTAGTGATTCATTAGGTGATTAGCGTAGGTGCTTTGCGAAGTGCATAGGTTGATTAGACCACCGCTTATGCGCTTGCTCTAGGTTTAGGCCTAGTGTTTAGTGAGGTTTGCATACCTCTTATCACTTGGTGCTTGTGCGCACCATTGTTGTACATCGGAGGGGCTTGTAGTCTTACGAGATCAAACCAACCGCGTTTGTGGTGTGGCCGCCACCATGTACCGGAGGGAACAACGCCCGTGGTGTTTCGGCCGGAAGCTTGATAGTGAAGACGGCGGGGAGCATCCGAGAGAGGCTTGCCGGAAGGCACGTCGGAGACCCACTTGCGCGTGGGGAAGGCCCGAGGCTATCTACGGAGTTATCCAACCGGGAGCTTGGCCCTTGCGAGGGATTCCTTACGAGGGGCTCCAACAAGGACTAGGGCGAAGCTTGCGTGCTTCTTGATACCTCGATAAAAATACCAGAGTCGTCAACCGGAGTTTGCATATCTCTACCTTGCTCTTTAGCTTCCGCATTTACATTGATTGTATTACTCCTTTTGCGGTAGAGATAGCAACACACTAGCAAAACCGTAGTTGCACATTTAGATAGTTTATCTATTGCATAGGTTTTGCTAAGGTTAGAAAAAGAGGCCATTGTTTAGAAGTTGAATCTTAAGTTGCCTAATTCACCCACCCTCCTCTTAGGCGTCATAGTCCCCTACAAGTGGTATCAGAGCCGGTTGGCTCAATTTGGACCTTTAGCTTAACCGTCGTTGAGCCGACGCTATTAAGAGTTGTTGGGATAGATACCTTTAGGCCTCCGCACTTTGATGGCACTAACTTCTCCTATTATAAAGCTAGAATGGCTTGCCACCTTGAGACGGTTGATTTGGATGTTTGGAGAGTCACTCGTGATGGGATGAAACCCATTCAGAATCCCGATAAACCCACGAAGAGTGAAGAAAAGGAAATTCATTTTAATGCTAGAGCTAATCATTGCTTGTTTGAATCATTTAGTATGGATGTGTTTAACCAAGTGTTCACTTTAAATACGGCACATGAAATTTGGTTAAAACTTCAAGAGCTCCATGACGGCATATCTAATGTCCGTGAGCAAAAACATTGTCTAGCTAAACAAAATTATGATTCCTTTATAATGAATGATGATGAGCTTGTTCGTGATATGTATTCTCATTTAAATCTAATTATCAATGAGCTCCATTCAATAGGACTAACAAAGCTAGATGATGCAGATATTGTGAGGAAGATCATCTTCGTGCTACCATAAAAGAAATATGCAAGCATCATCACCATCCTTCACAACATGGAGGACTTGAGCACCATGACCCCGGGCATAGTCATTGGCAAGATAGTGGCATTTGAAATGTCACGTAAGATGGGTCAAGAAGAAGCTTCTTCATCAAGCAAAGGCAAAGCTCTCGCATGTAGCGAGAAAAAAAAGATGAAGGGCAAGCAAGTTGAGACAAGCTCAAGCTCAAGCTCCTCAAGTGAAGATGAAGAAGATGAGGACGATGATGATGATGATCAATCTTCCTCCTCCACCTCTGACCTTGATGAAGAATTAATCAAACTCATCAACAAGGTGGAGAAAATGATCCAAAGGCTCAATGTCAAGGGTGTGCCCATCCAAATTCAAGATCTTATTTTCACCAATAAAATAAATGAGCAAAGAAAGAGAGGATGCTATGGATACGGCGAGTTGGGGCACTTTGTGGAAGTTTGTCCAAACAAGCCCACACCCAAGACAAAGAAGAAGGCGTGTAAAAACCAAGCCCTCACATCAATAAAGTCATAGAATGATTCTTCAAGTGAAGAAGAACACCATCACAAGAGGTGAGGCCGCAATCACTCATCATCAAGCTCATCTCGTGTGTGCCTTATGGCACGAGGTAACAAAAGCTCATCCTCTAGTGAGAGTGATAGTGATGATAAAATGCCTTCTTATGATGAAATTGTGCAACAAAATCTTAATTATGCTAAAGTTTGCACTAGTCAACAAGAGAAGCTCAAAAAATTAAAAGAAAAGCTATATAATTCACAAGAAGCATATAAAACTTTGCTTGAATAATATGAGACATTTGCTAATCTCAATATTGAACTATATACTAAAATTAAGCAACTTGAGGCTAGTGCAATAACAAATGCATGCACGATCAATGATGAACAACTTGTAAAGAAAAATGAAAAATTAAAAGAAAAGTTAGCTAGCTCACAAGATGCTTATAAAAGTTTGCTTGCCAAAATGCAGACCATGTGCAAACATTGTGATGAGCTAACTAATAAAGTTGCTAATCTTGAAGCCATTGGTACAACCCTCACCAAGGCATCTAAAAAGAAAAGTTCTATCTTTAACATGCCTAAAAAGGATGCCTCTACTTCTTGTAATGATTTATATTTAGACTCACCCTTATGCAACCAAGTTTGTGTTGAGAAAGTTGTTGTAGGAGAATGAGCAACTCAAGCAAGAAGTGGCTCGCCCCACCAAGGACTTAACACAAGTGAAAGGCAAGGCGAAGCAAGCCCAATTTCATCAAGATAACACCATCAAGGGAGTGAAGAAGCAGCTTGATGAAGGACAAACCGTGGTTTGCTATGTGTGCCACAAGGAAGGCCACAAGTCCTATGAGTGCAAGGTGAAGAATGGGGGAGGAGCAAAGAAGAAAGAGAAAAAGCAAAGAAGCAAGTTCTCCAACACCTACACCAACAAGGTGGACAAAAAGGCCTCCACACCTTATCTTTTGAAGAAGAAGAAAAATGACAAGGTGGTGGCCATCAAGGTGAACAAGCAAGCAAACAATGGGGTCAAACGCTTTTGGGTGCCAAAGGAGATCATTTCCAATATGAAGAGCACCAAGAAGGTTTGGATCCCGAAAGTGAAGTGAGAAGTCCAATGGACATCGGGGAATTTGGAGACTTGGCAAAAGTATGGGTGCATTTCATGGGGTGCATCATTATGGATAAAGTCATTGCCAAGTGGGTTAGTGAATACTATGGACCCAAATTCCCCTTCCCATGTTAGGTAACTAGATATTATTACTTTAAATTGGTATCTTTAAACATCTAGTTACTTTTCATGCTTATGTTTGCATTTGCATGCTTATATCCTTTGTCATGCATACACTAGGTATATCTTATGGTAGGCTTGCTCAGTTTCATTCTTAACCCTTGAAGCAAACCAACATGGTTTAAAATTGTTTAGAAGCACAGCACATAGCATGTCTTTCGATTGTTCATCTAATATGTGCCGAAGTCCAAATTGTAGATAATTTCTCCCAAATATCGCCTTCGAAAAAGACTCACATTCATGTGATGTCATTTTTCAAGTGGTATTTTTTATTCTAAAATCAATGTGCATGTTTCCTACAAGTATTCCATACTTGTGTACACAAATTTAGGAGGAGGTTACTCTACAAGTTGGATGCTTTGAGACTAACACCTTTTCAAGCTTATCATGTGTGTAGTAGTCTCATTGCAAGGAAAATGGAGTCCCCGGAGTTAAGCATTATACTTCAAATATCCACCACCAATTGCAAGTGGTAGAAATCAAATTGATTTCCACATGTGGTATTTCTAATTGATTTCCACATGTGGTATTTCTAAACCGATATCATCATGTTGATTTCATTTTGATATGTATATGCTTTCTCCATGCATTATATAGATTAAATTCCCTTGAGCAATAATTTATCAATTATGCATGTGCTTTGCCTTCTACCATATGTATGCATATATTTAGGGAGAGCTTAGTCTATATAATGTGATAGTCAAATTTTGTGACCTATTCCACTCCACATACATAGGATCACAAAGTTTGACCCTCCCTTGTGGTACTAATGTCTTTATTTTTGGTGGTTGATTCCAAAGAGGGAGAATTTAGAGGACCAAAAGCAAGCATTATTTTGCAGGGAACAAAAGCTAGATCATAATAATTTACATGTAGTAATGATCTACAAGTGGTAATGGTCCGAAAAAGGGAGGATAGTGGATTAGCCTATGTAATGGGGAGAATTTGTGGCTTAAATCCATAATACCACATGGGGATTTTTTTGTAAGGGCAAGATAAGTTTTCAAGTGGTGTCTTCTAGTCTTACAAGTAGTATCTTTTAGCATCATATAACCTTGCCCCTTGCATTGCATCCTAGCAAGTAGATAGTTTTTAAATTCCGAAGGGGGAGAATTTAGAGGACCAAAAGCAAGCATTTTTTTTGCAGGGAACAAAAGCTAGATCATAATAATTTACAAGTAGTAATGATCTACAAGTGGTAATTGTAACACCCTCGGTGTTACGTTGTACTGCTTTGTTAAAACATCGCATGAGCATCACATTTATGTGCATATTTGTATAACATGAATTATAAATCAATGTTCGGCATTTGAAACATTTATATGAAACAAGAAAATGAATGTTACGTTTCGTATCAAATAACGTTGTTTAGTATTCTAATCAAATTTTTGTTGAAACAAAAATATTATAAAACGTTTTGCGAACGGCGATAAAACATGTGCGGTCGAGGACAAGGATAGCTAGCTAGTACATTCTGTAGGTCGGATTTGAGATTCGACGTGAAACCATTTGGATCGACGTCATTCCGTGTAAGTTTTAAAAGGGGTCGACGAAGCCGATTTTGGCAATGTTTGTAGAGCGATCGGTTTAGGAAGTAGCGTGACGTCTTGACTTCGGTGGATAGCTTGATGTACCCTCTTGCGCATCGAACAATTAGTTTGGCGTTCGGAGCGTTGCGTACAAGTTTTCTAACTGCTTTAAAAAGCGTGCACGGCACATGGCCTAAGCCCTGGGCGCGGTCACCACCTGCTGTTGGCCTGGCATCGCTGCTGGCTTGCCAGCGCACGCTGCCACGCCGGCTGCGTCCCACCACCGCACCTGTGCACGTGCACGGCCCTTGCACTGCGTGCCAAGGCTTCCTGCCACCGCGTGCTGACCGCGGCCACCACCGCTGCTCGGCTTGGCGCTGCTGCTGGCTCGCCCAGCGCGCGCGCACCGAAGTGCTGGCCACATCCGCACTGCCACTGTGAAGGCACATGCGTGCAGGGTCTTGGCATGGCTGCCTTGTCCGCCTGGCCACATCCGCACTGCCACCGTGAAGGCACACGCACGTAGGGTCTTGGCGCGGCTGCCTTGTCCGCCTGCTGTCACTCGTTGGCGCACAGGTCACAACACCGTGGCTGACGCGCTGCGTCCGGGCCGCCAACCAAGCTCTGTCGTGCCTTGCCCTGCTCTGCTTTGGCCGGAGGTGCACCGGGTCCCATGCTACATGCCGCCAGCGACCACGCACGGCAATGCTCCATTGACTCCCCTTGGCTGCTCGCGTGAGGGACGGCAGCTAGCTCCGCCATCCCCTCCGCGTCACATTGCACTGTGTCCCCTTTGTCTAGCGCTGCCCGCTGCGACGTCGTGCCGAGCCGCGTTGGGTTGCAGTCGCGGCTGTGCGGACAGTCACCTGGGGCACGTCCCGCTGTCCCCCATCATGGTGCATGTTTGTTTGTTGCGTTGACATCCGCAGCCGGACCGAGCCAAGCCACGCCAGGACCCCTCTGCCTCCGTTGTCCCCATGGCCACCGGGACGGTTCTTTCAAATTCACCCTGGTAGCTATGCCTTGTTACAAATTGATTACGTCTTCGACTCCGCTAGGTAGACTACAGTCCTACCGGCCCCACATCGCTGCCTGTAGCTTTGTCCTACGCTTCAATTTTGAATCGCCGCTCGCCAGGTCCATAAGACCGGACGGACGCCCACCGTCGGCAAGTTAGCCATTCCAACACCTAGTAACAATTCAATGCACCCTCAGCTTAGTCGTACCCTCCTGAGCACCCCGCGCACCTCAGTCGTACCTTTACAGCAGGCCAGCCATCACTGCCGCGGCCGTGCCATCACCGGGCGCCATCGCATCGTCGGTGCGCATGCAACCAACTCACCTCAGGCTTTCTCCAGCCAGACCGTCACCTCCAGGGTCTCCGTGGGTAGTGCCTCGAGCTCGATGGCTATTGGGTTTGCTTCGCTTTCGCTGTGGCTCACAGGAACAAATCCGCCATCACAGGTCAGGGATCACCACCGGGGAGGGAACCCGGGATGACGCCACTGCTCGCCGTATCACTTCCAACTATTGCGCGTTGCCGTGGAGGTAATCATCGGCCCCTTAGCTAGGCCTTAGAGGCTCGGATGACGCCAGCGTGGCCGCCCGGTGCCCGCGCCATCGCGCCAGTGCGCGCATGGGTGCCGGGGGACGTCGCCATGGTAAAGAAGGAGGGGGAGGGTGTATCTGTAAAAAGCATAGACTAGTGAAATAGTGCCTTAGCGCTCGCTATAAATGCCAAGTAGATCGGGGGCGTTTTCGCGTAATTGTCGTCGTGTGCGGGTTTTCCCCTGTCGCGGGCCGTTGGCCGGCTGGGCCGCGCCCTCGCGTGGGCTGCGCTGAGGCCTGCTAGGGCGCGTGGGCGGGAAGGCGGAGTGGGCCGAGCCAGCGCGAGTTGGGCCGAGGGATAGGATTCGGTTTCCTTAAATTCTAGTAAATTAGAAATGTTTATTCATTTTAGTTATGACTTGAACTTCGATAAATCGTAGTAAATTGTGTAGTTGTCCAAAAATAGTGAGACTAATTTTGTTAGGTTCACAAAAATATCATCTGCTGGATAGTACAGTTGGATTGCAATTTGCTATGGCGAGTATTGGGTCATAAATTCAAAACTAGAGAGCTAATATTAGGTAGGTTAATACTTGTAGAAATATTTGTGGATAATTGGTGATAGATATAGCCACAAAAATTTTATAGTAGGTCCACTAGGTTGCCATGTACTGGCTGTAAAATTTTGTAGCCTTAGAATGGGATGTTAAATAAAATAGCTATTACTCTTGTTTTATCGTATCTCGATTAAATCGGTATTAGGAGTAACCATACCTGTAGTTGCTATAAGAATGTATGTCATGTTTCATACTTGTTAGCGGTGATGGTACGTAGCTTAGCCTTTAGTGGGTAGACCTCACTTAGTAGTTTAATAGATGTACTTTTGGGTTAAGGGTTGCTGTGGTCATATTATTAAACATTGCATCATCATTTCATGTAGATCACGAATCGGTAGACTTCGTGTCTGGGTCGGCGAGCCGAGTACTGACGAGGTGATTGAGGAGCACGAGGAGGAGATCCTCGTCAGGAGGAGGAAGCCCAGAGGAACACAGGCTTGACCCGGCCTTTGCCCAAGGCAAGCCCCAAGCAAAACCCATATTTTTATGATCACTGAATATATATATGTGATGTGCATTTAAGTTACAGGCATTTTATGGAAACTACCCGCATAAACATACCTACCCATGAGTCCTACTAGCACAGGTCGAGTAGCTGCTATGCTCAGGATATCGGTAGCGTGAGTAACCTGCCGTTACTCGCAAATAGGTAATAAATATGAACACTCATGATAAAATGGTGGAAAGGAAATGGTGACTGGGTAGGGATATGGATTGGATACTGGTGGGTGGAAGGGGTTGTGTCTTGCAGCCAACAGGGCATGACTTGGTTGCACTTTTTTCCCTATCTGTGTCGATTAAGGACCGGTCATTGCATATGACTCTAGGCAAGTCATAGATTTATTGTCCCGAGCGCATACTTGGGTATGAGCGCAGGGAAGGCTTGTTGCTCTCTTATCGCGGATCCGGCTCTTTTTGGACCGACTGATGGGAAGAGGAGGTGGTGGAGGTCCTTGCACCACACTGAGTCCAGGACTCAGGATGTGGGGGCTTGGAGTCCAAGTTTGGACGGGGACCTAGACACCCGGGACAGGAGAGTGATGGGTTAGTCCTGCTTGTGCCTGGGGTACAAGCGGGGCGTGTGTTTTTGGGGCACCCAGCTGGGCACATTGATTCGTGAATCACCGGGAAATCTGGTACGGCTTGTCTGCGGTTTAGCACTGTAGTAAGAACTAAAAGTGGAAAAGGAGAAGAAATAGAACTGATTGCTCAACTCTTGCTTGAAAGTAGAACAGGTGCTTATATAGACTAGCTAGATGATAACTTAATACGGCTGACAATAATAATACATAAATAATGACTCACTATTAGTATTTCTTTCTGCTAAAGAAAACCAGCAAACCATAAAGCCTATCATATTCCTTGGTGTCGGAAAATTATTCCCACTAGTCGGATAAGTCTTGCGAGTACATTGTGTACTCAGAGTTTATTTATCCCTATTGCAGGCGATGCTTGAAGAGTACCTTTATGTGGAGGATCCTTCTGGTGGGCTCAGACGGAATCCTCACCCCTACCGCTAGAGGTTATTTTTAAATTCCGCTGTTGTCATTCCGCACTCTGGTATTTGGTATTGTAATAATGTACTTTTTAAGAAACTCTAATGTATGAAATGGACTTGTGTTGTAACTCGTTCTCATTATTGGATCCTTGGGAAAAATATGGATCTTTTGGGTTCTCCCTCGGGGTGTGCCCGACGGACACCGCTCGCTGTAGCTTGCTTTCGGGGTGCTTAGTGTCTGGTGGAAGACGAGCGCCTCCGTAAGTATGCTATTTCGGGCGGTTCTACCACAGTAATGGTCCGAGAAAGGGAGGATAGTGGATTATGGATTAGCCTATGTAATGGAGAGAATTTGTGGCTTAAATCCATAATACCACATGGGGATTTTTTGCAAGGGCAAGATAAGTTTTCAAGTGGTGTCTTCTAGTCTTACAAGTAGTATCTTTTAGCATCATATAACCTTGCCCCTTGCATTGCATCCTAGCAAGTAGGTAGTTTTTAAATTCCAAATTTTTATTATTTGCTTGCTTTGGTCGTGTTGTCATCAATCACCAAAAAGGGAAGATTGTAAGGAAAATAGACCCTAGGCCCATTTACTTTGGATTTTGGTGTTTGATGACCAACACAACCAAATTGGACTAAAAAATTTGCAAGTGATTGTTTTGTAGTTCAATAGGGTGCAAGACGTGACTTGGACGAAGGCGGCGTGATGATCCGATGATCTACATCATAAGCAAGTCCTTAGAAGCACAAGAGAAGACCCAAGATATCAAGCAAAGTCCAAGCACAAAGATAGAAACCAAGCCGGACGCAAGATCGTGAAAAAAAGAGCTCACAAAGGTGACCGGACGCTGGACCGAACGCTGGCGGCAAATCGACCGGACACGGGACTACAGCGTCCGATCGAGTACAGAAAGGTTCCAGAGCGATGAAATTGTGACCGAATGCGTCCGGTGGCATGTGACCGGACGTTGGCAGCGTCCGATCAGTTGATCGCAGCTCTAACGGTCGGGACGACTGGACGCGTTCGGTCAGGACGTGATCAGCGTCTGGTCAGTAGCAGAAAAGCGGGATTTCGTCCCCAACGGCTACTTTCTCAGTGGGGCTTATAAATACACCCCCAACCGGCCAAATGAAGTGTGTGGAGCTGAGGAAACATATTAAGGGTGTTGATACACCATTTTATTGATCTCCACTTGCATAGTGCTTAGTGATTCATTAGGTGATTAGCGTAGGTGCTTTGCGAAGTGCTTAGGTTGATTAGACCACCGCTTATGCGCTTGCTCTAGGTTTAGGCCTAGTGTTTAGTGAGGTTTGCATACCTCTTACCACTCGGTGTTTGTGTGCACCATTGTTGTACATCAGAGGGGCTTATAGTCTTGCGAGATCACACCAACTGCGTTTGTGGTGTGGCCGCCACCGTGTATCGGAGGGAACAAGGCCTGCGGGATTTCGGCCGGAAGCTTGATAGTGAAGACAGTGAGGAGCATCCGGGAGAGGCTTGTCGGAAGGCACGTCGGAGACCCACTTGCACGTGGAGAAGGCCCGAGGCTATCTACGGAGTTACCCGACTGGGAGCTTGGCCCTTGCGAGGGGCTCTAACAAAGACTAGGGGGAAGCTTGCGTGCTTCTCGATACCTCGATAAAAATACCGAAGTCGTCGACAAGAGTTTGTATATCTCTTTCTTGCTCTTTAGCTTCCGCATTTACATTGATTGTATTACTCCTTTTGCGGTAGAGATAGCAACACACTAGCAAAACCGTAGTTGCACATTTAGATAGTTTATCTATTGCATAGGTTTTGCTAAGGTTAGAAAAAGAGGCCATTATTTAGAAGTTGAATCTTAAGTTGCCTAATTCACCCCCCTCTTAGGCGTCACGGTCCCCTACAAGGCGTCTCAGCCTGGTCCCACGTGACAAAGAGAGAGAGAGTGGGGAAGGAAGGGAACGGCGTTCAGATAGGGTTGCTGACACAACGTGGGAAGCAGGGGAGGGAGGCTCGGCCTCGCCAGGGTTTGGTACACCGGCGACGCCGTGCTCCAGTGCAAGCAGTGACAAGGTGGACGGGGCTCGGGAGGTTAATCCACGGCCGTTGGTGGTGACCTAAGTGACGGGGAGCGACCATGGCGCAGTGTCGTGCAGGTGCGAGTGCAGGGCCTAATGTGGTCGTTTCTTTGAGTGTACGTGAGTGCGAGTGCCCAGTGTAGGTGCTATTGATGGTGGGGTGCTTAGCCGAGCCTTGCCGGCGGTGGTCGTCGGCCATCGCGGCTCGGCGGAATGCGGTGCACGGTGTAGCACAGAGGGGAAAAGGGAAAGCCAAGTGAAGCATAGAGTGAAGAAGGGACCCTGTGACTCACCTGCCTCACTAATTGACCCGGGACGCAGTAGAGAAGAAGAAGAAGGGGGAAGACGGCTCCAATGGCGACGGCGGCTCCCGATTTGGGGAAGAACGAGAATGAGCTCAGAAGGGAAGTGGAGAGGGGGAAAGGAGGGGGAGAGGAGGTTTTCTAGCTCCTACAGGAGCTTGGAGTGAGGAGGACGGGGCCAGAGCGTCACCAGCCGAGCCTATTTATAGGCCGACAATGTCGGTTCGGCCGGTGAGATATTTTCTCGCCACGCGCTCCGCCATTGCGCGCGCTCGTGTTCAAATTGGCTAGGTCAGTTCACCACCATGCTGCCTTATCCATGCGCGTGGCAAAGGTTACTTGGCGGCTACCCATGGTGGTGCTGGCGGGGAGCGGCCATGGCGCCGCGTGTCGATGGTGCCATAGTGAGAGGGAGAGAGGAGGGGAGGAGCGTCCGTGGGGCCGGGAAGGTTCGCGAGAGCGCGGTCGATCTTATCCACTCGGTGCTGGGTGGGCGGAGCGCGGCCATGGCGTGGCCGAGGCGGGTGCCGTGACGCGGTATTCCCGTCGTCTGTAGGTAGACGATGGTGATGGCACGTGGGCCCCGTCCGTCAGCGAGTGGAAGATAGGGGAGGGCGCCGGCGCGTTGCAAGATGGGCCGGGTTGCGGTGATGGGCCGGTCCATTGTGGAGGAAAGGAAGCAGGAGGAGGGAGGGAGAGAAGGAGCCCAGGTGGCTTTTCCATTTTCCAAATCCTTTTTCCATTTCCCATATTTTCCTATACTATGTTTTGAATGCTTTTGAATTCAAATTTGAAAATGCAGGCATGCAGGGTGTACCACCATATGTTCAACCAAGCAAACAAGCAAACACTCTATTTTATTCCACAGATGTAGTTTTATTCTAATTGTCCTACCAAACTAATTCCTAGTTGGGTTAGGTTTATTTATTTTAAGCAAAGTTTTAAAAAGTTCAAATTTTTAGTGATTTTTAAAACTAGTCAAAATTCAGGGTGTTACACGTTTAGCTCTTGTTACTCTATATATACCTGTTGAGATACAGGTGATTACTTTTACACCAATCCAAAAACTTCGTACGATTTTGTCAGTTTGTTTGCTGTTCGTTTTTTGGATGCGGTTCTTTTTGTTTCCCTTGATGGGTGTTGGATGAATTGTTCGGTCTGTTGACGATTAAAAAAAACGAACAACCGAGTACACTGATATTGCTTTTTTAGAGGAGAGTATACTGACATTGTTTTTTTTTTTTTTTTTGAGGGGAAGAGTATACTGACATTGCTATAGCCCTGAATGTTTTGCAAATGATGATCACCCTCCTTGGCCTATTACGTGCGCCACCAGACCCAAGGCAATATAGGCCCATGAGGCCATGACTAATGGCTGGAGCCCAACGCTCCCATATGACTCAAATCTTCACGCTTAGGCGATGCAACGTTTAACGCGCTGCCGGTCACGCTAAGCACCAATCGCGCGACCTGCCACGTAAGGCCTGGTGGCCTATAGCAAGCTTATATTTTTTTTATAAATTGTAAATTGTAGAAGATCGAACGCGGTTACACCGCGCGTGACTTGGCTCCAGCCCGCGCTCTTCTTCCTCCTCACCTGTCTTCCTCCTCGTCCTCGCCCTGCCGCGGGCGCTAGGGTTTGCCCGCGCCGGCCGCCGCCTTCTCCTCCTCCTCCTGCGCTGCGGCCATCTTCGCCAACTCTGATGAGCTCAGCCGCTGCCATCTTCTCCAACTCCGACGAGACTCCCCTGCCCCGACCTAGCCTAGCCGCCACTACCACCGCCATGGCCCCTAAACCGCCCAGCCACCATCCTCACCACCAGGTCTGCCTGTCTCCCCCCGGCCGGCCCCTTCTATAGCTACCAGAGTTAGAGAAGAAAGAGGGGAGAGGCTCGCCAGAACCCTAGCCAATGCCACCGTCTTTATCTCCGGTGGGCATAGATCCATGAGGACGAGGAGGAGGAGGAACCGGCCTACCTCGTCAGAGCTGCTGCAGCCGCCATCTTCTTCGTCTCCAGTGGGGGGCGCGGGCGCGCGGAGGCACTTGGGAGCCGGCGCAGGGTGGCCGGGGAGCGCGGGGAGCGAGCGCAAGGGGAGCTCGCGGAGGTGCGTGCGCGTGCGTGTGGAGGGTGTATTAGAGTTTGCATAGAAGATTACTTACACTCAAAGAAGATTGAAGTTATTTATTCTGATTCCGCTTAAGTCTCAACCTATGTGGATTGAAGTTAATTTAAGTGCAGCCAAACAAGCGTTAACATGGATATAAGAAAATTACTCATGATCACATGTCTCTTTAGATGTCCAACTACCAACATCATTTGGTGTGCTCTAAAACATCTTCAATTCGGAAAGGTTACCACGCACTTCCCAATTCATAGGAAAATTGGATGACCAATAGATTTGGAATTTGTGGGGTGTTTGGTTTGAGGAACCGCTCCATCATAGATAAGGTGATGCATCATGAGTTCATTTCTCAAATTTGATGGAATACTTCATTCCTCATACTAGTATTAATTATTAACTTGCGAGAAATAAGGTGATGATGCATCAACCTATTTCATTCCATAAACCAAATAAAAACGTGAAGAATGAGTAGATGATGGAGTAACTTTTTCTTTCAACTTGGCGATCTAGAGAACGAGAATTGGCATGGTGACTCAATAGAAGCTCCCACATGATCCTTCGGAGACTTTGAATCTTGTGGTTTTGGAGTCCAATGCTAAAGGAGCAAGACAAGAAGACGCCGACACTTGTGTGTCTGTGTAACAAGAGCCGAACTGCATGCCTAGTTAGAAAAAAAACACTGACACCAAAGTGCGCAGCGGCACGGTCTCGAAAATATAACTTTGATTTCTTATTTTTATAAAAATATTTATTAAAAAGTGATATATGTATATTTTTGTGAAAGTACTTTCCAGAACAAATCTATTCATATGGTTTTCATATTTCCAATGAACAACTTATGTATATTTTTGTGAAAGTACTTTCCAGAACAAATCTATTCATATGGTTTTCATATTTCCAATGAACAACTTAAAAATTATTCATGATTTATATTCTCAATGTTTCACCCAAACCTGGTTCAAAACAACTTGAATTGGATAACCGTGATGGGGCGTGGAGGATCAGACCACCGAACCTGACGGCGAGCGTCAGCTCGAGAGCTTAGGCTAGATTTGTCATTTGTACCTCTTAATCCTTCCTCCTCCCATGTACTGGTTTCGCTCAGTGGACTCTTCTAGAATGACCTTCCCGAGCTCTCATATTGTGCTGTGATTTCGAATTGTGAGTTTGAAATGGTTTGTAAATATACTTAAGGCCCTATTTGGATGCAAAGTATTTTTGAAGTATTGGAGAAATACTATGGTTTTACAAAATACTTTGGTTTTTAAAAGCTACTGGGTGTTTGGATGTAACAAATCTTATACTAAAACCATAGTTTTATCAAAACTGTAGTATTTTTAGAGTTTTAGAAACTCCACTCATTACCTCTTTTTTCTAAACCACGTTTTTTGTATTTTTTTGGCTTATAAAACCACAGTTTTGTGATATTACAGTTTTCAAAAATCGCATCATCCGCCCTAAATGATTTGTAAGTAAGTATACAACGGTGCAAGATCATCTAATGTAAAATAAAGTCGCCATGGATATGCTAGTGTTTTGACTTCAAATACTATAATAACCATCCTTGCGCTGCCTGCACTGGTAGTAGTATATGGTGGTTGCACACACAAACCACAGCTGCAAAGCTGCATACAAGCTAATGCTGACGAACCCTGGAAGAATAGCATACGCCATGGTCAGGTTATAGTAGTAATGGATCGGGTATATGTATACCCTGATCGACATTCCCTCCGTAACGGCGGTGACCGCGGCCTTGACGAACAAGAGGATCACAGCCGGCGTGGTCTTCTCTGCCGAGATCCGCCACGCCTGCCGGAGCGCGCGCGCACCGTAGAAGCAGCTGGCTGGCTCTGCCGCTGACACCACGACTGCCAAGGTGCAGACGACCTCCATATAGAGGGCGAAGAGATGGCCCAGGAGGAAGACGAGCAACTCCATGGACAACAACACAGGGCTCGTGTATCTGAGGAAGAAGGCAATGTAGAACCCCAAAACCAAGATGGTTCCCCTGTACGCAACGGCATGGAGGACGTGGCCGAGCAGCGCGGTACCGAAGGGGCCCTTCAGGCCGTCGCCGCCGGCCAGCAGCATGAGTGCAAGCGCGTGGGACGACGACGATCTCCGGCTCCGCTCGCCGGAACACACCGCGACGGCGGCGAACACGGCGAACGCCAGAACGGCTGGGCCAATAGTAAAGGTGGTGATGAGGAGGTAGGCAGTGCCGGCAGTGACAAGGTGGCCGGCGCGGATACGTGTCTCGACCGCGAGGTCGGCGTAGCCGGTCCACACTGGGTTGGCCCCCCAGAGGTCTTCAGCGTCGTGGAAGAACTTGATGAGGAGCGGTTTCACCACAGTGGAGTAGCCGAGGGTACTGATAGTATTGTAGGCGACGGCGACGAGGAAGATGGGGATGAAAATGTGGATGTTGCGGGCTTGGAGAAGCAAGCCTTCCATGACGATAGCAGAGCGATTCCCCATCACTACATGAAAAACAGTTTGTAGCAACGGGACTTTTTTTAAGGGGCGGCTGCTGGCATTCAAGTGGAGTGAAAAGTTTAGTGGAAATGGATCGGAAATGAAAAGTTTAGTGGAAGCATGGACTATAAGTCTATAATATAGGCCTAGCTGTCTTGAACACATCGAACAGACAAACTAGAAAAGTTGCAGGAATGGGAGCAAAGTTGCCAAGGAACACTCTGTGACGTACGACAAGCAACCTTGGTTTCTCCGTTCCGTTGACAAGGTGAAGAATCTTGGGAACTTGAGTGTTATCGTCATCAGCCATTGGGCAGGAAATGACGAATATGAACTTATTATTTCTGTCGCCCTTGTAAATTAAGATCCTTGAAGCCAGCCCCTTGTTGCCGGCCATGGCTGCCACGCGACCACTTCTCCCAATGTGGCACTTCAGCTTCCTGAAGAAAGGTCTGCTCCTTCCAGCGCGCAACCCTGGCCTGTTTGGTCGAATCTTGGCGCTCATAGTCGCCGAGAAAGTCTTGCACGTCTCCCTGGCCATGCTGCGCTTGCATGAGACACAGGATGTTATCCTCGTCGGCGCAGTGAACCTCCTCACCTCCGTGACCGTCGGCCCAGTCATCGGGGCTATCACCACCTTTGCTGCTGTCACGGCGTACGGCGTCGACAACGAGGGACAAACGCTCGCGTTCCTCCAGGTCCTCCATATGCTGCTCGACGGCAGCGGCGGCCTAACGGTCGGTCCCGTCGCGACCGCCGTCCACGGCCAAATCATTGCTGTCGCATGCCAGCTCGGCGTCGCCGCGCTGTTATTCCTGGTTGACCTTCTCGTCAGGTACACCCGCGCACTGCTGCTCCTTGACCTGCTAGCCCTCGTCCTCCTGGTCGCAGGCCACGCCCAGCTCTACCTGGGTGTCGTCCTATCCGTGGCAGTGGTCGTGTCTTCGTCCGAGCCTGGGTGCCATCGCGCGGCCGCGCTCCGGCGGGCGTGGGTAGCCACAGCGAAGAACGCTCACCAGGCCGTGATCCTCTTGATCGCCAATGCCGTGCTCGCCGCCGCCATCTCGCCACGGCGCACAACCATGTAGAGGGAGTCTCTGGACTTGGTCAACCTGCTCGTCTCCAGCCTCACGCGAGTGTTCTCCGTGTGCGCGGTCACCGCGTACTACAACGAGTGCAGGCACAGAGTACAGGGGCGTGCTGGGGACCTTCTACTAATTCAAACAGGTACACTTTGGCAATTGCGTTGCACTTGCACCGTATGTAACATGTGCAAACATTATAGCCATCATCATCCCAAATTAAAGAACCGTAGCTCGACGAACATACATCAGGGCTGGCTATCATGCTAATGTCGCTAGGATGGAACATACATGAATATTCAGACTACTCACTGGTATTATTAGTGTTCTTGGACCATTCACAACATCGAATTAGCCTGGTTGCTCTGTGCCATTGACAGGAAGGAGTGGATCAATAGCCGATGCCTCAACAAGCTCCAAGAGATTTTGCAGGGAAGATTCTCCATGCGTCACATGCTGGCAACACTTCTGGCTCGTGTCTGCAATGCTTGTCTATTTGGATGTCAGCAACCCACCCTTGGATCGCTGGTATTGCTGTGGTATATGCAAGCAGGCTAATTGCGGAGGGGCCTCCCTCAATTTTTTACCAAAATGGGCTTGTTTCATACCGGAACTTTCTCCAGCAGAAATACCATATTTACCCTAAAGACTGCGTTGATAGGTGGTAACAGAGGAAGATACGAATGTCTTTAGCAAGTCTACAAATCTAATTATTTGATCGATTTGAAGCATATCTATGTTCCTTCTCTAGAACTTGATTTGCCTATTTGTATTGATATTGAAATTGCAAGATGGCTAATTGTCTTGGAGAAATAAGCTAACATACAAACTAATAAAAACGTTTCGTGAATGGAATTCAACTAATATAATTGTACAAAATTGCTAAAGAACAGGTGACAGCACACAACAGTACAGTACCACAAGCAACCTTCGTTTCTTCATGCCGTTCACAGGAAGCTGCTCGTAAGAGGGCTTGATGATGTTCTTCAGGTTGAAAGGATAAATGGTGTCCTTGTTCTCAAACCCAGGAGGTGAACTCTTCGATTTATTAGTCTTCGTAGAGTTGCTAAAAAGTGTGTTGATGCAGTAGTCGTCCTATACTAAAAGAGCTGGTGGTGTGCTAGGATCGCACAGAACGGATCACTTCGCCAGAGCTGGTTTTGGCTAGCTTGCTGCAAAAAGCTACAAATACCTCTCGTGAAGGATCTCGTCAAGGAGGTGCATCGAGAGTTGCTCTTGTGTAGGTAGACTACTTAGAGCAACCACAAACTCACTTGTAGAACTCTAAGATATGGGTATGAAAAAGCTATGATATATTAAACAGTAATGCTTTGATATGAGCGTCCCGACTCTTTACTGGATATCAGATGGACGTGGGGCATGGGGCCATGTCAATTTTGATTCTCGCCTACTCCCCAACTAACACAACTTTAATATCTTGTCAATTCATCAACTGTCCATCTCCCACACCGCCGCCCACGCCACTGCTCCTGTCACTGCTCTGTGCGCTCGCCCTGCTGCTCCTGCCGCTGCTCCGCACACTTGCCTCACTGCTCCTACCGCTCGCCGCCGCCGTAAAGCAGATGCCTCACTGCGGCACCGCCGCACCATCCCCATGGCTATGGCTTCCAACGTCACCACCGCTGCTTCTCTCTGCTTCGCTTTCCCTCTCCTCTCCGCGCCGTCCTCCTTGTTGTCCTCCTCCTCCTTGTCCTCCGATACCCTTCGCTTCCCTCTCCACCGCTGCCGCACCTCCCCGCCCCTCACCATCGCTGCCTTCAAGAAGCTCTCAGAGGCATCCATCGTGTCCATCCCTCAGGAGCCCACGCAGCCCCTGGTTGACGAGGACACCCTACCCCCAAAGCCCAGAGTCTACGGCGTCTACGACCCCACCGGGGAGCTACAATTTGTTGGGATTTCGCGCAACGTCAGGGCCAACGTCAGGGCCGCACCGAGATATAATGCATGTTGCAAGTGTACAATTCAAATGTTTTAGATGTATGTTTCAAGTGTTTTATATGGATGTTGCAAAAGTAGATCGAGATGTTGCACATATTGCAATGACTATATACATATGTTGCAAGTGTATGTTTTAAATGTTTCGGCTGTTTTAAACATATGTTGCAAGTGTTTTATCTGGATATTGCATATGTTGCACTAGCTATACACGTATGTTGTAAGTGTTTTATCTGGATGTTGCATATGTTGCAGTGCCCATACACATATGTTGCAAGCGTATGTTGTAAATGTTTCATCAATTTCGGACGTATGTTGCAGCAAATGCTTTTTACGTTGCAAGTGTTTCATCTGCAGGCACGGCTAGTGAGCGCAGGCAGAGGTGGTCCCCTTGGTCGCAGCGGTCCCCGCGTGCACAAAGCTGAGCGTGGAGCACAAAGCTAGGCACGAAGCACGAAACTTGGCATGGAGCATGAAGCTGCATGCATGCTTGGCTGCTCTCTCTCTCTCTTTATTCCAGTTGGATACGGCCAGTTAGCACAGCATCACACGCCAACAGCGCAGCATGTGGGCAGCAGGATTGTGTGGCCAAGCGTGGGCCTGTCACTGCCTGATGGCAGCGGGCGTGATAATTTCCAGGCAGCAGGCGTGGGCGTCTGGATGCACCGTTGGCACTGGACGTCCGGACGCTAGCATCTCCCTATATTAAAAGGTAGGTGTTAATTCATTTTGATCAATTGGATACCTGTAATTTGTGGTGACCCTTTATATTTATACAGGTGGGATGATCTTATTCTGTTAGAAATAAACCGTAATCGTTTACGACTCAAAACCTACACGATTTCGTGAACCTGGTTCGGACTAGCCAGTTTTGCAAGAAACAGCCCACATGGCTCAAAACGCGGCTGTTAACAATTTCATTGTTAATTAACTTGCTAATGGAAACGAGCTCTTGTAACCTCTGATGCTACTGCATCACCTTCCTCGTTTACTGACATACATCTTGCTTACATCTTGGGATATCCTGCACCTCTAACGTGGGCATCTGCGCGCAGTTCCTGCCCATATGCGGTGCTAGTCACCGGCGTCTCTGGCGGCGGGCGAGCTCCTGCAGTAGCTGCTTCTAAGCGAGCTGTCTCCGACAGTGTCCTCTCTCGGAAACTCCTGATGAACATTTCCGCTTGTTGGTCTACTTTGCCATCCTGCCCGTCGACGGGCTTCATGAGGACCGTCTTGCACCCGGCCATGGGCTCCACAGAGCGGGTAGTGGATGTTGCCGAGGGCCATGTCGGAGCCATGGTGGTCGCTACCATCTTAGTCGTCGGTGATGCGGTTGCACGGCGGGGTGCGATCCTCGATAGGAGGTACGACGAGGAGGCCATGATCATGTTCGCCGTGATGATGGTGGAGGACTCGAAGAGGGAGGAGTTGTTCCTGATGGCGCCATACTAGCTACCTCCCAGCTGTGGGCTGTTGCCTAACAGATGCAACTGTATCTTCCTGTGTTGTGTCAGTTTGTGGATGGGTTTGGTGAGAGAGAGAGATTTGTGATATGAGTGTGCGTGTATTCTTGATGGTACGTACACTGGGGCTTTATAGATATCACGTTCGTTCACTGTTGTAGCTTGTAATTTGAAATATATGTGTGGTGGTCTATGAAAACGCGTGTTCGGTTTGGTTGAACCAATGAGAGTAGTTCGCTTGAAGAGTATAGATGCTGTACAGCTCAGCTCAATAATGTTTTTATCTGTTTCCTTTTCAGTGTACATATTAAGAGTCTGTGCATGTGCGTGGACTTATTTGTCCATTAAGAAAAGCACTCCTCCGTTCCAAATATAAGTCGCTTTGATTTTTTTTTCATATATTTTGCTATGTATCTAGACATATTATTATATCAAAATACATAGCAAAATGGACGTACCAAATTAAAAGAGTCAAAGCGACTTATAATTTGGAACGGAGGGAGTAGTTGTGTTGGAATTATTCTTTGTGATACACCGGACTTTTTGTTTGTCACTGCAAATAATGAAGTACAACAATGGAAGCGGCAGGGAATTAAGCAACAGCAGCAGTATATAGTACTCCCTCACTTTCAAATTGTAATTATGTCACGTAGGCTTTTACATGCCTAGATATCAATTATATCTAGATCTAGATACATAGTAAAACCTTTGCACGTAGAAAAGCTAAAACGATTTCAATTTCAAAAGAATGGAGTATGTCATAGAGTGTTGAGCTATGGAGTAAATATAACCACAGTGCATTTCTTTGCTAAAATAAAGTTGCCTGATGTGCTTACTAATTGCCTTATGGTAAACACATTCGTTGAGAATTTTGAATAGAATGACTGCTCAATTGGCAAGAAGCTTAATGCAAAGAATAACTTTTGTGATCACTTTAAGCTCTAGTTTACGTGACTGTGAATGTGTGGCAGAAGTATTTTTTTATAATTACCTAAATATATATTTAGCGCTTTAGTGAACTTTCCTTGGCTCAGCGTTTGAGTTGGCACACAGGTGCTTGCACTTTCCTAGTTTTATTTTAGAAATCTGTTCTTTCAAAGGTTAGGTCACGTACTTAAGGTCGTCTGCCTGTGTCATTGCCTGTGTTCATAAAGCTGAGCGTGTGTGTATAGGGGAGTATGTATATGTGTCTGTGTTTAGAAAAAGAACTACCTATCTCAGTATCCGACACAACAGTTGCAGTGGCCATTGGCCAAACGCAATTCAAAAGAGCGTAGTGTCAATATCTGGAGTACAAGTGGCATAGTGGAAGAATAATACGATCATATCCTGAAAGGAATATTAGTTATGATGGCTCTTGGGTTAAAGGCAGACATTGATAAGTATGAACATTGCCGCACACGATGACACGAACATATTCTCGATGACCTATCGTTGTAGTAAGTTCAGTAGAAGTGTGATCAGATTAAGTGCTTCGGACTACTGATTGTCAACTACTCTAGTTATAAGGTTTGTTTTACTACTTGACGTGTGTGCATTATTGACATACACTCTCTATGATATTTTATGGCCAAAGGCATATGCCACTGCTTATATTGAAAGCATCAAAGGTGTTTCTGAAGATACCGGTTTACATCTCAGCTTTTTGTGCATGATGGCACCAAACAAGTAAAGAATGAACTACCCTCCACTATCTCTGAAAATCTCCCCTAGCTTAGAAAGTACCCAGTAGAAGAGATTAAGAAAACTTTTTACAAAACATACACACAAAACACAGAGACACACAATCAGAAGAAACCCACATGGGCCTTCCTCCAGGTTGTCTTTTAACTTTTTTAATTCATCCGCCTTCTCCTTAGTGGGATTCATGTATCAACCAGAAGAGACCTGTGCATTTGTTTTGTGGGATTCATGTATCAACAGTATTCATAGAGATTTAATGTTTGTCCTTGTTGCTGATCTCCAGCGAACCAATAGTAGCTATGGTGCTTCCAAGAAAGGATTACTCAAACACACCCTCTGGGTGAAAACTTTTTTGGAGACTACCCCATCATCCAATATGCAGATGACACGCTCCTCATACTCCCAGCAGATGCTAGACTGTTGGCCCACGGGATCACCGTCTGACGATAGTGAACTAGTCTCCGACCACTAGTCTCCCAGACCAGACCACTAGTCTCCAGACCACTAGTCTCCGAGACTGGACCGCTAGTCTCGAGACTGCACCACTAGTCTCCGAGACCACTATATACGGTTGTGTCCGTACCCACACACTACGGATCGAGCTAGAAGAAGAAGGAGAAGCAGAGCAAGCACGCACAATACAAGACAACAACGTTGGCGATGCCCTGTCGTGTGATGGCAAATCTGAGCTCTCTCTTCTTGAGTTGCCATACATGTCTATTTATACAACTCTAACTATCTAGTCCATGTGCGGCGCCCATCTTTGCACGATAACTAGAAACCGGACAGGCTGACTGCCGCAAGCCATCGCTCTGTTCCTGATCTGCGCAGTGAGCCATACGGCGCTTTGCACCTCTGGCGACCTCTTGATCACGCGAGGGAGCAAAGTCGGGCGCCGCCTTCCCTTGCTATGTTCACACACAATGAGAAAGCTAAGTCGGCGCCGCCTTCATCTCTTGTGTTCACACAAGGTGGCGATAGATTAGCTAACAATCTTCCCTAATCCTCGCTAACCTTGTACCCCCTCCATGCCGATCATCTCCTTCACTCCGTGAGTCGAAGTCGTCCAAAGCGGCTTGGTGAGGACGTCCGCGAGCTACCGAAAGCGGTTCGACGAACTCGATGACGATCGCCCTCCATCAACACGGTCCACGAGGAAGTGGAACTTCACGTCGATGTGTTTACTCGGTCGTGCAGTAACCAGATTCTTCGCGAGGCGATGGCGGGCTGGTTGTCCACCATCGATCTTTGGTGGGTGAGCTTCCACGCCGGTTAGCTCACCCGGCGGTGCGGCGAGCCACACAACAACTTGGCACAGCGGCCAGGCCGCGCACGTACTACGCCCGCACGTAGATAGCGCCACCACCTTCGCTTCAATGACGACCATGAAATTGGGGCTGACCCGAGGAAGGCGAAACGCCAGAGGTGCTCCGTCGTCCGTCGATGTCCCCGCCATGTCTCGCATCATTGAACACCGTGAGCTGCGACCTACTTCCACGGTCTTTGGGAAGATGATTCCATGATTCACCGTCCCCTTAACATAGCGTAGTAGCGGCTTCACGCGCCCAGTGATCCTCTGGGATCCTCCATGAAGCGGCCGACGTAGCCCACGGCGTAACGCAATGTCCGAGCCTTGTGTGGACTAGGTAGCGCGCGAGACCACCGACGATGCTCCGGTAGAGTGTTGCATCTACTTTCATCGCGGTGCTGTCCTTCGTCAGCTTCAGCCGCTCCTCCATCGGAGTCACGCATGGCTTACACTCCACCATGCCGCTCCTCTCCAACAGCTTGGAGGCATACGCGCTTTGCCGGAGCGTGAGTTCCTCCTTCCCTGTCTCACCTCGATGCCGAGGTAGTAGGAGAGAGCACCGAGATCGCTCATTCAAAACGAGCTGCCATCTCTCGCTGAAAGCTGTTGATATCCTCCGCGCTGCAGCGGCGGTGACGATTAAGTCATCTACATACATACGCCGACCACTAGTTCTTCCTTCCCCGTCGTCGCGTGTAGAGCGCGTGCTCGGTTGTGCACCTCTGAAACCCAAGCTCGCCCAGCGTGGTGTCAAGCTTGGCGTTCCATGCTTGAGGGGCTTGCCTCAGCCCGTAGAGCGCTTTGCGCAGTCGAAGCACCCTGTGCTCCTCTCCCTTGATAGCAAACCCTGGAGGTTGCCTGGCGAAGACCGTTTACGCCGATTTCGCCATTGAGGAAGGCCGATTTAACGTCCAAGTGATGGACGTGCCAGTCCTTTGCTACCACCAAAGCAAGTAGCAAACGGACCGACTCCATCGCGGCGCTCTTGGTGCAAAGACCTCCTCGAAGTCGATGCCCTCGCTACTGGACAAAGCTCTCGGCGATGAGGCGCGCCTTGTACTTGACAATGGCGCCGAGCTCGTCCTTTTGACTTTGTACACCCACTTCGGTGATTGGGCGGCATCACGGAGGTGGATCGACGAGCCGCCAAGTCTCATTTTCTCGATCGCCTTCATCTCCTCCAGATCGCCCGTCGCCGATTTCCATCTCGCTTCGACTAAGCGCGAACGTGGGTGGTTCCTCTGCAGACCGACGAGTAGCGGCTCTGCGTCGTTGAGCAGCCTACACCGCGGACACGAGGGACTGTGCCGATTTACGATGTCGCCCAGATCGCGGAACCTCAACTCCTCACCTTCGTGGTAGGCGCCCACGAACTCGGTGATGTCACTTGGAGGTGAGGTGAACTTGATCGGGGTGATGGAGTTCCTTCTTACCGCCGGAGTGCCTGCGATTTTGAAGTGCTCGCAGATCGCTTCGGGATCGCTCGTCATAACTCCTGTAGTGTTCGGCCACACTGTAGGAGTGCCCAGCCTTAGTCTTGGAGTGGTCGGAACCATAGTAAGACGTCTTTGCTCCGCCACGGGAGTGCTCGGCACCCGTCCTGAAGTGGTCGCCACCACTGCAGAACCTCCTGGCTCCACTCCTGGCGTGCTCGACATCCTTCCAGAAGTGCTCGACACTCTTCCCAGAGTGCTCGGCATCCCTCCTAAAGTGCTCGGCACTGCCCCAGAAGTGCTCGACTCTACCGCCGGAGTGCTCGGCGCTCCTCCCGGAGTGCGTGACACCTGTTCCGCAGCGTCTCCACCGCCGTGGATGACCAAGTGCTCGACGACGAAGGTGTTGGTGAAGCCTCCCGCTTCCCCCGTGCTCGGACTGTGCCAGTCCCAAGCTGCCTCCTCATTGAACACAACGTCGCGCGAGACAGTCACCTTGTCTCCGCGTGGGTCATAGAGCCGGTATGCCTTGGTACCCTCCGCGTAGCCTAGGAACACCATGGGTGTGCTCCTGTCCTCCAGCTTGGTGAGGTTCGGCTTCGTCTTCCTGACGTGGCCGATGCAACCGAATGTCCGGAGGAATGACACGTTCGGCTTGCACCCGTACCAAGCTTCGAACGGCGTCTTGCCCGTTAGGGCTTTGGTTGGAGCACGGTTGAGGATGAACACCGTCGTGGTCACCGCCTCTCCCCAGAACTTTGCCGGCATCCCTTTGGTCTTCATCATGGATCGGGCCATGCCAACCACTGCCTGGTTTCGTCGCTCCACCACGCCATTCTGTTGTGGCGAGTACGGCGCGGTGTGATGTTGCCCCACACCTTGATCCGCGCAGTACATAGCAAACTCCACCGAAGTGAATTCGCCACCCTGATCAGTCCTCAGTACACGGAGCTTCTTGCCGCTCTCGGCCTCCGCGCGCGTCTTGAACTTCTTGATCGCCATCGCCGCTTCGTCCTTACTCGTCAGGAGTTGCAGCCACATGTAGCGACTGCAATCGTCCACGAGTAGGAGGAAGTACCACCGACCACCGCATGTAGCAGGCGTGATCGGCCCGCAGAGGTCGCCGTGAACTAGCTCGAGAGCTTCCTTCACGCGATACTTGGCCGCCTTTGGGAAAGGTAGCCTCCCTCGCTTCCGGCCGAGCAGTATCACCTGGCTTCGCCTCCGTGTTTGATGTGGGGTAGCCCTCGGACCATCTTCCCTAGCCGACCAAGCGCGTCGAAGCTGAGATGTCCGAACCGGGCATGCCACATCCACGGTTCCTCGGAGTGCCTTGCCGCTAGGCAAACCGGCTGCTCTACCTTCAGGTCGAGCAGGTACAACCGGTTCAGGGACCTCTTCACCTTGGCGAGAAGTCGCTGCTCCCGGTCTCTGATCCTTAGAATGCCGTCCTTGATCAGAACCTCGCTACTGCGCTCATCTAGCTGACCAATGCTGATGATGCTGGAACGCAGCTGCGGGATGTAATATACATCCGTTAGCGCGCGATGCTCCCCATTCTGGCATCTAAAGATGATGGTGTCGCGCCCTTGGATAGCCACCCTTGAGCCATCACCAAACTTCACCGTACCGGTAACATCGCCGTCGAGCTCGGAGAAGGAGTCCTTGGAGCCCGTCATGTGGTTACTGGCACCAGAGTCTAGATACCACCGCTGCTCCTGGTCGACGCCCATATGCCCAAGATGGACTTGGGCGTGTGGTTCGTCGAGGTTGACGGTCTTCAGGGCCTTGCTAGATCCTTCCACCGTCGTCGCCTCTTCCCTCTCCATGGCCCCGACATCGTACAGTGCACAGAACGTCGCCATAAGGATAGTGGCCTCATCCTCATCATCGACTTTCGCCAGGTGAGCCTGAGCCTTCTTTTCCTTCTTGTGATTTGGGCACTCCCGTGCCCAATGGCCCATCTTCCCACAACACCGGCAGCGTTGAGTCGATTTGCTTCTTCTCCGAAGAAGCCCCGCCGTGATGTTTGCCGTTTCCACCTTGACCGGAGGAGGGCGCCTTCCGGAGTTTCGCCGAGCAGCCCATTCCTCTTTCGTCGCCAGGAGTTTCCAGCTGTCGCCGTTCTTTGTCGCTTTGTTCGGCGCTCGTTCACCGCCCGTGAGACGGCTGCCACATCCTCGATGGTGAGGGTGGACAAGTCCAGCATCATCTCTATGGAGAGAGCGATCTGGATGTACTTTGCTTAAGACGGAGTGGAGGAATTTGGAGCGCCTCCTCTTCGTCGATGGTGATGCCGTGGCTCTTCAACTTGGCGATGAGCGTCTGCAGCGGAGGGAGAAGTCCTCCACTTTTTCACCATCCTTGAACTTGAGGTTTGCATACTCCTGCTTGAAGCTGGGCGTTGCCTTCTTTCTTTTGTCGGAACCGACGCGCATCGCCGCAATGGCCTCCCACGCCTCCTAAATTTGAGCTCTTCGTCCCTAGCGGTTCCCTATACTCCGCAGACAGCAGCGGCGAGGATAGCCTCCATGCCGACATGTCATCTTCTTCCATGTCGGTGCCCTTGTCAACAGACATTCAGAGCCGTGCGCTCGAAGCTTGACTTTCATGGTCACCGACCACTCTCCATAGTTAGTGCGAGTCAGCGTCGGCCAAGTGGTGTCGCTGACCTCCCGCACCGTGCGGACAACTACCTTCGGTAGTGGCTGGGCAGCTATGGTGATGCTGCTGCCGCCATCGCCCAACTCAAACCGCCTATCCTCGCCATTGGTTAGAATGACGACGGCGCTTGTGCGGCTCCGATACCACTTGTTATTGCAGGATCACCGTCGACGATAGTGAACTAGTCTCCGACCACTAGTCTCCCAGACCACTAGTCTCCCAGACCAGACCACTAGTCTCCAGACCACTAGTCTCCCAGACCAGACCACTAGTCTCCCAGACCACTATACCAGTTGTGTCCGTACCCACACACTACGGATCGAGCTAGAAGAAGAAGGGAGAACAGAGCAAGCACGCACAATACAAGACAACAACGTTGGCCGAGGTTCTGTCTGTGTGATGGCAAATCTGAGCTCTCTTTACTGAGTTGTCATACATGTCTATTTATACAACTCTAACTATCTAGTCCATGTGCGGCGCCCATCTTTGCACATAACTAGATAACTTTGACAGGCTGACTCTGCGCAAGCCCTTTGCACTGTTCCTCTGAGTGATGCAGGTGAGCCATACGGGCGCTTTGCACCTCGGCGACCTCTTGTATCACGGCGAGGGGGCAAAGTCGGCGCCGCCTTCCCTTGCTATGTTCACACACAGCAGGCAGCTAAGTCAGCGCCGCCTTCATCTGCTGTGTTCACACAAGGTGGCAGTAGATTAGCTAACATAGACAACTTCTCAACTCGAAATGTCTCTCTAAGATCATTCTCTGACTCCACAGGTCTGCATGTTAATTTTCACAAATCCTTCCTAGCCCCTATCAATGTGCGGGAAGAAAAATGTTTACAGCTCTCTCTAGAACTTTTGGATGCAGTGTGGGATCCATGCCTTTAATTTCACCTATTTGGGGCTCCCCCTAGGTGCCATTAGACCCACATTCATAGATTTCACCCTTCCTCTCCAAAATTGAAGGTCGGTTAATGGGAGTTAGCAGATATCTGTCCTATCATGGTAGACTAATCACCCTCAGGCTGCCACCAAGAGTGGTGGACCAGATTGATCGCTATAGAAAACACTCACTGTGGAGTGATAGGGAAATTCGAAAAAAAAGGCTCCTGCCTAGATGCCTGGGACACAGCTCGCAAACCTAAGGATAAAGGAGGCATTGGAATCCTCAAGCTACGGACCTAGAACTAAACTCTCCTCCTCAAGTTCCTTGTTAAATTCTATAACCATACTGATATCCCCTCAGTGACTCTGACCTGGAACAACCTCTATTCTTCCAACACCACCCCACCTCAAGCTAGAAAACCCATGGGGTCTTTCTAGTGGAAAGACATCCACAAGATCACTGTCAACTTCAGAAGGTTAGCACATTGCTCCCCAAATAGAGGAGACACAGTTTTGATTTGGAAAGACTAGTGGCACTCTAGCACCATGAAACAATGATTTTCGCAACTTTTCACTTTTGCTAAGAAACTGAACTACTCTATCAGGTACTTCCTAGAGCAAAAAAAACAATGTTTAGTCTGCCCTATTAGCCCAAGCTGCAGCTCAATTTGACGACCTCCTCACTCTGATCGAAGAGAGAGTTTGGGATCCCATGAGACAAAACAAGTGGAGGTACAGTTGGGGCTCCGACGCCTTTGTACCAAAGAAAGGATATACTCTCTTGATAGAAACATAACTGGTGTCCCCCCTTTTCAAATGGCTATGGTCAGTTAACAATCTTGGCAAGCAAAGTTTTTCTTTTTTCGAAAGATCCGTTACCAGCTTTCATTGATAAGAAGAGAGCAATTTTATGTACAAGCAAGGGCAGCCAAACGTTGCATAAAACACCACGCAAGGCTAGCCCACCCACGCAAACACGACATAGTACACACTACCATGAGTCATCATTGCCAAGCATGGTTGCAAAACAGCTTAAAGATGTGAGACCGAAGTTCCCGAAGCAGGAGGCCATAGCAAGTCATTGTTGCCAAGCTCAAGCACACCGTGAAGAGCATCTCCTACTTCCAGCTTTGACCTCACGCCCCGCCCGTGACGAATGCCGAGCGTCCGAAGCAAACCCAGCCGTCAAAGAAGAGGTTGATCGGGCACCGAGAAACGGAGGGCATCCACCACATGACACATCGCGACCGAGTCGAAATTCCACAGCGACGCCTTTAGGAAGGTTACAACGTCTAATGCGCCGGCGTCGCTCGTCCAGGAATGGACCGGGGTTTCACCCATGGAAGACATTGCTGGGACACAACGCCCCCAACAAGGAAAGCGGGGCCCACAGGTGTCGCCGTTGCCAGGCTTTCGCCCGAGTTGCCCCCCAGCAAAGACGTCAGCCCAGATGCCGAACCCTAGCTTGTCGCCACCATCGTCACTGCCGGTCATCCGGCATGCAGAAGCCTTGCCAGAGGGGCATCGACGCGACGGCTATTCGCAGTAGCCGCATAGCTGCGTCGACCACCCCCGCCGACCAGACAACATGCCGAAAACCAGACTCACTCTGCCGCGCGCGTCACCATGCCGCACGCTGAAGCCGTCGACGGCTGCCGCCGCCGTCGACGCTGCCGACCTCCAGCAGCCACCGTCAGGCGCATGCTCCACCACGGGCGTTGCCCCCTGCGCAGGGGCGCCAGATCTGGCCTACAGGGCACCAGCCCCGGTTTCCCCTGCCGACGCCGAGGCCTCCACCATGGATCTTCCTGCAATGCGGGTATGGAAGAGACAATTCTACACCTCTTCTTCGAATGTCCCTTTAGTCAATCATGTTGGGTTGGTTTTTTTGGACTGCGGCCTTGTTACATACTGTTTCCCCTTAATAATTAAAAAAAAGCAGGGACTATCCCTGCCGAGGTCTTAAAAAAAAGAGATTTATATTGTTCGCATATTGTGCTGAAATATATGGGCCAGACGCCAGAGATATACAGAGGACAGACATATCAAGGATTTTGTCTGGGATATACTGAGGCTTTCGGCGAGTTTGTCCGGGCTGTTCAACCAATGGAAACAAGCCATGTCAATTGTTGTTTGGGGTATATACCGAAAACTTGAACATGCACATGCTCTGCACGCGTGGGAGCACACCTAACACAAGGAGTCCAGGACTCCAGGTGCTGCAGGACGTTCCGATTATATTTGTTTGTTGATGTTCAGGAAAGGAAAGGATTTTCTGATGTGAAACACGGTGAAGTACATGTCGACATTGGTGAAGAGGGTCGCCACGGCATCCGCCGCCGTCGCGGCGTGCTCTGGCGAGCGCCACACGTTCGGCTCCTTCCTCCGCAAAGTGAGGGGCAACCTCCTGGGAGGCTCCGCGACCGTGGTGTTGGCCTTGTCCTCCGGACGGCCTGCGCCACCGCCATCGCCGCCTCCATCCTCGCGCTGCCGGCGCTTGTCTTCTGGGGCTACTCGCTTAAGCTGTTCCTGCTCGACGCGCTTCTCGCGGTGCTCGCGTTCCAGTTCTACTTCTACCTGGACGTCGTGTGCACGATGGCCGTCGTCGCGTCGGTGGCGGCAGAGCCCGGGCAGCGGCGCGGGGCCCTGGGCGCGGTGGCTCGCGCGTGGCGGGCACGAGCGGGCGCGCGTTCCTCTACACCATGGTGACGCTGGCTCTGGGCGTGGCTGCCCGTTCGGTGAGCAATCTCGCCGTGAGCAGGCTGCCGCATGGCATGGATAAGTTGGAGGTGTTCGTGGTAGACGGTAGCATCAAGTACGTGCTGCACTTCGTCATGGAGGTGTTCTCCGTGGTCGCCATCACCGCTTACTACTTCGAGTGCCGGAACAGAAAGGAGGACAAGGCCGGCCAGCATACCGATTGAACGACACGCACTGCACTTAAATTGTCGTGGAGGTGTTCTCCGCGTGGCCGCCACACTGCTTGCTACTACTTCGCGCCCGTGCGTTGCTACTATACGTGCTTAAAATTTCATGCCATCCTATGTATTTTTCCGGTTATTGAAACATACAAAAGCAAATGAGAAAAGCAATTAACTTTTCCTAATTTTTACGATGATTGTTCGTCCATTACTCATTCAACAATCAATATACAGCGTTTCTTTTATCATCTACCTCATGCTGTTGCACCTTCACATGTTTGCCCCGCCGCTATAACTCAGGTCGCCATCAAACCACGCTAGATTCTCGATTTTCAAGAACCTATGCATGGCATAACTCGGGCTCAGCAACCTTGCAAGGCCTGAGGCTACCGGAAGCCCCGCTGGCTCACCGAGCCCCCAACCCGTCAACCTTTTACCCAAAACCAGCAACAAACCAAGCACCTCAAAACTTTTTCTCTAAAAACAATGGCGCCGTCAGGAATTGTGAGGCCACCTGCTAGTTCAAAATCCACGGCGAGTCAAATGTATTGACAAATCTCTACTTATTTGCTGACTTGCAAGAAAATATATAATTTAGCGCACAATGAAGAATTAGAGCCAACAAGCTACGGAGCACTCGACACTAGCGGGATGGTATGGTCGCAGGTACTCCAGGGAGACAGCTCAGTAGGTTCGATGAACAAGTGACTGAACTCATCCAACAGTCTGTGGACCTCTAGAAGCACGACTGGAGCTGAAGAGGAACTGTCAGTAGCAGGAATGTGCAGTGGTTGAAACAGAGCAGACTATTCACCTTCTAGCAACAGGCCTTACAACAGCACATGACCCAAACCATAGGGAATAGACATCTACTTGTGTTGCTAGTGCACCTTCATAGGAGAGAATGCCTTGAGCCAGTCCATCCCTATGATCAAATCGTAAGTCCCCAAGGGAAGGATTTAAAGAGTTGAACAAAAATGGTGCCCCTGAACTATCCACTCGGTATCTGGTAAGACAGCGGTTTCAATCAATAGTTCCACCGTCAGCCACACGAACAACAACATGTTGTGAAAGCAGTTGAGCACCTGGTAAATGGCTGGCCACCTCCAAGAATGGATGGCTGCTGCCTGAATCGATCAGAATGTACACTTTGTTGCCTGCAATAGTGCCCACCAATTGCAAAGTGCGGGAGGCTGAAGCACTCGTCAGAGCAATTGATGACAAAAGCATGAAGAGTTGGGCAGGAGCCGCCTCAGTAGACAATCCTTCTTTGTCAATTTCCGAAAATGACCCTTGGCCGAGATCCTAGACCTCCTAGAGAGCATTTGTGTTCCGGAACCCATTTGTCTACATAGAGCACACAGAGGCCTTGGGCCCTGCGATATGAACGAAGCATGGAGAGCTTATCATCCAGAGTGATGGTCTTGTTGCCCAGGTCACTTTGTTTTCCAATTAGCGCCAGTCCTCAATAGGAATAGGTGGAAGGGGGCTGAGGCAGTGGGCGGTGGCAGAGGAAGAGGCAAAACCGCCTTTGATCGAAGCCGATTTGGAGAACAGAGAGCCCTTAGATTTCTTGAATTCCTTGTGATGCCCGTGGTCCGATGCCTCCTCCTGCAACAAGGTAATCGTACATGTAGTATCCAAGTTGGAATGACGAGAAAGTGGTTGGGAAATACATTCTGCTGCACCTTCGACATCATACAACTCGGTAGTTATAATAGATATAGTATTGGCTGCAAAAGTGGGAATGGACTGGCTTGAATAACATAGCTCAATGCAGGTTCAAGGAAGAACAAATGGCTTAAGTTTCATAACGACGCCAAACTGCATGCAAGGTCATTTACCATAACATGTGCCTAGTCCTCCAGTTTCTAAGTTTGAACTTAAGGATCTATACAAGAATGACTATATACTTTACAAGGTTGCTCTGGTTGTTAGGCTAACTGGCCATCAGAAAGCAAAGACCTTATTCTGCAGTTTGCCCTATTTTTGATGGACCCAAAGGGTTTGCCTCCAAGATGTGCAAATAATCAGACTACCCCCCTCATTGCTGGTGTTTAGCCATTTCGCCTTCGTCATCCTTACAGATATTGTTGTGAAACTTAGCTGAAAAACATTGTTCCGGCTGAATTGTTATGAGAGAAAAACACTGTTCGGCTGATTTGATAAACAGTAAACTGAGAGGGTGAGCAGCCGGCTGGCTGGTCAAACCAGACCAGCGAACTGCCCCATAACCCATCGCAGAAAGGTGAAATAGAGAGACGAATTAATAAAGACATGTTGCCAAAGGCCTCATTTAATTTAGTTCGGGCCCATACTTCTCCCCAATCCTTTAATAAAAAAGAAGGCTGGAGATTGAATGCTATGACTGTAAAAAAATAAGTACCCACTTCCAGTTATTGATGAAATCCTTGATGAACTTAATGGACCAAGGTTGGTTCATTTTCTTAGACATGTGCAGTGGTTTACATCAGATTCATATGAAAAGAAGGAAAAGTGTACAAAACATCATTTGGAAGTCACAATGGATACTTTGAGTACAAAGTAATGGCTTATGCTGTTACAGGAGGACAGGCTACCTCCGAAGGGGCGATGAACACTATTTTGGCACCTTTACATGAGCTCATCCATCTCAGCGATTAGATAATAACTACACCATGGCAGCAAAAAAGCACTGACTAAATTGTTGATCTTAACTACAAAATCTTCTACAAGAAAGGCTACTAAAACCGAGGGGCTGATGCTACCTCAGCCTCATGTACATGTGTGGCCCAAAGAATTGGAGTACGCATTTCCAAGACCATCAGGCCTACCAACTATTAAGCGACACCTACATCACCACTTGTTCGCCGAGATGTGGGGTCAGCACTCAGCATGCCAGGTGTGCCGACTGTTGTTCCGGTTGCTAGATGCATTAGAGAAGGTAGCGGGTCAATTGTTCCCAGCTTAACAGATCAATGTGCTGCGTGCTTCTGCCTCGTTGGTCGGCCATGTGCTCTTCATTCGTCTAAATGTATGCGCGCTTGTATATGTGAATGCCCATGCAATTCTTCATACTCCCTCCGGTTCTCTAAAGCAAGTCGTTTTGACATCAACATTGTCTTTAAGAAACGACTTTGACGGCAACTTTTTGCTATAAAATATTTATAAAATAGTGTAAATATTTACTTTTATGAAACTACATTTCGAGATGAATCTACTTACATCACTTTCATATTTTCAAACTCAACCCAAAAAAATTATTTATAGTCAAAGTTTAAAATATTTGACTTAAGACAACCTCAAAATGACTTGCTTTAAAGAAGTTATTTGTCAATTGGATGCTTGATGCTAGCGCCGAGTCATCTTGGGTTCTAATTCTCTTAAATATCTAATGTCTCGAGTACCTTTAGAATAAACGGAGTTGACAGACGATTCTTAGCAGAGATGCTACATTTCTTACAGGCCTCGCCGCCGGCTTCGGTGTGTTCCCAGCCTGACCACGTCACCGAAAACACTGCGCAGCGTCGGATCTGGATCCAGGGGCGTGGAGCTCCGCCGTACGCGAGCTTCGTGTGAGCCCGCGCCTGCTGACTGGGAGGGCCCGCCCGCTGTGTGGCCCGCTTGGCGGAGGCGCGGTGCAGCCGGAGAATACGGTCGGGCGCAGGGGCGAGTAGCTCAGCCGTACGCGCCCTGCAGTGGTCCCACGCGTGTGCGCTGGCGTCAGTCGAGCCCGCAGCAGCTGACTAGGAGGGCCCACCTGTTGTGTGCCCCGCTTGGCAGCGGCGCGGGTGTGCCTAGGGGAGGGATGGTCGCCGCGGGGCGCCTGTTCCGGCAGGCCGCTGTAGAGCTGGGATTGGCGCGCGGGATAGAGGCGGCCCCTCAGCCTCTCCGTCAGCGGCGCCCTCGACTGGGGGTAGTACGGTCCAAGCTGGTTGTCGACTGGCGATCGGCGGAGGCGGAGACTGTGGGGCCGGGGCCCGGCTCCGCGTAGATTCTTGGAGCCCCATGTGGAGACAGCCTCGTCGGATTTACTTCCTCTCTCTTTCTCTCGTGCGCCTCCACCGCTCCTCTCCCTCTCTCGCAGCGGTCTCGCGAGGTAGATTGCCATCTCCCCTCTCTCTCTCATTCTTTTTAGCTCTCGTGAAGCTCGGTCTCCCGGCGCAAACAATGGTTGTGGCAGAAGAGGAAGGTGCAGGGACAGGCGCGGCGGCGGGGTTCGGCGACAGCCGGCCAAGGGCGTTGGGCCCCAGAGAGGGCGTGTCGAGACGACGGGCCCGCCCAAGAGCACGACAGGAGCGTACGCGGCGCCCCGGCCCAGGGCGCGGCGGCGGCGGCGGCCCGACAGGCGCGTGCCTCTGCTCGGCCACGCGGTGCGTGAGCTGAACTCTGCGGTAACCGGCCAGGGCGGCACGCGGCAGCAGCCGCAGCACACCCGGTGGCGGCAGTGTGGGCCGGACAAGGACAAGCGACGGTGGTGGCAACAGCGTTGGTGGCGGCGGCGCTGGCCCAGGAAGCAGTGGCGCGGGATGATGAGGCCGTGGGAACGGCGACCGGCTTCGCCGTCCACTATGGCGCTGTCGTGGTGTTGCAGAACAGCGGGCGCGCGGGAACATGCCACATGTCCGATTTAGCTTCGCTGCGACTACACGAGTAAGCTGGCTCTTCTCTTGCAATCACTATATGTATGCATGCTCGTTTTGCCCCATGTTGCAGGATTCAGTTACTCGAGTTCCGTAGATCGGCCACAACAATTTTTTTGAAACTGAATGCTAGGCTGTTTTCAGGTTTCAGTAAAACTGCATGTTTTGTCTGTGTTGAATTGATAAAGTTGCCTGAGGCAAAATGGAACAACAAAAGGGGTCTTCTACATCATAACCAACGAACCAGTATGGAGTTGGTTACTCTTCCAAACCAGAAAGGCCTTTTGCAAATGCTGGTGCGAGTTGCCATGTGAATTATGAATGCCATTTGATTTCCGAGATAATAAAGTTAAAGTTATCCACATGCAGTCTGGTGCACCTGTTTCTGGTAGAAGGTCCTTGATTTTAACATATCCACATCTCTGTTTGTTCAGCCTTTTTTTCCCAGTGTATAAAAACTCTATCATAGCCATGCTTCTTTATTTTTCTTTGGCAGATTATTGTTGCAGACATGAGGAAAATGTTGGCAAAAAAATTCAGCATAAAGAACGACAGATGCTGCATAGGAGAAAATTCATTGAGAAAATTGATCCAAAAATCAAACACTTATGGTAACTCCTAACATTAAGTAATTTCATGTTCTGGTTGAAGTAAAGCCACCAACCTATTGTTTTTCCCCTCAGTTGAATTGGCCACCTTTTCTGCAACTGTGTTAGTACCCTGCTTTTGTGCATATTTATTTATCTGTTATTTCAACAGTAGTAGAGATTTTTAGGATACTACACCATCTTCCATTCAATCACTTTGAGTTCATTTCTTTTTTTTTTTTGGCTGTGTTTTTGTATATTTATTCTGCTGATACATGTGCATTATTCTAGCAAGGTATGGAGGGCAGCAGAAGTGACTGGTGCCCAATCACTTAGCCCTGTACGATGTGCCGCTGTCCTAATCCCCCTGATTGCCTCACCACTTCAGCAGCATATCACCGTTCTACATTAGGGAAAGGTAAGAGCCATCTTACATGACTGATTAATTATGCCATTGCTTAATTTCAACTTTTGCTAAATTGTGCCATCGTGGGGAAGCAGGAGACGTGCACCAGCTGCGGCGGATGGTCAATTCGTACCTCTGATACAGGTTCCTCGACGCCGTTGCCAAGGCAGCAGGCAAGACCAATGTGTCTGCTACAGAGGTGAGGGGTTATTAATACATTGGCCCAGTCATCTGGGGTGGCTATCCTGTAGTGGTTGATGAAGAGAGTGAATTAAGGCGCTGATGCTGGTTTGTTGTTTTTGGTTTTGTTGGGTGCAAAGAAATCCTTGTATGGTCTCGAGGAGAGGATTGCCAGCCTTAGGGTTGCTGTTCCTGAGAAGAGGGCAGAAGCAGAGAGGATGAAAAGGGAGCATAGATTGAGTTCAGTAATAAATGTGCAGGTAAGACGAAGTGTTGATTTTCTGAATTTTGAATCGTTGTTCTGTTCAGTGTACATTTCTTCATAATGGGTGCTAACCAAATTCCGTGATTGTTTAATCTGAGCTACCTAAATTCTTGATAGTGTACATCTACTTGATAGTGTACATTTCTTCACTTCCGATTTGTTTTACTAGCTTTGTCTCTGCCTGCAAGTAGTCAGATGGCATACTCTAGATATAAGTTTATCCCCAGTCTACTATATTTCCTTGCCGGCCAAATTGTTTGTGATTTGGTTGGCTAAGCTGATTTACAAATGATTCAAGTTCATGCCCCTATCTCAAAATTATCTTTGTTTTGTAGTAAATCCTTCCTTCAAGCTGGTTCAGTTAGTGCTGGCTTTGTTATCAAACTGATGCACTGAAAGAGTTGTATTCTCTGAAAATGGCGCCTAATTATTGAGGACAAACGAACAAGGTTACCAATGTAAAGTAATCTGCTGCTCTCCCTCTGTACGAGCGGCAGGAGCAGGCGCCGAAAGGGCTCCCCTGCTGCTGCACTATAGCCGCTGCAGAGGCAGGCGCCGAAAGGCTCCCCTGCCGCGCTGTAGCCACAGCAGGGGCAGGCGCCAAAGTCAGCCATGCTGTCACATTTAGTCACTGTAGCAGCATGGCAGCCTGACACGTCTGTGTATTAGGATTAGATGGGTAGAGTTGTATATATAGCTTTCCACTGCAACTCAGTAAAGTCAGTTCAGTTTGCCACATTCAGAAGCAGAGCTTTCGGCCAACGCTGGGCTTGTGTGGTGTGTGTGAGCTGTTCTCAATATCTTCTTCTACCTATAGCCATAGTGAGTGAGTGTGCTGGTAAGCTTACTACTTACCTGTGTAGGGCAGCGAGGGACCAACAAGTGGTATCGGAGCCGTACAAGTGCCGTCGCCGGACTAACCGCTGGCGATGACGGACGGTTTGGAGATGGGCGACAGCAGCGGCGCTGCTGTGGCTGCCCAACCATGACAGGAGGTCGTCGTGCGCACGATGCGGGAGGTTAGCGGCGCCAGTTGGCCGATGCTGACTCACACCAACTATGATGAGTGGACGGTGACCATGAAGGTCAAGCTCAGAGCCCGACGGCTCTGGAATGCCATTGACAAGGGCACCGACAACGAAGAAGACGATATGTCAGCATTGGAGGTCATCCTCGCTGCTGTGCCGGCGGAGTACAGGGAGCCATTGGGGGCGAAGAACTCTGCTAAGGAGGCGTGGGAGGCCATTGCAGCGATGCGCGTCGGCTCCGACCGTGCAAAGAAGGCGACGGCTCAGCTGCTGAAGCAGGAGTACGCCAACTTCAAGTTCAAGGATGGTGAGTCAGTGGAGGACTTCTCCCTCTGCCTGCAGTCGCTCATCAGCAAGCTGAGGAGCCACGGTGTTACGATCGACAAAGAAGAGGCGGTCTTCAAGTACCTCCACTCCGTCCCGGCGAAGTACATCTAGATCGCTCTCTCCATAGAGACAATGCTGGACTTATCCACCCTCACCATTGAGGATGTGACAGGCCGTCTGCGGGCGGTGGACGAACGCCTGGAGCAGGCGACAGCAACGATGGACAGCGGCAAGCTGCTGCTGACAGAGGAGTGGGCTGCTCGGATGAAGGTGAAGAAGTCCGGGGAAGCTTCCTCCATCCGCGGTGGCGATGGCAAGCGCCGCGTCAAGCACCGCGCGCTGACGGATGTATATTACATCCCGCAACTGCGTTCAAGCATCATCAGCATTGGCCAGCTGGATGAGCACGGCAGCGAGGTACTGATCAAGGATGGTGTCCTTAGGATCAGGGACCGGGAGCAGCGACTTCTTGCCAAGGTGAAGAGGTCCCGGAACCGAGTGTACCTGCTCGACTTGAAGGTGGAGCAGCCCATCTGCTTGGCTGCACGACATACGGAGGAGCCGTGGCTGTGGCTTGCCCGGTTCGGCCATCTTAGCTTCGACGCGCTCAGTCGGCTGGAGAAGATGGTACGAGGGCTGCCCCACATCAAGCACGCAGGCGAGCTGTGTGATAGCTGCTTGGCCGGAAAGCAGAGGAGGCTGTCGTTCCCAACGGCGGCCAAGTATCGCACGACGGACGCTCTCGAGCTCGTCCACGGCGATATTTGCGGGCCAATCATGCCAGCCACAAACGGTGGTCGGCGATACTCCCTCCTGCTCGTGGATGATTGCAGTCGCTATATGTGGCTGCAACTCCTGACGAGCAAGGAAGAGGCGGCGGAGGCGATCAAGAAGTTCAAGGCACGCGCGGAGGCGGAGAGCGGCAAGAAGCTGCGCGTGCTGCGGACTGATCGCGTCGGCGAATTCACTTCGGTGGAGTTCGCTGCGTACTGCGCGGATCAGGGTGTGGTGCGACACCACACCGCGCCGTACTCGCCACAGCAGAATGGCGTGGTAGAGCGGCGGAACCAAACGGTGGTCGGCATGGCTCGATTCATGATGAAGGCCAAAAGCATGTCGGCAAAGTTTTGGGGAGAGGCGGTGACTACGGCGGTGTTCATCCTCAACCAGGCGCCCACAAAGGCCCTGAAGGGCGTGACGCCGTTCGAAGCTTGGTATGGGCGCAAGCGAGCGTGTCCTTCCTCCGGACATTCGACTGCATCGACCACGTCAGGAAGACGAAGCCGGTCCTCACCAAAGCTGGAGGACAGGAGCACACCGATGGTGCTCCTGGGCTACGAGGAAGGTACCAAGGCGTACCGGCTCTACGACCCACGTGGAGGCAAGGTGGTTGTTTCGCGCGACGTCGTGTTCGACGAGAAGGCGGCCTGGGACTGGGACAGTCCGGGCATGGGGGAAGCTGGCGGCTTCACCAGCACCTTCGTCGTCGAGCACTTGGTCATCCACGGTGGTGGGGACGCTGGAGAGGAGGTGCCGACCACTCCAGCAACAGAGCCGAGCATTCTTGGGGCAGTGCCGAGCACTCCGGGAGGGGTGCCGAGCACTCCAGGAGTGGTGCCGAGCACTCCAGGAGTGGTGCCGAGCGGTCCTGCAGTGGTGCCGACCACTCCAGGACGGGTGCCGAACGCTCCCGTAGCGGAGCCGAGAGGTCTTGCAGTGGTGCCGACCACTCCAAGCTGGTGCCGAGCACTCCTGCAATGGTGCCAACCACTCCAGGAGTGGTGACGAGCGGTCCAGGACCTAGAGTGGTACTATGCGGCCACACCACAAATACGGTTGTTGTGGTCTCGCAAGACTTACAATCCCCGCTGAGTACAACAATGGTGCGCGCAAGCACCGAGTGGTAAGAGGTATGCAAACCTCACTAAACACTAGGCCTAAACCTAGAGTAAACGCATAAGCAGTGGTCTAACTTAAGCACTTCCCAAAGCACCTACGCTAATCACTGAATATTTCACTAAGCACTTTGGTGGCTAGAGCAACTAAAATTGAGTCTCAACTCATATAGCAATTCCTTGGGCTCTCACCATCCCCAATTTGGCTGGCCATGGGGGTATTTATAAGCCCCTAACTAAATAGAGCTGTTAGTCCCTTTGGTGGGCTCTCTACGCACCAACCGGACCGGACTCTGGAGGGTGGTACGAACCATTCTCCCTGGGTCTGGCTCCTCCAACGGTCTCTGATAGCCGACCATTTAAAATGGTCGTTTGGCGCATCTCAGGGCCAGCCAACCGCACCGGACCATTGATGGTCCCCAGCCCCTGAACCCAACTCGGTCCGAAGCAATCCGCGCCCTCTGGAACCTCTCTGTTCATAATCGGACTGAGGTGACCGATGGTTCGGTCCACCTACTGTTCACTAGGTCCGGAACACCTTGAACTAGGGTATGCAACCGGACCGGGAGGCTATGATCCGGACCACCGCGTCTCTAGGTCCGGAGCTCCCTGTGATGCTCCATTTTCTTCGTTTCTTCGTTTCTTCGCGATCTTGCATCTGGCTCGGTTCCTTTCTTCATGCTTGAACTTTGCTTGATATTTTTGGTCTTCCTTTGTGCTCCTAAGGTCTTTGCTTGAGGTGTTGATCATCGGATCACCTCGTCGCCTTCGTCCAAGTCACGTTTGCACCCTATTGGACTATAAAACAAACACTCGCAAATTCATTAGTCCAATTTGGTTGTGTTGATCATCAAACACCAAAATCCAACTTAAATGGGCCAAGGTCCATTTTCCTTACACTTAGAATCAAAAGTCTTAGCATATGAAGAGTCATGTATCTTGTACTATAAATATCTTGCTCAACGAATGAAAAGTTAAGCCGGCCATTATCATTCTTTCACCGCCCAAGAAACTAATCAATCCACCAAAGAAGGGTAAGATGGTGCCTACAACTACAATCATTCCCGAGGTGGAAGAAGGGGGCTACTACATATACACCAGACCATTTGTAGATGCGGCAAGGCGGCTCCAGCTAACTCCAGTCGTCTCTATAAATTCATCTTTCAGAGACGGCTGGTAACAGCCTCTGAAGATGAATTTGTAGAGGCGGTTGGAGTTGGAGCCATATCTGAATATGCATCTTCAGAGGCCACCTCAATCAAGAGCTGCCTCCACCCAAAAATGCTCCCATTGCTGACAATTGTTTTCCCGTTGCTGAAAATTGTTTTTGTAAAATAACAAGTTATCTTGGGTTTTGTTACCTGAACCACACAAAACCGTCATTGCAGAGCGTTAAACTACGTTGTGGAATGAAGAGCGTGAATTCATCTCAATCCTCGCTAATCCTAGAGATTGTTTTAGTACTTGATCATCATCATTTTAACATGGATGATCACAAACATTGGGTGCCTGAGGCGTTTTGAGTCTTACAATCCTACGGCATAAAGTTCTTCGCATCTAATGGATGACATTTCATTTTTCGTTAGTGGGTGTATTTCTTTAACTTTGGACTGATGCCTCTTTTTTGAAGAGGACTGAAGCTAGAATTTTCCATTGTCTAGAAAAATCAACATCCGAATATAGAACAACTTGTGTAGTTCATCAACATCACCCGAATAGAGAGCACCTAGTGTAGTTCAACGGTAGTGTTCTCAACAAAGATCGAAACCTGTGCTTGTATACCAAGATAATAAATGTGAAAGCTACAAAGTCCAACACATCAAAATAATGCTTGCTCTTTTAATGTTCCAACTACAAGATACAGTATGCTATGGATGATAGAAATACTCCTACAAGCCACTAGCATCAATCTCCCTCGTGTACATAAAAGCCAATCAACCCTAGGAAACATAAGAAAAGCGGCATACTTATGCGGTTATGCCTATGATTAACTCAAAACGAACCCTGATTTAATCCAGAGCTAACAAAACAGCCACATCATCAGCAGGATCAACTTTTGAATTTGAAGCCATCTATCGTATTCCCAGTTGATGCGTCCAGTTAACCCTATTTAATTTATTTGAGATAACGGAACAAGTCTTCTTGCCTTTTGCATCTTGTGATGCATACAACTCCAGTTAATCAATTTTACTGGTAGAATTTGTATGTCGAGGCTGACAAAATGATCTGCCGGAGCCCTCCTATCGGACCCAGAATCAGCAGCAGCACTCCAATTACAATGCAGATCTGAAGAACATGAGGGACAGATAAATTAGAGGACAATCTTAGCAAAGGCGTTATATTGAAGAAATGAAGGTTGTTTATGTTTCGTAGTTCTTATTACCCAGTTGATGAACCATGAAAGGCCGAACCGTTTGGGCTTGTAAACCTTGAGCCACATGATGCAGGGAAGCTGGAAGAAACAAACAAGATTTGGTGAGCTCTGAAGTTACATTTCTGGACTTGATTTTATATCTCAATGGCTATTGGGACTCGATCATATCGATGATTAGGACAATGCGAAATTAAGAATGCACCACTGTTGTAGCAGAAAAAAATGGGTCAACTTTGGATCTTTGGAAGCTTACAAAATAAGTTGTTGGTGCAAAGGCTAATCCGCCAAAGAAACTGAGCAATCCACCGAAGAAGGGGAAAGTGATGCCTACAAACATTGTGAACGCTGCACAGGTTGCACACACTTGTTAGTCTTGTTTGTTAGAACGTCAGATGCTCATTTGGTGAGCACATGATTTCTCAAAAAAAAAAAAAAAAAATTGGTGAGCACATCTTCAGTGTTCGTTTCGGATAGAGGCATTACCAACATAGACACTCCGGGCAATAAGACGGAGCGTTAGGCTTGGAGCGAACCGCAGCTTCTTCACCAGCACCGTTTCTATCATGTCAAACACCGGCATGGCATAAACCTGTGCCAACAACGGAGTTCAGCTTAGTTGAGAGACGATGATATATACATATGCAGTGTACGTACTGAGTTTGATCATGTACCAGCACGACATGGATGGAAAAGTGAAATGTATGTATGTACCTGGTAACTGCCAATGACATGGATGACGACAAACATGTTGGCGAGGGCAATGAGCCACTTAGGCTTGGAGAGCGTGATGAGGATGTTCTCGTCGACGCCACTGCCGAAGGCCCAGTACCCAACGAATGTGACGGGGAAGTAGCAGATGGCGACAATGATGTAGGCGACCAAGGCGCCCTTCCACATGGCCTTCTTAGATGGCTTCTCCGGCGTGGACGGGATGGTGGCCTGGATCTCCAGCACCACATTGTGCCCCGAATACGCAAATGCGACGTCCCCTAGGCCCCCGAGGAAGCCGAACACCTTCCCTGGAGTCGTCGTCGCGCGCAGATGATAGTCCACGTCTGCGCCCTTCCCCTTGTCAAGCGATGCGCCCCACGCAATAGTCGAGTAACTAGCACAACAAGTGTAGCACATGATGTGAATGTACTAGTTTTTAGAGATTTGCCGGACATGCAACAGTTATGGTTTCAGTAGGTGTTTTCAGAGATTTTCCGGAAATGCAACAGTTGGCTGGTTTCAGTATGTATGTTGTGTTACCTGAGCGACATGATGGCGGCAGCGAGGGAGACAGCGGAGATGGAGTTGAAGTTGGGGAGCTGGGAGAGGACAAAGTGGACGGAGGCGAAGATCATGATGAAGTAGGAGAGCTTGAAGTCCTTGCAGTTGCCGTCGCAGATGACGTCGTGGAACTTCTTGAGGGACTGGCCGCCGGTGACCATGTAGATGATGTTGAGGCTCACCTCCACCGCGAGCTGCTGCGGCACCACGATCCAGAGGCCCAGCCGCTCGCCGAACACGTGCTGCCCGAGCTCGTGGTACCGGTCGAACCGCTTCCCTGGCACCATCTCGTGCATCTCCACCATCTGCCATAGCGTGTACAGCGTGATGATCCATGACAGGATCATCACCGCGATGCCAGGACCCCTGCATGCCAATCAAATAATTAAAACCATGTCGATCTCCTAGTAACTTGTTTATTATCAGGTGACTGATGTTAAGAGTTTTGTATATGTATCTATCATGTTAGTCTTCTAACTGTCACATCTAGACAAGACCGGCCCAACAGTGACAAATTAACACGCATGAGACTACTAATACTAATAAAAAACAAAAATAGGGAGAGGCAAGTCAAGATACCTCTAGCGGTCAACATAAGGGCCGGAAAGAGACAAATGAGGCATCTTGAGATTTTTTGGCACCAATCAGAGAAAAAATCTGGATTTTTCTTATTTCATCAATCTATTTGTATTGATTGATTGAAGGCTAATTGATCAACGTACGACCAGAACAAACAAATTAAAGGCGCTTGATTAACATCCCAGAGATAATTGAGCAACAGATTAAACTAATCGTTTGATGAGCGAGTCGACCGGGGATCGAAACTGAAATACGGAAGAGGAATTTGGATTTGTGAGATGAAAGATAATATTGTAGGCACGTACCAGCCAAGCTCGGACATGGCATAGGGAAGGCCAAGCACGCCGGCACCAACCATGGCGGTGACATTGTGGAAGGCGGAGTACCACCACTTGGCCTTTCTGGAGGAGTTGATAGGGAGCCACTCATCGATCAACTTCTCCTGTTGGGTCCTGCCGCCATCGTCCTTCTCCTGCATGTGGTGACTGGTGAGTTTACGTTGTTAACCGGGACGTCCAGTGGATGAACATGAACAAGTCCTATCATCTAAGATTTCAATTTCCTTGGAGAGAGAGATCAGAGAGAGAGAGAGAGAGAGGCAGATCGATCGAGAAGAAGGCACGTACTACGTAGGTACCTTTTGAGGAGAGAAGCTCTGGGGCGGTGCTTGCGTCCCCATGCAATGGATGATAGACGATGGCACAACTTAACCTTGAGCTATGGCAAGAGAGATCGATGGAGAGGCGGCGCAGGCAGCAGGGGCTCCTGGCCTGTTTATAGGAGTAGCAGATCGCAAACGATGAAGTGGCGGCCCTGCTCTGCTCATGGGGATGCGGTTGCGGATCGAGAAGGACGACGCGCGTCGGGTCTCCGGATCCGCCGAGAGAGATGGCCCAGCAGCTGAATAGCGGAGGCTATTACGCTTCACACTGATGATAAGTCAAGTCAAACTTGATGTGTCGTCCTCAGGAATTGCGTACGCGTGTTCTGTAGAAAATGTGCCTCAATAGTCCTCGGTCCTCGCTCGATCGTTTAATTTTCGACTCCAATCAAGCACGTACACCTAGCTATATATCTTGCCGGGTGCTGAAAGCGGGCGGCAAGAGGGCCGTGACACAACAAGACTAATCTCCGTTTTTTACTTGTTGTATGTACGTATGTAAGCAGGAGTATGTATACGTGATCTAGCTGCTGAATGAATGAGAAAATGAGACGTTGCAGATCGACCTCCCACGGACAGCGACGGTCTGTTCACCGGACCAGACGATGAGATGAGACGACGATATGAGGCGTGCGAATTTGCGACGAGACTTGCATTGCCATGATCGACTTTGACTCATCTCGCTCTCGTCCTGTGTAGCTGGACAAGCAGACCAGCACGCATGTACGGCACCACTATATCTATAATACAATAATATATAATATGCTTGTAACATTAAAAATTCCGTGGGACGAAATAAGCTCGGCCAAGAGGTACAGAAAGTTTAATATGGATCGAGTATCTTATTTGACTGTAATGTGACTGTAGTACTGTACGTGTCCTCTTGATCACGAAGATCATGGACAATGAAATGGAACACATGTCATGCCGTAAAAGAAGCGACGGATATGCTGCCAAGGCCGGCCGGGACCAATCAAGGGTGAATGTTCACGCTGCTTTATTCAACGATGCTAACCTGGCTGGCATTGGAACTATATAGGAGTATATAATAATAGCAGGAGAAGATAAATTAAAGGAGCACATGCACAACTACTTACTACGTCTGCACGGTTCGCTTTGACCGTGGACATGCAGAGGAAGCTGAGATGCTCAGCATCAGTGGTGAGGCAGAAATAATTTTCAGGTATGACAAGGTTTACAAAAAATCAAACATGTATAGTAAAATGTTACATAAATATATATATTACAAACAGATCTGGTTGCTTAGCAAAAATGCTCTTCAAATAATTCTGTAAATTATTTTTTAAAAATTACTAGGTAAAATAAAAGGTTAATTAATACTTTAAAAGTAGACTAGTTAGAATTCAAAATTTAAACATACCTTTCATTACGTATTTTTTTGCTCTTCTTTGATGTCATTGTGGACTTGTCATCGGACTTCAGGATACGAATGGACGGAGTAGTCACTTGATCAGATTTATAGGGAGGAAAAGAACCGCACGTATCATGCTAGTGGCTGCGGGATAGATTAGCTTTTTTTGAGAGAGAGAGAGAGAGAGAGAGGAGATTGTCACGGCCCATGACACGAACCCGTGCAAGTCAGCAGCAGCACATGGGCCTGGGCCGGCTTCGGAAGAGGAGGCAACAGCGCAGGGGCCTGGGCCACACCTGAGGCGCTCCAGCAGAGCAAAGGCGCCGAGCACGCGCACCTGCGGAGATGAGTGGGCATCGGCGTGAAGCGGTGATCTGGGTTACGGATCGGATATATGTGTAATAGGAAGAGGGGAGGGGTATGAGAAATAGTATCCAACAACTTGTTCCTACCGTCCTCCTCTGAACCTTCCTCCTTGCTTTGCTTTCCCTTTGCCCTTCCAATCAACTGCTACTTGCCCCAATCTGGAGAACTCGTTTGTTCTTAACAAATTGGTATTCAGAGCCCTCGATTCTCGGCCGATTTTTGTTTTCCTCCGCCTTGATCTGGGATCGTAACCCCCGACGGCTGGTTGATCGTCCTCGGTGCTGCGGCAGCGAGTGATGAACCCGTAGGTCCGTGCCGAGGCTGATCTGATCGGTGTAGGAGTCAATCGCCGGAAATCGATTCGCCCTGGAGCCCCACCAAATCGACCACAACCATTTCACCCGATTCCGCAAGCAGCTCGGGGCCATGGATCTCAACACCAAACTCATTCTCGATGAGCTCAAGTCTGTCCAAACCAACCTCACAAATCGCATCGATGCGGTCGAGCACTCCATCGGTGCCCGCGTCGGTTCCCTGGAGGACGCCGCGAAAGTACTCGACGCCTGGAAGCCGACGATGGACGCCTCCGTGGCGGAACTGCGCGCGGAGATTGGAGCCTTCAGGAAGACGGAGGAGAGGGTGGAGTTGCTGCGGGAGGAGATGACTGCGCTGCGCAAGTCGGTGAGCCGCTCCGTCCTCGATGCCACGCAGGCCGCGCCGACCGGCGTGCTGCAGCGTCCCAAGGAGTCTCCGGCGTGGATTCCCGCTGGCTGGACTCATTTCCGCCCGTTAGGGCCCCGCGAGGAATCAAGCCACCGGGGATTTGAGTCTTACGCTCAATCCCCGGTCAAGGGTACGTTCATACCGCCTGATCCTGATTCCAAACCCAAGCTGTATCGATCTTATTCGAGTTCGGCTCTCGTTGCGGGCACTCAGGGCGGTTCGGGAGGGGTCCATGGGTCTCTGGATCATCGTGGTCATGAGGATGGGGATGGGGGCCATTTTCATCTACCTAAAATCAATTTTCCTCCATTTGATGGTTCCAACCCAAAATTGTGGCTCGGGCGTTGCTTAGATTATTTTGAGATGTACTTTGTTCCACGCCGCCGCTGGGTCAAGGTGGCCACCATGCACCTGTCTGGGGCCACGGCGTGTTGGTTGCAATCGGTGGAGGAGCAGGTTCGCTCGGGGGGATGGGAGCAGTTTCAGGAGCTGGTCATGAACCGCTTTGGTAAAGATCAGCATGAACTGCTAGTTCGTCAACTCTTTCACATCCACCAGTCAGCCACAGTCCAAGACTATATTGACAAATTTACTGGGTTGGTCGATCAGTTACTTGCTTATGGCCGTAATACCGATCCAATTTACTATGCTATGCGTTTTGTCGATGGCTTGCGTGTCGACATTCGTGCTGCTGTTCATATGCAACGTCCCCAGAATTTGGATACTGCTTGTGTCCTTGCTCTGTTGCAGGAGGAATTGGTGGATCCTGTGCGTACAAAGGAGCTTCGGCGCCCGGAACCATTTACCTTTGCAAAGGCTCCAGTGCGCGGTCCACCTCTGCCGCTGCTGAATCCGCAACCGCGTCTGGACCGTCAAGATAGGCCCGTGCCACCACATCAGCCTCCAGAGCGTCGTGCTCGTGGTATGGATGACAAGCTCTCCACGTTGCGTGATTATCGGTGCGCTCGTGGTCTCTGTTTCCGGTGTGGTGAGAAATGGGCCCGTGATCATCGCTGTCCAGAAGCCATTCAGTTGCATGCATTGCAAGAGCTGTGGGAGGTCTGTTTCTCCGGGGACGGTCGGGAGGATGGTTCTGATGCTTGCTTGGAAGCTGAAACTGAGGAAGCTCAAGTGTGTATGGCTATATCTATGGCTGCTTCTGGTGGTCCACCTTCTGTCACATCTATTCAGTTCAGGGGACACATTCAGGGTCATCAAGTTCGCATCCTCATTGATTCTGGCAGTTCACACACCTTTGTCAGTGCTGTTCTTGCTGGCCAGTTGCAAGGTCAGTCGGTGCTTTCACCTCCACTCAAGGTCATGGTGGCTGATGGTTCCCAGTTGCTTTGCTCCAATCAATTTGAGAATCTGGTTTGGACTGTTCAGTCTCATGATTTTGTCTCTAATGCTAAGGTGTTGCCGCTCTCTTCCTATGACCTCATTGTTGGTATGGATTGGTTGGCTTCCTATAGTCCGATGCACATTGATTGGCAACACAAGTGGCTGCGTATTACACAAGGTCAACAGCAGTGCTTCTTGCAGGGTTCTCTTTCAGCTCTGCCGCCAGGTTCGGTGGTGCAGGTCTCCGCAGTATTATCAGATGATTTAGTTGCTGATCAGGGAGCAGTACCACCGGAGGTCTCAGCACTCTTAGCTGAATTTCAGTCAGTCTTTGCTCCTCCTTCAGGTTATCCTCCAGCCCGTGATTGTGATCATTCCATCCCTCTGTTGCCGGGAGCCAGTCCATTCTCGGTCCGTCCGTATCGCTACCCTCCAGCTGTCAAGGATGAGATCGAGCGACAGATTTCAGAGATGCTGCAGTCCGGCACCATTCAACACAGTAACAGTCCCTTTTCTTCATCAGTGTTGTTAGTCAAAAAAAAGGATGGCACCTTCTGTTTTTGCGTTGATTTCCGACAGTTGAATGCCCTAACTGTCAAAGCTAAGTATCCGGTACCGGTTATTGAGGAGCTACTGGATGAGTTGACTCATGCTTCTTGGTTTTCTTGTTTGGATCTCACTGCTGGATACCACCAGATCCGTTTGAAATCTGGTGAGGAATTTAAGACGGCCTTTCAAACTCATTCGGGCCATTACGAATTTTGAGTTATGGCCTTCGGTCTTACTGGAGCTCCAGCTACTTTTCTGAAAGCAATGAATACCACTCTTCGGTCACTTTTGCGCAAGTGCGTGTTGGTGTTCTTTGATGATATCCTCATTTTCAGTCGTACTTATGAAGAACATCTGGAGCACATTCGTCAGGTGCTCGAATTACTGCAACGTGATCAGTGGCAGGTCAAGATGTCCAAATGTCGCTTTGCTCAGCGCCAGTTACGTTATCTTGGTCATATCATTTCGGCTGAAGGTGTTGCCACTGATCCGGAGAAGATTCAAGCAGTGCTCCAGTGGCCGTCTCCCCAGACAGTGAAGGAGCTGCGTAGTTTTTTGGGTCTTGCCGGATATTACAGGCGTTTTGTCCGGAATTTTGGCATTATTTCGCGTCCTTTGACTGAGCTGTTACGTAAGGGAGCCATTTTTGTCTGGACAGAGTTGCAGGAGCAGGCCTTTCTGGCTCTCAAACAGGCACTTACCTCAGCTCCGGTACTAGCCCTTCCGGACTTCAGTAAGCAATTTTCTGTTGAAACGGATGCCAGTGGTACTGGTATTGGCGCAGTCCTCATGCAGGGTGGTCATCCATTGGCCTATTTGAGCAGAGCTTTGGGCCCTCGTTTAAGGGGTTTGTCCACTTACGAAAAGGAATATATGGCCATTCTGATGGCATTGGAGCAGTGGCGCAGTTACATGCAACATGCTGAGTTCCAGATACTTACTGATCATCGCAGTCTTGTGCAACTCACCGAGCAGCGCTTGCATACTCCGTGGCAACAGAAGGTGTTTGCTAAATTGGTTGGCCTTCAGTACAAGATTGTCTATTGCAAAGGTGTTGACAATGGCGTGGCTGACGCTTTGTCTCGCGTTCCCTCTGGTCAGTTGGCTGCGGTTTCAGTATGTCAACCGCAGTAGCTTGCGGACGTGCTTTCCTCATATGCACAGGATGTCCGTGCTCAAGAACTCCTTACTAAGCTCTCCATTACACCTGATGGAGTGCCGGGTTTCACTTTGCGGGATGGTTTACTGCGTTATCACAATCGAGTTTGGGTGGGTCACCACAAGGATCTGCAAGCTAAATTGATGGCAGCAGTGCATTCCACAGCGATTGGGGGCCATTCCGGTGTCGCTGTTACTTATCGCCGTCTCAAGCAACTCTTTGCTTGGCAAGGAATGAAAGCAACTGTCCAGGCTTTTGTGGCGGCTTGCACTGTATGTCAACAGGCCAAACCGGACCGAGCCAAACTTCCTGGTTTGTTGCAACCTCTTCCGGTGCCTGAGGGTGCTTGGTCGGTCATCTCTATGGACTTTATCGAAGGACTACCTTCTTTCGGCGGCTTCAACTGCATTTTAGTGGTGGTTGATTTGTTCTCCAAGTACTCTCATTTTCTAGCCCTCAAGCATCCATTTACTGCTGCTTCGGTTGCTCAGCTATTTCTTTCGCAAGTGTATAAACTGCATGGTCTTCCCCAAGCCATCATCTCAGATCGGGATAAGATCTTTACTAGCAACTTTTGGCGCGAGTTATTCAAATTGGCTGGTGTGGAGTTGCGCATGAGTACGGCGTACCACCCACAGTCCGATGGTCAGACTGAGCGGGTGAATCAGTGTCTGGAAACATTTCTCCGCTGTTTCACTCATGCCTGTCCTCGCACTTGGCGGCAGTGGCTAGACCAAGCAGAGTTTTGGTATAATACAAATTGGCATTACGCTTCTCGGCCGCTCACCATTGAAGTTTTGTATGGTTATGTTCCTAGGCACTTTGGTCTTCTTTGCTTGGGCTCGGAGGTTCCAGTATTGATTTGGCTACCGGTGGTCGGCAGAGATCTTATCTTTGGATGTCATTCGGTGACATCTTCACCGTGCCAAACAACGCATGAAGAAGTATCTTTGATCAACATCGTTAAAGCGCCACTTTGAGGTAAATGATTGGGTGTTTGTGAAGCTTCAACCATATATTCAATCTTCATTGGGTCAGAGCGCCAATCAGAAGTTAGCCTTCAAATACTTCGGACCATACCGGGTGGTTGCTCGGGTGGGAACCATGGCTTATCAGTTGGAGTTGCCGGCCTCTTCATCTGTGCATCCGGTCTTTCATGTGTCACAGTTGAAGAAGTCCGTCATTGACAAGACACCGCCACTGACTCACCCTCCTTGGTGATGTGATCTCGAGTATCCTGAACGGATCTTTGCAAATCCGGTCGATTGCTCAAAGGTACGCGTTCCATCTCTCAAGGACTGATCAAGTGGTCTCATTTGCCGTTGTCGTTAGCTACTTGGGAGAATTTGGATCATCTCCGTGAAGATTTCCTCGCCATTTGCCGTCTGGAGCCGACTTGGCGCGCAAGGGGGAGAGGATGTCACGACCCATGACACGAACCGTGCAAGTCGCCAAGTGAGACATGGGCTGGACCGCTTCGAAGAGAGGCAACAGTAGCGAGGGCTGGGGCACACACGAGGCGCCCAGTGAGAGCAAAGGCGCCGAGCACGCGCGCACTGCGGAGATGAGTGGGCATCGGCGTGAAGCGGTGATCTGGGTTCTGGATCGAATATATGTGTAATAGGAAGAGGGAGGGTATGAGAAATAGTATCCAACAACTTGTTCCTACCGTCCTCCTCTGAACCTTCCTCCTTGCTTTGCTTTCCTTTGCCCTTCCAATCAATCGCTACTTGCCCCAATCTGAGAACTCGTTTGTTCTTAACAGAGATTAGCTTGTTTTTGTGGAGTTTGCTAATTGCTATATAGGCCTATCACCACCGAGCCACGGATACAACAGATATCATGTATTTTTATATCATGTATATATACTACATATATTTGTTATTTCCTACATATTTTAACGGCCGTAAAGCTAGCGGATAGTGGCTCGCACCGACTCAGCATGTACTTGCTCCATCTAAAAATAAGAGTATATGTCTCACTCATCGAGAAATCAAATATTTTAAATTTAACTTGTCGGTGTTTTATAAACCAGACTAGTAAACTTATACGATTGCCTTATGCTGCTCTAGAAAGACGATGGTAGCATCCAATAGACACGAGGATTTATACTAGTTCAGGCCGAAACCCTACGTCCGATCCGAGAGAGAGATGACCAGAAAAGCGTGTTCCTCGCTTGAATGCTCTGAAGTTCTTACAATAGAGGTGTAAGAATGGTGAAAGAGATGAAATGACCTATGCTAGGCGAAGGGCTGCCCGAAGAGAAGCTCCAGGAGCCCTACTACAATGGTGAATGAATGGAATGGTAGAGGATGTGAACCGTAGCGAGAAGGGTGCCCTGGCTGTCCTTATATAGAGTTCGGAGCCAGGGCTTATATAAAGAGGTGGTTCTCTCGACTAAAGGATCGAGAGCCTGAGGGAGGACCTAGCTAACTTGGCTTGCAAGCTACGCTGTCTTCCGGTGCACGTCCGGTCGTGGCTATCGTCATGGTCTTCTGGCCACGTTGCGGTAGGGTGTGATGTGGTGCTACTGTGCCGGCCGTGGTGGCACTGTAGCCTCGATGGTGGTTCGTCAGCCGTCCTGTGCAACGCGGTGTCCGTCGTGGCCTTCGTCATCGTCTCCTGGTTCCTAGGGGCGTCGTACACAAAGTAGGTAGCTGCCCTGGGTCGTCAATCACTTGGTCACTTTGCGGGGCCGAGGACCACGACCCCGATCGTCGGGGTTGGGGCACTCTGTCGGTCTGGATGGCCTTTTCATCGAGTCCCTTGTCGTGGATCCCATCCCATAGTGCGTGGGATTGTACAAGCGTCTAATCGGTCCGTATTTGGACGGTGGGTATCGTACCCGTTGCCACTGTGGTGTGGTGTTGTCTCGTTGGTGCGGCATGCTTGCCCTTGTCAGAGCAAGAGCGCCTAGCTACGCTCTACCTCCCCCCATCCCTTCCGAGGGTCGTGACGAGGAGAGGTCGTGCGTCTTGCGAGCGCCGTGTGCTAAGGCGGGTGGAAGGGGTCGGGGATGACCCCGGCCTTGGCGCCTAGCTAGCTCCGCTCAGCTTTTGCTGGGCCTTGGTCATTCGGGCCTTCGTCGACTGGCAAGTTGTGGGCCGCATGGCCTGCCAACTAATCGGTGCCCTGAGATACCCCGGGGTTATAACCCCGACAGTAGCCCCCCGAGCGTTTTTACGACCATGAAGTGATCGTGAAAGCGCTGATGTGTGTGTTTGAGCGTTAGCTCATGGTCGTTGAGCTTTGTCAGGACGTCCTGATGATGCGGTACGTGGCTGCCGAGCCTTGCTGTGTTAGTGCGCCATGCATCGGGGTTCGTGACCCAGGCGAGAACAAGCAGTCTTATCGACGTTATACTAGTCTTGCCAAGGTCTTGTTTTCTCCGACCTTTTACGAGCATCTGTCGTTGGCCCTATCCTCCCGCGGTGCGTCGCATGGCGCGGAGGCTTTAGGTTGTTCGGTCAGCCCTTGGGCCTATAAGTAGGTGTTTTTCTTTCATTCGAACCATTCATGGCTGTGGCTTTGTGTTATCTTGGATTTCCCCGAATGGCTGGGTATTTGAGGAGATGGCGAGGAGCCGAAGGTTGTGCATTCAGGGGGAACCGTGTGGCTCTAGTCGCGCACTTCGTTGGGAGTAGCTCAGGGTGGCCAGGAGCTGACGTAGCGTCCCCCAACAGCAGGTGCTAGAAGGGATTTTGTGGGTAGGGAGGTGAGAGGCGGCAAAGATGTCAATTCCTCGTGAAATCATTGGGAAATTGACATCGTCTCCCCTCGTCATCCCAATCTTCTTCGGTCCGTGGGCTATGGTAGCGTGTCGAGATCCGCAAGACTTTTTGTCTACCTCCTTCATGCTTCCGTAGCCTGCGACCCGAGAGGCGCTCGCCATCACCCATGGCGGTGTCTAGCGCTTTGTGCCCCTTACGAGGCACGGCCGCATCCGCAATTACTAGGCGGTGAATGAAGGGAGATTCCTCTTCATTCACGCCTCGTCTTGTAAGGGTCTGCCCGCTTCTGGTGTGTTGAGAATACTCGAATTCTGTCAAATCCTTTCTCCTCGGGTTTGTCGCGGTTGTTCCTAATACCGCGGCGAGCCCCCAAGCCGGTGGGTCATTGTTGGTATTTCTTAACGTCTACAGAAGTTAATCCGCAAACGTATGAAATTACCGTTGTAGCTTTCACTCGGAAGTATTCAGGGTATCGTATTTTCCATAGGGAACGGAGGTATTTCTTCTAGCTTATTCGTCCAAGTACAATACAAGGATAGCTGATGAGGGTAGAGAAGGATTCCTCTGGCTTAGGGTCTAAGGATAGATAAACTCTACTATTACTTGCTTACTTTGGGCACCGGCTTATACCTGGTCTGCCAGGCACCTCCGGCCTCCAGCTCTATGTTATACCCGAATGTGGGGGATTACAAGGGACGGACGGGGCTATCACCACCTGCCACCTACCCCTCAACCATGGGATACGAGGCAAACGAAGGTAGCCTCTAGCCTAGACACCACGTCTATGCTATCGACTGCTACTCTAGTGTGTTAACAAGGGTTATCCGTCTTTATCAGGGCCCTTCTACTAGAGTATCCACCACAGGGACGGACGACGATCCCATAAACAAGTAAAAGTATAGCGTAACTACTCAAAGACTTTATAATCAAAAGAACCATGAACACTTACTAAGATACCCGTTGAGGTACAAAGCCGGTGTTCGCCGAGGTACAAGCGGGGGAAGGTTACCGACAAGCCCAACACTTCTTCCCTAAACTCTCCCTCACATCTCTCCCTACTAAGTTGCTAGAGCTAGCTAGGGCCTAAGCCCATGGAGTGGAGATGCTCTTTCTCTTGCTTTGTGATGCTCTTGTGCTCTCTTGTGTGTTAATAAGAGGGAGGAGAGAGCCCCCTTTTATAGGTGGAGAGGAGGGGGTCCTTGGAAATGTGCTTGATCCCCATGTGAAGGAGCAAACCGCCTTTTAGGTTCATTGAATCTGCCCAATACCTGTGGAACCGACGTAGCAACGGTGGTATCTATCAACCGACCAAGTTCTGGGCCAAACGGGGCCAGTGGGGTGTGCGGCCGCACCCTAGCTGAGCCCGAATGCACCCATCTTTGGTGGGTCACCTCTTGTGATCATTGTGACTCGGCCCATGGTGGTATTCTACGAAGATAAGGTGGATTTGCCTCGGTTATGGGCTTGTCTTCCTCTTGTATAGGCCCTGATTTGTCCGGTTGTGGGCCTCCTCCCCCTTGGGCTCATTTCGGATGTCTATAATGTTGCATTCCTTGTACACTTTAGGCTCTTTTCCTATGTAATCCTGACATATCCTCCTGTAAATGAATAAACACCAAAACTCATGGAATTCGTTAGTTATAAATCATAATTCTAAGTTTGGTGTCTGTTTTGGTTTATTTTATGTGATAGTTGGCGGTTAAAAGTGTGAGTTAAGGACTGCCAACAACTCCCCCACACTTAGCCCTTTGCTCATCCTCGAGTAAAGTTAAGGACTAAGATGGGTCATCTCCATGATACAACATCTGCATACAAGTTATCCCAAGCTTCACCTGCACTTGTGAACTTTGAAGTGTCTACCATATTATCTTGGGTAATTGAATAATGGAACAGCCTAGATTCAAATCACCTTACATCAATCAGTTCAGAAACTTGGTGTTTCTTTTGATTTTGAAAATATAAACATAGCTTAGCTCCTCAAATGATTCTCTCAAATCACTCAAATATGTGTTTTGTTCCTCACCAAGGCATATCATAGTGTTGCCTTCTTTCTTTCCTACTAAAAAGCTTATATGGATCTTTGGGTAGGGAAAGATACGAAGGCATAATTACTCTGCATATTTTGTTGAGCCAAAGCTCGGATCAAAGGAGAAAGATGTCATACCCTTAGATCAAGAAGTGCAAGTGTGTGGATAGAACACACTCTAAATTTATACTATACTCCTTTTGTATGAGTGATATCTCTCTAGCTTTTTATTTTGAGACATGGCTATCATTTCATATATATTTTTTTCATTTTTTTCTTTTTTATGAGCCTTCATGTGCTCATCTTTTTTTCTAGAACTTTGGGACCTTCATGTGTCCCTATTTTTTTCTTGGACCTTGATGTGTCCCTATTTTTTTTTCTTGGACCTTCATGTGTCCATATATATTTTGTTCTTTTTTCATATTTTTGCAAAGCCCATGTCTCTTAAACCACATATTGAGAGAGATCACTATTTTGTAAAACATGGAGTATTTTCCTAACACACTTTTTTTGTCTACTCCTAGTGTAGGAGCCGAGTTTTGGGTGGATGGAGGCATGTTTTTAGTGTATTCCTAGTGTAGGAATAGCCTATGTATGTGGGTGTACGTGATCTTGATCTTAGGGGCATGATAACTTTCTCGACAAGGGTCAACAAGACTTGACAAAACTTAATGCAGAAATAAGTAGCAAATGTTTAGACCCCTCGGGCAGCCTTAGGCCATTTCTTGCTGACTCAATATCCTCGATGGGCCCAGGAGCCTCCAAGGATGGCCTCTTCGCGTCCGGCTTGTTGTGGCTTCCGGCCAAGAGGGCTCGTTGTTGGTGTTTCTTAGCGAAAGCAGAGGAATCTGCAAGTGCATGGATACACCATTGTAGCACTTCACCTGGAAGTATTTAGGGTATCGTATTTTCCCAAAGGAATGGATGTGTGAGTCTCTTAGCTAGTTCACCTAAAGAAAATAAGTGAGAGGTAGCTTGGGTAGTGAGTTTTTTTCTAAGGATATACACCTTAAGTAAGGATAATCTAGACACTACGAACTTACTTCGGGCACCGGAGAACACCTGGTCCACCAAGCATTGCCGGCCTGTAGCTCTACGTCGAACGCGGACGTGGGGGATTACGAAGGACAGACATGGCTGTCACCACCAGTTGCCTACCACTCAACTGTGGGGAATGAGGCAAACAAAGATAGCTTCTATCCTAAACACCACGTCTACGCTATCAGCTATTACTCTAGTGTGCATGCAAGGGTTATCCGTCTCTATCAGGGCCCTTCTACTAGAGTACCCGCCACAAGGACGGACGACGATCCTGCAAGTTTATAGTGAATGAGAATAGCTTTCTTAATATATCAATGCCAAAGTTAAACACGAACTTCTTACTCCAAGTAGTAAGACGCTCGTAGAGGTACAAATGGAGGAGTAGCTAGCTCCGACACGCTTCCACTAAGTGTAGTAGGTACACTAAGGGAGGCTGCTGATAGCCCCGACACTTCTCCTACTCTTTCCTCACTCCCACTCTTATTCTAGCTGAAGCTAAGTAAAAATGAAGCTCTCCCTCTCTTCTTTGCTCTCTTGATGTGTGTTGTAGAGGGGAGCTCTACCCCTCTATTTATACAGGGAGGATGGTGGTGCTTCAAGCTATTATTAGCATGAGGATAGGGCTGCACCGCCTTAGCATGGAGGCATTCCACTGCCAGAACGAGGAGAGGAGGGAGGAGGCGCCCTGAGGTCGCTTTGCCCCCTAGGGTCGGCCACCCCTTGACCACCGCCATTGGCCACCGTCTTTGCATGGCAGGCCTTGGGTTGGTCGTAGATCGCTCCCCAGTGGTGTTTTGCCCCAGTTGAGTTGAGTTGATGGGCGCCTTTGTTGTTCCATTGCCCAAATCAGCATCGGAAAGCGTCTTTAAGTGAATTTCCCCATGCATTTATGTTTGTGACCTGCAACACATGCTTGTACCAAAACTTGTGGAAAGTGTGAGTTAAAACCCCTAATTCTAAATTTTGGTGTCCATATTTATTTATTTTGTTCAAATGTTGGTGGTAGGATCATGATCTTAAGCACCACAAACAAGCTCCCCCACAATTAGTCCTTTGCTCATCCTCGAGTAAGGTTTAAGGACTAAGCGGGTTCATCCCCTGGATTTGGAGTCTGTATATAGGTTATTCCAAGCTTCACCATAACATGTGAACTTTCATGTGTCTACCAAAATATCTTGGGCAATTGAAAAACAAAATAGCTTAGATTCAAATCTCCTTACCCTATTCATGCTTAGAAACTTGGGTTTTGTAAGATTTTGAAAACATAAAGGTAGCTTTTTGTTCCTTGAATGATTCACTCAAGTCACTCAAATCTGTAAGTGGTTCCTTACCAAGGCATATTTGAAAGTTTTTGCCTTTTCTTTTGATCGTCCTACTTCTAAAAAGCTTATATGGGGTTTTAGGTAGGGTTGAATGTTGTGAGGCACACTTACCTTGCATATGTTATAAAGTCAAATCGTAAACCTCACCGGAGGGAAGCGTCATACTCTTAGATCAAAACAGTGCAAGTGTGTGGAATTTTTGGTGGAACTGCACTCCTCTATTCGATATGATCTCCTTCTCTAGCTTTTTATTTGGATACATGGCTAGCATATATATTTTTTATGAGCTTCCATGTGTTCATCATTTTTTTCCTATACTTTGGGACCTTCATGTGTCCCTATTTTTTGGAGACCTTCATGTGCCTCATCATTTTTATTTTTTTCTTCAATACTTTATATAGCCTTTCTGTCTCTTTTACTATGTTAGGGGGGTCACATTTCTAGAACATGGAGTATTTATATGATGGTAATGAAAACATGTTTTAGCGTATTCCCAGTGTAGGAATAGCTGTTATATGTGGTGTGTACGTGAGTTTTGATCTTGGGAGCATGAAACACCTCTCAACAGGGGTCACAAAATTTGACCGAACTCAACACAAAGTAAGAGGCACATGTGGAAGGTTTCTGTCATGTATGAACATATATGGCCTTAGTAGGTATTTGTATGTCATTCAAGGAACATGCTATTTTGAATTTTGTTTTGTAAAATAAATCCCAAGCACTTTGCAGGAATGAGTAAGTGTCATATCATCCTACTATATCTCATTCATCAATTACTTTGATAAAATAGGTTCCCTATGATAAGTGTTCACAAGTTTTTAGAAATATTAGCAGGGAATAAAAAGTATGCAAACCCTTAATCACAGGAAGATATGGAGATGGAGCATCACTTTATTATGTTTAAGTTTAGTTCTTAGAATTCTTATTATTGAAATAGAGAGAGAGAATTTCCTGCACCGTAATTTTTGTGTGCGTTGTTTTATCTGTGCAAATTGGAGGGGCCTCCCCCACAATTGTACATGTCTTTATTTTTCATTTGACAACAAAGAATCCAAGAGACAAGTGTAGACAAATAATTCTAAAATGAATCTTTATTCAATCAAAAGAATAAGAGACGCATTACATGATTGGAAAGAAAGTGCTCTGAATGAAATAACTAATAAAATATGCGCCTAAGGAAAGAAATAGAGCATGCGTCTAATCAAGAGTGTGGTCTACCCCTGCAGCTCTAGCCACCTTGTCGAGTCTACGCCCAAAGCTAAAGATGCAAACGTCCAATTGGTGCTTGAGGCCTTTAACTTGATCTTGCTATCGTCTAACTGGCCCCTGAGGAATCTAACATCCTCACATAGGTTTTTGATCTTGTTCTTTAGCGAGGTTATTTGAGGATCTTCAGAAGGCGAAGGCTCTTCATCCTCCTCAAAGATAGTGCATGATTTTAAGGTAGGTGGCTTATTGGTTCTCTTAAATCTAAGGGGCTTAGATGAGGAGCCGGCTATCTCTTTTGAGACGAATTTTTGGACGGCGGTTGCCGGCCCCTTGCCTCTCCCTGGTTTGTGCATCATCCCCTTTCCACACCCGCCATTAGGCTTTTGAACCCCCACTACAGTGTAGCTACAGCTATAAACGGTGTTGCCCGAAGGCGTTACACGGACGCTTTTTGTAACACTTTCCGGAGTCTTGCGCTTGTCGGCCCCCAAAGCCAACCTTGACGGGGGGGCCCGCCTAGGCTGGGCGTCAGCCTATAGCGCCTTGGTCCTGGCCGTGGACCGCACGCTCGTGCCTCCACTTGCCCTGCAAAGGAGTGAAGGCATGACAGCTAGCGAAGCCATCATAGCAGCGCACGCTTCTTCTCTCACATAGGTGTTTTCAGGTGTAGGGGTGACGGGCTATGGAATCTCTTCTAAGTTGAAGGTGGTGTTAGAGCCGGTGTACATAGCAAGTGCTTGGTTGGCCATGGCTCACTAGGGATGCTAGGGGTCAACACTATGTGTAGAGGAGGAGAAGGATGCTTTGGTATGGAAGAAGGCTTTAGGGTGCTTTATATAGGCTAGCAACTGCGCAAGGGAAGATATTTCAGTGCAAAACCCTAGATGATCACGATGTACTCAGTCATATGAAGCTATCCCAACAGATAGGGAGCGAGAGGAGCCAGGAGGGGGCGGCCGATCCTAGGGGTCTCCCGCCCACCGAGGGATGCTGCCCTGACCACGCTTCCTTCTAGACGTTCCTTCATACATTAATATCTGAGCCCCACGGTGTTCTATTCTTATCTTCAACTTTTTAAACATATTTGACAATTTTATGTGTTATTTACTTAAATAAGACAAGAGCAAGATATTATTCCCACATAGTATATGATTGTGAATAATAAATATATGTGAATGCCAATGTTTGAGTGCAAGAATATGTTAGAAATATTTAAATTTTCATAGATTTGCAATTAATTCGTTGAAAGATATCAAATCTATTTCATCAAATTCTTGGTTAATATCTTGAGAAGGTTCGAAGAAAATTTTCAATCTTTGACAATTGACTTTAAAAGTGTTACCGTCATTGTCCTGGATGGTGATCGTGCCATGAGTTTACGAGTTGACAACAGTGAATGGTCCTTCCCATTTGCTATGCAGCTTACCTTTACCGAAGAGCTTGACTTGGGAGTTGAATAGTAAGACTTTGTCTCCCTCCTTGAATTCTTTGTGTTGGATTCGGTGGTCGTGCCATCTCTTGGTCCTTTCTTTGTAAAGTCTGGCACTGTGGTAGGCTTTCTCACGCCATTCTTCTAGCTTATAAATCTATTTTTGTCGGTTCTTGTCGGCTAGCATTACATCCATGTTCCAGTTCTTGATTACCCAGTAAGCTCGGTGTTCGAGCTCGACTGGTAAGTGGTAGCTTTTTCCATAGACGAGCTGGAATGGCGACATGCTAATGGGGGTTTTGTAAGCTATCCTGTATGCCCAGAGTGCATCAAAAAGCTTATTCTTCCATCCCTTCTCCATTTTGTTGACCGTCTTTTACAGGATATTTTTTATTTGCTTGTTTGAAGTTTCTGCCTGGCCGCTAGTTTGCGGATGATACGGGGTGGCAACATTGTGCTTGGCCCCAAGCTCTCTAAGGAAGGCTCTGAAGGTTCTGTCGATAAAGTGAGATCCCCCATCGCTTATCACCATTCTTGGTGTTCCAAAGCGGGGAAGATCACTTCATGGAACATCTTCCTAGCGTGCTTGGAATCATCAGCTCGGCATGGCAATTCTTCCACCCACTTTGACACATAGTCAACGGCGATGAGGATGTACTTGTAGTCTTGGGACGTTTGGAAAGGCCCCATGAAGTCAATGCCCCACACATCAAATATTTCTATTTGAAGGTTATAGTGGAGGGGCATTGCATTGCGAGAAGTGATGCCACCTTGTAACTGGCATTTTCGACACCTTCGGATGAATTCTTTGGTGTCTTCGTACATCGTTGGCCAGAAGAATCCGCACTGCCAAATTTTTGCTTGAGTACTAAATGCCCCATAGTGGCCTCCATACGGAGCTGCATATCCTATAGAGGTATGGGTCGTCCCAAAGGTGACGTCTGCTTTCAGCTTGTAGCTTCTTCTTGTTCTCGTCCGGTGGTACGTACCCTGAAACCATGAAATTCACAATATTCGCGTACCACGAGTTTGAATCCATCACCCTCAGCAGCATGCCATCGCGTAGAAAGTCATTAATTGGAGGTTCCTGCTGTTAGTGACTAGCATACGCAACAGATGATATGCAACAGTATTCTCTACTCTCTTTTTATGTTTTATTTCTAGGTCAAATTCTTGGAGTAAGAGAATCCATCTTATGAGACATGGTTTTGCATCTTTTTTATTGAGCAGGTATTTAAGTGCAGCATCATCGGTGTAAACAATTATTTTTGCTCCCACTAAGTAAGATCTGAATTTATCAATAGCAAAAACAACAAAGAGAAGATCTTTTTCATTGGTGACATAATTAAGTTGTGCTCCCGTCAACGTTTTGCTAGCATAAGCAATTGCGTGATGCTTTTTATCTTTGGTTTGGCCAAGGACCGCACTAATGGCATAATCACTAGCATCACACATTATTTCAAATGGTAGTGACCAATCAGGTGGTTGGATGATTGGTGCTGAGATGAGTACTTTCTGGAGTGTATAGAAGGCATTTAAATACTCATCGGTGAACTTAAAGGATACATCCTTAGCTAGCAGGTTTGTCAATGGTTTAGACATTTGAGAAAAGTCATTAATGAAACGTCTGTAAAAACTTGCATGTCCTAAAAAGTTGTGGATTCCTTTTATGTTCACAGGGGGTGGTAGTTGTTCTATGACTTCAATTTTAGCTTTGTCAACCTCAATCCCCCTCTCAGACACTAAGTGTCCAAGAACGATGCCCTCTCTAACCATGAAGTGGCATTTTTTTCTAATTTAGTACTAAATCTTTTTCCTGACATCATTGCAAGACTTTATCTAAATTTTCTAGACAATGGTCAAAGGTTTTTCCATAAACTAAGAAATCATCCATGAAAACCTCCATAATTTCTTCTATCATGTCTGAGAAAATTGACATCATGCACCTTTGAAAAGAGGCGGGTGCATTACACAGCCCAAAAGACATTCGTCTATATGCATATGTTCCGTATGGGCATGTGAATGTAGTCTTGCTTTGATCATTGGGGTGGATAGGAATTTGGTGATACCCCGAATACACATCGAGAAAACAAAAGAAAGAGTGCTTCTCTAACCGCTCTAACATTTCATCAATGAAGGGCAGTGGGAAGTGATCTTTCTTTGTGGCCGTGTTGAGTTTTCGGTAGTCTATGCACATCCTCCACCCCATGATGGTTCATTGTGGGATTAATTCGTTCTTGTTGTTTTCTACAACTGTCATGCCCCCTTTCTTGGGCACCACTTGGACGGGGCTGACCCTGCCTCTATATGGTACGGGATAGATAATCCTGGCGTGAAAAAGTTTTAGGACTTCCTTCTTCATGACTTCCTGCATCGTGTTATTGAGCCTGCGTTGGGGTTCGCGTGATGGTGTGCTTGCAGGGTCAATTGGGATACGATGGGTGCAAAGCGTTGGACTTATCCCCTTAAGATCTTGGAGTGAATACTAAAAAATAGACCTATGTTTTTCTAAGATAGCGATGAGTTTGGATGTCTCCTCATCAGTAAGCTTGTCGCTTATGATTATGGGAGCTTCTTTATCGCCATTCAAGAAAGCGTAACATAAGCCAGCGGGTAGGGGTTTAAGTTCAACTGGGGGTCATGTCGATGCTTCCTCTTGAGGAAGGTCAATGGTTTTGCCTAAATCTTCCTCTTCTTTTATAAAGAGTTTGGCATCTTTTTCTAAGGACGACTCAGGAGATTTGAATGGTGAGACTGACATGACTTCCTTGGGCAATTCATGGTGGGAAAGAGTGTCTCATGATCGAGTTTTTAGCTCGAGTGATAGGAATGAACAAAGTATCTCTCCCCAACTTTACGTCTAGTTCCCCTATTTTAGGTGGTTCAATGAAAAGTTTTTCCAGGGGATGCCTAATCATGATGTCAAAATCTTGAATGTCAAAAACATGAAAGTCTAGGATGATTTCGACATTATTATGATATAGGGAGATGTTATGAAGAATCCCTAATCCTTCCAATCTAGAGCGAGGAGCAATCCTAAAGGTTTTGTTTGCTAAAAGATGCAAAAGATGCGGACATGAGGTTTACTCTGACTATTGGATTATACAGGATGTACATCGTGGTTCTTCTGATTTGGCATTGGATAATTGAAGAGGGGATGCGGGTTTGAATTTCTTCACAAGAAAGTTCGGCTTCTTCTACCCATTCGGTGTTTATGATGGCCGTCAACTCCTTGATGGACTCCCTAAGGATTTCCTTGTCTAGCAGGTCTAATGGAGTGACGGGAACTTGTGGTCTTTTCTGGCATGAATAATTCAAGGTATTTCCGAAATCTTCGAAAAGATCATCCTCGAATGGTGGAAGGTCCGAAGGTTGGAGACCTTTCTTCGGATATTCTGGTTCGGGTGAGGGTTCTTGAATGGAAAGTGTAGGTTTGGCCTCGGCTGATGAGACTTCCTCATGACTTAACATAGGTTCTACACGGAGGGGTTCTAAGGGAGGAGTGTTCTCTAAAATACAGTCTAGGAGGGTTTCTCCTTCCTCAGTGATTTTATGCATGAATGAACCTCTGGTAGTTATGTCAAGTTCTAGGGTAGACTCCTTGCTAGGCCCTAACCAAAAATGTTGTCATAACACATGGTTGGGTATAGACAAGTCTGGGCTAGAACATGTTAGGATTGAAAATCGGTCCTAGGCTGCACCTATGGCTTCCTTCTCCTTTTGTTGGAAATTGAGGATCTCTTGTCGTAGGGCAGCAATTCGGGATATAGGGAAGAACGCAAGATAGAATCTGTTCCTTAGTTCTTCCCAATCGCCAGCTACCTTCCCTACATTATGGGCGTACCATTGTTTTGCCCTCTCATCAAGTGAGAAAGGAAACAATTTCCACCGAAGTGTGTCTTGTGACATGCTTGAAATGGTCAGGCAAGCACAGAGCTGCTCAAATTCCCTCTGGTGATGGTAAGGGTTTTCATAATCGAACCCCAAGAAGGTTTGTTCCCGAACCATGGCTATAAAGCCAGGGCGGAGTTCATAGCTAGAAACTATGATTGGCGTCGAGGATTGTGGTGGCTCTAAGAACTCGCCCTTAGGAGTAGAAAGTTGGTGAATTGTTTTGTGCTCCGTTGAAAAAGAATGAAAAGAAAAGAAAGGTAAAATAAAAGATACACATGTGACTAGGTTCGGAGACTAGAACGACAACCGTTCTCTGGCAACGGCGCCAGAAATGCTTGTTGATGTTTCTTAGCGAAAGCAGAGGAATCCGCAAGCATACAGATACACCGTTGTAGCACTTCATCCGGAAGTATCCAGGGTATTGTATTTTCCCAAAGGAACGGATGTGCTAGTCTCTTAGCTAGTTCACCTAAAGAAAACAAGTGAGAGGTAGCTTGGGTAGTGAGGTTTTTTCTAAGGATAGACACCTTAAGCAAGGATAATCTAGACACTACGAACTTACTTCGGGCATCGAAGAACACCTGGTCCACCAAGCATTGCCGGCCTGTAGCTCTACGTTGAACTCGGACGTGGGGGATTATGAAGGACGGACATGGTTGTCACCACCTGCCGCCTACCCCTCAACCGTGGGGAATGAAGCAAACAAAGATAGCTTCTAGCCTAGACACCACGTCTACGCTATCAGCTATTACTCTAGCGTGCATGCAAGGGTTATCTGTCTCTATCAGGGCCCTTCTACTAGAGTACCCGCCACAAGGACGGACGACGATCCCGCAAGTTTATAGTGAATGAGAATAGCTTTCTTAAGAAATCAATGCCAAAGTTAAAAATGAACTTCTTACTCCAAGTAGTAAGACGCTTGTAGAGGTACAAGCGGAGGAGTAGCTAGCTCCGACACGCTTCCACTAAGTGTAGCAGGTAAACTAAGGGAGGTTGTTGACAGCCCCGACACTTCTCCAACTCTTTCCTCACTCACTCCCACTCTTATTCTAGCTGAAGCTAAGTAAAAATGAAGCTCTCCCTCTCTTCTTTGCTCTCTTAATGTGTGTTGTAGAGGGGAGCTCTACCCCTCTATTTATGCAGGGAGGATGTCGGTGCTTCAAGTTATTATTGGCGTGAGGACAGGGCTGCACGGCCACATCATGGAGGCCTGCCATCACTAGAGCGAGGAGAGGCAGGGAGGTGCCCACAAGGGGTCGCTCGCCCCCTAGGGTCGGCCACCCCTTGACCACCGCCATTGCCACCGCCTTCGTGTGTCAGGCCTTGGGCTAGACCTGGATCACTCGCCGGTGGTGCTTTGCCCTGGTTGAGTTGAGTTGATGGGCACCTTTGTTGTTCCTTTGCGCAAATCAGCGTCGAAAAACACCTTTCAGTGAATTTCCCCATGCATTTATGTTTGTGACCTACAACACATGCTTGTACAAAAACTTGTTGAAAGTGTGAGTTAAAACCCATAATTCTAAGTTTTGGTGTCCATATTTATTTATTTTGTTCAAATGTTGGTGGTAGGATCATGATCTTAAACACCGCCAACACTCATGCATACTGGTGCCTGAGTCCTCCTGGCGCGACAACGTCGCTATCGCCGCATTTCCGGCTCCGCGTGCGGTTGCCGCTCCCAACAGGGGGCTGTCGTGACCTATTGCTGCGGGAGCTGGCTTCGAGTGCAGCGTGGTTCGATCTGCTCGTCATGGCGCGCGGCGCGCTTAGGGAGCCTACTTCCTCGGATGCACGAGCCTCCATGCAACAGGTGGCAGCCCGTAGAGACGTGTCGTACGGCTTGCCCGCTATGTAGGATTGGATCCTGGTCCCGGGGTTGACCTTGTGTGGCATGATGCCGGTTAGCCACTTGATCACTAACGGCAACACCGCATGGTGGCGGGTAGTTTCGTCGTTCGTGCGCACCCTGGTTCGTTGCGTTTCGCTGGCGGTGGCGCTGCTCAGGATGTGGTTTTGTCGTAGGGTCTAGTTTTGCCACGCGGCGAGTCTAGATAGGGTATGAGCGGATAATGGGCGTTGCCCCATCGGTTTGGGCGATCTCGTGGTTCCCTAAAAGGATGTGGCCACCGCAGGCCATTCCTTGGGTGAGATCGCCGTGAGCCATGGCCGTCTGGCTTCCCAGGTGGAAGCCTCGGCTATGGCCGATAATGAGAGAGGGCACTGGGCCCCTCATGTGGGTGCACCCCGGGATGCTGCCCCAAGGGCAGTTCTGAGAGTGTGTCCACCATGGACCACGGGATCCAGATATGCGGGACGGAGGTCCGGGTCACAACTGAGGGCGAATGCGGGCGTCGGCCCTTCGGTGCAATTAACCGCTTGGTTCCCCAAAAGGATGTGGCCGGTTAAGGCCATTCCCTGGGCGAGTTTGTTGTGAGCCTTGGACCTTTGGTTCCTCGAACAGGAGGCCTAGCCGCGGGTACTGGCTCCTCTGGGTAGGTGAACTCTAGGATGCTACCATCGGAGGCAGTTCCGAGAGTGTGCCCGCTATGGGCTACGTGCCTCGGATCTTCGTGGTAGAGGTTTGGGTCGTAGCCACGGGCAGACGCGGGTGCTGGCCCTTTGATGCTGATGAACTCGTAGTTTTTGCAGTGGATGTGGCCGCCGTGGGCCATTCCACCAGCGAGTCCACCAGCAGTGCGAGGAGCCATCGCTTCCTTCTCAACAAACGAGAGTGCGCGATTGTCCCCTCCCTAGCGCGCCAACTGTCAGTGTTTTATAAACCAGACTAGTAAACTTATATGATTGTCGCGTTGCTCTAGGAAGACGATGGTAGCATCCAATAAACACAAGGATTTATACTAGTTCAGGCCAGAGCCCTACATCTAGTCTCAGAGATGATCGAGTGCGTGTTCCTCGCTTGAATGCTCTGAAGTTCTTATAATGGAGGGTGCAAGAATGACGAAAGAGATGGAAGGACATATGCTAGGTGAAGGGTTGCCTGAAGAGAAGCTCCAGGAGCCCTACTACAATGGTGAATGAATGGAATGGTAGAGGATTAGAACCGTAGCGAGAAGGGTGCCCTGGCTACCCTTATATAGAGTTTGGGACCAGGGCTTGTACAAAGAGGTGGTTCTCCCGATTGAAGGGTCGAGAGCCTGAGGGAGGACCTAGCTAACTTGGCTTTCAAGTCATGCCGTCTTCCAGTGCACGTCCGGTCATGGCTATCGTCATGGTCTTCTAGCCACGTTGCGGCAGGGTGTGATGTGGTGCTACTATGCCGGCCGTGGTGACACTGTAGCCTCGATGGTGGTTCGTTAGCCGTCCTATGCAACGCGGTGTCCGTCGTGGCCTTCGTCATCGTCTCCTGGTTCCTAGGGGCATCGTACCCAAAGTAGGTAGCTACCCGGGGTTGTCGATCACTTGGTCGCTTTGCGAGGCCGAGGACCACAACCCCAATCGTCGGAGTCGGGGCACTCACTACAAGATTTTTGGTCTACTGCAACACCGAAGAATTGCAACGTAGAAAATTTGGTTGCCAGAGATTGTTGTATTACAACCATTCTAAAAAATGGTAGCGATACATGCCTTTAATACAACGGTTTTCAAGATGTTGCAAAGCTCTGTTGCATTTGGTGGACGATATTGCAATGGTGAAAAATGGTTGCAGTAGACTTGATTTTGGTTGCAATTGTGTGGTAGTACTGCAACTACATTTACGTTAGTTGCATTTGGTTTTGACTATTGCTACGGTTTTTTTGTGTTGCATAAAATTTGACAAGCGTTGCAAATGCTAGATACTTAATGCAACGAGAACTCTTGGAGGCGAAGCAAAAGTGGGGGTCAATTGCAACCTTTTTTGGCAGTTGCAATATACTTTGATATTGTTGCAAGTGCTAAATTTTATTGCAACGAAATCTATGGGGTCGAAGCGAAAATTGTGTTCAAGTGCAACGCTTATTTTTGGTTGCAATATACTTTGATAATTGCAACGAATTTAAAACTTAAAAAAAGTATGGAAAGAAAAGAATTGGGGACGCATATATTGAAATTAAAAAGTGCTCCCCACAGGATTCGAACCATGGAGCTCTGGTTCAGATAAAACCTTCTCCACCACTGCGCTATGTAGGTGTGTTCGTTGTAACTCAGGTTTTAATTTATTTGATATGATTGAAGACCTTATGAGTTATAAAATGCCCCAACCCTGGCCCCATCTCGGCATCTCCGTCCTTATGCCTGGTGTCTGAAACTTTCTGTTAAGTAGTAGTTGCTGTTAAGTACTTGATGTTAAGTATGCGTGGATGTTAATTAGTACTTGAAGTTGTCTTAGGGGTGGTTGGTCACTTTGTTAGCGATAGTAAATGCCTGACCGTGCACCATCGGTCACATGCACTACGCCAGATTCTTACAGCAGGAATGAGGGCATTTTTACTGTAGGGGCGGTTGGGGTTGGGGGCGCCCCCACAGTGGGCGTCCTCGGGCCCCAGCCGCCCAGCCGCCCCTACAGATGGCACTGTAGGGCCGGTTAGTAAGCTGAGCCGCCCCTACAGTTGGGGCTGATCTGTAGGGGCGGCTCAATCACCAGCCGCCCCTTAGTGCCCACTTGTCTTTTTTTAAATTTCAAAATTTGAAAGGTTCAAATTTAGTCAAATGATGAGATAACCAAAATAAAAGTTGTAGATCTTGATGAGTTGAACAACTTTTACATTCATCACTTTTACATATGAAATCATTTAGGGTTTGAAAATTTGGTTTGAACTTGTCAAATTTCAAATTTCAAATTTTAAAATATGTAAAACATTGTCACATCCAAGTTTGATCAAACTTAAATGCTGAATCATGATTTTAGAAATTTTTAGGAAAAAAACCATCACATTTGGAGTTAGTAGGAGGGAGAACAACTAGTTACAAAGTTTACCCACAGATTAAAAAGATAAATCACACTGTTCTAGATGATCCTTACATGATCATAGTGAACAGTGTGATTTCTTTTTTTAATCTGTGGGTCAAATTTGTAACTAGTTTTTCTTTCTCATACTAACTCCAAATCTGATGATTTGTTTTCCTAAAATTTTCTAAAATCATTCTCTATCAATTTATTTTGTTGGTTTTGTCAATATATACATATGAAAAGTTTGAGCAATTTAAAATTTGAATTTAAAAAAAATGCAACTTCAGACAAGATTTTGGTTCCCCAAATGATTTTCAATTTGAAAAGTGATAAATACCAAAGTTGAATAACTCATCAGGATCTACAACTTTTGTATTAGTCATTTCTTTATATGACAAAGTGGTAACGGCATTGTTCACAAATGTGACACATCTCTCGTAAGGTTTTATAAACTATATGAGACATGTGTAAGATTAGTAAATAATGTGTGCTAAGAATTTGTCAAATGAAAAAATGACCAAAATAAAAGTTGTAGATATTCATGAGTTGAACAACTTTGGTATTCATCACTTTTTATGTTGAAATCATTTTGGGTCTCAAATTTTGGTTCGAACTTATCATTTTTTAAAAATTCAAATTTGAAAGGTTTAAATTTTATCAAATGATAAGATGACCAAAATAAAAGTTGTAGATCTTGATGAGTTTAACAACTTTTGTATTCATCACTTTTACATATGAAATCATTTAGGGTTTGAAAATTTGGTTTGAACTTGTCAAATTTCAAATTTCAAATTTTAAAATGTGTAAAACATTGTCACATACAAGTTTGATCAAACTTAAATGCTGAATTATGATTTTAGAAATTTTTAGGAAAAAAATATCACATTTGGAGTTAATATGAGGAAGAATAACTAGTTACAAAGTTTACCCACAGATTAAAAAGAGAAATCACACTGTTCTAGATGATCCTTACATGATCATAGTGAACAATGTGATTTCTTTTTTTAATCTGTGGGTCAGCTTTGTAACTAGTTTTTCTTCCTCATACTAACTCCAAATCTGATGATTTTTTCCCTAAAATTTTCTAAAATCATTCTCTATCAATTTATTTTGTTGGTTTTGTCAATATATACATATGAAAAGTTTGAGCAATTTAAATTTTGAATTTCAAAAAAATGCAACTTCAGATAAGATTTTGGTTCCCCAAATGACTTCAGCTAAAAAAGTGATAAATACCAAAGTTGAATAACTCATCAAGATCTACAACTTTTGTATCGGTCATTTCTTCATATGACAAAGTGTTAACGACATTGTTCACAAATGTGACACATCTCTCATAAGGTTTTATAAACTATATGAGACATGTGTAAGATTAGTGAATAATGTGTGCTAAGAATTTATCAAATGAAGAAATGACCAAAATAAAAGTTGTAGATATTCATGAGTTGAACAACTTTGGTATTCATCACTTTTTATGTTGAAATCAATTTGGGTCTCAAATTTTGGTTCGAACTTGTCGTTTTTCAAAATTTCAAATTTGAAAGGTTCAAATTTTATCAAATGACAAGATGACTAAAATAAAAGTTGTAGATATTAATGAGTTGAACAACTTTGGTATTCATCACTTTTTATGTTGAAATCATTTTGGGTCTCAAATTTTGGTTCGAACTTGTCATTTTTTAAAATTTCAAATTTGAAAGGTTCAAATTTTATCAAATGACAAGATGACCAAAATAAAAGTTGTAGATCTTGATGAGTTATACAAAGAGTTGTTTATCCCATGCCCTTGTTTATAGCATCTATGAAAACGGTCAATAACATCTATAGTTGTACAGAATCGCCTTCCTCACTCGAAGCCGCGCAGATCCCTTGTGCGAGTGGTTCTGGTTTGGACGCGCGCCGGAGGGAAGTCTCGCACCAAAGTCCACTACGAGAAATACCCTTATACATGACGGTTCATATGTGACCTTCTAAAAAATCATCATAGAATGCTGTAATTTGTGACCATTTATTTATCTACCCTACCCTATAATACAACTGTTAGAATAAGTCTACAGTCACACAACAAATGCATACTTCACAGTCATGACCTATGCTACATCCACATCTATGAATGCACCCAGAAAATATAACACCATCAAAACGAATGCACTAAATTATCTCTTAGTCATTCTCTCTCGTTACTCGTCCAAATCCGACGGCCTAGGTTTAGTGTGTCTGCCCTCCCGCGGACCTCCCATGCGCACGCGCACCCGTGACTCATCTCCGATCCTGTGACTCCTCCCGCCGCCACACCTTTTCCCCACGACTCATCCTCTCCCCACGCACCTCCCACGCGGCGCGACTCCTCTCCCCACGCCGTCGCCTGCCGGACGCCGCCGGCCACGAGGCTAGGGTTGCGTGGGCGCCAAGATGGCATGGAGCGGCTCGATCCAAAGATAAAGCATGTCTTCACCCCTCTCGGCCACGACGGCGGTGCCCTCGCCCTCCTGGTTGTGATGGCACAGCGCCTAAATCGGGCGGCGCGCGCCCCACCCACAGTGCAAGAGGCTGGCGCGACCGCTGGCCGGGCGGAGCCGCCGGCGCTGGAGGCGGGGTTGGGAGACGGCGGCGGCGGCTAGGCCACGCAGATCCCCCACTCCCGTGCGCGTGCAGGTTCCCGACGCTTCGATCTACCCCTCCTCTCGCCCGTACCAAGGCCTACTATGGCCGACGAGGCGGACTCGGCGGACGGGGCGGCACGGTGGACTCGGTGGCGCGACGGACGCGGCTACGGTTTCCCGGCCGCCGCCCCGCCGGTGCTTCCCCGAGGCCGGCCTGACCGCCTACACCCAACCGCCGCGAGTTCCTGTGGTGGCGGCGCGGCGTCGCGGGGCGCCGCGCAGCCCGACACCCACCACCGCATGCGCGACGAACACCGAGAATCGCCACACGAAGCGGCACGATGCCCAGCTCCTGTGTCGTCTCGCTCGAGGAACCGCCGTTGGAGGACCTCGCCAAGCGCCATCGCCCGCTGCGTCATTGCCGGACGCGACGCGACGCTGCGCGACCCTGCACCGCTGATCGCTGGCCGCCGGATCGGACGACCTCGCCAAGCCGCTGCTTCGCCGGACGCGACAAGGCGCTTCGCGACTTCGTGCCCGCAGAATCGCTGGTTGCCGGACGACCGCCCGCCGCCGCCGCCGGACGGGGGCTGCCGGACGCGACGCGGTGTCTGCGACTTCGCGCCCATAAGCGTGAAGCCGTCCGGCGACCTCGCCAAGCCGCCGACGCCATTCCCGCCACGTCGCCGCACCTCCGTTCCTCTGCCTCGACCAGTGGGGACCAGCAAGACATCGTCGTCGCTTGGGGCTGCACCAAAGACTGCTGCCGATGGTGACCCGCCTGGATGTCGTCGGTGAGCAACAATCGAGGAATCGCCGCGACGTCGAAGTTGTTCGAAACCAAGCAGCTCACGGCAGCTACTCTCTCCGCATCGAGCTCCCCTCTACTGCGTCGTGACCCACGGTGTTGTCAATCCTCCCCAAATGTCTTAGTTTGCAACTCACTTGCATTAGTGAAGGTCTAAGCCAAAGTGAATTGACATTACATGTGCTATCTGAGCTGAATGTCTTAGTTTCTAAATCGGTTCCAAAGATTATCATGCGTACATGTGCACACCCATGTCCTTTTCTAGAGGTTCACTTCATATTTACACTTCGAAACTTTAAGTTTCCTTTTCCTAAAACATTGGACTTTTATGTTTTCATTTAGTCAAGGAACTTTAAGATTTGGTTCTTGAAATGACTTAATTGGAGGAAACAAAAGTAGTAGCAGAAACACGAACTCGGCGAGGTCAAACTCTGTTTTTGTTGCTTTGTCCTTGAAATAAATCTCCTCCAAAATTATACTCCACATGCTAAACGATTTATGAAAAGCATAATTTTTCGTTTTACCAAACAATTTCGGGGATACTTGCAGGTGTATCCAATTTTGAAAACAGATCCATCATCTCATAATATGAATGTTGAATAGCAATGCTAAAAAATCTATTGCACACTATAGGAATATACTAATCCTCATCCTATTTAGATATCAATTTTCAATCTCCATGGTAACTACCCTCCAAGTATCTCAAGATGTGTGAATGTTAATATCTTCATCCCAATTTTATTATGCAATGGATGAAATTTTACTCAAAAACATCAAAGAGATCAGCTACTAATTCATGTTAGTTGCTTTTATGGACCCATAAGTAAGGAAATAGCATGACAAGTAAGATCACAAAATTTGTAGAAGGTCCTCTCACTCATTTGTTGAACTGCACCTCTATCAAACCGGACTCTTGATTCTTTGGTTTTTTTACGCCTCTATTCTCTCCTCTTTTATGCTGCTGCATACAAAAAGTCAGTGTGGAAGATGTTTGAACTTAAGCGTCTTATATATTGGAATCCAACCACTCAACAAATAGGAGATTCTGGTAGTGGTAGGAGTCTTTCAGGTTACCTTTTTTTACAGAGTCTTTCAGGTTTCAGGCTGCATAGTCAAGTAAGATCCATCTTGGGAGTTTGAATGTGATGACACTGTCATGATTATCGATTTGGAATCAACCTTAGTGTATGTTCTGTGTGTATACATGTCCATGTGGTATTGAATCACTAACTAAATGTCTTCATTACAAGAATTGCTTTACTTGTGCATTGGTTGGTACATCAATTAACCAATTTTATGAATACAAAATCTGCTTTGTTTGAAGGAACTACGATCCACCATCGGCAACCACGTCCCACCTATCAATCCTTGTTGCGTATTAATCATCTGAAGCAAAAACTAAAGCACGGTCCACCCAACACCAAGTAGACAGGTATATGAACTACTATCAGTATTACAATGTTGTCTTTCTGCTAATTGTTCAGCCTAAGGATATTCGCTCTTCGATTTCTTATATGAAGTCATCCTCCTATGAGGAATAATCCATTTCATCCAACATCCTGGTTGGAATCACAACTAATAATCACAACCAGATAATTAAAATATTGCCCCTGCTTATTTAGTTATTTACAAACATCAGGGACAACAAACATTTTCATAAAAGTACAGATTGCATACATAGAGCATTCTAGATATGGCTGGCTGATATCAGGGACAACACACACACTGTAGTTGCGATCTCGACAAATGTAGGTGTCGAGCAAGGACGGCCAGATGCTGAACCTCTGCACCTGTCGATTGAGGTCAGTGCATGCTACTAATCATGGGACAGAACTATGCTGAAGTTTTTCGCTTGCTTGCTTGAGCCACGTATTGTAATCAATGCAGGAATACTTGAATTGTTTGATTAAATGCCTATAAGAACACTCGTCTAGATATCTGTTAGCATTTATAATGTCATTGCAACATTGAAATTTCACGCCTATTTAAATTTCTGCAGGAGAGGAGGATAGTGCTCTGACCCAGCCTGAACATGCTGGTCTTGACTTTGATGCAAACACTCAATTTCAATGTCAGTGCTGACTCTATTGTCACATGAGAAGGTTCCTAAAGGCAGCAAAAATCTTAGAAGAAGGTGAGATACTATACATACTCCTATTTTTGTGATAGCTGAATGGAGATATACAGTCATCTTTCTATTGAGGATAGTAAGCTCTTTACATATTTTCATTGAGATCTTGTTGGACTTGTAGAATACACGAATGGAGGTATGCGGTCATCTTTCTATTTGCTTCATTGCATATCTGTTTGAACTATTTAATTAGTTTCAAAGCTTCGATAAATAGATGACATTTCTTTTTGAATCTTTGACAATTCTTTTTTAAGCTTACTCGTAATGAGTCCGATGTAGTATTGACTTGTGATGTTTCATCCAGTTCATCCATTTTCATAGTCACTAAATTAAATATGCATATCAAAATCCCACAAAACCACGATTTACGAATTTGGTTTAAATGTGCGAGATCATGACAAGCTACTAACGCTAATTGCAATCTTATTTGGCAAGCTACAGATTACATATCTCCATTTTCTTGGAACCGTGAACATTCTTACATGTATTTTTGTGAACATTCAATCATGTGAGCATTCTTGAATTATTATCGCTTGTGCTTCACTATGTGAAGTTTAATGAGAATTTGAGAGTTGGTGTGAAACTGAATTATTGCAAAGCGCAATGTGAGGAAGCCCTCATTGAATCGTTTGGACTACTGCAAGATAGACTAGAAGCTCAAGAAGTTGAAAGGGAAGCCGAGAGGCAAGAACATAGGCGCGGCTTGAGCAGATGAACAAGGAAAGGGAGGTCGATAGAGAGAAGCACTTAGGCAAGCTATGTTAATGTTGCAAGCAGCCCAACAAAGAAGCTTCAAAGATAAAAGGTAATATTAACAACATCTATGTTCTCATAGTTTATTGAACTGAAAATCATGATCTTGAACCCAATTGAAATGCAAAGCTAGCACAATTGTGGAGCCAATCGAAAATGTTGTTGCTGCTTTTGCAACAATTGAGGGACACAAAATGTAACAACTACAATGGGAGAACACATGATGCATAGTCGGCAGGTAGTTTGATGATAATTGAAGAATGTTTAATTGTAACATGCATGTCATATTCTTGTCAAGGGGTGTAATTTTTACCACCAACCATTTATTTTCAGTTACCCAAGAAACCAGCCGGCCGACAACAACAACCCCTTCTTCCCAGCGGTGAAGAACGTCTCACTAGAGGGCGCATGACTAGAAGTAATTTGGCAGCGAATTCGGGTGCTGTTTATACTACAGCAAAGCAACTGAAGGAAACTGCGGCTAGGAAAAGATCTGCATTGTCCAAAAAGAATACACAGGTACTATGTGAAACCTTTTATCTCTCTTTGCATTAAAAAGGAACATATAGTCCTTTTGGAGAAGTACATAGCTATTCTTTTGTTCTGCTCCTAAATATGGTCCAGGCTTAGTTTCCTCTTGCTTGATTAGAAATATATATGGATGTGTTTGTGCTCATAAAATGTCTTGGGAGGCAGCTGTTGCATGTATGTTTATATTTGCTTTACGCTTCAAAGTTCATGGTTGATAGTACTGCGACTCACAGAACTCTAGTCTGCTGCAGCTCGTGTTTTGCTTCAAGTGTTCAATTAGCTTTGCCACCACTAGTCTCGGTTTAACTAATGCATGTCAATGATTTTTTCGGGAGGAATCTTGAGTTTGAGAAGGAGCATGCGAATGGTGGGACAATGGCCAACATACATATCAAGGGAACCTCATTTGCTCTGAAGAGACATTAGTCTTTTGATTGAATGAGTTCAAATAGGTTATGCATGCTTAACACATTATTATGTGTTAAGCTATCTACTTGTGTTCTCATTTAGTTTGACACTCGGTGTGTTTTGTTAAAGATTTTGTATGAACAAATTATATTTCGTTTTAATGGATGTCGATGCTTCCTTCATTATGTATTTGTCGTTTTGCGATTATTAATTTAAGCTACCAAACAAAGTGTCGCAACATGAATTATTAATATATTAATCTGGCGTTGCAATATATGATGGCACATATAACAACCACATTTAGTCGTGGCAATAGGTACGATAATCGTGGCAATAGAGAAACTATCTCTTGCAACTACAAAAGATGACGGTGGCAATAGAGGAATCTACCTATAGCAACCAGATAGTTAGTAATGTGGCAATAGATGACTGTTCAGTAGCAACCAACCTAAGTAACGTGGCAATAGCCTATGCCATCTATAGCAACCATTCGTAAACGTGGCAATATCGACCTCTCTCAGCAGCAACCAACTTTGAAGAGATGTTGCAATAACCTAAGCCACCTATAGCAACCATTTAGGCGACGTGGCAATAGAGAACCTCTATTGCAATGCTTTCTCTCGCAGCAACAACAACCACGATTGCAACACTGTGTGTTGCGTTGCGCTTGCATTGTGTTGCTTACACCACCAGCAATGTCGCAATAACACGTATCGCTAGCAATGCCTAGTTCGTTGCAATTGATACTATTACCACACCCATAGTGGTTGCAATTGCTTTTGTTACAACACTCACCAGGTGTTGCAAAAGCATCAAAAGTGTTGCAATAGAGGGGTTGTGTGTCGCAACTAAAATGTAACCCATTGCATTATGCTATTGCTACCCTTACAAGTGCAACGACATTTAACCAAAAAAATTGGTAGCAAAATTACTATGGCTACCATTTTTGGGTCTTTTGCTACACTTTTTTGGCGTTGCAGTAGACCGAAAATCTTGTAGTGACTCTGCCGGTCTGGATAGCCTTTTCATCGAGTCCCTTGTCGTGGATCCTATCCCATAGTGGGTGGGATCATACAAGCGTCTAGTCGGTCCATATTTGGACGGTGGGTATCGTACCCATTGCCACCGTGGTGTGGTGTTGTCTCATTGGTGCGGCATGGTATAAGGATGGTGTCTGACCGGGCTGAGATGACTGTTGTCCCCTCGGTCCTTGCGGGGCCAGTGCGGCATGCTTTCTCTTGTCAGAGCAGGCGCGCCTAGCTGTGCTCTACCTCCCCCCATCCCTTCCGAGGGTCGTGTCGGGAAGAGGTAGTGCGTCTTGCGAGCGCCGTGTCCTAAGGCGTGTGGAAGGGGTCGGGGATGACCACGGCCTTGGCGCCTAGCCCGCTCTGCTCTGCTTTCGCTGGGCCTCGGACGTTTGGGCCTTCGCCGACTGGCAAGTTGTGGGCCGCGTGGCCTGCCAACTAATCGGTGCCCTGAGATACCCCGGGGTTATAACCCCAGCATAACTAAATATACATAATAGTAATAATATATAACATGTATCAGCCTCTTGGTTGATCGCTCTCCTTTTAATATAATGTTGCCGGGGGATCTTTTCCCCACGATTCTTGTTAAAAAAATATAATATTTTTATAATAAACTTATTTAAAAACATAAAAGTTGGTACTTACATTTATTTCACTAGCAAGAGGATCAGTGGCAACCTTTGACTTGCCTCAATGGAGATTAAGTGGTTGGCAAATCACCGAGCCTTAGGATAAAAATCACGATGTCAACTTGTGTTTCTGATCGGTTTGCAATCCCTAGCACTAACTATTTACTTGTCGTACTTGTGCTAGTATAGTTGCTCTTGTGTAACTAGTTAGCTTGTATAGCTAAGTAATTGCTCTCTAGTTGTGCTTGTATAGTGTTACTGGTTGAGTAGTCCTAGTGTAGCTTGTGCTTTGTACTTGTTGCTCACTAGTATTTGTAGGGGCTTCCAGTTGTTTGGTTGACTGGTTGTATAAGTTTGTCTGACCTTGAAAACTAGAGTTGTTTAGAAGAGCTCCCACTAGCTTGACACCGTAGTTACCTTGCATAGAATCTTTTATAGGGTGCTCGTGATAATACATAGAGGGGTATAGTCGTGGCTAGATAATTAGTTTACTTCAACATTTGTTTTGACTGGTAAACGTGATTAAGTTTCAGAAAAGACTATTTACCTCTCGACCCTACATGCACAAATGTAGCTAGTGTTTGGTTCGCTTCGCAGAACTAGGTGCTGCAACTTTTAAGTAAAGGTTCGGCATGCCCTTGCTTGGGGACAAGCAATATCTCTTTCAGCGAGGAATGTGATAGTGCAACATGCAGCTGTTGAAGATGCACAGAAGAGAACGATGGGCCTCGCGAGAATAGACGTCAAGCTCGGCCCAATGTGCGCTGTAGTGACTTAGATGGATGTGATATATGGTTGAGGGAATGAGGATGTTCCTTTGTAGGAGGAGACAGCAAACAAGATATAAACTACCCAAATGAATCATTTATGTGTGATTCGCCTACTCTGTCCTCTCCGTGTCTTGTACTTCTTCGTCTATTAATCCCTACTTCCTATCAGCTCATCCAAAACGGCTTCACCAATGAAGCTAAAATCGGTGAAGCTAGAAAAACTGTTTTTTTTTTTTGCTTCTAGTTCATTTTAACCTCGGCTTATAAAACAGCTTCACGCTACAGTGCCTCGATTTACGTAAAATAGATGAAGTCAAAGCCCACATAAATCGTGCCAAAGAGACCCTGACACATCCAATGGGGGGCGGGCGTGGGCGTTGACGACGATTCGTGCCCACCGGCATCAAGTTGACCGGGAAGAGCGAGGCTCCCAGTCCATGTCCTCCTGTCACCACTCACCATCTGCTGCCAGCTCACACCCGAGCTGAGCTCCGTCCAAACTGGGACCACGGTACCACAGTCCACAGTAGGAGTACGTCGGTGTTTGGAGGTGGTAAATGACCCAATTCCTGTGCTGGTGACGACTTGTTTTAGTTAGAATATCTGGGCCTGGTTTAGATGCCATCCAAATTCTAAGTTTTTTCACTCTCTTTCCATCACATTAATTTTTAGCCGCTTGTATGGAGTATTAAATGTAGGTAAAAAAATAACTAATTACACAGTTTAGTTGAAAATTACGAGATGAATCTTTTGAGCCTAGTTGGTCCACGATTGGACAATATTTGTCAAATAAGACGAAAATAGTATTATTCATCGGGTTCAAAAAAAAAAATTTGCAAAGTAAACAAGACCGGGATATGCATGGCGACAATGGAAAACTGGCAAGGATTCTTGAATCTTGGCTTGCCCACACAACAAGCGAAGTACTAGCAGACAGTCAATTAACTCTGCTGCTGGATCCAATTTTCCACGGCGATCGTCGTCTGCGCTTTTTCCTCGGTCCTGACCGCTCACTGTCTGCCTGTCGTATCGGGTACGGTTCAGTCTCCATCAACGAGTACTGCTCCTGGACTTTGAGAAAGAGAGACGACTGGCTGAAACGATCGTGGATTATTATCGTTGATTAATTTGGTATGAGAGAAAAATATTATTTGATCTTATAATTCACGGTTGTTTACGACTAAGCGAACAGACTGTTAGTATTTTAAGTTTAATCAATTATAGATAAAAAAATAATCAATATTTATGATATTAAATAAATATTATTAATTTAATTACGAAATATATTTTCATAATAAATTGGAGTCCTAAATATAAATATTATTCGCTGTAAACTTAGTCAAACGTAAACTACTTTTTTGGCACGCAGCCCATAACTTCATGTTTTTTTGGACAGAGAGAGTACTCCGTAGCCATAGTAGAGTACTACATCAGTCCACAAAAGAATGTAACCGTAGGAACCGTGCCGATCAAACAAACTCATCTTTGACCAACTTTATAGTAAATAGTATTAGTATTTATATATCTAAGTAATTTTATTATGAAAATATTTTCTATAATTAATCTAATGATACTTATTTTATATCACGAATGTGAGTATCTTTCATATAAATTTAGTTAAAGTTCAAACTGTTTGACTCCTCGTAAAACGAAAACCGTATTCATTTTGGGAGAGAGGGAGTGGACTGCAAAGTCTACGGCCCGTGGCCAAATGAACGGCGTCCCGACGAAAATTCTGATCGGAAGGCATCAACGGCGTCGACAAGCAAGGTGAGATCAACAGTCCGATCCCTGTCGACGACGACGATGGCAGGGCAAATCAGGCACCGCACCGTATCATGATCGTGATGGTATCAAGATGCAGACAACGCGCACGCGCGTGAACAAGTTCCACGGAACGATCTGTGCGCGTGCTTCTTGCAGATCAGGCACCCATGTGGCTAGTGAATAATACAAGTTCATGCGATCTTGATGTGATCAGTGGTACATATAGCAGCTTCTAAGGATGACTTGTTTTATCTTCTAAATAGTAAAGTATTTTGGTAACCACTATTATGTTGAGAAATTAGACAAATTTAAGATTATTAAATTCAAAACATAAATAACGACGTACTGGCCTGTATAGCACTACTGCATAATTAACAAGGATACTGTAACACATTGTTGTAACACATTCACCGATGTGTTCCTAAGAAATTTTATAGTAACATAAAACGATGTGTTGCAGGGTGGGTTGTAACACAAAAAAACTTGTTTTACAAAAATGTGTTACTAAAAACAATTATAGTAACACAAAATTAATGTTATAAAAAAAATGTTACAAAGATGGTACTATATTATAACACATTAATGGAATATATTGAAGGACCAAAAACGGCGACAAGAGGAGGATGAATGGGAGCCGTAAAATTTCTCTCGAAATATTTAGCCGCTGTTCCAAATTCACCGCCAAGCACATGCGAGTTCCCGAACTAAAATATCCAAGCCAACTAGTGACGAGAGTACCTAGAAAAATTTCTCGGAACGGTAGAAAGGCAACGCAAAAGACGGAACACGATTCGGAGCTCAATCGACCAAACTACAGGCAAAAGAAGAAATCATGGCTAGAAAAGATAAGACAGAAAATCGCCTGAAATTTGTTCATCAAAGAACTGCAGCCACCGATCTCCTTCGGGATGCACCGGTGAACTGGCGCCTCTCCTCTGCGCCTGGGCCGAGCCTAGCTCACTGGAGCCCACGAGCGATGGCCCAAATCCGTGAAACGCACGGCACAGAGAGAAAACACAGGAGCGAGCGCTGGAAGACTCCTGGGCACCGGACACCTCGCAAGGTCACCGCCTGGGAACCCGACGCAGAAAGGAAAAAGGGGCCGAGTAAAACAAGAGACCGAGCACGCTGGGCGAGCGCTCGAGCGCTGGAGCCGCTCGGCAAGGGTCAGTGCAGGAGACCGACGAACCCACGACGAGCACAGGCACGCACGAATAGAGAACGGAGGGAGGGAAACGAACACCCAGGCGCTGACAGCAGCTGCACCGGTGTCCTAGCGGCTGCTCGACCGGTGATTCAACGGAGGACTCAGTGCCGTGCTGGATGCGGTTGCAGGGGCTGCTGCTCTGCTCTGCATCACGCTGCACCGGAAGCCACGGGTCCCAACAATGATGCACCAACAGCAAGCACCAGAAAAGGGCGATGAGCAGAGAGCACGAACAGCAGGCTACCTTCAACCAGAAACGACTGGATCTCCACCGAAACAAAAGGAAATGGACTCAAACTTTGCACAGCTCAAATTCACCTAGCTACGAACTGATTCTACAAAAATCATTGCCTGAAAAAGTCCCAAACACCGGGAAATCGAGATCGAAGCCAAGAACAAAAATGAGAAAAACTGCAGTACACTGATCACGAAAATCACGGATAAAAGTGACGGATCCTAGAGCGCACGACCAGGATTCGGGCCTCCTTTCCCATTCCAAGTCTCAGAGAATACACCACAAAATATTTAAATTTGGGACCTCAATCAACAACACTAGGGGAGGGAGAAAACCTAAGAAGAAAAGGGGAAATGAGAGTGGGAGAGATGTGAGATGGTTTGGGGAGCCCTCTCTTATTTATGGGCTATTACACAATTCCTAGAATGCTTCTTGCTATTTTAAGCTGAACCACTTGATCCGAGGGTGTAATGGTCCAACTCTTTTTTTTGTCGATCGAACGGCCACGCTTCCCGCACAGATTTGCTTCACCTTGATGCAACCTCTATGATTCCGCCACGTGCCACCCTGTTCATCCTCGGAACCTTCGTCCGGGTTTTGAGGACAAACCAGCGAAACCGTCCACCCGGTGGTTTTGAGGTTCAACCCACCAAACCGTCCACACATAATTTTGAGGTACAAACCAACAAACCATCCTCCGTTGGTTTTGAAGCCGAAACCACAAAACCCCTCCGATGTCAGCGTATGTACGACCTCCGCCAAGCTTGACGCCTTCACCTTCCTTCTTGACTCCGTCCTCCGCCAAGTGCCACGACGCCATCGTCCTCCCCTTTGACTTGGTCGACGTCGTCTTCATCACCCATGTACTCTTGCACTTGTCGATGTCCCAAGTGTCAGCCACCGCGGCTGGTCACCCGGCCTCCTGGTCCCTCGGTCCAAGCCTCACGTCCGCCCTTCACCGCTTTCAGTCCATCGGCACGGCACGTCTCTACTTTACCTTCGACCACCGCCATCTTATCTTTTTTCGGTCACAATCCCATATCCAACACTTACCATTGTCTAACGGCAACTCTGCCTTGAATTCAAATGATATATTGTTCAACAACATGCTGTTTTAATCCAACAATCAACCGATCTAACTTGGCAACAATCAACAGATATGGCAGACAAAGAATATAGATAAATCAAATAAGAATCAGGGAAAAATTGTCTCATGATCCATATTTAATTGTAATTGAGCCGAACCCAAAAGAAGCTAGGTAGCTCAGTATGCTTGAGAATAATATTTTTGGACATTTAAAAATGCTTTTACAAAAGAATGAGGTGATTGGACATAAAGTGGACTCTAAGTGGATTCTTTTCATCTCTTAGCATGGGGAAAATATATTAGGTAGCTTGTAATGTTGAATAATGTTCAAGTAGCCAGCCATATTTCCATTATCTTGTTCTAAGTACTTCCGTATGACCATAATTCAATGTTTTTTAGCATGTAAATAAGAATAAAACATATATATTAGGATGATCCACCTTTTTTAACTTGAGTACACAAAAGAATTTTCTATTAGGACCATCTGCTAGACTGCTATATTTCGGACAGCCAAACAATATAACCACTATGATGGTAAAGCAATTAAGCCATTGCCTAAGAGAAGGGGCACTGTAAAAATATTATCAATATTAGCCTATAATATTTATAGAAGAACTAAAAATTTCAAGTCCTACACAACAATGCTCGAGAGAAGAAGTACAAATTAATCTGAATACTTCCCAGTTTTTGTATTTAGGAAAACAAAAATTAGATTATGGGACTAAAGAGCACGAGCAAATTTTGTTTTCTGAATTTTAAAGGATATTGAAAATTAATCTCACTAGGATTTACAGCAAGCTGGCTTCAGCAAGTAAATAGTTCAGCAACACGAGGAAAATTGCCTAGTCAGAATAAATTAGTTCCCTAGTACAACAATATTGATTATTGGCCACACTAAAGTAATCCCTGTGGTAGGCAGAAAATAGTACTCTATAGCAGTAAGTACTAGATAATGAACAAAGCAAATAGAAGCAATAAAGCCATATATTGATATCATGCAACAGTAAGGTAAAGGAGATGGACTTTTCTGAATTTGCCGCAACACACCTCTATTATCTTACACAATAATGCACGGGAGAGGAACTACAAATTAATCTAAAAAATTATTTGCAGGTTTTAGTATGTAGAAAAAACTTCAGCTCTTCCTAATTGGGCAGTGCTCCTGCAACATGTCCAAAATAGGTTATCTTCGCAAATTTAGGTATGTGCATTTGGATCTGTAAACTTGGATCTCTGGATTTAGTTCACTGAAAATAGACGTATATTGACTTCAACAACTAGACATACTAGAGCTCTCAATTTATTGGTAATGATAAAGTAACCAAGATGGACTAATGGAAATCTAGGATAACCAAATAGTTTGTTTTGATTCATCACAAAAACACACCTTTGGTTGAACTCCAAGGAAATTGCAGAATACGCCCAAGAAAAACTCCATGTACTCTAGTTGTCCTGTCGCGGGCAGTGAAGAATCTAAACTCTTGAAGATTGTTAGCGAGCAAATTCAATTCTTTCAGATCCAAGGCAAAATTACTTTTTTCCTTCTCTCTGGATTTCAGGGGCCTGTATATAGTATATTGGATATCATATGACTGATGACTAGTAAAAAAAACAAATTCCAGAAACAATATGTCAATTATCTTATTGTAAGTATAAGACAAATACATGTTTTGGTAACAAGGGAAAATAAAATCAATTAGGATGAAAAGCAATAAATCGTTACACTACCATTGACAGAAATTCTTCATGGATTGTGGTAAAATTACATGGCTCCTGTTGGGAACAAAAAACAGAATATCTAATTTTGGAATAAAGTCGGCAAGCAAGTACTCACTACGTAAAAAACGGTTTTTAACAACGGGATAAATTTTTTGTAGGAGCGGCTGGTGATGGAGCCACCCCTACAGTGGCGTGTTCGGGAGCCCAGACACCAGCCGCCCCTACAAATAGAACAGCAGGGGCGGCTGGTGATACGAGCCGCCCCTGCAACCACTCATCAGCCACCCCTGGCGTTGCTATTTGTAGGGACGGCTGGTGATTGAGCCGCCCCAACAAATGCCCCCATATAAATACCTCCGATTTGTAGGGGCGGCTCAATCACCGGCCGCCCTTACAAATGACCCACATATAAAACAACTGCAGCACCTTCTTCCTTCTCGGGTCACTCACTCCAACCCGTGAAAGAAAGGTGGGGAGGCCTTGAGCACCTCCTAAAAATTGCTCTACTAAGGGGAAAAGATTTTGGTCTCAAATCCTTTGGTGGAGAGGTTGTAGAAGGTAAGAAAATATTATTCCATACTTTTTTTGAAGTTTTAATGGTTGGTTAGTGAGTAATTAAAGTTTTGTTTTTCTCTCTCTTCTATGGTGCTTGAGCTACTTATGAAGCAAATTAGACCCAAGTTTTAAATGTACTAGGGTAAATTATGGAGGAGAACAAGACCATACCCTTATTTGGTCCATGTTTCTTGATTTTAGTGAACAATTAGTTAGTTTTATGCATGTTTCATGTGCATGTAGATCTAGATCTAGGGTTTGATTTTTTTATTAACTTCGTTTTTATAAATTTATGTTTGATAAAATTGGACTAGGGTTTGTATGAAAGATATTGGGTAAATTATAATTGTTGCTAATTGTTATCTTTGAAATTGTTTATTGTAATCAATAAATATGTATTTTAATTATTTATGGATAAATGGGCCATTAATTAATTTTCCTCTACCATGGTGTGTTTGTATGCTTCATGTAATTATATTAGATTTATATTCATATATATCTGAAGTATATACAATTATTCTCAAGTAATTATTAATTTGATTTACTTTTATATATATCTGAATAAGTAGTCATTTAATGTTTGTTTTGTTGTTGTTGTAAAAGATGGAGTACAGGAACTCTTGGATGTATGGTTCATTAAGGTTCAAAGCAGGTTTCTGTGAAGAGGTGGATAAATTTATTGAAGCCGCAAAGAAGCATGCAACGACATTGAAACAGAATAAGGATACAATTATTTGTCTCTGTAAAGATTACAAGAACCGTATGGCATGGACAGATGTGATTATCATCAGATCACATTTGATTATGCGAGGATTTGTTGAGGACTACACAGTGTAGATTCATCATGGTGAAACGGTTATTGTTAACGATGAGGATGATGAGAAATACGACGACGAAACCATAGAATCCCTGTCCCAATATCCAGCAGAGCTTGATGAACGAATGGATTTTGAGTTTGGCAATGAACAAGGTGGTGATGCTGGTGGTTGGGATTACTTCTTCAGTACTCCATTACATGGATGTCAGAAGCATTACTTAACATTTTCATATGCAAAACACACAGTGCCCTAAGCAAAAGCCTGGGAGTGTACATTGTGAATACTATATATGTTCTATGATAAGTAACACTGGTGCCTATATGAGACACCTCTTAAGGGTAAGTTTGAACCTCTTCATCCGTAGTATAAAAACTTCATACATGGTATGAAATACTAAATCGAAACTTGTTCTCTTGTAGTGGAAAGAAGAGAAATGAATGAAAAGAGACCCATACAAGGATGACCAACTCTTAGAGCTCGTCAGCGACCTTTGCAACTTCATATTGGACCAGATTATACACGTCAAAGGCACCATGACCGAGAGTCTGACTTAGGTAAAAATCCTCAGTACCAACACCTTCGTGAGACTAAAAGGCTAGCTCTAGGACGTTGATAACAATGTGTATGGAATTTGTATATTTAATGATGGATTGTATATATTCTAGTGAATTGGACTTGTAATTGTAGTTTATATAATACTCTTGTGTTTGTAGTCTAAGGGGTTCGGAACGCTGGTCGCGGGGCGTTCGGCAACGCGAACGCGGTTCGGAACGTTGGTCGCGGGGCGTTCGGCAACACGAACGCGGTTAGGAACGTTGGTCGCGGGGCGTTCAACAACACGAACGCTGGATGGAATACGCGGAAACAAACAATGTTCTGGTCGAATTTGAATTATAAATTTAAATTTTTTTTACGGAAAAACGTACTGTAGGCCGCCCCTACAAATCGATTTGTAGGGGCGGCCTGAGAACCACCCCCTACAAATACATGATTTGTAGAGACGGTTTAGTAGGGGCGGCTGGCCAAACCGTCCCTACAAATGGTTACGAGCCGCCCGTAAAAATGGTTCCTGTAGCAATGACTACTAGATTTGGTAGGAGTTGTGTGTATACGTAAACAAACACAAGGCCAACGCTCTTGAATTACGTTAATTAATAGATTAATACTCACTGTGTAGGAGTCGAAGATTTTAAATCAATAACTCTTGTCTAAGCTAACGGGTAAAAGGGCAGTAGCAATAGAGGTAAGCTCCGATCATCACCAAAATAAAAATAAAAATAAAAAAGGCTATGTATTTTCATGGCATTCAGATCTAAGATAAATATTTTTAGGGTTCGTCGTATGCCCAAGTAATAGCATATAACAACAAAATAAACTGCTAGCCTCCAGAAACAGATTACCGCTTCACCTGGTCACGACTCGGCTGTTGGCTCAGCTTGCCGGAGTGTGGAGTTGTGTCGTTTGCCGTGGACCGTGGTTCGTTGCGGTGGCCGATGGAGCGGTTGGGACGGCGGCTTCCTCCCCGTGGCGTCGACGACGCTGGCCCTGGCCGTATCTCCGCGGCGCGTGGGGAAGGGGACCTCCTTTTTTCTGGTCAACTAGAGATCCGTACGTATAGGCAACTCCATATCTAGTTTGTGCGGTAGATGGGTGTTTTTGGTGGGAATGTTGCCAGGAAAAATCCAACTCAGGCGGGAAACTAACTCCGGTACATCAAAAACAATTCCAAAGCTTTGTTTTGCGGGAGATAAGGGAAACATTGTTTCTATTTCTAAGTAATATAATAATCAAATATAGGGATGGCAAGAAGCATGGCTCGGGGAAGCTGGAGGAGGCGTAGGAGATGCTTTCTAGGTTGGCGTTCAGGATGAAGTGGCCGCGCTCGACCTTGACCTCGCCATGCGCCTCATTGACCCTGTGGCCTCGCTACGGCATGCCGCGCTCGCCACCCATGACCACTACCGAGCACGAGCACCATGCATGTACATGCCATCGGGTGCTCACTAGCCCGCCACCATGGCTTCGCCAGCACATCGACACGTGCTGGTCACCGGCCTGCCAACCATCGCCGTCGCTAGACCCATGCATCATGACTGCGCCTTTTTGTCAATCGCTGCTTGCAGGCCCACTATAGGCCACCACCCGCCATCCATCATTGCCGGTGGCACCTCTAGCGACATGGGTTAAGAGTTAAGACGGTGCGGGACAGGTAGCAAGGTCCGAATTGAAGATGGAGAAGACTACAAAGAGAGGGAGAGAGGCTACGTGAATGGAGAGGCAAGAGGGAGAGAGGGAAGCAAGAGGGAGAGAGGGAAGCAAGAGGGGCATTTTTGCCCACATGAAAATACATAATAGTTGTCAATATATATTCACATGGGCCCAAAGACACGGTATAAACATATAAGGTGATGTATTTCAAATTTCGTAAAATATTATAATGGCACCAACCCTATTAAGTAAGGATTAGTGGTGTGACTCAGAAACACCGCTTTTGTAACGACATCGACATGAACATGATCTAATTGACCCTAGATTATTATGGCTGCTGCAAGGAGTTTGGTATATAACGATATGGAGCGGTGGAACAAAATTAGTTGGCATGGCTAATAATGTATTATTATAAAAAAAATATTTGACGTGGCTTTTGTACATATAATTTTTTCTAGTGAGATATGGGGGGGGGTGCGGCGGGGAAGTTCCTTCCCCACACGCTGTCTGTTGAGATACGGCCAGGTCCAGTCGTCGGCGTCGCCGTTGCTTCCTAATGGTACGTTCTTCATTGAGACTCTAGGTAATCAAGTACTAAGATCTCGATCTGTTAAATTCTGATATCATCAACTATGTATATTCCTATCTGGTGCCATTCACCATCCGTCCGCTCATCTTAATCTTCGCCGTTGCCCGTCCAGACCAGTGACCGTGGAAAAGTATTGATGCATGATTGTTGTAACTGGGCGGCTGGTGTTGTTCCATCTCTAGGTCTCGTCGACTCCTCTAATTTGAACATTGAGAGTTGACCCCACCTGTGCCACTGCTACCTCCGCTGCTCGTCGGTGCGGCTATAGGAAGGAGACGAGTCTCCATATGAATTTTGGCAAGTTGAAACCGTTCCTTCTATACGCTACTCCAGTCTCAAGACTTTGATCATTTAACTGACAGCTTAACTTATAAATTTAGATGAAAAAATGCTATATTCAGCTACCCTTTGCATACTTAATTATTCTGACAAGAATCTTTTTGGCAGAACAGGGGCTTCGTCTTACTGTTGCTGATTGCCTAACTAGAAGGAACATCAGTGTTAGTGTTTATTAGATACAGCTTCTACCTAAATTAGTTTATACCTGTATGCAAGGTCACATCATCAATTCACTCTGTATGGAAGATTGGCAATTCCTTATGAATATTTCAGAAATGCTCTCATCGATTTCGATTTGTTTATCCGTTGCCCCCATTATTATCCTTAATTCCTTAGATTATACTGGCATACATCTTTTTCTATTTATTTCTGGTTGTGCACAAAAGACTTATTACCAATTCTAATATCCCCTACTAACAGCATAGGTTACATTCTGTTTACTTACATTCTATTTACTTAGCTAATTGTTAAGAATTTTGGCAGGTATTGTTCTCTTATGCAGCAATCTTCATGCTGCCAAGAGCGACATGTGGTGATAATCCAATATGCTTTACACAGGTATATTGCAATATTCCTGTCCACTCTATGTTTTGCTGTACACAATGCAAATCATTGGCATTTTCCAAGTGAGGATAACAGTAAACATTCATGATATTTTCCTTTTGAAGTGTGCACAATACTAAATGTTTTAGATGTTTAACTTTTCTAGTTTGCAAACTCTGAAACAATGGAGCAGCATGGATTCACAATGGACAATAGCTGATCAGAGCCTTTTCTTACCACTCCCTGATCTTTTCATGATTGACCATAGCCAGCTGATAGGTGAAACTGACAGCGAAATTCATATGGTTTCTGTAGGATAGGGGTAAGATGGTATAGGCAATCTGCATATGTTTCTCTTTGCTATAGCACTTCTACTGCAGGTCTACATATTCAAGGATTTATTTCCATAGAATTTGAAAAACTATTTCATGGATTAAAATAATGCAGGCAGCCTCAGAAGCTTGTGGATTTGTTGTTATCGTTAATACTATATGGAAATTTCATGGGCCTCAAATATTCAAATGAATTTTAGTAACAGATGGACTTTCGTTCTGATGGACCAGCATTGGTGTCTACGCTCATCAACAATTGAGCAAGAACATCCCAAGGTGTTGTCGAGTAGACGATGATCTTCTGATTGGGCAATAGGAGGCTGAGTCCGAGCAAAGGTCAGGAAATTTCTAACGGTCTTTACCACATGTGTGGAGATGAACCTAATAAGGGGGAGTTATATGTATACACGCGTGTGTCATATATAGAGCTGCAATTAGCACATCATGAACTGCAACATCAAGACACCAGAAAAAATAGCTAGCAAGAACTGCCACTACATTTAGATGAGGGTGCTTGATTTGGTGACTTTTGTATATTTCTGCCATGTAATTATGCTTGATTTCCCATCACACTTATATTTGGGTTCTAAATATTGCGATACAGCTTACAATCTCAATTTTCCTTGCAACAATACGACGTTGCCTGTCATAACCATAGACACATGCGTGTCGCATATGCATTTCCACTAGTTTACAATAAACACGTGATTGCTAACACTTGTTTTGCAGCAAAAGGAGGTGCAAAGAAATATAAACATTTGAATGTAATGCATGTTGAAGAACTACATGCCAATTAATGAGGTTGAGCAGCATGATGATGAGAACCAGAACACATCAGGTACATATGTAGTTAGATCATTCTCATTCGTGTTGACTGCACTTTCAAGAAGCTTAAAATTACTATCAAACTTTTTTTAAGAGATTATGTCAAATAAATGTAGGTTGGGTCCACAATGCTATTCATTATTGCATAATATCCCACTAAGGCTATTGTGGCCGATGCATCTCTTTTGAGCGCTAATCCAAAAGCACATACCGGTGGAGTTAAGATATGAAATCAATTCTACAAAGTGCGTATCATTCATCCTATTACAAAAGATGAGCTATAAGTGAGGCCCATGCTATCGTTCAATAACATTGGTGATGTCCTTTCTAAAGGAGTACCAATTTCTTGGCCTTCGATATTTGTATGTTCTCACTAGTTTTAACTTTATGTTAGTGAACATAGATAGAATAATACGTAATGTTACAACCTGCTCTCTCTTTGCAGGTTGAAATTATTAATGGTTGAATTCCCATATTGACGTGTACAAGAATGGATGAAGAAGCAATGGAATTAAAGAATACTATATATTTCATTTTTTTTGTTCTAGTAGTATGGACATCAATATTATGTGTTTTTTCCACTCTAGAGCCATATCGTTATGTACATATATTATCACTTGATCTAAACAAGTACTATGTTTGAAACCTTCATACGATTTGTGGATCTTCCTATGATAATTGAAACTTACGGTTTGTGTGATTCTGCAATGTATCATGTTTGTGTGATTCTATAATGTTTATACCACGTGTAAGAGAAAAATATACATTTATTTCAAAATTTAAATGTGTTACAATAGGTAAAATAGGTGTTATGAACCATGTGTTGCTTTGTTCGACACTATGCACTCACCATAATTTGGAGGTGTTACTAGAACATTAAAAAAGTGTTACAACAGAGAATTATTGTAACACTACATAAATGTTCTACTAGATAAGTAAATGTGTTACAAGCTATATACCTACCACACTATGGAAGTGTTACTAAAGCTAAAATAAGTGTTACAATAAAGAATTATTGTAACACAAGACAATGTTCCGATAGATAACTAAATGTGTTACAATAGATTAGTCAGAAAAATGTGTTGCTAAGAGAGCTAGTAACACTTTTTTCGGCATATAGTAACACAAGTTGGTGTTACTATATCCCAGTGTTGTAGTAGTGTAGCTCTAACATACTTAGTAGTTGAACCGAACAACATGAATAGCACCATCGTGTTGTCAAAAAAACATGAATAGCACCAACGCGAGCAACAACATGATCAGAACAGCTGGCATACCGAGCATAAAGAACAAATGAGGTTGAGCACGCGAGCAAAAATATAGTGTTGTCCGCGATCAAGATCTAAAATGTTTAGGACTCTTATTTGCAGACTAAACGATGGGCCTTGAGATTTCTTGAAAATATTCAGAATTTCTTATTGGGCCAAGCCCATTTGTTCTAACATATTATGGCTTGTGTCTTAAACGATGAACGGCGCTGAGAAGATTCCACTGTTTCTGTCTGAATTTTGATTTTTGTTCCGAAATTTACAGGTTTAATACGTATTCCTCTCGCCTCAAATTCGTCAGTCCAATATCCATGACCACAATAGCCGAACGTGTGTTGCTTATCAATTATTAATAGTATAGAGTTGAGGAAAGTGAGAAGTTTATCATTTACACATTGATTATAGTATAGTGTACTGTTCAAAAATGTGAACCGTATTTTGGCTTCCTTAAATGTATCTTTGAAAATAAAATTAATTATGTATTCTTTACTTAAATATGTGTAAATTTGTGTCTGTACTGTTTTACTTTCCTCGGATTAGAGCAACTCCAGCAGTACTACCTAAAACTACCTAAATATCTCTTTGGGTAGCCACATATTTTTATACTACCCATTTTTTGCTTTCAACTCCGGCAACACTACCCAAACATACTACCAAAATGCATTCTAACAATGAATGACATGTGAGGCGTGATGTCATCCTCTCTCTCTTGTTCTACGGTGGAGAGGAGATGGCCGTGCACCGCCGGGGAAGGCTGCACCGCGCTGCCAGGGAAGACCGCGTCCGGCCGCGCCGGAGATGGCCGCTCCTGAGATGACCACGCCGGAGGAAGGGCGCGCCGCGCGCGGGGGAAGACTGCGTCAGGCATGGCTGCACCGCGCCGGTCACCTGGGGAGGCTGCACCAGAGATGGCCGCGCCGGCCATGCCGGGGGAAGACCGCGTCGGGCATGGTCGTACAGCGTCGGAGATGACCACGCTACGTCGGGAAGAGCCGTCGTGAGGCCGGCCATGCCGTGGGGCAGCCAGATCCGGGGTGGGGCACCGCCGGGGAGGGCCACGTCGGGTCCCTGGCAGTGGCGGACGGAAGGCACGGGGAAGAAATGGTCAGGCATGGAGAGGAAACAAACGAAAATAGGTAGGCTGATTTGTTTGGCTAACACGAATAGGTAGTGGGAGGGGAATTTGTTGGGCCAACAGATTTAGGTAATCTGATAGGTAGCCTACTGGAGTGTGTCTTTTTGGCCTCCACTACCTAAATCTAGGATAGGTAATCTGTTTAGGTAGTCTGCTGGAGTTGCTCTTATATATGTGCATTCCTAAAACAGAGCCATCAGGTCATCTTAACTTATTATCGAGAAAACATGATAGAATTCTCGTGGGAAGCCACCTGGGCCTGGAGCAGTATTATGCTTCATTTGAAAGAGTGCCTCTTTTACCTCTTCATCAAATAATTGGCTGCTAACATATCATTTTCTTAGGTTGAGGCTGAAACCTAAGGAATAACGTTCCGCTATGACTCATCCATAGACATTAAGTTATTGTTTGGAGGTCCAAACAAATTTTTGTAATATCTTGTGATATACTTTCAAGTTTAGCATCCCTAGTGACCACTCTCTCACTTGTTCCAACTGAAAGGAACGAGTTTTGTTTGTGTTTTCCATTGGCCACTAATTGAAGATCTTTTGCATTAGCATCTCCTTCCAACAAGGTTTTTATTTTACCATGTTTGTACCATTTTAATTCTTCTTCTCATAAAAGCTCTACTAGATGCCCATTGAGAAAACGGTAATGCCTGGCCACGGGCATCCGTCCCATCTGGACGTCGCGCCTCACTCCGCTCGCTACTGTGGCCTTCTCTCACCGCGCGCCCCACCCTACGTTGCTCGCTTGCTTGCTCCTAGCTCCCGCCCATTGCACGCCCCACCTGCAGCGCTCGCTCCTCGCTTCTCTCTCCTGCCCGACACGCGCCCCACCCGTACCTCGCTCCTCGCTTCGGTCGTGCGCCATGCCGCCCGCTCCCTCTCTTAGCGTGCGGCGCCCGTCCGACCGAGCCAAGGCCAATGCTGCTGGTGCTGGTGGTGGTGGTGGTGGTGGTGGTGGTGGTGGTGCTCATGCGTCGTCGCTGGTGCTGGTGCTGGTGGTGCTCGCGCGCGCCGCCGCTTGCCGTCAGATCCCACCCCGACGACCGAAATCGACCGGCCCCAGCCTTCCCCTCCCCTATGTTGCAAATATATGTTTCAAGTGTTTCAGATATTTCAGAGGTATGTTGCAATTGTTACATATGGATGTTGCAAGAGTAGATTAGAGTGTTTTTATAGGTATGTTGCAAGCGTTTGTTCAAAATGTTTCATATGTTTCAGAAGTATGTTGCAGCAAGTGTTTTATCTCGATGTTGCATATGTTTCACATACATGTTGCAAGTGTTTTATCTAAATGTTGCATATGTTTTACACATATGTTGCAATAGTGTGTTTCAAATGTTTTATCTGTGTCAGACGTATGTTGTATCCAAGTGTTTCATGTTGCAAGTGTTTCACAGGGCCACGGTGAGTGATGGGCGCACGGTCCGGGCGTTGGGAGATGGGGTGCAACGAGGTAGGGACTGGTGGACAGGAGCACAGCGAGCTGGGAGGCGGTTTTTGGGTCCTGCCCAAGCGGAGAGAGAGGAGGGGGTCAGGGGGAAGGAGCGGGGCGCAGCGACGGGGGCAGGGTGCGCGTTCGAGGTGGGGCAAGGCGAACGGGGCGGGCTGCGCGGCCGTCCGGACGCAAGGAGCGGCGGGCGCAGTGTCGAGGGCGGGGTGCGCGTGCGAGTTGAAGCAAGGCAGACAGAGGCGGGCTGCACGGGCGTCCGGATGCGCCCGTCCGTCCGGACGTCCTGCCGCTAGCCACGCCCTTGAAAAAAATGTGATTTGACTCATTTTTATCTAATGTAGTTGACTCTGCTTTCATAGCTAGCTTATGTAGTTTGTTAATTTAATAGTTATTCTTTTTCTTCTTTGTGTACGTAGTACTCATGTTTTTTGCCCAACCCATCAAGTATTGAGGCACACGTCTTACTTTTGCGTGTCGTCTTTCTGTGGGAATATGGCTTTGTATTAACCTCTTGCAGATAGCCTTGCCCATCGAAAAAAACCTTCCTATAACAACCAATCCAGTTCAAATTTAAATATAAGACGGTGATTAGCAGAAGAGGCTTCACCTGTGTTAATGAATAACGTAGTGTGATATGAGGTCTCTTTGGATAGCGCTTGTACTTTGGTGCTTGGGAATTTTAACTCCTGATCTATGAATGTTCTCGTTAGTTAGCACTTGAAGGTTGTTAGCCCAAGTGCACTGCCAACCTTAAAGTGCCAACTCTCTTAGATTGCACGCATATGTAGTTGTGTTAAACAAGAAAAGCCATTTGTCATTGTAAATTGCATTGCTCTTTTTGTGCGGCCCATGAATAATATTATAGTCTCCACCTATTAAAATAGGTAAGGATTCTTTATTAATTAGTTTTTTTCTCAATCACACAAAAGGTTTACACATCTTTATATTAAGGTAGGGAAAAAATTCGTTACAATACGTTTTAGCAGTGTCCTAGGAGGTCAATAAAGTTTTACATAGACGCTCAGACCTTCTCTGGTGTACTGACTAGAAATGACTCCTTAAATTATTGTTGTGTTGTACCATGCACAAATACCAGTGGCCACTGGAAGCCGTCTTGCCTATTCTGCAGTTTAAGCTTAATAAAGAAATCACCTTCCTGAATCTCTCCAATGTCAAAAGTGTAGAGATTAACTCCTACTAGCATGCCACGAGAAATCCTTCCAACGACAAGAAAATTTTTTGGAAATTTTGAGAACAATTGCCCCCATCAATTTCCCATAGAACTACAAAGTCTAAGGTCTTCTCTACAACAAGGCCTAACACAAATTTAACTTTTTTTAGTCAACTAACCCATTACACTTCCAAAAGTTGCCCTTCATTGTCAAACCTTCTGTAACAAGAGGCGGAGCCAGAAAAGCCTCAAGGAGGTGCTTTTTAAGTGAGAAGGTGCTAAGCTAAATTGAAATGAGTAAAATCAGGCCTTAAATGAGGTATAAGTATCAGCTGCTACTGGTTTAGGAGTGTGGCTGTGTAGTAGGAATGATGGAAGAGTCTTGAGAACCCTGCTATCTATCTTATTCCCATTTATTACGGGCTTAACAGGAAGCAGCTGGCGAGCCAGGCCTTTGTAAATTGTAGCCTCGGTCTGTCCAATGGGCCTCAGTACCACCGTGGGCTTGGCCTGGAGCTGCCGCTCATACGCCAGCCCTAGCATTACCCGAGAGCATGGGAACATTCCCACCAGCTTGCTTGCCAGGAGGCGTTGGTTCTCCTATTCTTTTTTTTCAAGTTCTTAGGGTCTTGGTTTGAGTTACCTCCATTGCTCGAACTGAAATTTTTGTTAGTATCTTCTAGTCCTTTGTCTGTCTGTATCTCCATCCTACTTCGGTTGAAAATCCATATCAATTAGACTGGGCTAGGATCATCCCTATCTTTTTCAACTCAAAATTGGAGTTCACAGATGTAGTCACCAATGACTACCTCAACATGCTCTAGAACAAGGTATGGGTTTAGAAGTTCATTCTAGACCTTCTATTGACGGCCAAAAAGTAATTGGGGAGTCAAAGATGGAACTGGAAGATCACATGCAAATATCAAAAGGAGCTGATCCTAGAATTCCCAATGAGAAATAGGCTTAGGGTGCATTTGGGACTGCTCCACAAAACCTAGAGTTTGTGGAGTGCCCTTTAGTTGCTCTCATAACTCCACCTTCTTTCTCGAAACCAAAGTGCATGGAGCTAAACCTGTTTGGCTAAAAAACTGGGAGCAGAGCTAAAAACGAGAGTAGAGCAGTCCCAAACACCCCTTAGTTTCCAAACCAGCTAAGCCAGATTTTGTACTTTTAAAAATGCATAACTAACTTTATGATTGTGTTTCTCTCGCCGAGGCAATCAGAAAATATATATACAACATCCAATTTGGAGTCGGATGAAGAAAAGGCAAGTTCAGGAAAATCACCTAGCGTAACTGGCTTAACCATTTTAAACTTCCACAAATGTTATCTCTTTGTTTCACTATTTCGAGTGGCAAATTTATAGGTTTCTGTCTAAAGCTAGTAACTAGAAAGGCAATATCCGTAAGGATGGCAATAAGTTAAATATCGCCTCTTCATGAAAGAAGCAACTGAATCCCCTGAGTTGTCTACCGCTATAAATGTAAAAGATCATGTGATGACCAATAATAAGCCATCCAAGCAAACCATCCTTGTTGAGAAGGCCAAAGGGGGAAATATCTAAAGAATAAGAGAAACTATTATCCATCACAAAACTAGAACAAAACCACATCCCAAGCAAATGAAGAAGAGCAAGTATGACTTTCTTTGGTATGTCTATGTATTCCATGGGCATAAAATCCATAAGTTCTATGGTAAAGAAGGTAAGATTTGTCACATTAAGTGAACGAAAGGGAATGTGGTGGCTAACTCGACCATAGGGTATGTACCTTAGGCCGTCATGGAAACTCCATCAAATGGTTAGTGGATTGATTTAGGTTCTACCTTTCAAATTTGTGTTGATCAGTTTGTGTTCACTTCATTCTAGGGATGCAGCAGCAGGCCAATCTTGATGAGAAATGGAGTTTCCGATGCAATTCGAGGCATAGGGAAGGTAAACCTAAAGATTACTTGAGGCAAGACGCTCATGTAGTGACTTGCTCTATGTGCCCTCGATGAAGTGGACCTCTCTATAGTGTCACTGCTACTATAATGTGGTCCAAAATTAGTGGTTGAGTCTAATAAAGTAGTATGTCTAAGTTTGGTGGCTTTGCTGGAAAGTCTATGATCGAGGCAATTTGTGCCATATTTCTATTTTAAACGATCATTATTCTTGTGTAATAATGATTTTAATAATGATATATGGCATTCACGTTTATGTCATGCAAACTTATATGTTATTAAAAGATTAAGTAACATGTTTTCATTTCCTGAATATAAACATGTTAAAAGTTCCAAGTGTGGTATTTCTGTGCAACCAAAGCAACCTAGGAATCCAATCCACAATTGAGGGTAGAAGTATACCTCCTTTGAACTAATTAACTTAGGTACAGCGACGGAGCCAGCGGTGGGGCTGGGGGGCTCTAGCCCCCCCCTACCGATCCACAGGCACGTGGAGCCTCCCTAAGCCTTCCCTTAAAATTTTATGCATATATGTATTATGTATGAGGGACTAAGGTTAAGAGAAGATAAAAAGCCTCTCTTCTTTTTGTTCAAGCCTCTCCTAATTTTTTTTTTACGGCTTCGTCCCTGCTTAGGTATATATGTGACATGAATGCTGTAATTGCATAACATGATAAAATACTTTCTTGACAGATGTTGTTGTTAGGTTCTGTTATATTTACTTACTCCGAACCCACCGCTAGAAATATTCTTTAGAATATATAAGGCTGAAATTCAAAACTAGTTGGATAAGACCATAAAAGATTATTGTCTAATAGAGATGAATACCTATTCTTCGTTTTTTATGAATACTGCAAAGAGTGTGGGGTCATTCATTAAACCTTTGTCACATATGCACCTCAATCAAAAAGGGAATTTGATAATATTTCCTTTGATGTTCCTTGGTTAATTAATTAATTAATTCAAAAAATCTAAAAAAAATCTATGGCTCAAATTTGTTTGAGATATTACATCGTAATAAGTAAAGGAAGTACCATAACACTACCCCCTAACACTCAAAAAATTTAAATATATTTTCCAACACTCTGATTTTAGAAAAATAAAATATTTATACAACACTACAATTCTCTCGTGCAACTACTACGTTCTTGCCGAGAGATGTGTAGAACATCTGTTAAAGGAGTGTGCAGTGGGCACTTTTTCTATATCATCGACGGTATCAATTTAGAAACTCCATCAGAATAAATCATGGATTATGTCATGGTCTATCCACGGGTGCAAGTACGTACAGTTACGTTTTGTCACCCACAACTAAAGAATGAACAAAAAAAACACTAGTCAAAAGGTGTGGAAATAATTAATATACGAGCACAATATTCCTCATAGGACAAAATAAGTTAATTGCACTCAGATACTAAAGCTCTTCAAGTTTACTTGATCATACACCAAGACCACTATAGCTTTATCTTACACCAGAGATCCTTGAATAATGTGGTCAACTCGCCTTATCTAAAGAAACATTAAACAAATAAGCGGCACTGCATTACTTAATTTCACTGATCAAGCGACTTGTGAAGGTCTAATGCCCTTATTTTGTAAGTTGTTTAGGTGAGTCTACTCCATGGTGTCAGATCAAACAGCCAGCTTCTGCTTGGAGGCACCTGGCAGAGTTGTGATGCTCCATGCCTTGCTACTAACCCAGTGGCAACTTGACCTTAGAATTTTTAAGAATTGTTTCCTAAACATGGATTTTAATGGGATGTGTCACTAATTGATTCCTTTCTGTCTGACCTTTTGGTAGTTGTGTCAAGGGCATAGTTTGCTTACTGATGCTACTTTGTTTAGGATAGCATCTTGGATATACATCTCGCTTAACTTCTGCAAGAGCAACTAACACCACTGAGATGCATGCAAGCTACATTATATTCCTGATGGTAGTAAACGCATGCATCTACTCCGGTGTGTATCATTAAACATCGCTATTATTACATCTTGATCTTCATCTATCTTCATTGCTAGCTTCTGGTTGATTATTTGGACAAGGTATATACAATCATACAGAATGGTGTTGTATATACATCATGGCCAGTGAAGGAAGCTTCAACAACTTCTCATCCTGCAAGCAAGTCAAAAGTGTACTCGTTGGGATGTAATTTCGCAGACCTGCTTCGCTCTGACCAAGGAAGATACTGACAAAACGGTATGTATGCAGAACAAGTGTACGTGCTTCCAATTAACAAGGCAGCCAGTGCTGGTAGCTCAAATGTTTGAGTATACATACAGTACATGTACTGTCCTTGAGAATACGGAAAGGGAAAATAAGTATCTGATGAAGACTAGAAAATGTGACAGATTAGCATTCTGAACCAAAGGGTATGATAGTAAGTTAACTAGTTTTAAAAAATACTGTTTTCGTTTAATCCTATTTACCGGTGAGCAATTCAAGACTCAAATATCGTGTATAACTTAAGGACCAGTTTTTAAAAATAAAATCAGTTTGTCAGCATGTTTCCAAAGTAACAATCATGGTTTCCTTTGTTCTATATATAGGACTAACAGGTCCGGTGGATCGTTCTAGGTGCTGCTTTTTCCACCTTGATCAAACTGTTCTATTGCATTGCTAGAATGTTCAGAAAATTGAACTGAATGGGCATCATTATCACAAGCTACATTCGACATGTGGATTATCACAATATATTAACAATCACTCTAAAAACCAACCACCCCAAGATGCAAGGTCCCTTTTTTTTGCAAACAAAAAGTGCAAATAGGAACCAAAAGGTCAATGATCTAGTAATATGAAACACAAAGACAAAGTTGCATGCTCCCAAAAACAGCCTACTTGATCCTCATTGCCAACTGTTATTTACCACTCTCATAAAATTGTTTGGAACGACGAAATTTCATAGGATTCCTGCAGAACTCTGGACTCCATACTAATTTTTTTGGGAAACTCTATCAGATTCTATTAAACCTCATTTTTAACAGGACCTTGTGCAGGTCCCGCGTCATATTTATCCATCCATAAGCAGGACATGGAATTATTGACATGACAAAAAAAATATATGTGTGTGTGTGTAAAGAATGATCTCACACGCGGCTGTGGGATGAACAAGTCCTGAGGGTCAAAACAGATGACACCATGCATTCAGGATGCTGCTGCATTGTCAGTTACAACTGCCCATGGACTTTTTGGCAGGTCAGCCTTGCTAGCACTAGCAAAGGCCAAAGGGGTCCCCCAACGTTGCATTGGTTTAGTGATGAATCTCCTTCCGATCCGCATCCGCATGGTCCACCATGAGTTAGGGTTCACAGCAGTACAGCCATAACTGAATGGGAAGGACTTGCATGCATTGGACTCGTCATTCTGACCGTGTTACGTACGCTAGCTGTACGCCTGTACGCCGCATTGTAGGAGTACGCTTGCTGTCAAAGTACTGCTACGTGAATTATTGGTGATGCCATTCTCTTACCAGTTTGAGAGGAACCTTGATGACGTTGTATGGAGACTTAATTTGCATGCACGGTACTACAGTCCGAAATATAGATAGATTATTCAGATTGGGAATTATATTGACAGGCCATTGAGCGTGATGAGGGTGTTGACTGATGACTACTGGGAATGATCATAGTAGTGTTTGGAATATTACTGTAGTATACTCCCTTCGTTCTAAATTATAAGTCGCTTTGACTTTTTTTTACATCTATTTTGCTATGCATCTAGATGTAATAATATGACTATATACATAGCAAAATGTATGAACCAAAAAAGTCAAAGCGACTTATAATTAGGAACGGAGAGAATATCTTGCATGTTCTCTAAATTGGGAGGTAGTTAAGTTAAAATTATAGATTATTATTCAGCACATTTCTCCCCTTTTCTAAATAAAGGCATAGTGTTGAAATAAGATTGTGTTTTGCTTGAAATGAAAAGAAATCATGTCTTATTTTCATTGTAGGTGGGGATAGGGGCATTCAGAGATCTAGAAGGAAACTATCCGGATTTTAGCAAAATCAGCTAGTTTCTTTCAAAATTTAAAATCTATTTTTTTTTCAAGGATCTGGGTTGGATCATATGGAAATTCCTCAGGAATCTGAGTTGGATCAGATATTATTTACCTCTGTTTCGAGCCCTGGTTTCATCATATCGGAATCCAATGATTAACCCATGTCAGTGGCCTTCATGCTTATCCCATCAGTCACAGTGATTCTATGGCTAGATGAAGACAAGAAGTAACAATGGAGATTGCACTGCCTTCTTATCCGTTGACACGTTCCATTGATTCAGTAGAGGCATCATTCTTAGATAGACCCTAAATCCTACGCAAGTTTAACTAAGTTCACAGTGGTTGGCTCAGTTACGTACAGTACAGGTCGTGTCCTAGAAATCTTGGTCGACCACACTACATGACTCACCAGTCACTACCCTAGTTCTAGCGCAAGCTGATCTCTATGCACTGGTCGTCAAGCTATGGTGAATTGCAGAGTACTAACTGTTCATCGTGGCTCGTGCATTCCTCACCTGTCCTAAATCCTAGTGTATTTGTCAATATGCTAGAATGATTTTGTGAAGAAATAATTGCGTTGAATACTATAACCAAGGACAATATATTCAGTGAAAGTGTTTAGGAAAAGTGTTGCTGAGACACCAATCCATGTTTCAGAAAGCAGGATGCATGACACAGAAGTTGAGAAATACTACACCTTTTCTGATGTTCTGTTCTGCTTATGCAGCATAGCAGAGGAATACTAGCATACTAGGGTGGACAAGGAAAAAAAAGCAATCTCAAAGTACACCGAAACAAAAGCTTGTGTCAGCATCAAGGTCAAACCATATCCGTACTTTTTAAAGGCCTCTCGCCAGCTCCTATAAATCCTGGGCGCAGCGCATACCACCACCCCACGACCAAACCAGCAGCGCAGCACCAGCACACCTGCCTGCTCATACACACACAGGTTGGGAGAGAGAGACTACCAGAGAAGAGAAAGAAAGAGGGAGATGGGAGAGCACCCTGCTGCGACAAGGCGACGGTGAAGAAGGGGCCATGGTCACCGGAGGAGGATGCAACGCTCAAGAACTACATCGAGGAGCATGGCACTGGGGGCAACTGGATTGCGCTGCCACACAAGATAGGTACGTGGTGAAGATGAACTGATTAACTCTTGCTCATCCATCGAGCCATGCATTGCCAGACATGTTTTAGCTCGATTCCAGTTGTTCAGCTGTGTTTATGTGTGTGTGACCGATGATTAACTGATTCATGAAACTGCATGCAGGGCTGAAGAGGTGTGGGAAGAGCTGCAGGCTGAGGTGGCTCAATTACCTGAGGCCCAACATAAAGCATGGCGATTTCACCCCAGAGGAGGACAGCATCATCTGCAGCCTCTACATTAGCATAGGGAGCAGGTACACATACAGACCCAGTCAACAACCACTCCCGGCCTTTTCTTTACAACTAGCTAGACTGTATGTATGTACTCCATGCATGCTGGAACTGAAGTGTAGTGCTAAGCATGTGTGTTAACATATCATGGGCAGGTGGTCCATCATTGCCGCACAGCTGCCGGGGAGGACTGACAACGATGTGAAGAACTACTGGAACACCAAGCTGAAGAAGAGGCTCCTGGGGCGGCGCAAGGACCACCTCCGCCAGAGCGCGGCTGTCGTGACCGAGGCAGCGTCCACCGGCGAGAACATGAACGACGGTGAACCTGCGGCGCTGAGTGCGTCGGCCATGGAAAGGATCCAGCTCTGCATGCAGCTGCAGAACCCGCTGCTGGGCGCCCACCACAACCCCCTGATGTGGCCCGGCTGCAGCAGCAGGGCTAGTACCCAAAGCAACAACAGCTTCAACAGCAACAGCAGCTGCGTGACAATAGCCGAACAAGGGCAGTCGTCCAGCTCGCTGAACGAGCACCTGATGATGAATGCGCAGCTGGAGGGTGCTGCTGCCATAGACAACAGCCTCGCCTCGCCGTCGAGCGCGGAGAACTCCAACATGATCAGCATGGAGGCCGAGCTTGAAGAACTGCTCTACGGTGAGAACAAGGCCGCCGGCATGGTCGACGGCGGCGGTGCGCAGCAGGTGGATGTGGACTGGTGGAGCTATGACCAGGCAGCTGGAAAGTCACCTGTGGGTTGCTGGGACTTCACCCCTGAAACCAACACGGTGTTCCTGGACTACGCATCGGTTTATGACATCTAGTGATCAAATTTGACTGAGCTGTGAAGAACGAAGCTGTAAATTAAGTTAGAGAGGTGACATATAGGGATTTGTCTAGAGTTGGCTCTGGATTTGTGACATCTACGAGTACTACATAAACTGGATTAAGCATCTTGTAAGAAACTCCTAGTAAGATGTAAGGGATAAATTAAATAAATAAATGTACTTAAAAATGCCTGCCAGGCTCTAAAGAAATGCTATTAGCTTGGCATGTTTCAGACAAAGAACAGATAAGGAACCTATCATGTTGATAGAAGTAGTGAAGTTAGCAAAGTAGTTTAGGTTGCTTTTATTGGGGAGAACAGAGAACAAGAACTGCTGGTTCCTACTGGAACCACATAGTCAATTTCATAGCCTCTCAAAAGACCCAAACAATAGCTTTTTTGTCTCTGTCCAAATTTGTACTGTTTACGCATTAACTTACATATTTATGCAATTTGTGTCCAAATCAAAGTTTGACTGTGCGTATTATGCTCTAGTAGACTAGTACCATATCATTGGCATGTAGGAATAAGGAGGTACGTTGAAAAACGGCTACCAGGCCTGAAGTACGTACGTTGAAAAAAAGAATGGAAACACCGTTCTCGAATACTCAATGCATTCAACATGAAGGCACGAACCGCGTGTGTCGGACGGTTGTGCGGGCGTCACTGTGTCAGCATGCTGACCAGGAATCTTCATGTGTGAGTGAGTCCAGTCCATCTATGACCCACCCATGAGATGGGGTCATACAATTCTTACCTATCAGCCCAAAAAGGAAAGGGTCAACCTATATGCCATGTGTGCATGTGACGGTGCGAATCAGTTTCACCCTCATGTGGCTGCACTAGTTTTCTCTGTCCTAAAATCAGTGCTTCATCGGTACATTAGGCAATGTCTACCTCTTAATCGGTTATTATAGAGTTCTGGATTGCACACGATTAACAAACTGGCAAATTTGTTTAGGTTGCAATAGCTTTAACACAACACAAGATAACAGATGTACAATTCTGAGTTACCTTTTTTTTCCTATTTCAGAAGGTTACAATTCAACAAAAACAAAGTTATTTTGTAAAGTTAATTATATTATATGTGTATGAGAGACTCTCTCTCTCTCTCCATCCCAAAAGAATGTAATTTTAGAATCTCAAACAGAATATCATTTAGGTTTGTCCTAAGCTAAACCATCATCGTAAATTAGACCAAAATTATTAGAAAATATTAATATTTATAATATCAAAATAGTACCATTAAAGTTTTCATAAATATATTTCCATAATATACTTAATTATATCATAAATATCAATATCAATACTTTCTTATGAACTTGTCAAACTCACAATAGTTAACTTTTGACAAAAGTATAATGATATTCTTTAAGAAACAAATGGAACACCCAGTAACTTTCAGAAGATATGAAGGTATTATATGGTTCAGACATAAAATCAACACAACACAACAACCTGATGAAACAAAAATAGATCAGAGTGCAAATCAGGCCGACAAAACAAAAGTCAAGCCCATAGGCCCATCAAAAAAAACATGAGAACAAACAGGGCGGAGGGGGCGAGGGGAAGGGGGTGGCAAAATCCAAGAATCAGGCCTATGAAGCAAACGAGCACAAATCCTAGTATACATATCTGATAGCCACAATGAGCACAAATCCTAGTGTACATACATATCTGATAGCCTCAATTCCTCAAATTAAACTGAAATTGATGAAATACATGTTACGATAGTTCAGCTATCCTAATCTTCATTTTCCTTGTTATATTAATACATTTATACACATACACCACAGATTCTCAACTTCTGAATGAAGACTACAGATAGCTATCGCTGGTGATAGAAAAATTGAAGCTGGGCAGGATTTGCAGTGCAAATCAGTTCATGATTCAGTCAGGTATCTAGTGCTGTCACGACTGAACACCATCGCTATTTGCTATTGCTTTACCATCTATGGCACACCCGCAGCATTAATCAAAGTCCAAATCAGTAGTGTTGTTATGCACAAGTAGGCAAGTAGCCTGAACTGAGCAGAGGTAGCTCAGTGATATTATCCTACCAAAGAATCATGCAGGTAAATTTTACTGCCAAACAATACTAAATATGTATGTGCCACGCTTGATAAAAATGTAGCAGAGCATCATCACAACTGAATCGGTCAAATGACTTTGTGCAAGCAAAATCAGTGATGTTCCTTGTTCTCACGTCACATGAACAAGGATTTGTACATGAACATTGGCCATGCAAAATAATGCTGCATTCTCACATGGATCCAGACTTTTATTACCTGCATAGCACAGGAACGTTGAATTTTGACAGGAGCTACTGATTATTAGTACATTTTCTCATCACTTGACGCAGCACAAGCTCATGCACTAGCAGAAATGTCAGTTACCAACAAGCAGAAGTTTGAGCAATGCCATCCTTATGTAGAGGCCATTTTTAGCCTGCCTAAAATATGCAGCTCTTGGATCACTATCGACTTCTACCGTGACCTGCAAAAGAATTGATCTCATTTAGATTTGTTGGTTTGCATTGGACTGCACTGACAAATGTAGCAACAAACATCAAAGAAAAAATGCAAAGAAGAGTGTGTCAGCTCCATGTCAAAGAATTTATAATCGAGATAGCTGAATACACAGTAACTAACATAGTTATTTCATCAGTTATATGGTAAATATAAGTAGTTCTCCCCGATGTTAAATGGTTTTTGTATAGCACTTCTGTGAAAAAACAAATATGCACAATATTGAAAAACAAATAGCACTTTTGTATAGCACTTCTGTGAAAAGTTCCAACCATCAACTTCTCTAAATCTCAATGTGGTTTCCAGCCATCTTCCAGATAGACTCATACCAACTATTGACTATTCTAAAGATCCATAACCTGACATCTGTTGGAACCAGCTGTGGAGCAATCTTGTGGCTAAGTAACTCCCGAGTTTACAGGAGGCTTTGACATTGGAACAGCACATGCATACTTATGAAAAACTGGTACATAATATCTACTTACACCAAACTTTTTAGTTTGATACAGTAATTACAACCTAGTCAAAACAGAAAATTTTAACACTTCCATCCACATGTCCACTAAAGACCAGTTTTTGTAGCAGTAATAGCACTGTTATGTGCTATGCTGGATTTATTGGTAAAGTTGCTGTCGAAAGCATTTGTCAAAAATTTAGCAACTTGTTCAAAAAATTACAGTTTTAACTAGTTAGCAACTCCAGGAGCTTTGTAAATGAACTCCCAATTTGAGGTTTTTTTTTTGGCAAAAAGGACAAGTAAAACAACTCCTTAAAAATAAGAAGTTGCAAAAAAATTCCCCTCCAACTCCTAACTTTCTGCGCTGGATAGGAAGCACGTATCTCCCCCACCCCTCCTGACGCCTTTTTTTTTTTTGCTTCTACCACATTTTCTCTATTTTCGCATGCAGTCTGGGTTCCCAACCTCTGCAGTCGCCGCCCCTTGAAGGTACGCAGCCCTAGCCAACTCTAGCCACCACTGTTGGGCCACGGGATCACCGGCTGACGACGGTGAACTAGTCTCAGCACCACTAGTCTTCCAGACGGACCACTAGTCTCGGCACCACTAGTCTCCTGCACCACTGCATCCGGGCCGTGTCCGTACCCACACACTATGGATCGAGCTAGAAGAAGGGAGAACAGAGCAAGCACGCACAATACAAGACAACAACGTTGGCCGAGACCTTGTCTGTGGGATGACAAATCTGAGCTCTCTTTACTGAGTTGTCTTGGTGTCCTATTTATACAACTCTATCTATCTAACTAAAAATCTGGTAGCACATGTCAGAATGATAACTAGATAAGCATCTGAGGCTGACTCTACCGGCCTCTCGCATGGCATCTGAGGCTGACTCTGCGCCGCCCTCTGCATGTGCCTCTGAAGCTACAAGAGCAGTGAGCCGCTGCGGCGCTGCACCTCAGCTGCTCTGATATTACAAATAGGGGCAAAGTCGGCGCCGCCTTCCTCTATCATGTTTCACACAAGATGGCGAGATTAGCTAACAATCTTCCCTAATCCTCATCGCTAACCATTGCACCCCTCCATGCCGATCATCTCCTTCAGCCCGTGAGTCGAAGTCGTCCAAAGCGGCTTGGTGAGGACGTCCGCGAGTTGCCGACCGGTTTCGACAAACTCGATGACGATCGCCCTCCATCAGCGATCCACGAGGAAGTGGAACTTCACGTCGATGTGTTTACTCCGGCCGCGTGCGAACCGTATTCTTCGCGAGGGCGATGGCGGGCTGGTCGCCCACCATCGATCTTTGGTGGGTGAGCTTCCACGCCGGTTAGCTTCGCCCGGCGGCCAGCGTCTTAGCCACAACAACTTGGCGCGCCTTTGTGGTGCGCTCGTACTATCGCCTGCCGCACGTAGATAGCGCCACCACCTTCTTTTTCGGCGACGACCATGAAATTGGAGCCGACCGAGGAGGAAGACGAGTACGCGGAGAGGTGCTCCGTCGTCCGTCGATGTCCCCGCCATGTCTGCGCATCGGCCGAACACCGTGAGCTGCAGCCTAATTTCCCCGGTCTTTGGGAAGATGATTCCATGATTCACCGCCCCTTGACGTATCGTAGTAGCCGCTTCACCGCATGACCCGGTGATCCTCTCTCGAGATCCTCCATGAAGCGACCGACGTAGTAGCACACGGGCGAACGCAATATCCGCCTTGTGTGGACTAGGTAGCGCAGACCGCCGACGATGCTCCGTTGGAGTGTTGCATCTACTTCGCGCCATGGTTGTCCCCGTCGCCGGGCCAGCTCCTCCATCGGAGTCACGCATGGCTTGCACTCCACCATGCCGCCCTCTCTCCAACAAATTGGAGGCATACGCGCTTTTTGCCCGGCGTGAGTTCCTCCTTCCTGTCTCTCTCCTCGATGCCGAGGTAGTAGGAGAGAGCGCCGAGATCGCTCATTCAAAACGAAGCTGCCATCTCGTTTGAAGTTGTTGATATCCTCCGTGCGCGCCGGTGGCGATTAAGTCATCCACATACACGCCGACCACGAGTTCTTCCTTCCCCGTCGTCGCGTGTAGAGCGCGTTCTGATTCGCACCTCTGAAACCCAAGCTTCGCCCGGCGTGGTGTCAAGCTTGGCGTTCCATGCTCGAGGGCTTGCTGCTGAGCCGTAGAGCGCTTTCTTGCGATCGGAGCACCACGTGCTTCTCTCCCTCGACGGCGAACCACGGAGGTTGCGACGAAGGCCCATTTCGCCCACTCGCCCCGTTGAGGAAGGCCGATTTAACGTCCAAGTGATGGGCGCGCCACATCCTTTCTTCGCCGCCAAAGCAAGTAGCAAGCGGACCGACTCCATCGCGCGCGCCATGGTGCAAAAACCTCCTCGAAGTCGATGCCCTCGCATATTTGGACAAAGCCTCGGCGACGAGGCGTGCCTTATACTTGACAATGGCGCCGAAGCTCGTCCTTTTGACTTTGTACACCCACTTCAGGTGATCGGACGGCATCTCGGGGTGGATCGACGAGCCGCCAAGTCTCGTTTTCCTCGATCGCCTTCATCTCCTCCGGCATTGCCGTCGTCGCCGGTTTCCATCGCGCTTCGGCTAAGCGCGAACGTGGTGGTTGGTTCCTCTGACCGACGAGTAGAAGCTCTGCGTGCGTTGAGCGACCTACCCGCCGGACACGAGGGGCTGTGGTCGCCGACGATGTCATCCACCTGCGGAACCTCAACTCCTCACCTTCGTGGTAGGCGTCCACGAACTCAGTGATGTCGCTTGGAGGTGAGGCGAACTCGATCGGGGTGATGAAGTTCCTTCTTCCGCCGGAGTGCCACGTGATAGCACCGAAGTGCTCAAGATCGCTTACGGGATCGCTTTCGTCATAATCTCCTGCGGTGTTCGGCCACCTTTGTAGGAGTGTCGACCTCGATCTTGGAGTGGTCGGAACCACAAGAAGACGTCTTGGCTCCGCCACGGAGTGCTTCGGCACCCGTCCGATGTGGTCGCCACCTGCGCAGAACCTCCTGGCTCCACTCTGGCGTGTTTCGGCATCCCTCCGAAGTGCTCGACACTCCTCCCGAAGTGCTCGGCATCCCTCCCGAAGTGTTTCGCAGACGCGCCCTGAAGTGCTTTCGACTCTACCGCCGGAGTGCTCGGCAAGGCCTCCCGGAGTGCGTGGCACTGTTCCATGCAGCGTCTCCACCGCCGTGGATGACCAAGTGCTTTCGACGACGAAGGTGTTGGTGAAGCCTCCCGCGCTTCGAAGCTCGGATCGTATGTCCCAAAAGCCGCCTCCTCGTTGAACACAACGTCGCGCGACGAGACACCACCTTGTCTCCGCGTGGGTCATAGAGCCAGACGCCTTGGTACCCTCCGCGTAGCCAGAACACCGTGGTGTGCTCTCGCCCTCCGGCTTGGTGAGGTTCGGCCCGTCATTTTCCGGCGTGGCCGATGCAACCGAATGTCCGGAGGAATGACACGTTCGGCTTGCTCCGCACCAAGCTTCGAACGACGTCTTGCCCGTTAGGGCTTTGGTTGGAAGCGGTTGAGGATGAACACCGCCGTGGTCTCCGCCTCTCCCCGAACTTTCTTTGGCATCCTTTGGCCTTCATCATGGATCGGGCCATGCCGACACCATCGTCCGGTTCCGTCGCTCCACCACGCCACTCTGTTGTTGGCGCGAAGCACGGTGTGGCGTGATGTTGCCCCACACCTTGATCCGCGAAGACGTAGCAAACTCCACCGAAGTGAATTCGCCACCCCGATCGGTCCTTAGTACACGGAGCTTGCCGCTCTCGGCCGCGCGCAGCGTCTTGAACTTCTTGATCGCCACCGCCGCCCGTCCTTGTTCGTCGGGAGTTGCGACCACATGTAGCGCATCGCAATCGCCCACAGTAGGAGGGAAGTACCGCCGACCACCGCATGTAGCAGGCGTGATCGGCCCGCAGAGGTCGCCGTGAACTAGCTCAAGAGCTTCCTTCGCGTGATACTTGGCCGTCTTTGGGAAAGGTAGCCTCCTCTGCTTCCCGGCCAGGCAGCTATCACACAGCTCGCCTCCGTGTTTGATGTGGGGTAGCCCTCGGACCATCTTCCCCAGCCAACCAAGCGCGTCGAAGCTGAGATGTTCGAACCGGGCATGCCACATACACGGTTCCTCGGAGTGCCTTGCCGCCAGGCAAACCGGCTGCTCTACCTTCAGGTCGAGCAAGTACAACCGGTTCAGGGACCTCTTCACCTTGGCGAGAAGTCGCTGCTCCCAGTCTCTGATCCTCAGAACGCCGTCCTTGAGCAGATGAAGATGATGGTGCCGCGCCCTTGAATAGCCACCCTTGAGCCGTCACCAAACTTCACCGTATCGGTAACATCACCGTCAAGCTCGGAGAAGGAGTCCTTGGAGCCCGTCATGTGGTTACTGGCACCAGAGTCCAGATACCACCGCTGCTCCTGGTCGACGCCCACATGCCCAAGATGGACTTGGGCGCGTGGTTCGTCGAGGTTGACGGTCTTCAGGGCCTTGCTAGATCCTTCCACCGTCTGCCGCCTCTTCCTCTGCGCATGGCCTCGGCGTGCGCAAAGGCATGAACGTCGCCATAAGGATAGTGGCCTCATCCTCATCATCGGCTTTCGCCAGTGAGCTCGAGCCTTCTTTTTCCTTCTTGCGATTTGGGCACTCCTGCGTGCCCAATGACCCATCTTCCCGCAACACCGACAGCGTTGAGTCGATTTGCTTTTTCTCCGAAGAAGCCCCGCCGCGATGTTTGCCGTTGCCACCGCTGTTGGAGGAGGCCGCCTTCACGGAGTTCGGCACGAGCGCCACTCCTCTTCCGTTCGGTAGGAGTTTCGCCATTGTCGCCGTTGTTGTCGCTTTGCTCCAGCGCCATCCACCGCCCATGCAGACGGCTGTCACATCCTCGATGGTGAGGGTGGACAAGTCCAAGATCGTCTCTATGGAGAGAGCGATCTGGATGTACTTTGCTTAAGACGGAGTGGAGGAATTTGGAGACCGCCTCCTCTTCGTCGATGGTGACGCCGTGGCTCTTGACTTGTTGATGGCGTCTGCGCAGACGGAGGGAAAAGTCCTCCACTGTTTCACCATCCTTGAACTTGAGGTTTGCAAAATCCTGCTTCAGAAGCTGGGCCGTTGCCTTCTTTGCGCGGTCGGGACCGACGCGCATCGCCGCAATGGCCTCCCACGCCTCCTTAGTTGAGCTCTTCGTCCCCAACGGTTCCTCGTACTCCACGCAGTACAACAGGCGAGGATAGCCTCCAACGCCGACATGTCGTCTTCTTCCACACGCTTGCCCTTGTCATGACATTCCGAGCCGTCCGGGTTCGAAGCTTGACCTTCATGGTCACCGACCACTCTCCATAGTTAGTGCGAGTCGGCGTCGGCCAAGTGGTGCAGCGACCGACCTCCCGCACCGCGGCGGACAACTACCTCGGTAGAGTGGTCGGGCAACTATGGCGATGCTGCCACGCCATCGCCAACTCCAAACCGCACCGTCCTCGCCATCGGTTAGAATGACGACGGCGCTTGTATGCGCTTTTGATACCACTTGTTGGCCCACGGATCACCGACCGACGACAAAGTGAACTAGTCTCCGGACCACTAGTCTCCCAGCACGCACCACTAGTCTCCGGACCACTAGTCTCCGGACCACGCATCTACCGTGTCCGTACCCACACACTATGAATCGAGCTAGAAGAAGGAGAACAAAGCAAGCACGCACAATACAAGACAACAACGTTGGCCGAGGCCCTATATCGTGTGATGGCAAATCTGAGCTCTCTTTATCGAAAGTTGCCTTGGTGCCCTATTTATACAACTCTATCTATCTAACTAAAGTACACTCACATGTCAGAATAAAGAACTAGATAAGCATCTGAGGCTGACTCTGCTTGACCTCTGCATGTGCCTACTGATCTTTGCAGGTGAGCTGGCGGCATACCGCACCGCAGCTGCTGATGATTACAGCGAGGGGGCAAAGTCGCGCCGCCTTCCTCTCTGCCGGTGTGTTTCACACAAGGTGGCGATGAGATTAGCTAACAACCACCGCCTAGCATCGCTCAGCTACACCTGCCACCACCGACCGACCATGGCAGCGTGACATGCGGGCGGCAGCCACACCCAGCCGGCCACCAGTGCGTCTGGCCGCATGCCAGACCTGGGACAGCCATGCCCAGCCACGCCTTGAGCGATTCTCGGCCACACCAGCCGGTTGAGGCCGGCCACAGCCTCGTAGGGCAGTCCTAACACAGCCACTACGGCAGGACAGGGCTGGCTGCAGCTAGCTGGAGGGTGGCTGCTCGTGTCTGGGGCAGGAGTTTGCAGGATGTTTTTTTGTTAACACAGTATTTTAATATTATTTATATAAATCATATAAAAATCATGTATACATGTCGGTCGATGAACAATGCTTTCAGCTTTTTTGTTGCAATTTGTTTTTACATGTGAAATAGTTTTGTCGGTCAATGAACAGTAGATTCAAATGTGGATGGCAAGTTGTTCTTTGCTGTGCTCTTGTATTCTTGGTTGATGAACAGTACATTCATAAGTGTAGTGGCATTTTGTTTTTATATTGCAACTTAATTTGCCTTCCCATGAATAGATTTTTTGACATTTAGTTCATCAATTGTGTGTCTGGTCATGCCATAACCAGCTCGAGCCGGCGACAGCAACACTGGGCAATGGCCAGGACTGATTATGGCCAGCCAGGGGTAGCTACGGCTGACCAGAGCTGGCCACGGAAGACCAGAGGCTGTGGCTGCTGGTGGCCAGAGGACAGCTGCTACTATCTAGAGGCAGGGGTTTGCCGTTGATTTTTTTATGAACGTTTCATACGGCATGGCCAAGGCTGGCTACAGCCGGCCAGGGCTCGCTATGTAGGATCATAGCCCCTCTCGTGCCCTCATTGTTTATCTCAATATATGACAATATGTTCCGGGACAGAACCACCATGTTTTCTTGCACGTTTTCCTCCGACTATGCAGGGGTAGACCAGGAGAAATGATTAAATAGTATCATCGTCCGAAGACCAATCCAATTCTTTTTTCACAAGTGAATTATGGATGCTCATACTGCCAACAGCTGTAGAACAATGAAAACAAGCCTTGGCCAACCCTAGACTGGCCGAGCCTCCTAGCCAGCACTGGCCAAACCCAGGCCAACACTGGCCTTGCTGCAGGCGGCTGCGGCTGGCTGGGGTTCGCTAGGATGCGGCCAGCGAACGGCTGTGGCCCGTTTTTGCTACCTGAAGGTTGGGAGCAGGTGGCTGGGGGGCAACCACACCAGGCTGAGGGGCGGCAATGCCTGGCTGCAGGAGCATGAAACAGGGGGGTGGCAGCGAACTGATGGGTTGACACAAAGAAAAAGTCATGGACCCTCTTTTTGTTTTTTAGGAAGCTAGTATAGGAAACTATTGGAGAGATGGATAAATGGATGTTACTACTTATTTTGTTAACTTGCTGAAGTCATTGATTCAGCAAGTGAATTTTACAAAGGTCCTAGAGTTGCACTTATGTCATTTATAGCTTCTCTAAAGTGAATATATAACTTTTTTTTAAAACCCAACATAACCCCTTTTGCAGCATGAACAAACATAAAAGGTCTAAAAGTGATGGTGATTCCATCACACAAGATTATCATTATCTAACACATCGACAGAGACCTACTGCTCATACTTAAATATTAGATTAAATTGTGATAAGCTGGCATTTGAAATGCTAGTTTAAACTGTGAAACGCTAAGGAAATACAGCCTAATACCAACTGGACAAAGCCAGCACCCATAGTTAATTCCTAGCGTAAACTACAACAAATTACATCTCACTGGGGGCATGGACTACTACGATGGAAAAGAATGGATACTGTGAAAATTACTGAAGTCATAATGACAATTTCTAACCTCATCAAGCCTTGGAAGGGGATGCATGATCACAGCATGCTTTGGCAGCACATCTAAGACCTTCTTATCCACAATGTACTTACCACGAGCAGCTTCATAAAGATCAATCCTCTCACCAAATCTTTCTTTTTGAATACGTGTTTGATAAATAACATCACACTTGGAAGCCACCTCCAACAAATCTGAACTTTCTTCCCATTCAACACCTTTGGAATTTAAGTAGTCCTTGATGTCATCCTTTGGACAGAATGAAAACAAACACAATTCCATTTATTCTGTATGGATAAAATAGAGGATAAATGAAACAAAGTCAAAGATATTTCTTTACAAGACTCAAACCTTCATTTTAACAACATCTGGAGATACAAAGTATATCTTAATGTTCTGGTACTTAGCAATCAAGTAAGCCAGAGAACGAACTGTCCTCCCATTAGCAAGGTCACCAACCAAACCAAGTTTTATCCCATCTAGTGTGCCAATTTCTCTCTTTATTGTGTACACATCCAACAGAGCCTGAAGAAAAGAATGAAATTGCGAATTACAAATGGCACTGCAAAATTTTCAAACCTTAAGATAGATGCAACACAAAAGGTATTTCAGCAAGTTGTTATAGAAATATAGAAATGCACTCCAGTGAGTATGACCTGACTTTGCTTATCATCAAGATGCAGCAGATACTTGGGTATTCCAGATGAACCTTTGAGTAAATGACTACAAACAATTAGCTGTAGCATGTAATGTGTTTGCTGATTTGTGGTAGAAGGAATTCTTGCAGGTGTAGGATATACCATCAGGAAGTTGCCAACACAATGAAGGCCTAGTCAAATTTATAAATAAATGGTACAAAGCATATTACAGTACATGGCCTGTTCTAAGGAGATCTACGAATGGTTTATTTTGCTATGCTCACTTTCATTCTTCCAATGCTACAATCATATAACACAATACTTAATGGACCATCAGACAGGTCCAGAAACACAGACAGAAACCATGTGAAGAAAATACTACAAGAATATCCAAGCTAAGCCCTTGCAGGAGTGTCCATCCTCAAGTCCAAGTGCAGCTTCCTATCGTTTTCAACCTCCCAAAGTACCCAAACTTCAAAATAGCCATCAAACAGGTCATTGTCGCTTGTTGACAACTTTGCAACATCCCAACCAATGGCTAGACCATCATTCACTAAAATGCAGTTTTTAGCTCTTGTGCCAAGATTAGAAAACTCAAAAATCACTGTCTCCGGAGCCAACCTCCAAGGATGACAATTGACACTACTTTTTAAAGTAAGATAGATGGAGGGAGGGTCAGACACTGAACATTTACCTGGGTTGGATGTTGCCCTGGCCCATCACCTGCATTAATAACAGGAATATTCGCAGTATCCGCTGCTCTCCTTGCGGCTCCACTTTCAAAATGTCTCAGAACAATAATATCAGAATAACCCTCAACGGTTCTTATGGTATCTGCGTCATGGATAGACATGGTTAGTAACCTCGAATTCTCTCTCAAGAGACAGAAATTGGTAAAATTCTGTCCGAATTGTTACTTAAGAACAAATTTAGTTCTGCAACGGAGGAGGTAATCCATTACATCATTTTCCTTTTGTGTCAATTAAATCCAGTTTTATCTTTTGACTAATTCAGAATTGAAAATTTCAGAGAAATGGAAATTTGGCAATTGTTAACTAGCGGCAAGCAATGGTTCCCAAAACAGAAATAGAAAACCGATATGTTGGTAGAAAGCTTGGCATGCCCATTTCCTCACCTACATGCATGTGCTCAGGCACCAACCGTTCTCAACAGCACCCGTAATATAGTGGAGACACCAACCTTTCCACTTCAACAACTCCCTCACCGTCACTAATACAAAATATAACGTATTCAACAAGGCAACTGAAGCTCAGTAGCTCACCTTCGAGTGTCTCCCCCTTGGCGGCGGAAGAGAACTCGCGCGCGTTCTCAGTGGTGAGCACCTCCCCGCCGAGCCTCCGCATAGCGGCCTCGAAGGAGAGGCGCGTGCGCGTGGAGGGCTCGTAGAAGAGCGTGGCCATGAGGTACCCCTCGAGGACGCGGCTGGGGCGCCGTGGGAGCCCGCTCCACGGCCTCCATCTCCCGCGCCACCTCGAAGATCTCGTTCAGCGCGTCCCGGTCGAACTGCTGCGCCTCGATCACGTCGCCCAGGCGCGTGGTGACCTGGTGCTGCTGCGGCGCGGCGGAGGTTCCGGCGGCGACGGAGGTGGCAGCGCCGCCGCGCAGGCGAGGGGCGGAGGAGGGCGTGAGGGACAGACGGGGGCTGCGGCGGGAGGTGGAAGGAGAGAGAGGTGCGGCAGCGGGGGGGCGGCGCGAGCGGCGACGGCCATGGGAGGGGTGAAGCGAGGCGGCGGGAGGGTTTAGGGTTCAGCCGTTTTTCGGAGGAGCAGGGAGCGGCACTGCGGCAGGCGGCGGCGGGACCGCGGGAGCTCGCTAGATTTTAGAATCTGTCTGCTTTTTTTATTTTTTGTTGGGCGCTGTGACTCGTGAGGACATGTATCCGCGGATTCTCGGTGGGAAAAAAGAGAGAGAATGCTGCTAAAGGCTATTCTTTTTTACTGTTTTGATGTCCGTCCGGATGGACCCTGCCCGCGTCGTCTGATCGCTCTATGCTCCCCTGCTCGCGAGATGTGGCTAGATCTGTGCCGTTCACGAGCTCCACACTAACCACCTCCGTGTCATTCTATGACATCGAGCTTCAGGTCGGCGTCGAAGTCCGCGTTGATGAGCCTCTATTTTCATCTAGCAAGTAGATGTTGCAATTTAAATCGCATGTTGCAAGTCCATGTTTTAAGTATTTTTAGATGTTTCATAGTTATATTGCAATTGTTCCATACAGTTGTTGTAAAAGTATATCTGGATGTTGTATTTGTTGTAATGGTTGTACACGTATGTTGTAAGATTTTGTTTTCAATGTTTCATCTATTTTTTCATACGTATGTTGTAAGTGTGTTTGTTTGGATGTTGCATATGTTGCACACATATATTGCAATTGTTTTATCTAGATGTTGCGTATGGTTTACAACGGTTTTCAGGTGTTTTTGCAAATGTTTTAGATACATGTTTCAAGTGTTCTATTTATCTTCAGACGTATGTTGCAAGTGTTACATGATATTTTAAAAGTAGATCAGGTGTTGCATCTCTCTTCTTGTCTTCTATTGCCTCGCCTCGGTGTCTCATCCTCGCCTTCTGCTGCATTGCATCCTTCTTCGACTACGGAGGGGGTGCGGCGAGGACTGATGGAGGGGGCATGCTGGGGGATGGCGGCACGAACATGAGCGCGTGCTCTCCCCTTCTGTTACGAGGGTAAGAATAGGATTCCGTTGATTCCAATTGATGGGCAAGGATACCACTTCTGTTGTCGGCCCAAGCCCACGTATTGAGTCACGGTTGGATGGTGGGAGCTGCTCCGGACGCACTGTTGGGACCGAACGTTCGAGCGCTAGTCATCCTGTTTGATTATCGCTGTCATAGAATTTGAACTAGCACAAAGAATAAAAAAACATGTTACGATGATTATAATTGAATTGATCGTGTAAGGAAAATGGACCCTAGGCCTATTTAATTTGGATTTTGATGTTTGATGACCAGCATAATCGAATTGGACTAATAAATTTATAAGAGATTATTTTGTAGTTTAATAGGGTGCAAAACGTGACTTAGACGAAGGCGACATGATGATCTCACGATCAACACCATAAGTAAGACCCTAGAAGCACAAGAGAAGACCCAAGATATCAAGCAAAGTTCAAGCACGAAGATAGGAACCAAGCCGGACACAAGATCGTGAAGAAACGAGCTTCACAGAGGTGACCGAACGCGGTCCTTATAGCGACCGGACGCGTCCGATCAAGATGCTCGGCAACGGCAGGCGTCAACAGCAGCGACCGGACATTGATGATCCAAGTACCGGGCGCGACGATGACACTGTTCACTGTCGCGACAATAGCTCAGCACTGACCGAACGCTGGAGGGTGATCGACCGGACGTTAGGAACTGTAGCGTCCGATCGAGTCCAGAGAGGTTCTAGAGCGGCGCCAGCACGACCGGACACGTCCGATCGACAGTGACCGGACTCAGCGCCGAGTCCGCTCAACGCGCTAGCTTCAATGGTCGAGACGACTGGACGTGTCCGGTCAGGACGACATCAGTATCCGGTCAGTAGCAGAAAGGTGGGTTTCGTCCCCAACGGCTACTTTCTCAGTTGGGCTTATAAATAGACCCTCCAACTGTCCATTTGAAGTAATTGGAGCTAAAGAAACATACCAAGGGTGTTAATACATCATTTTAGTGATCTCCACTTGTATAGTGCTTAGTGATTCATTAGGTGATTAGCGTAGGTGCTTTGCGAAGTGCTTAGGTTGATTAGACCACCGCTTATGCGCTTGCTCTAGGTTTAGACCTAATGTTTAGTGAGGTTTGTATACCTCTTACCACTCGGTGCTTGCGCACACCATTGTTGTACATCAGAGGGGCTTATAGTCTTGCGAGATCACATCAACCGTGTTTGTGGTGTGGCCGCCACCGTGTACCGAAAGGAATAAGACCCGTGGTGATTCGGTCGGAAGCTTGATAGTGAAGACGGCGAGGAGCGGTCCGGGAGAGGCTTATCGGAAGGTATACCGGAGACCCACTTGCGTGTGGAGAAGGCCCAGGGCTACCACGGAGCTACCCGACCGGGAGTTTGGCCCTCGCGAGAGATTTCTTGCGATGGGCTTCAACGAGGACTAGGGAGAAGCTTATGCGCTTCTCGTTACCTCGGTAAAAATACCGGAGTCGTCGATGGGAGTTTGCATATCTCTACCTTACTCTTTAGCTTCCGCATTTATATTGTTTGCATAACTCCTTTTGCGGTAAAGATAGCAACACACTACCAAAATCATAGTTGCACATTTAGATAGTTTATCTTTTGCATAGGTTTTGCTAAGAATAGAAAATGAGGTCATAGTTTAGAGTTAGACTTTTGTTGTCTAATTCAACCCCCCTCTTAGGCGCCACGGTCCCTTACAATTGCTATCGAGAGCGGTTATTTAATTTGGACCTTTGGCTTCACCGTCGTTGAGCCGACGCTATTTAGAGTGGTTGGGATAGATACCTCTAGGCCTCCGCACTTTGCAAAGTTCAGCTAGACGGCGATTATGCGCGCCTAGTCGCTGGGTGAAGCCCATCGCCGAGACTAGGGGCATAGTCGCGCAAGATCATGGAGCTAGGCGGGCTTGAAGGTGCGCTTAGGGGGCGTATGAGACATGGCGCGAGGGCGCCTTGAGCTCGAGGGCGGCTAGTTTTGGCGCACCAAATCGAGAGCACGGAGGAATTCCGTGCGTGCAGTGCTCGGCAGATGGCCACGAGACCCACCACGGGAGGATTAGAAGGAGCGCTGGCGCCATTCGCCAAATCCCGCCTCGCCTCCTCCTCCCACCGGGTCCTCCTCCTCTGCTCCTCCCGTTGGTCCTCCTCCTCCTCTCTGCTCCTCCCTGCTCATCCAAGCTCGTCCCCTCGACTCGCATGGCTGCTGGTCCTCCGCTGTCGCCGACTCGCCGCCACCGTCCTGCTCGTCCTCGACTGGAACCCCTCCCCGCCGGCCACCCCAAGTCCCCAAGGTGAGCTCCCTTCCCTCCCATGCCGGCAGCTCCTCTCCTGCTCATCTCCCCTGTATTTGAATTCATTGGTGAACTCTTGAATTTGAATGTAGGATGTCGACAGAACAAGGTATTTCTGCACCAGATGCAACAAGAACTGAGGCAACTAATCTCCTGAAAAGGAACTCGGATGATGTTGGATGGGAATATGGTGTTCTTGTTGATGCTAGCAACAAGGACAAGGTGAAGTGCAAGCTCCGTGACAAGGAGATGAGAGGAGGGATTCATAGGTTGAAAGAGCATTTGGCTCATAAAGGAAAGAATGTAAAGAAATGCACAGCAAGAACACCACAGGCTATGGAGGCTAAAGAGAAGTGCAAGAAGGCACTAGCTGATGCAAAAAGGAAGGAGGAGAAGACTGTTCATGAGCTAGAAATTAGAGAGGAAGTTCATGTATCTAGGGTTGGAACAGATTCAGATGAAGTCACCTGTGTTGGAAGTTCAGAGCCCCACAAATTAGGACCCATTGACAAATGGACACGTGCTATTGATCCTAAAGCTACCAAGTCTGATTCTTTGAAGCAATAGCAGTTGAACAAGGAACTTTGGAAAGAAAGAACCAATGAGGAGCATAAGTACATTGCAAGATGGGCCTATACACAAGGTAAATTGCTAGTATACTATGCTATTTTTACATTTCAAAGTTTATTAGATGTTGTTTTCTGTCATGAACACTAATTATGCTTCTTTCAATGTTGTGTTAAGGTGGAATTGCTTTCAATGCATGTGATAATGATGAGTTCAAGCAAATGTGCGAAGCAATTGGACAGCTTTGGTCCAGGACTTGTGCCTCCAACTCAGGATGCACTGTGAGGAAAGTTGCTGGAAGAAGAATATGAAAGAACCAAGAGTTTGCTACAGGAGCGTGAAGTTTAGAAGATGAAAAATGGGTGTTCTATTATGGTGATGCTTGGTCGGATAGGAAGAGGAGAAGCATATGAATGAATCAGGCACCAATTGTCTTTGATGGAACCTCTTTCTTCAACTCTAAGGAGATGTCACATGTCTCACATATCAGTGAGGTCATCTTTGATCTTGTGGACAAAGTAATTGAAGAGATTGGTCCAGACAATGTGGTGCAAGTAGTGACTGACAATGCCTCTAACAACATGGGAGCAAAGAGGCTATTGGAAGAGAAGAGACCACACATATTTTGGACCTCTTGTGCAGCTCACACAATCAACCTTATGCTCCAAGGAATTGGCAACATGACTTGGTTCAAGAAAGTGGTTGACCAAGCAAAGGCATTTATCATATTTGTCTATGGCCACACAAGGACATTGGAGTGCTTGAGATACTTCACAGAGGGGAAAGAGGTAGTGAGGCCAGGAGTGACTAGGTTTGCTTCAAACTTTCTCACTTTGAGTAGCATGCAAGAGAAGAAGGACCAGTTAAGGAAGATGGTGGTTCATAGTAGGTGGGACTCATTGAAGGATGTGAAATCAAAGAAAGGAAAAGAGGCAACAGCAACTATATTGAGTCCAAGCTTTTGGAAGGATGTGAAGCTAACATTGACTGTTTTTGAGCCATTGGTCAAAGTCCTCTGTTTGGTTGATGGGGATGTGAGGCCATCCATGGGTTTCCTTTATGGAGAACTACTAAAGGCAAAGAGACAGATCAAAGAGGCCTTTGGAAATGTTGAGGCTCGGTTCAAGGATGTAATAGCTGTTATTGACAAGAAGATGAATGGAATACTTGATTCTCCATTGCATTTGACAGCCTTATTTACTGAATCCTCACTATAGCTATAGTGACCCATCAATCTTTGATCAGCCCAAAATATCAGAAGGGTTTATAGCTTGTGTTGAGAAATTTTATTATCATGATGAGGACATGCAGCATCAGGCTGCCAACATTGAACTAAAGAAGTTTCAGAATAGAGAATGACCCTTTAGCAAGAAGCTTGCTAGGACTTTTGAAAACTTTGATTACAACTCAGGTAGAGGTATTTCAGCATCATGGTGGAGACTGTATGGATATGAAACACCAACTTTACAGAAGATGGCTACAAGGATCCTATCTTTGACATCAAGCTCTTCTAGTTGTGAAAGAAATTGGAGTGGGTTTAAAGGGGTTAGTACCTATCTATTATGAACATTTCGGGCCAAAGACATTACAATTAAATTGTAGAACTGAGAATGCTTTTTGTAAATTGTAGATACACACTAAGAAGAGGAATAGGCTTACTACAACCCGTCTCAACAAGCTAGTGTATATCCAATTCAACTCCAAGCTGATTAATAAGAGAGAAAAGATCAAGTCAAACAAAATCACTGATGTTCTCTTGTCTAGTGATACAACTGAAGCTCAAGGTTTTCTCTAGGAGGGTGGGGATGATTGTGCATTAGTTGACTTTAGAGATGGGGAGGAAGATGAGATGGAAGGTACAGGATACCTTAGTCTGTCATTGAGAGGCGGTGGGGAGCAGATGAATGACTTTCAATTTGCGTAGAAGTGCAAGAGTGAGGGAGCTCTATGAAGGAGAAGAATTTGAGTCTCAAGAAGAAGAGTATGACGATGAGGATGTGTACTATGTTGAAGAAGAAATATGATCTGGACCATCTCCATCTTGTAGTGAAGCTTTTGTGATGCCCCGGTCTTATGAACTGCAAATTGTGTCACTTTGTGTCTGTGTGTTTTCTTTTGTGATTTGTGAGACCTGAACTAAGAACTATGTGCTTGTGCTGTCCTTTATTTATAAATTGTGTTGTGCACTTGTATTACTGTCCTATCCACTTGTATTGTAATCACCAGTTGCTGATATGGTGTGCTCATGGATGGGAGGCTGCTGAAATCATCAAGATAAGTCACAACTTAGTGTTTTCTATTTTTTTATGAACAACTAGCTGTCTATTGACTAATTTACTAACTATTAGCTGTCAAAATGTGTTGCAGGAGCTAGGAACATGCAAGAGTAAGCCAACTAGGAATCAGATATGTCTACTGGCCCTCTTTTTATACTTACTGTGACTCATATAGTCATATATAGTAGTTATATACATATATGTAGTTATATACATAATATATATATATATAATTTATGGCTATATTGCCAAAACACCTAGGGAAACGCCTAGGAGCGCCTAAGACCGAGTACTCCCGACTAGGCGCTAGGCAATGGGTCAGCGCCTAGATTCCACCTAGCGCCTAGCTGAACTTTGGCACTTTGACACACTAACTTCCCCTATTACAAAGCTAGAATGGCTTATCATCATGAGACGGTAGATTTGGGTGTTTGAAGAGTCACTCGTGACGGAATGAAACCCATTAAGAATCCCGATAAACCCACAAAGAGTGAAGAAAAAGAAATTTATTTTAATGCTAAAGCTAAAAATTGTTTGTTTGAATTTTTTAGCATAGATGTGTTTAACCAAGTGTTCACTTTAAATACGGCACATGAAATTTGGTTGAAACTCCAAGAGCTTCATAACGGCACAACTAATGTCCGTAGGCAAAAATATTGTCTAGCTAAACAAAATTATGATTCATTTAAAATGAATGATGATGAGCTTGTTCGTGATATGTATTCTCGTTTGAATCTAATTATCAATGAGCTCCATTCAATTGGATTAATGAAGCTAGATGATGCGGACATTGTGAGGAAGATCATCTTCATGCTACCATAAAAAGAAATATGCAAGCATCATCACCATCCTTCACAACATGAAGGACTTGAGCACCATAACCCCGGCCATAGTTATTGGCAAGATAGTGGCATTTGAAATGACACACAAGATGGGTCAAGAAGAAGCATCTTCATCAAGCAAAGGCAAAGCTCTCGCATGTAGTAAGAAAAAGAAGATGAAGGGCAAGCAAGTTGAGATAAGCTCAAGCTCAAGCTCCTCAAGTGAAGATGAAGAAGAAGATGATGATAATAATGATGATAATGATGATGATTTAAGTGATGATGATCAATCTTTCTCCTCCACCTCCGACCTTGATGAAGAACCAATCAAACTTATCAACAAGGTGGAGAAGATGACCCAAAGGTTCAATGTCAAGGGTGTGTCCATCCAAATTCAAGATTTCATCTTCACCAATCAAAGAAATGAGTAAAGAAAAAAATGATGCTATGGATACGGCGAGTTGGGGCACTCTGTGAAAGTTTATCCAAACAAACTCACACCCAAGACAAAGAAGAAGGCGTGCAACGACAAAGCCCTCACATCAATAAGGTCATGGGATAATTCTTCAAGTGAAGAAGAAGACCATCATAAAAGGCGAGGGCACAAGCACTCATCATCAAGCACCTCAAGTGTGTGCCTTATCGCACAAGGTAACAAAAAAGCCTATCCTTAGTGATAGTGACAATGATAGTGATGATGAGCTACCTTCTTATAATAAAATTATGCAAGAAAATCTTAACTTTGCTAAAGTTTGCACTAGTCAACAAAAGAAGCTTGAAAAATTAAAAGAAAAACTAGATAGCTCACAACAAGCTTATGCTACTTTGCTTGAACAATATAAAACTTTTGCCAATCTTAATATGGAGCTATCTACTAAAATTGAGCAACTTGAGACTAGTGCAAACACAAATAATTGCACAATCAATGATGAGCAACTTGTAAAAAAATGAAAAATTAAAGAAAAAGTTAGCTAGCTCACAAGATGCTTATAAAAAATTTGCTTGCTAAAATGAAAACTATGTGCAAACATTGTGATGAGCTAACTAATAAAATTGTTAATCTTGAAGCCATCGGTACTACCACCATTGAGGCACCTAAAAAGAAAGGTTCTATTTTTGGCATGCCTAAAAAGGATGCCTCTACTTCTTGTAATGATTTATATTTAAACACATCCTTGTACAACCAAGTTTATGTTGAGAAAATTATTGTAGAAACATACACATAAGAGGTCACAAAGGAGAATGAGCAACTCAAGCAAGAAGTGGCTCACCTCACCAAGGACTTGACTCAAGTGAAAGGCAAGATATAGCAAGCCCAACTTCATCAAGATAACATCATCAAGGGAGTGAAGAAGCTTGATAAAGAACAAATCGTGGTTTGCTATGTATGCCACAAGGAAGGCCACAAGTCCTATAAGTACAAGGTGAAGAATGGGGGAGGAGCTAAGAAGAAAGAGAAAAACAAAAAGAAAACAAGTAAGCTCTCTAACACCTACACCAATAAGGTGGATAAAAAGGCATCCAAACCTTATCTCTTGAAGAAGAAGAGAAATGACAATATGGTGGCCATCAAGGTGAACAAGCAAGACAACAATGGGGCAAAATGCATTTAGGTGCCAAAGGGGATCATCTCCAACATGAAGAGCACCAAGAAGGTTTGGATCCCAAAAAGAAAGTGAGAAGTCCGATGGACTTCGGGGAATTTATAGACTTGGTATAGTTTTGGGTGCATTTCATGGGGTGCATCACATTGGATCATGTCAATTGCCAAATGGGTTAGTGAACACTATGGACCCAAATTCCCCTCCCCATATTAGGTAACTATATTTAATATCTTGTAATTTTAATTAGCATCTAGTTTCTTTTCATGCCTAGGTTTGCATTTGAATGTTTAATCTTTTGTCTTGCATACACTAGGTATATCTTATGGTAGGCTTGCTCGGTTTTATTCTTAACCCCTAGAGCAAACCTACATGGTTTAAATTGTTTAGGAGCACGGCACATAGCTTGTTTTACAATTGTTCATCTAATATGTGCCAAAGTCCAAATTATAGATAATTTCTCCTGAATATCACCTTCGAAAATGATTCTCACATTCATGTGATGTCATCTTTCAAGTGGTATTGTTGATTCTAAAATCAATGTGTATATCTCCTATAAGTATTCCATACTTATGTGCATAAATTTAGGAGGAGGTTACTCTACAAGTTGGATGCCTTGAGACTAACACATTTTCAAGCTTATCATATGTGTAGTAGTCTCATTGCAAGAAAAATGGAGTCCCCGGAGTTAAGCAGCATACTTTAAATATCCATCACCTGTTGCAAGTGGTATAAATCAAATTGGTTTCCACATGTGGTATTAAATCGATATCATCATGTTGATTTCACTTTGGTATTTATATGCTTTCTCCATGTATTATATAGATTAAACTCCCTTGAGCATTAATTTGCTAATTATGCATAAACTACATTTTCCATCATATGTATGCATATATTTAGGGGAAGCTTAGTCTATGTAATGTGAGAGTCAAATTTTGTGACCTATTTCACTCCACATACAAAAGGATCATAAAGTTTGACCCTACCTTGTGCTACTAATGTCTTTCTTTTCGGTGTTTGATTTCAAAGGGAGAGAATTTGTAGGACTAAAAGCAAGCCCGATCATAATAATTTACAAGTGGTAATGGTCCGAGAAAGGGAGGATAGTGGATTATGGAGTTAGAGAGAGGCTTAAATCCATAATGTCACGTGGGGACATTTGCAAGGGCAAGATAAGTTTCCAAAGATGTTTACGTATGGTATCTTTTGGCATCTTACACCCCTACCCTTTGCATTGCATCCTAGCAAGTAAATAGTTTTTAAATTACAAAATTTTTATTATTTGCTTGTTTTTGGTCGTGTTGTCATCAATCACCAAAAAGGGAGAGATTATAAGAAAAATGGACCCTAGACCCATTTACTTTGGATTTTGGTGTTTGATGACCAATACAACTAAATTGGACTAATGAATCTGTAAGAAATTATTTTGTAGTTCAATAGGGTGCAAGATGTGACTCAGACGAAGGCGATATGATGATCTCACGATCAGCACCATAAGCAAAAACCCTAGAAGCACAAGAGAAGACCCAAGATATTAAGCAAAGTCCAAGCATAAAGATAGAAACCAAGCCGGATACAAGATCGCAACGAAACGAGCTTCACAAAGGTGACCGGATGCGTCCGATCAAGATGCTCGGCAACGGCAGGCGTTAGCAGCAACGACCGAACGCTGAGGATCCAAGTGACCAGACGCGACGATGACACTGTTCACTATCACAATAATAGCTCAGCACTGATCGGACGTTGAAGGGTGATCGACCGGACGTTGGAACTGCAGCGTCCGATCGAGTCCAAAGAGGTTCCAGAGCGGCGCCAGCGCGACCGAACGCGTCCGATCGATAGTGACTGGACTCAGCGCCGAGTCCAATCAATGCGCTAGCTTCAACGGTTGGGACGACCGAACGCGTCTGGTCAGGACGACACCAATGTCCGGTCAGTAGCAGAAAGGTGGGTTTCGTCCCCAATGACTACTTTTCTCAGTGGAGCTTATAAATAGATCCCCCCAACCGGCCATTTGAAGTGAGAGCCCTATCATAAGTTTTGATTTTCACAAAACTCCCCATAAGGCGCCACGTAGGCATCGTTGCGCTGCCAGGCTAGAAGTTCTAACCTTAGGCGCGCTCTTCTTTAGTGGGTCTTTGTTGACGGTCGTTAATATCAATCATAAACCGTCAACATAATGTGCATATATACTTAATTCCATCACCAAACATAGGAATATGGGCTTAAACTAATGAATTCCACGAGCTTTGGTGAATATGTGACTGCAGGAGGATTTAATAAGAAAACCGGCAAGGTGGATCCAATCGTCAGATTTAATCGTATTTATCCACGACGAAAACAACTTCAGAAGACTCTAGAAGACACCAGAGGGCAAACCATCGAAGGAGACCACGAGAGGATGACATGTGGGGTCGGTCGCCCCACCTACAGGCCGCCCGGCCCAATGACCCCACCGGTCAGCCTCCGTTTCGAATGTCGGTTCTCCACCACCTCCTAGATTACATCTATGCCATCCTTTTAAGTCGGTTTAATCCGAGGGTCCAGAATTGACGCTACCCCCTATATATATAGCCCCTGTACCCCCTCCAGTAGAGCTATCCTAAAACCCTAATTCATATCCTCCTCATCAGAGATTAGTCCTCCATAGGATCTAGTCTTGTATTAGAAATAGAGAGATAGAGTGTCAGGGAAGAGTTTGGAGGAAGTACCGGCCTATCGGTGCTCTCTCTACGGCTTGTACCCTGACGGAATCAAGTTCTTCATGAGCTTGTTTCTAAGATTTTTCTGGTAATCAACTTCTAATTCAAGTAAGTAACGTGTTTATATTGTTCTTCAGGTTTGCGACTCTTTTTTAGTACTTTAATCCTTGTCATTCCTGGGTTAAAGTAGTATTCATAGTGTAAGCATGGTGCTTAGACTCGGTTACTCATAGATGTACCCTACATTCCGGATCGATGGTAGCTCGCGAGGGTGACTCTATAGCATCGTTTAATCCTCTGTAGTCCACCTCCCGTTTGTAGGCCTAGTAGGATTTAGTTACTATAGGAAACATACTCTACCTGTGTTTCCCTTAGTAATATCCCCAGAATTAAACAATAGAAGATATAGCTTATCGAAGTTAGAACTAGAAGACCTTAGTGATCTCCTTTATACTCATATTATCTCAAGTCTTGTTGCTACTCTAGGTTAAGTTAGACGTAGTTAATCTCACACGTTTCCCTGAGGATACGCGATCACTGACGCCGTTAAAGGGTTGCTTGCTCTGTAGCCGTGGGTGGATCATCCACCACGCTACTTGGCGCGTCCCCTACGACCTCCATCCCTGCTCTAGTAGGATCACCCGATGACCCCGCCACAGTCCACGCTTCTTCGCCATCCCACGTGTCGGCAGGGTCACCCTCATCATGCGCCCCACCGTCCGGAGAGGTTGGCCCAGTGGCTCGCGACTCCTCCATCGCAGGGCCGATCAGCTCCGCAATGGGCGTCTCCTCCACAATGGGGGTGACCGGATCTGCCCCTGCTTGTCCCTACTCGGCGCCAGGAGCCTCTAGCTCTATTGTGCGCTATCCTTCGTCAACAGTCGACGGTTGTAGCACTTCTGTCGACTCCGCGCTACAACTAAGAAACAACTTATCAAGCAACATTCTTGTATTCATAGAAATATGAGGATGAAGGAAACTTACAATTGTGATTCACACTGGGTCATTCTAAACTGGCGTGTCCTTCCTGAGCCGCCTTGACCCATGATAGAGCCACCTAGCACCTCCGCCGTCCTCGAGCTAGTCATCCCCGCTGTCACGGGCGCCGCCACTCGAGTATGCTCGAGGACTGAAGCCGGGGCCACCTGTGTTGGCTTGGGAGCTTGCCCGCCAGTCCCGGCTGCCATCGTCGTGGCCCCCTGAGCATCCCCAGGGACTGCTACCGTGGCCTCCCGTGCTCGCCGCCGCTCCCGCATCTCCGCTCCTGCCGGGACAGCCGGTGGAGGCGTCTCGGTGTTCGGACGAGGAGGCGCCGCTGGCTCATCGTCATCAGACATGTCCAACAGCACCATCTGCCGCCTCTAGGGCTGGGTGGAACCACCAATACTAACCGGCCCCTCTTCACCTCGAGAGGGCCTTACTGTTTTTATCCTCTTCGCGGATGGCCCTCGTCAACTGGCCGCTTTCCACGAAGCTTCTCGCGAACATATTCTGTCCGCGCATCATCACCTCTGGTTCCATGACTCTCTGACCCCTCATCGTTAGCATCCATGCTCAGATGATGATGGGGACTGCTCGGCCGTGCATCAACGGCTCTCGGCTAGTCCTCCGACGGGATCACCGAGAAGTACACCGCGTGGTCTTGCCTATGAATCTTCAACAACTCAAATGAATATGTCATGCAATAAGAATGATCAAGTGAACATTGCAAAAGACTCTTACCGTTGGAGGGAGGTTCCCGACGTTGAAGGCCCACTGCTGGTCCCTGTTGGACATCCAACCTATGAAATTAAAGAGCGTCGAGATTCGACGCTTGACCTCGTCCTAGTCAATCTCCTCGGGCACCTCTCGGGTCCCGTCGATGTCTCCTTGGAACTCAAAACCGGGGTGCGTCCTCTCCTCGTAGGACTAAACCCGCCGGAATGTGAAGTTCGTTGCCACAATGACTCCATCTAGCCTCTTGCAGTTAATCAACCTCAAGAGCTCCCTCACCTGCTCCATCCCATCAGACTTCAGCCTCTTGGACCACTTGGAGTTGCTCACGGGGATCTAATCCACGTCACATGCCACATATGGCTCTACCTGCCTAATGTAAAACCACTTCGATGCCCAGTACTTCATATTGGTGTTGAGCGGGACTACGATGTACTGACTCGCCACCATGTCCCAAAGCTGCAAATATGCACCACCTACAACTCTAGATCCAGACCCCCCTGGATTTTGAGGCAGAAAAAATGACGAAAGAGGTCGAAATGGGGAAGGATTCCCAGATACGCCTCACAAAAATTGATGAAGATGGCGACATGCAGGATGGAATTCGGGCTGAGATTGCAGAGACCAATCCCATAATAATCAATTAGCCTATGAAGAAATGGATGAATGGCAACACCAAACCCCTAGTAGAAGTAATCCTCAAAGATAACTAATTCATCGGTGCGAGGAGTGGGGAATTCCTCACCAAATGAAGGGTGCTATCCCACTCATATTCTGTCGAGCAAAGATGCCATCTACCACTGTGGCGTTGAGCGCCACTCGTTGTCGACGGATCATGCCCCCTCCTCCTCGCGGTTGATCTCACGCGCCGCCGGCCTCGAGCTCACACGGCTCCTCTTCGGCGCCATCAAGTAGATCTGAGTTGAAGTAGCGGTTTTCTGCGCTTGGAGCAGCCCTAATGGCAAAGCGATTGCGAGGCGCAGAGGCGAGAATGCGAGGAAGAAGACGATGCGATGGGGAAATGGTGGGGAGTGTAAAAGCGGGCGCCCACGGTACCATTATAACGGTTCAACCCCAACTCTTTGACTTCTAGGGTTTTTGGAAAACTACGCTCGCCGTGCCGTTCCCACTTCCCAAGTCTTCACACGCTTTCCTAGGCCAATAACAGGGCCTAGCGGATCCACAACTAAAACCACGTCGTCCGCGGGCCGCCAAACGGATTTAAGTGCTAAGCACTATTTCGCTGATTTAATTGGGATTTTTGGAGCAAGATTTTTTCTTCAGATCCTGCTACAAGATTTTCTCCTTAATCTTCCAGCAGTCTTGGGGACTACATGTGTACACGTCATCTTACGATGACTGTACTATTTTCTACGTTGTTTTCTCTCAGCTAAGCTAGGGACCGGTGTCTAACTAAGCTGGGGACTGGTGTCCAACTAAGCTGGGGACAGGGCTAGCATCTGAAAGACTATTTTTCTAGATCCTAGCACCACGTGAATACTTCACCTACTATCAGGCTCGGAGACTAAGTAGGCACACTTCACCTTACGGTGAATGTGCTTATTTTTTACCCGAGTTTCTTCAAAAAACGACTAAGTCGTAATCTGCTGTTGCTCAAGCCCTTGGTTTGGCTCTAAGAGTCAATCCTGCCCAAGGCATGAATGCTAAGCATCTCTCTATGTTTTTTGTGGGAATAAGTTCCTCCGAGCTGACTAAGTCAGGGACGCTAAGCGTCCAACTTCGCTGCCCGAGACTTTAAGTGGGCACACTTAACCTAAGGTGAAGACTTTGAATTTTTTTTACTTAAGCTCCTTACATCGTTCTGACAAACCTCAACTTTCGGTGAGTCCGGGTACGGCGACCAGTTGAACTGCTCGGACTGCTCGGATGTCGACTTCAACTTCTCGAACGCATGTTTTACTGCTCGGCTCCCAGTTAAACTGGTCGAAAGCCTGCTCCCGGTGATCAGCAGCCAGTTGGATAGCCCAGACAAGCTCAAGACGATGTTGTTCAACGGATACAAGGTGCTCGGGGACTACTTATGGGGGTATAACCCCGAATACCCACAGGGTTATACATGGGCCGAGTCGCCAGGGGAGGCCCAGCCCACGAGATCAAACTGCGCGGGGCACGACGTAAGGTCGGCGTGCGCCGCAAGATTGCGTGAAGCTTCCTTGGCGTCGAATGAGAATCTGATCGGATATGTTAGATATCGTATTCCTTGTAAACACCTATCATGTAACCGATCAGGATAGATGCAACCGACCTGTAACCCTACCTCCGAGCTATATAAGGCGGATAGAGACCCCTCTCGTTTTCATTTCATCTCATAATACAATCCACCAAAGGCACAGGACGTAGGGTATTACGTCAAGCTGACGACTCGAATCTGCCTAATCGTTGTTTCTTGTGTTCTGTGTCACCATCTAGTTTCTATCACGCGCACCTCCACTGATTTATCTACTACCGTGGGCATACACTTCGGTAGACTGTCGGTCATATTTCGTCAACAGCCTGTTTTAAGTAGTGCTGTTGAAGGAAAAAAATAAATAGTATCAAAATAGGTGGCTACCCAAATATAAAAGTAGAAACCCTGATTTAAGTAGCAGTGCTGGAGTGCTCTAATAGATTAACAACCATTAAGTTTCAATGAACCTTCCACAATACCAATCATCCTTCATCACATGAATATTTTTAAGCTGTAAAAACTATAACTAACGTTGTTTTTTTTTGCTGAATCATGAACTTTTTAGTTTTGGAAAATTGCGTGCAACGTACTAACATGCTGTTGCTCAACAACCTTCTCGGGCAAGAACCTTTTAATGACATTTTTTAGTCTAATGCTTGCATGTCCGCTCGGAAGAATGCTTTATAGGCCAAGAGGTCCAACTGAAACTCGCGCCTATTTAACATGGCTATTTCACAAGTTAGTTAATGCGAGTCCACGCAATTTGTGTTTGATGATTTGAAAAATAACTAACAAATTATTTGGATAGACACTAGGATGGATTTGATCATAAATGTGCTGAGTTCTTTATTTAAGGAGAAGTGGCTCAAGATGTTGTACTAGTTTCTGTGCCTCTGGTAGTGAACATCATGTCACTCAACGGAAAAAGAGAGGTGTTCTCCAGAATTCAGCCGTTATTGTTTTATTCACATTTACTATTAAGTATTGACCATTGTAGAAAGCACATAAGTACTCAATATCAAAGGATTTGATCCCAGTCTCGTAGATTCTAAACGAAACTTGTGCTTTTGATCCTAAAATGGTTTTAGTGCATGCCATGGTTGAATGGCAACTGCAGTCTACTCCTTTTTACCTAAATCTTCACTTATTACTTAATAAATACGATAAGCTTAGATCATTTCAACTGTTAATCTATTCTGACAATTAAAATGCAAGAAAGAGCGAGTAGGGGTAATAAAATCTATAGAAAAAATAATGTGTATAAACATTAACACCTCGCTAATTTTTTGTTTATCCATAGCCATAGCAACGCATGTGCACAAATCTAAACCCATAATAATTCACCTAAACCCATAATTCTTCCCTAACTTCCCTACCAAACAAAAAAATAAAAGAGTCAACCAAAAGAGAAAAAAAGAAAAGGAAAAAAACCACCATCGCCCTTCTGGTTAAGGTTTTTACCCGTGTGTTGTTATAAAAATTGATAATTACATACAAGCCACTAAAAAAGTTGAGTTCTCACAAGTGCTACTGCTCTGAACTCTTTTGCCCTTCATGCCACTTCCGTCAGATTTAGCCCTAACGGTGTCAAATTGTGGGTGTGAAAAGTCAAAAATACCCTAGGGTCTGAATACGCAATTAATTTTTTTTGAGCATGTTAATGACCTTAAATGAAAAAACTCAAAACTAGAAAGTTGTAGATCTCGACAATATCTATAATTTTTATAAAAAATATCTTTCATTTAATTCCGTACAAAAAATTGATTTAATATGATTAATATGTCTTAGAAAAATCACATTTTTTATACAAAATGAAATAAAAATAATTTTATATAAATATTATAGATCTCTAGTTTTGAGTTTTTTTTATTTGAGATCGTTAATATGCTTAAAAAAAATTAATTATATATTTAAACTAATGGTATTTTTTACTTTTTATGTCTGCAGTTTGATATCGTTAATATTAAATCTGACGAAAGTGACGTATAGAATGAAAAAGTTTAAAGCAGTGATATATGGGAGAACTCGATTTTTTAATAATTTATAAATAATTATTAATTTTTATAATGACACACACGTAGAAGCCTCTTTTCGGTTTGCTCGACCAGACCCCAGCAGCCCCTCCTCCCCGCTCGCGGAGTCGTCGTTCTCGTCTTCGGTACTCGCGCGCGCCAGCTCACTTCCCTCCTCCTCCCTTTCCCTTCCCCAGATCTCCCTCCATCCTTCCCTCAGAATCCCAGATCTCTCTCGGCCCCGTGCCCCGCGCTCCGAAACCCCTGCGCCGCCGCGGGTGCCAGGCCGCGAGCGTCGCCATGGGCATCGTGTTCACGCGGCTCTTCTCGTCGGTCTTCGGCAACCGCGAGGCTCGCATCCTCGTCCTCGGCCTGGACAATGCCGGCAAGACCACCATACTCTGTAAGTCGCACCCGCCCGTTCCGTCCCCCTCTCCCTCCTCGAATCTCCGCAGGCCCACCGCGGATCTGCGGTTCTGTTCCGCGAGGGTTCCCGATTCTGATCCTTCCGTGTGGTTTTGGTTCGTTTCACAGATAGGCTGCAGATGGGAGAGGTCGTCTCCACGATCCCAAGTGAGTTCTTATTTACGGACTCGTCATTGCTGCTGCTGGTTGGAGTTGTTGGATTTGATGTGATGCCTTGTGTGTGTTGTTGCAGCAATCGGGTTCAACGTGGAGACGGTGCAGTACAACAACATCAAGTTCCAAGTATGGGATCTCGGTGAGTTGCTCGGGTCTCGCCGCTCTCTTTGGCATTCTGATTGATGATCGACTGTTTGGATACTCAGAACAATCATAAGTGCAATCTCGAACAAAAACTTAGAGACTATTATGTGAGAAGGGCAATTGAAACTCAGCAAGAGTGAGCTATCGAGTGCTGATTCTGTGAAAGATAATTGAAATGGCACTTCATTCTGTATGCTTTAATCGAAAGCCTGTGCACGAGTAGTGATCTCCATCTAATCGTGTCTGTTTTGTTATCTCGGTGTAGAATCATCAACTCAAGTGCCACTTTACCTAGCATTTTTAATGGGCCATCAATGGATCCCAGCCTTCCCTGCTTGTTTTCTTCCTTCTGTTTGTGCCACCCAAGTTAGCATGATATTTAATGTAAGATCGACTGCCTACATACAAGTGCGGCACATGTTGGGCCATTTTGTTTTAATGTTTTATGAGGACCCACTATTTTTATGTCTTCTTTTGTCAGACGCTTCAATCATTATGTTTCACTCCTTATCCATGTTGGGTTTGTTTTAGGGAAAATAGGAGTTTAAATTTCAGAATGTCTATGCTATGGTGCTTGCTTACTTTAATCCAGTGAACTTTAGCATTTTTCTAGTGTCATTACCATAATAAACCAGGTTGGAGCTTCCTTAGGGCCTACAGTAGCCATGACCCTTGTCATTTGAGCAACTCCATAGAAAAAGTAGCAGTACTTTTGAGCTACATCACTAATTTATGCTTGTAAATACCCTATTGGAAGTGCTTAATTCATCTTTGAATCATTGCTGCACCCAACCCCCCTACTAACTTTGGTGGCAAGCTTTGCCACTGCATGTAACACTATGGCCCTGTTTGACACAACTTATTTGCAGTTTTTTAAGCTGCTTCACTTCCCAAACGTTATGCAAAGTTATTTTGGAGTTTTATATGAATACTACGGTTTTACAGAATACCTAGGTATTAAGAAGGAAGTGTTTGGATAGAATAAACTTTGAAGTTTTAGAAACCGCTGTATTTATAAAACTACAGTATTTTTGGAGTTTTGGAAACTCCACCTGGACCCTCTTTTTCTTGACAGAGCTTGGCGCCGCATGTGTACTTACAGATACATGCTATTTTTACAAGCAAGGACAGAACCAACGAATTTTTAAAAGCAACGTACTGCTACGTAGCCAAACACGTCATAGCTTTTCTGAAACAGAGAAAAACTCTAGTTTATAAATACTATAGTATTAGATGGCTACCGTTTTTAAAACTGTGGTTTCCCAATACTACAGTTTGAGGAAACAGGAACACCCAAACGGGGCCTAAGCTTTTTTTCGGACTTCTAGGGGAAGTGCTTCTACGGATTGAACTAGAGGCCCATAAGCTGGAAGTGGCCCAGGGGGTGCTTTTTTTCCACCGCAGCCAGCTTCTACCTCCTGTCCATTTCTTTTGCTGCTCCACAGCTGTTCCATCTCCACCAGCGCTGCTCCCTCCCAGCTCCGCGGCTCGAAAGTGAACGATCGATGATGTCAGACAGGCCGCCGCTCCTGTGCCCGGTGGTGTGCTGGTGGATAGCCCCAATATGCTCCATGCCTTGCGTCACCGGCTGGCTTGGTGGAGCTGAACAGGACCGCTCTAGTCTTCCGGAAATATCCACAATGAGGGAGTTGGGGAGGTGAAGCCACGGCCAAGTAGGTTTGCTGCCTTTGGTTTGGCAGCCGCTGCTGGCCATTTACCACGGCTAGCATTGGCCTTGGGTCTGTGATCTGGAAGGATGGCCTGTGTATAGTTGGTGCAGTCGATGAGCTTGGATGCATTAGTGCTACAGCTCAACAATCCCTGACGAGCTTGGTGAGCTTGAAGGACGGGGGCCTTGAGCTTGGAGAGGGTGTGGATGCGTGAAAGCTCAAAGGAGATGGGGATGGGCTGGACCCATGGTTGCCTCCTGCCGGATCAGAGGTGAGGAGATCAGAAGTAAATGGGATGTGGTCATGTGGAAAAAGTGGTGAAAGGGCCTCTAGCTGAGCTGGTTAGGTGGCTTGAGTAGCACTTCCCAGGTCCTGGGTTCGACTCCCCGTGGGAGCGAAATTTTTTGCATTGTACAACTGTAGTGTGTATACTACCTGTTCAACTGCAAATTTGAAGTCACAGCTAACTTTTCAGCGCCATCACTTTAATCTTGTTGGTACTTGTATTGTTTTTTGGTCCTTCAAAATATCCATCTTTCAGTATTAACACCAACTTTCTTCTCAACAGGTGGTCAAACAAGCATCAGGTACTGGCTCTTTATCATCATATTAAACTCGACTGTCATTTATGAAGCAAATAGTACTATTCCATTTATTTAATTATCGATTGAAAAAACTGAGGTATTCTACTACTACCTTTTTGTTAATTATATTAAGTAATTGGTGGAGATAATACTGTCTTAGTACCCTGGCACTTCAGTTTCCACAAGCTAAATCATCAGGCTGGAAGAACAGATATGTTTAATAAAGATAAGGATTTTTCTTTTTCTCATTGCGGGACGAGCCTGAATTTCATCAATATGCAACGAATTTCATCAATATGCAACGAATTAGAAAGGTTCCTCATTGCAGTGTTTAATGTCTCCCAAACCATGTAAAGATTAAGCTTTTTCTAAGATAGAATTGTAAAGATTGGATCATGCTGAAAATATCTTAATCTAGTTGTTTTTTATATGGAAGCCTGGCCTAGGCCTGTATAATGTACATCGTGCCTGTCTTGGATGTAATCTTTTAGGTTGATCCTTGCCAACATGGACATGAAAAAGGACTCGACCATGGGGAGAGATATGCCCCTGGTGTTCCCCTTAAGTAAAAGCTAGACAAAGATAGGAAGAACTAGGCAGCTTTATGTTAATAAGAAATAGGCACCCAATTTCACCAAAACGAGGACTCATTGGTGGCCTGGACCCAAGTCCACACCCTCAACCAGTTGATCTAGGCTGTCACTCTATGATCCAAGAGTTGTTATGGTTTGGCCTTGGATCATTTCATAATTTGGTGGCACAATATATATGATATATTCGTGCATAGCGGAGTGATACACAATGAAAAATAGTCCAGATGGAGTGCATCCAACTGATCTTTAAAATGTGGTGTAGTTGAATCCTAGTAACTCTAGTGGAACTAGTTTATGGAGATGGTCTAAAATGTGAACAAGATATGATAGTCTATACGATGCCACGTCTAGATGCTTTTGTAACATATCCTCAGTTGCCGATATTTTGTTTCTGCATTCCTTTCCACGTGAGCACTGTTTTAGGGGGGAAAACATGAGGGCATTTCAAGTATTGTACTAGTAGTATAAGAACTTTTCCTTTTTATACTTGTGTAAGTGTTGGAATGGTCCTTTATGACATAGAGCATGAATTTTCTTGAATCCTGAGACTTTTTGGGTTTCTTAGATAAGACTTAACATGTCAACTTGTTTGGATTTTCATTGGCCTTCCTGTGCTTTTGAATATCAGAACTAGAATCGTTACTTTTAGCATAATGCATTTATTTTTTCCATGAACTAATACATTTAATATCCCATCAATATCTTTGTCATTTGTGCATTTTCAGGCCATATTGGCGGTGCTACTTTCCAAACACCCAGGCTATCATATATGTTGTTGATTCAAGTGATACAGATAGGCTTGTAACAGCAAAAGAAGAATTCCATGCCATCCTTGAGGTAATGGTCCACCATCATGAGATCCTCGTTTACACCAAACAATCTGAGATACTTTTCCTGGTCTTATTTGACGTAGATTTAACATTTCTTGCCAATTTCTGAGAAGAAATGAAAATATTAAAACATTTCATCAATGGAAAGAATGATTATTCATGCTGATTGAATACTGTAGTATGTGATTCGCTGATTATTTTGCAATGAATAAGTTGATGAGTGCCATATGCATGATATTATGGAATGCATTTCAAGGCGGTGTTGCTTGATATTATGGAATTCATGATTCCTGTTGATATATCTAATATGTGTTTGACTCTGGTAGCGGTATGGGATAGGTGGAGCATGAGTGGTAACAAGATTTTACTGTTTGATTGTATCACTGGGTAATGCTCCCTCCTTTTCCAATTGTGAGTTGTTCTGGCTTTTTATATAAAACCCAGAACGACTCACATTGTAACTGAGGGAGTATCATATCTAGAAAATTCTACTTCTAGTTTTGAACGGCATTGATATGTTTGTAAATAAATATTTTGACATTTGGAACTTAGAAATATTAGCTAGGGTGCATATGCCTTTAAGTCTCACTTGTTGCAGAACTACAATCTGAATTTCTTTTACTGAATGGCTATTTTTTTCTCCGAATAAGGAAGTCTAGTAAGCACGGGGTGCCCTTAAATCTGTTACATTTACTGATTTGATGCATGCCTTTACATGGCAGGAGGACGAGCTTAAAGGTGCAGTTGTCCTTGTATATGCAAATAAGCAGGTAAAAAGAAGAATTTTGAATTTCTCATACTGTTGTGGATTTGGCATTTTCCATGATTATCAGAATTAAGCTGCATGTTTATATTTCTGTGCATTTAATCACATGAATGTTGATGTAGGCATCAGCAGTCAGCACTTAAATGCCTCAAATGCTGATATTTTCACTTGTCCTGTACTACTTTCGATATAAAGTGTACTCTAATTTGGTAATATAGTTATCTTTTCCCTACTACACAAGCTCCCTGCTTTAAGATAGGTGTATATGAAGTGTAACTGTAATGTTTGTTTCAAGTGTTCGTCTCCTTCATAAATCATTCGCTGGAACCATTGATCTATCCAAATAGCTTGCACCTCTTGTCAAATGATTCAGCATGGTGTACTCATTTCCAGTAGACACTTGCTTTTAACTTGTGCCTTATGTTACTTGTACCCTGTAGGCTGTAGCTCTACTGTATCTCGTGGTTTTTTGCATTTTATCTGACATGCCAGTTATTTTCATGCAGGATCTTCCAGGCGCACTCGATGATGCTGCCATTACAGAGTCATTAGAACTGCACAAGATTAAGAGCCGCCAATGGGCGATTTTCAAAACATCTGCAATAAAAGGAGAGGGGCTCTTCGAAGGTTTGGACTGGTAAGTGGGGTCAAAATTTCATGTCCTACGGGATGTTTCTGCATGGCAAAATGGCAAGATACACAAGTGAATGAATGTCTTTAATAAATCATTTGTATCACCAATTAAAATAGTTCTTCCTGCGTTATCAAGTAGTGGCTGTACTGTCCATGTCCTATCACCAGGCTGCAGTTCTATCTATTAATTAATTACAAAAGAACATGCTTATGTATTTACGTGATGATTGAGACACGTGGAGGCATTATTGGAGGAAGCAACTTATGGTTGGCTATTATTGCAGGCTCAGTAACACACTCAAATCTGGAAGCAGCTAATTAGGAGCCTCTATCTCCATGTCATGAATCATTTGCTGGATGGTAAAGAATAGAGCCGATGCTGCCCATTTCCTTGCAAGTCAGCTGCGCAAATCCCATTCTCTTTGTTTTAACTCCAGAAGTTCTACACCCCGCCATCTGTAAAGTGCTTGTTAAAGTTTTTTGGATACTACATTAGATGTACCCTCATATTGAGATCAAGAATAGGTCTGTAGAAAATTATGAGCAAACTGTGCCAGTATCTTTACCCGTAAATCTCATGGATTGTGACAAGTTTTTTCCCCAATGATTAAGCGTACCACATTTCTACCTTGTCTTATCAGTGACCAGATGCACGGCATTTGTACCTTTAATTTTCTTAAGCATATTTTGCTAACGCTTTTACATTTTTTTTAGTCTCTGCTACCACTTTTACTTGAAGTACGGCAGATGGATCTTTACAGAACTGTTGCAAGATGTCGCAATGCAGGTTTAATTGGACACCTGTGGTTACTAATTTGTGAAGAACTTTGTACTGGAATTGATATATAATTATAACAAAATATGTGGATTGAGACAAATATATGCGCATCCAACCAAGGCCTTAGTAAGAGTAGTATTGTATTTTCGGGGACGGATTGAGTACTTCCTCCGTCTAAAAATAAATGTACATCTCGCTTTTTAGGTCTATCGTTTTTAAAGTTTGACCAAGTATTATAGTAGTAGAAAATAATATCTATTTTGTATCTTTTCCAAATTAATTTGATCAAGTTTTTAAAGTTTGACCGTTTGAGTACTCCGTACTTTGGAGGGAGTAGTTGTTTACATGATTGATCCTTCCGGTGGCAGGAAAAAGATTTGCATGTAGGCCCGGGCGTCCAGTCTGGCCATAGCACGATAGATCGCACAAACCAGCTCCGCCTGATGAGACAAAGAGGCCTGCGAATTGACGTCAGCAGGGACGTCACCTGAAAGCAAAGGTTTGTTGCGCTGAACGGTCAAGTCCTACCTGTAGAGGTAGACTGTAGTTTTGCACCACGGACGACTGTTCAACCGTTGTCTCACGTCAGTTGCCGTTTAACGACTTGGCCCTGGAATAAATCGCTTGCCAAAAGGCTAACGTCCCTTTCTTGATAATCAGCGTGTTCGTTTCTTGTTTCAGCCAGACAACAGTGTTTTTCTCTCACAACAAACCATCACCAACCAGTCCAAACCAGTCCAGAAACCACCCAGCGAACAGGCCGAATGTCATCCACAGTAGGACACGTGTTGTGCTGACAATTCTCCACTTTTGCGGCGAAAATCTGAGTTTTGTTTCGTCTATTAAATTAGAACTAAAGCATGTAAATTTCACCATTGGCCGAACTGTACTTACTTTTTTCTCATACCACCGTATATAGGAACACACTCACTCCTATAAACACATTTACATAAGTAAATTGTACACCTAATCTCTGTAAGTATATGAACATAGACTCACCCTGTAAACACATGTACGTATACCTAAACTCTATGAGCACTTAAAAAAAAAAAGAGTCCACAACCGGCGGAATGAAAGCTCAAGACGACAAAAACTCGGTTGCAATTAGCCGATTAATGCCGAAAGGGGCAGCAGCGAGTGACTGCACGTAATTGTGCTGGTCCTGTTTCTTTGGAGGCTTCAAGGGGCAGGAAGGAAGGCTGTATCGTTCTGGAATCACAGGACCCGGAGGATAAGGCCAACACCAACGGACCAACCTCTTGTGCTCCAATGGAGTGCTCCCAACAAAAGAACCTCTTGAGGATAAGGCGAAGAGTGGGGCGTGCCGGAAAAGGCAACCGTTGGTTGCCGCCAGTTTGATTACCATATATACTCATCCACCCCAAACAATCAGACAGAAAAAAGGTTAACAAGGGCCGCTACTAGTTCGGTGAAATCACAGCCGACCCTTATATCAAATCAAGCTCTCAAATTGTGACATTTGCACCTGCATATTTGGGTTGTCTCAAACAGGGTTCAAAATTTTGGCGAAATTTCACCGACGAATTTCGGTAATTTTGGTGTGCAATACCGAAATTAAAAACCCTAGTCTCAAATCATGCACTTTTAGTGATAACTTACTTACCCGAGCACACTAATTTTACCCTTCTCTAGTGATAAAGAAGTGACCTGATTTTGTAGTTGTCTGAAGTATGTCAAAATATTTTCCGTATGTTCAATTTAGACCAGAAATTAATGGTACAACAAGTTAAGTTAAAATTACACTCCATCTAAATACACGAGGCAATCTATCTTTTCTCCATTGATTTGACTATATATTTTTTTATGTAAATATTTGGGTAAATAAATTGAACAGACCTACAAGGCGTGCTCAAAATACATTCCGCTTACAAAAATGATTGTATTGTTTCGGGTTTATTAGTAAACATTGTTGCCATGCAAACGCCTGTACCAGTAGTTCTAAAACAGTTGGTGTTTCCTCGGTTTTGAGTGCGCCTGCGGTAGCCGGCCGGGTAGGGTTAGATTGCATTGCGTGAGCTCCAGCTGATGGCCATTTAGTTCGAAAGCAACCAGCGACGAAGCCAGAAAAGAATTTAGAAAGGGCTGAACAAAAAAATAAAGTCATTTTTATCTTTTTTTAACCTTAGCCACTCCTACCTAATACATATATGCATAAATTTTAAGAGAGGACTTAGAAGGGCTCCACGTGCCCAGGAACGGTAGAGGGGCTAGAGCCCCCCCCCCCAGCCCCACCGCTGGCTCCGTCGCTGAAAGCAACTAATTTATAGTATTAGTAAGGGAAAGTGTCAATCATCTTCGAACAATCCAGCAACTACCCAGCCTCTCTCGGTCAACCGACTTCTTCACCAAACTGGGGGCAAAAAGATGTAAAACTCTAGGCGTGGACGGTTTGTTTTGTCCAATCGACCTAACCAAAACGAAAATAATTTAGCAGTACGGGTCCTAATCCTAACAGCACAGTAGTAATTCTGACCAGGTGCACTAGCGTCCCGTGCAAGAAAGACCAGTGCGCTTAGCCGACGTCATCATCCGACGTGGCACTAGGCCGGCGCTGCGGACGCAGCTATGTCCCGGCCGTGACGCCCCTCAGCTGGTTTTCCACCCGGACCCGGGTACAGTAGCTTCCATCCATCCGAACGTTCCAGAAGGACACGTGTTGTGTCGACCTCGTGACAACAGGCGCACAGGTCAACGCGGTAGACTCCGGTGACTTTCCAGGTGGCCTTTCCTGCTTCAACCATGGGGCCCTGGCCGCACCCATGCGAGTGCGCCACGGCTTGCACCTTTTCTTTTCTTTTTTAGCTTTGTGGAAATTATCACTCACGCAACACGACTTTTTCTTTCTTCCTTTCTTTCTTCTTGTCCCTTCTTTTTCACCTCTTTATCTTGCCGTTCAATTATTCATGCATCCTCAGGGTAAAAAACTAAAATAAATAAATAAAACCGGTAGCCGCTCCGCACCAAGGCGCCCGAGTGGCGGCGCCATTGTTTATCTTATCCCGGGGCTGGGGATGTGCCTCTTCGCTAATGATTCGTTTCTGTTTAACTTAAGAGAGAGATTATGTTAATCTGTCTGATGTTAACTACTGCTAATAGCAACTTAAGCTCTAGACCAAGTAGCACCCACAAGCCAAGTATTAAGTGTGTGTGTGTATATATATGCCTTAGTTTGAAGACAAAGGCGTATGTGGTTTTTGCTAGTTTTGTTGCTTCAAGGTTAGAGTTGACCTATATAATTATGGGAGCCTCTCTAACCTATATAATTAGTGACAAATTTGTATACAACTGTAAATCTAGACAATCTTTGTTAAGGACGAGGACTATACGTACACACATCTCTACTCCTAAAAAAGAGTGAAACGGACCGTCTACCGCCCGTGGTGAGGCCACTGCGATAGAGGTCTTCAGGTGATTTTGCAGTGTGCCGACGTGTGGCCCCCCGCCCCCTCTTCCACACGAGTCCACTCCCTGCTCCCGGCCATCAATCAAGGAAAAAAATAGAAGCCCCTACCCCGCCGCCCTGACCTGCTCCCGCCGTCGCCGCCTACCGCTGCCCGGCCCACCCCCACTGGTTCTGCCGGCTCGCCCCCTGCCCTAATTGGTTTCCCCTCCCTGCCCCCTCCTCGGATTGGTGCACCCCTCCCCAAGATCACCGTTGCCGTCCTCCGCGTCCCACCCCACGCTCGCCTCACCTGTCGCTGATCCCCTTTGCCATGGTAGTGGTGATCGCCGTCGCCCGTCCTCCGTGTCCCTCCCCACGCTCGCCCGTCACTCCGCATCCCTCCCCCAGATCGCACGTCCGGCCCAGGCAGCGGATGGAGGAGCAGGCCTCCGGTCGGAACGGTCTAGATCCCCGTCGCCATGGTAGTTGCGAGATCCATGGTGCGACGACCGTCCCATCGGTGGGATCCATGGCGTCCAGGCCATCTCTTCAGGAACGAGTCTAGGTTCCAGCCGCCGATGATGGAGGGTGGTGGCAACAACAGCTTTTACGACGACAACATTAGTTCTTGGTGCCATGGCCTCAAATCCATGGGTTTCTAGCGGTGCGGTCCCACTCCATCTCCTCAAGGTCCAAGGGCTGGAGCTACATTGGTTCTAATTTTTCCCCCTTGGAGATCAATGGTGTTCCAGGGCACAGACGGGTTCTGCGTGCACAACAACGTGGGAAGGCTGGTGTTCCGAGTCTAACAACTGCTTGCACGTTGGTGAGCTGCTGCTCATGGACGGGCAGGGCATGCCGCTCCTGTTCATCAGGTCACAGCCCACAGGTGAGTGGTGGTTACTACTTGGCTTGCTTACCTCTTCTGCATCATCTAGCGTCACAACAAACTGCATGTATCTGTTCATTCTGCTCTGTCATTGCTAGCCACAGATCGAAGGAGAGAGAGAGAGTAGAAATGTATTCCCTACTGCTCATTCTGCTCTCTCATTGCTAGCCACAAAACTATTTGCTCTGGTTAGTGTGGTTAATGCAGCGATGATGCTTTGCTATAGCTTCTTGGTCTGTGATTTGTGAATTGTTGATACATAGAGTGCTAAATATATTCCCATGGATATATTTTGTGCATAAAAATATATTTAAGTCAATATCATATATATCATCAACTAACTATAGATTTTCTATCATCTACACATATCACGATACAAGTCCATTGTTCCTAAACAATCAGCTCAAGGATCTTAAGCAAGCTTGTGAAGTTTGTTTCTCATTCTAATGTGACAAGGCAATTTGTTAATTACTTTTTCTATATTTTTTGCCCTCCTGCATCAAGTGGTTATGGCTTTTCAAGTAATGAAACAATTGGTTTCACTACTACAGATTGATTTATCACTATCGTCACTTTCACTGTCGTAGCGATAGAAGCGACGGTATTATACTTCCACCGCCGGTTAGACCGATAGCGAGGCCTCCTAAGGAAGGAAACCGACAGTTGAAACTTCTACCACCCACGAGTTAACAATAGATGCGGCAATGGTATTTTCTCCGTCGTATGAAAAGCCGAGCCAGCTGGGATAGGCGTTATGGCTACCGGCCCTACACGGCCGTTTGGTGTACCGGGGTAGTAAATTCAGCGTGAGTTATTTTCCCATTTTCCAACTACCCACAACATAGTTGCATCACCATTACTTTCCTACGGAGTATGCCTCGTCTTCCCTGATGCTTATTAACTGCTCCTCTCCGCTTCTCCATCTTCAAGGTTGGCCTATTTAAGCCGGGGCTGGATGCACTTCTTGCCAATTCACACTCCTTCCTCCTTAGATACAGACAAAGCTTTTGAGCCAACTATCTATATTTTCTTCATTGCCATGGCACTCCTTCTCCAACTCCTCCGGCGGCGGCAGCGGCGTTGGGAGAAGGCCTTCAAGATTGGGTACTACCGGCATCTAGGTGCAGCGGGGGCTGCTTGATCTAGGTGCTAGTGGAAGTTTTGCAATTAAGGGGGTTCGCTTATTTGGGCAAGCCAAGGGGTACTCAATGCACTTTAGTATCCCTGGTTTGCCTGCGCATTTCTTGTACTGCCGATTCACCATCCCGGCGCCCTGGCGATCCTCCTTCCTCTAGAGCAGCAGCGACGACGGTGACGCTTCTCTTCCACGCCTCCTCTTCTTGCCTCTCTCTCGACTATGAGAGGTAAATGCCTCTATCTCCCTCACGCTCGTGACCATGAGAGGTGCAGTAGGAAAGGTAAAGCAGCTCACTGAGATGCTCCTCTTCTTACCTCTATCTCTCTCAAGGCCACGACCATGAGAGAGGTGCAAAGAAATAGGAAGGTAAAGCACCTCACTGAGATGCTGGTGGAAGTTTTACGAGATGCTGCCTCGTCCTTAGCTTGCACTGCCTGTCTCCAGACTCGACTATGGGATGTACCTGTACTCGACATGTCTTTGTTATTGTACATCCAGTAGTCTTCGATAGGTCTTTATTATTATACAACTGTGGAATGTAACTGAAGTTATCAATGAAATTGATGTTATGATTGTTTTTGTGTCGTTTATATATAGTTTTTGCCTTAAAAACAATTAACAACTGAATGGCTGTGATGTTTGTTACTCCATTTTTTTGAAGTGTTAGTAGTATTTGCCTTGGCTACACAGACGTGGGATAAAGCACCTCACTGAGATGGTGCTGGGGTGGAAGTATTTGCCTTGGTTAATTTGCAAATTGGTTTGCTGTGTTTGCAAATTATCATTATTGCAGCTCCCGTCGCCGTTTCATACGGTGATTCAACGTTAGTGTTAGATCGCAACGTGTAGGGAATTGAATGGTCTGCGTCGTCTTCCCTGCTCCGTCGCCCGTGACTCGCATGGGTGGCCGTGGATGTCGTGGACCTTGACTGTTGCCTTCCCCGCTCGTGTCTGTGCTGCTTGTTTCTATGTCGTTTATATATATATATATATATATATATATATATATATATTTTGCCATAAAAACAATTAATAACTCAAGGGTCTGTTTTAGATGAGGATGAAATGTGGCAGGGATTGAAATGTGCCAGGGAATCTAAACCGCATCGCGTTCACCGCTTCGTCGCCCGTGAATCGCGTGGGTGGCCGCGGATGTCACAGACCTTGACTGTTGCCTTCCCCACACCCATCTCGAGGTGGGGTTATTTAAGCCAAGGTAAGGGGAGCCTCCCTAGCAAACTCCAATCCTTATTCCTCCCTTAGCATAAAAAAAACTAGAGAAAACCTTGAGTTGCACGTAGTCTCCCATCGCCATGGCCTCCCTCGTCCTACATTGACTCCAACTCCACTGGGAGAAGGCCTTCAAGATCAGCTACCGCCAACACCAATGCGCGGCTATATGTCCGCTCATTTCCTCGGTGTTAGTGGAAGTTTTCCGAAGATAGGGAGGAAAGCATGCTTTCATAGAGCTTCGTCGCGTCGTATGATGCTTTGTGCGGGGTGGTGGCTTCGTCCACATCGTAGATGCAGATTCGACAGCGAAAGGGAGTGCTTGAAGATGCGACGGTCCACGGGAACACACTTGTTTTCCTTCCTTCTCTTCCACTTGGTTTCCTGTGTGTTGACGGTAGTTAACACTCATCATAAACCGTTAATATAACTTGAATAAATGCATAAATATGATCACCAACATAGGTTTAGGGGTTTAAACTAACAAATTCCATGAGTTTTAGTGAATCTGTATTTTCTACAGGGGTTATCCAGAAAACCATCAAGGTGGACCCAATTGTCAGAATTAATTACGCTTATTCATGACAAAACCAACTCTAGAAGACTCTAGAAGACACCAGAAGGTAAACCACGGAGGCAGAGCACGGGACACTGCCAGGTGGGGTCGACCGGCCCCACCTGTAGGCCGGCTAGTCGGCCTGTGGGCCCTGCTAGTTAGCCTCTCCTTCGAATGCGGTTCTCCACCGCCTTATGGATTGGATCTACGCCGTCGCTTTAAGTTTGTTGGATCCAAGGGCTCAGGATTGATGGTTCCCCCTATATATACCAGCCCTTAGCCCCCTCAGGCATCATTGATCAGTGATTATAATCTTCATCCATCATCCATATAAGAACCTCATAGCTCCACAAATATTCTAGGGCATAGCTAACTAGGTTTGAGAGCTAGCTTGTGTCTTATCTAGTGGTTAGTGAGGATCTTTAGTTAGTCTTTGAGAGCTCACTAACTTAGTGGTAGTAACTTAGCCTCTTGTGTGTTATAGAGATCATAGATAACTAGAATTATGGATAGAAGGCTTCCATTTTGAGTAGGCTAGCGCAACACTCGCTTCGCTTCTTAATTGTCTAACCACTTGGCTTAAGTGTTGTTGTAGAAATTTTTATAGGCTATTCACCCCCATTTAGCCATTAGGACCTTTCACACCCACCACAGTGGTATGCTCCGTCCCACTACGGCATCGCCGCACACCCTACGCATCTACGGACAGGTTGCCTGTAGGCTGCCAAGATCTTCCATGGGGTCCGCTGCAGCCGTAGTGATGCGGCTAGCAATCTCAACAGCCACCTCCGTCGGGAGCTTGTCCATGGAACACGGCGGCAAAAGATGGATCCTTGGGTCGGAGAGCGACGTCATGGTAGAGTGGAGCACTGGGGAGGGGGATCGGAGTGGAGCAAGGTGAGTTCCAAAAAATCCTCTTGGAATTTTATGAGCGCTCCGTTCTTGAAGGTTCCGCAGCGTGGGGATGTCGAACGTCTCGGGGAAGTCAATCGTCATCCTCCAAACTGTGTGAACCGCGTAAACTGCTTGCACCGCATGCTTCTCTAAACTAGCGCTAGAGGGGCCGAACCGCGTGGTCAAGTCAATTTTCTCCATCCAACTTCCAACACCGTTCCATCACCATTACTTCTGCCGGGAGAAGCGTGCTCCACTAAGATCGTGCGAGATGTGGCCTCGCCTTAACTCCTGCTCTCGCTCAGCGCAATCGAAGGGAACTCCAATGGGCGCCTATCACGCCCATCCTTCTATAAAAGCGGAGGCTAAGGCGGAGAAGCAAATACACGATTCCTTTTCTAAACTCATTACACTTACCTATCTTCTCATTCTATCTTCTTCGTCCGGCGCTCCTCCTCGACACCCCATCTTTCGAATCTCAACCAATGGTGGATCGAGCAATGAAGCGTCCAATGGAAGAGTCACCGGAAGTTGTCCCTACTTGTCCCTGCATTTGTGTGATGCTACAATGGGACGAGGAGGGCAGCTCAGCGGCGCTGCCACCGGAGAGTCGATCCCCGCTTTTGGCTATCTCTTCCTCCAACAACGGGGGGGATGATGTCCTCGAGTTGGTGGAGCAGCTAGACGTTGCCACCTCCGCCCTCTGCGAGGAGAGCCAAGAGGCAAACCGGCTACGCCTGTCCGTTGCCACCGCAAAGCGGGAAACGGTCGCAGCAGAGCTTGCTGCCACCGAGGCCCAGGCGTGCCTCATGGGTAAGGCATTCGACACGATATGATCTTGCTCTTGCACTACGTGCGACATCATGTGTTGGGATTGTAGCATTTTCTTGTCTCCTTTTCACCGCCCAGAGCAGCGGTGATCGTCGACGTATGCAGGCGCGGCGGGAGGCGATCCACCTTTGACAGGTAGCCAAGGACAATGCCCACGTCTCCTCCCAAATGGCGGCGAAGAGCAACAGGCGTGACCAGGACCTCCACGCGACAGCAGGCAACACCGTCTGCATGTTTTCGCCTCCGGCGCCTACGGGGACGACCCTGGTAGACCACCTTCGCACCGTGCCACCACGGGTCGTGGAGGTGGCCATGTACTGCATTCACCTAGGGTCCGCTTCGGCCATGGCTGCCGCCTAGCGTTAGCTAGGTGAGGACCTGGCCATGGTGGAGCTGGGGTTCCCAGGAGACACGAGCTATCGGCGGCGCGAGAACCTGATCGACGAGTTCTCCGCCATGGGCGACGGTGTCTTGACCGTGGTGGATGTAGAGGACATCATTCGTAACACTCCCCGCGAGTAGTTTGATTGTAACTGCCTCTACATTCTGAATAAAAATGTTCATAATATTTAGTAGTTATTACTTTGAGTTTGAACATCTTTGTTTGCTGTTGACTAGACCATTTCCATTTGTGCACCTTAGAGTCCGAGACCGTATGACACATCCGTCGTTAGTAGGTACATCTCTCGATCACCATCGCCGGTAGCAAGCCACGGCCGCTTTCTTCAATTTCCAAGCCAAGACGTGAGTCCTACGCGTCACTCCCACAGCGTATTTACAAAGTTTTGTAGAAATTTGCATTCCTGTGTAAATCTAATACTGATTTGCTTACAAAGGACGCTCCCTATCGTGTCTTTCTCCTCCTTAGTGCTGCTGTTCCTCATCGCCGCTCCTGCTCCCCTATGCCAAACTGCATGACCACCCCTACTCAGCGGCGTGCAAGCCGACAAGCTAGTGCTCCGCACTGGTACGCCTCACCGGTAGGGAGACAACACAGATCTACGGTGACCGGTGACTGGTACTTATCATCACTGCCGTCGTCGCCGAGCTCAATGCCGCAAGATCCAAAGGTAATGGTAATGCTTTCGCACTTCCCTTATGCATTGTTCTTGGATTTTTATTCCCTTCTTCACTCATATGAGTACGAATAAAGCTTCCATCTGATTATTAATGAGCTCACAAACACATCCCCGTAGTCGCTCCTTCTCTGGTTCAGGCGACAGCGCTGCCATTTCCATCGCTGTCCTCGCTCCACTAGATCCTCGTCAAGATGGAGGAGGAGGCCCCCAACAAGAGGAACGAAGTGGCCATCCTCACAGGCCATGTCTTTGTCCTCATCCTCAGCTGCCTCACCGTCCGCTCCTTGTGCAGCTACAAGTGTGTCTATCGCTTCTGGAATAGCCTCATCTCGGGATCCGAGTACCATAAGGAGCTGCCCTAGATTCTCGCCGGATTCTTCTACCGCAGCTGGAAATGCAAACGCAACTTCACCAGCGTCAACGATGAATACCCCTCCTTGTCCTTCTTGTCCTTCCCCATTTAGGATGTCGTGATCTCAGATTGCTCCCGGGGCCTCATGCTCTGCTGGTACTCTAGGTTCGCTATGTTGTCTGCAATCCGGTGACTAAGAAATGATTGCTACTATCGGGTAGCAACCATTCTTGTGGTTGAGCTCGCTTAGGGTTCGATCTGACAGTCTCCTCGCACATCCATGTGTTTGAATATGGGATAAATGATGATGTCTCCTTAGGTGTCAACATCTACTCATCTAAAACTGGAGCATGGATCTTTAAAGAATCTGAATGGGGCAATGGTATTGTAGTATCCACATATGGGAAAGGTGTGTTTGTTAATGGTTTTATACACATGCTAGAGTTCACCCAGATAGTTGCTATTGATATGGAGGGAATGACATGGAGGAAAATTCGTAGGCCAACTGGTGATGCAATCTCCATCCATGAAGCTCAGGATCAGTTGTGTTTATGTACTGCTGATACTTTGAATAGGTATAGGCTTTCAATCTGGATCCTTGAAGACTATGGTACTAGTAAATGGACATTGAAGAATAAGGTGACCACGCTGGAGCTATTTGGAAAGAAGAATATTGAAATTGGTACCGAGGTTTGTGATGCGGCCTACAGAGTGATTGCAGTTTATCCGAAATGGAATTCGATTTTCCTTGTTGGGGAGGACAAAACACTGCTTGCATATGACATGAACCGCAGTAAAGTTCATTGTTACTATAAAAAGTACTCTTCGTTGTGGATATGATGAATGGTGTGTAATGATTATATCTGTATGGTGTGTGTTCAGTAAGTTATTAAGGCCCAACTGAATTAGTAAATAAATTTAAAAAACCAGATGCCATCACCGCCGCTATTCATCTGATGCGATAGGGTTCAACAGTGTATCATCGCCGAATCGCTTAATAACCAACACCGACGAAAGGATCATCACGGGCGGATCGTATATCAACACGATGGTGACCATGCCCTATGACCAGGCGGTTCATACGCTGAAGCGACGGTGATGTTCACCTCGACACAGGCGAGTCATGCTCTAATGCGACATAAACAAGGACCTGATCACGGACGGATCATAAGCCAAGACAACGGTGTTAGTGTATACCCATATAGGTGGGTCGGTCCTCAATGCGACGGAATAAGGATCTGATCACGGATGGATCATAAGCCATGCGGCGGTGTTAGTGCATACCCACACAAACGGAGTCGTGCTTCAATGCGACGGAAGTAAGGACCTTATCATAGACGGATGATAAGCCAATGCAGTGGTGTAGTGTATACCCCAGTCGGTCTCAGATAGCGACGGTGAGGGCTATGACCATCACTGCCAACAGCTTACTGCCGAGGCCGAAATGCGACTGTGATGGGGGTTACGACGTGGCTATGAAAGGTCTGAGTGTAGTAGTGTTTGGTTCAGTCTTTCTGGTTTCAGTTGTGCTTTCCACACATGATAAATATTTATGTGTCTATTGTTAAATATCCTATCATTACTCATCTAAGACCCTTTCTTAAGATAGTTTATGTTGACTCTTGGAATTTTGATAGGCCACTATCCTACAACTACAAGTTGTTTGGGGATAAAGGCTCTGGCGATGTTCAGTACAAGCTGCTCTGGCGTTGGTCGTCGGATAACGTTTACTCTGCAGCTTCTGCCTACAGGTCGCTGTTTGCTGGTTCCTCCAGGACCCTCGGCGCAAAAGAGCTTTGGAAGGTGCGAGCGCCTGCAAAAAGTTAAGCATTTCTTCTGGCTGACCTTGCATAAGCGCTGTTGGTCGGCTTCGCAGCGGGAACGCCATGGACTACAGGACTCCACTCCTGTGTTCTTTGTGATCAGGCTGCCAAGGAGATAGATCACATTCTGCTGACCTGTGTCTTCAATCGGTTGGCTTGGTCCTGGGTACTGGATTCAGTTGGCTTTGGGAACCTGGCGCCGTAGTCTCCAAACTGCTTCTGGCAATGGTGGCTTTCCTCAAGGAAGGCGGTGCCCAAGGAACTCAGAAAGGGCTTCGATTCCATGGTATTGTTATTGGGTTGGATGCTTTGGAAGGAACGCAACGAGAGAACGTTCAGCAACAAAAACAGGACAGTGTCGCGGTTGCTTCAGGATATGATCGACAAAGGAACTCTTTGGGATATGGCAGGCTTCAGACAGCTCCGGTGGCTCTTACATCGGTCACAGTTTAATGTCCCGGTCTTGTAATGGTTTGACTCCTTTGGCCCTATCCATTTGGTAATCCTTGGATTACCGGAGTTTGTATTTGTTAAAACTCTACTTTCTCTTAATGAAATACGTACCTCGTGGTACGATCGAGAAAAAAAATTAAGGCTCTTTTGTTGAATTACATCCTTGTTCTGAAATCACATTATATTCTAATTATTCATCCTTCGTGAAGACTAATGTAAAAGTGATGTTCAATGGCGAACGTCACGCTCGAAATAAAAATTTTTGGGTAACATTATAACACGATCCTATTTACATTATCATGGTACTATATGCATTTTTTTGCCCTTTACAACGCATGGACATTTTTTTGGGTAACAATTTAACGCGCTCATATTTACACTATCATGGGTACAGTTTTTTTTCCATTGCAATGCACGGGTATTTACCTAGTGATAGGTAAAAACTTGTGCTCCCTTTTTGAAGGTCTAGTTTGAGGCTGTGTGTGTCAGACCTTCTCATTTTGTCCTATGGTGTGGGCATCTAGTCGAAGGTCCAGAGCATCTTTAAGAGCTATTCTAAAAATTTACTCTCTAAATCATGATTTAGAGAGTCGTTTGAGTAAAAATTATTTTCTACATCCTTGTACCATCCAACATCTTTTCTATATCTTGTGCGTATTCTAGAAAGCCATCCGAAATAGAGAATGTCTATATTTGAAGGTCCAATTAAAAAGGCTAATGAAGGGTATTTTTTTTTCATCAAAAACTCTATTCCTATAAATTAGTAAGGATACAATAATCTCTTAGAGTTGGAGTTGCTCTCAACTGTGAGCATTTCTTCCTTTTTGCATTTCAATTTGTGAACACGTCCTGTGTTTTATAGAGATAGTTTTGTTTTTTACACCTGAGGACTTATTTGGATTTTCACGTATTCACCTCAACACATGTGTGTTGGAGTGGATTAGTGTGAAATTTATGTTCATGTATTCACCTCAATATATGTGTGTTGGAGTGGATTAGTGTGAAATTTAGTTTAAATTTCACAACAACCTACTCCAACACATATGGATTGAGGTGAATACGTAAACATCCAAATAAGGCCTGGTATATTTCATATATGTCTAAAACCAAGAGGACTCTACGTATCACTTGGTTACCGTCGCTACCATAAAGTTCAGGTTTTAGTTGTTGGGTTTCTTATGTTTGGGGAGGTTCCTATAGTCTCCGGGCTTATATTAGATAGAGGAATGATCTCCTCCGACATCAAGTTACATAACTTCATCTACATCTTCGTCTTGCGTTTGCCATTGCGGTGCGACAATAGCCATGCTCGGTAGTGCTAAAGTTGGTGTTGTAACCGTGGCTGATGTACCTCTAAGTGGATAGTTTCGTGACGTTGTTTTCAAGACTGTCATGTTATATATAATGAAATAAAATTGGGTGAAACATTCCCTCTCAATATAAAGTTTCATTCTATAATTTCATTACTCAGTCACAGAGAGTTGATAATCGTGTCAAGAGAGTTTTATCCATTTTTTTCTCATTCTTGTTAAATACACTGTCATATCAGGAAAAATACCTATGTAGCGATCTATTGAGTGCCAATGAAACTCATGTAAAACTACAACTGGCCTTAAAACGTTACTGTATCCATAGCAACAGCTATCTATAGTAACACCCACCTTAGCTGGAGCGAACATAGCTAATTTTTATCGGCAAGGAAAATGAAACTAACAGTTTCTTCTTGCTTGTACGGCAGGATTGAAGAGGTCAGAGCAAGCGAGTCGACGCAAAACCGAGTTTCGGCCACTGCCAACAGGGAGACGAGGAACCCAAGCCAAGCATCTTGCATCTCCGGTCACCACTCACCACCAATCGCCAGCCGAGACCCGAGGGCGAGACCCCGCACTGTTTCGATATTACATGCGCGTTGAATTAATGCAATGCAACCCGGCCGGGAGGGAAAAGTCTGTGGGACCTACCACAATAACATCCCGGACGATCGAGCACGCCACGTCATCGTCAGAATCAATTTCTGCGATTTCTATAGGCCGAGCGGGTCCCACGTCGGCACCGACCCAGGCCGAGTAGTGGACAGCTGCCTTCTACCGTCTGACCAGGAGCTTAGCTACCCCCCCATCTAGACTAGTACAAGCAAATCACTATGAGCACTAGTACAACGCTAGCAAGCCGGCCGCCCTGTTATCAAGTTGGGAATCTTTCCTCTTTGCCTATTGTCCCATGAAGGAATGTTTATCCATGCATTACTGTACATATTGATGCTAATCATTGACACACAAAACTTCATCAACACATTTTCATTTAGATATTCCGGACAACAAATCTCATAAGGTATATTCAAGTATGAAATATCTCATAATAGTATGTAATAATTATATACATGCTAAGCATTTCCCAGTATTCAACACTTTCCGTTATGAAAAATTTCATACTTTTAAATGACATATATTGACCACTTGTCATGGTAAAGATACTAGTTCTAAGCTACTAAAAAAAGAGCAAGGCAGAATAATAATATGTCATGAAATCAATTTTGTACTCCATCTATTCCAAATTATAAGCTGTTCTGGCTTTTCACGCCCTATTTTCAGCACTACTTCAACCATACTTTTCAGCGAAGGAACAATGTTTTCCTCTCACAACAAATCAGCATCAGCAGCATCCAAATTTTAGCGAAACGAACAGGGCCAGATGTACATTGATTTTGCTATGCATCATCATGTCTAGATGCATATTAAAAGTAATGTATCTAGAAACTAAAATGACATAATTTGGATCGGAGGAGTAATAGAATAAAGTTGAATTTGTGAGGTATTTAGCACAATAGTACTAGCAATAAATGATTAGATGAGATGCATACACAAAACAGAATCTAGGTTGCACCACTTAGATCAGATGCTTCTGGATTATAATGGTTATGAATCTCTTGTTGGTGGGTCTTTATGATCCTCTTGTGCTTATAAATTAAATGCTAGTGTATTAACCAATTTTGATTGCCCTTGCTACTTGCCATACCAGAAGCAAAATTGACATATATCCATCTTTTGCTTTTTTTTTGTTGAGAAACTGAAATGGAAGTATAGTTTGAAGAATGGAGGAGATGCCAGAACATGTTATTATGGGGTGTCAGTTTGCAAAAGATTTCTGGCAAAGAATTGGGCTAACTCCTCTTCTCAGGCCGCGTTTAGATGCCAAAATTTTTTGGCCTCAGCCAAAAACCTGACAGCAGCAGGTTTTGGCCAAAAACCTGAGATCCAAAATTTTTTGGATTTTCTGTTTAGTTGCCAAAAATTTTTGGCTGCCATTCTCAAAACCTGGCAGCTGCACCATTAACAATTGCATGCATGCAGCCAATGCATGCTGACACATGCATGCAGCCAATGCATGCTGAAGCTTCAAATGCATGCATGCTGTTGTCTCTCATGCAACAGCATGCATGTTTGATCCAAATGACACAACAGATGTAATTAACAATTAATCATGCATGATTCACCCACAAAACTGTACTGACGCAACTGTACATATGCAGTACACATACATGACCTCAAACACACAAAACTATCAAGAACGGTTTAGCAAAGCATAAGCAATCGAATCATGAAATTCATTCATCAGATCAGACTCATCCTCAACTTCCTCGGGGTCAGGCTGATTCTCAGACGCTTCTCGCGGCACATAGTTATCATCACGGTCACACCTTGCAAAGTGTCTATCCCCTATGCCACTTATCCTAATGAAATTATGTAGAGCACAACATGCAACTATGATTTGGCTTTGTTTATGGGGTGCATAAGAAGGGATCTGATGCAAGATGCGCCACCTCATTTTCAAAACTCCAAATGACCTTTCAATGACATTCAGAAGACATGAATGTGCATAATTGAAGGTCTCCTCTTTACCTTGGGGTTCTGGGGCATCTCGATACTCCTGCAGATGGTACTTAGTTCCCTTGTAAGGAGCAAGATAACCTAGCCGGTTAGGGTACCCGGAGTCCACAAGGTAATATTTCCCTACATCAGCAAAAAAATATTTTACATTCATGTAGTTGAACAACAAGGACCCAAATGTGCTATCGATAGGGTGTGTACTGCGGTGGATGTGGAAAGACATGGTCAGTATGTTGTTGTTGCATCATTGAATACTCTCATGTCATGTATGCAGACCCGGCCAACCAAAGCAAGAACAAATGTAAATCTCATGTCAAAGTCACTGACAACCATGACATTTTGTGTAGTCATGCCCTTATGGCACAAGTCTGCACAAACTTATCATTGGGCACCACATAAGGTACATGAGTCCTATCTATACCCCCTATATGCAGTCCTTGAAGTAGGGATAGAACCTAGGGTTTCTCGGTCTAGGATGCATTGTTCTAAATTGTGGGTCGATTGTGCTTAATAATGTCGTGACAAGCTTCACCATACACTTCAAAACTTTGTTTAACATGTTGGAGACAGTCCCTAGTGACCTCTCAAATCTGTCCTCTCACTTGCCTAAAAGATTGTGGTGCCCCAAGCATCCAAAGAAACATCCCTAGAGCCTCAACCGAGGTGGACTTAGCACTAGATTTCAGGCCATATGATTGTACTAAAAGATCATGCAAAGTTGTATGGAACATAGGTGGGCTCATTCTAAACATGTTAAAACATGCCTTGCTATCCCCAAGCTTCCTCTGCACCCATTCCAAACCCGGTCATGGCAGGTTGCCTATACTCACCCTATTCAAATGCTTGTCAATGTGCGGGGCATACTTTGGTACATACCATAGATAAAAGCATCATCATCTTCAGCATCCTCTAACTCAGCCATCATCATCTCTTGGAAAACATCCCAAGGGTCTACACAATGGGTTGCTGCTGCTGATACAACATCAACCTATCCAAACAAACAAGGACTAAAGTCAGTCATGAATCACATTACAATTCATGTCATGCATGACTACGTTCACTGACATTTGCCATTCACTCTCACCCATGCATCACATAGTTGAAATGGTCACCATACTTGGAGTTCACCAAACATTACTACATTTAAGTTGTTGAAATAAGAAACATCACAAACATAGTTGAAACACACATTCATGCAGTACAGACTTAGTTCATATGACATAGGACATGGCCGACATTGTTTGAGGACACCATTACGACATGAACTTCAATTCATAGACGAAATAAGATAAGATGGTCTATGGGTCGACCGGCGCAGCTTGCTCGATGATGATCATCCTTTCTTTAGGGCCGTTGGCAAGGAAGAAGTCCATATCACTTTCATTGTGGATGATCTTGTACAGGCCCCTGAACAATGTTGGAGTCTGTGCACTTATACCCATCTCCCTTGCTATCTGGGTGACCCTGTCTATCTTCTGGCTAAGGGCCAACCGTGAATTGTGGTCCTCTTGCTTCTTGTGCTCAAACATGCTCTCCATCAGGCAGAGCCTATGGTTGGCAATTTCATTGTGTGTCCTCATGTTGTTGTCCATTGCCCTCAGTGCTGGGCTCTTGGACCTCTTGTGTGGGCTGGATGCAGTGGTGCTCGTGCTGCTGGCCCTCTTGTTGCCAATGCTAAGTGGGGTCAGCTGGTCTTCCATTTCATCTGCTGCCTCTTCATCGGAGCTTCCACCATCCAAATTAATAGTACCACTTTCACCAGCAACAAAAGATGTGGAGGCATCTACTGTGTTTCCAGTAAACATTTTGCCCATTTGATCTAAGTACTCAGGCAAACCTTTCCTGAACTTCATCAAATCAGATTGCCCCTGCAATATGAAATCCTTTGTTATGCAATGTTTTACTTAGTAAGTGCTGAAACTCAGAAGAGATAGATAGATCATTTACGTTGGTATTTGCTTTCCACCATGCATCAGTGGCCTCAACAGTTCCATCGTCGCTATGGCCTAAGCCAGAGGCGTAGCGGAGCTTGTTACAGAATGCCCATTGAGCCTTGAGCTGCCTTAGCCTCCCAGCAATCTGCTCCCTATCATGGACCAAACATGTTGCTGCTTCGTACCTCCTTATGAGGTCCCTCCACCCAGTCTTGCTCATGACTCCCTTGGTACAATTGCCAATGGCAATTTCATGGCACCATATGTCATAGAACTTCTTAGTGTTCGGTACAATCCAGTTGGCCTTGTGTTTCATAGCCTAAACGATGCTTGTTTCAGTTCACGACATGTACAGAGATTAAACCATTTGGTAAACACTTAAGCTAGGTTAATCAATATCTACAACTGTTGTAGCTTAAATTTGTATCACAGAATACTCATAGCAAGAGCAACTAAATAATACATATAGCACCCTAGACACATGCATGTAACTCAGCAGATCTACTACGAAATAGAAGATCAAGGAGAAAGGTAGTGGAATTTGTACCGGGACTCTCGGGGCGTGAGTGTTGTCGTCCTGATTGAAGTTGTCATCAAGAATGGCTGGCCCCGGCCCGCGTACACGTGCACTGCGGCCCCTGCGACGGCCACCAGCGCCTCCCCGTGGAGGAGACAAAGGAGGGACGAAGCCGCCTCCAACGGATGTTCCACCCATGCCGCCTCCAACGGATGTTCCTCCGCCGGCGATGGCAGTGTTCGACCCGAGGTTGCGCGCAGACCGCTATGCGGGAAGTCACGCGGATGGGGGGGGAGCCATGGGGGACCTCGTTGTCCCCGAATGTAGCCGCGTGAGCACGCATCTGCGGCCAGTCCTCGCCGGCGTTGAGATCCAGCGACTCCAACCCCAGTCGGGACTGGTTGAATCTGCTTGAACCTGAGAAGGTTTGCGCCGCGTCGGGGAAGAGGGCCGCCACCGGCATGGCCCTCGAGGATTACCGGGCGCCAGAAATCCCTCGTGCGCGCGTCGTTGCCATGGCCGGCGCCGTCGATGCCATGGTCGCCGTTGTAGCCGGTGCCGTTCATGTCGTCGCCGTCGTGTCCTTCCATCACCGAACGCGCGAAGGTGGTCCTCGATCCGGACTCCGACGGGGTGGATCTAGTGGTGTAGCTCGTGGATCTGCGTGGCGGCGTTCGGATGGCGGGAGATCAGCGGCGGTGGGATGGAGTGACCGGCGGCGGGGGGCTAGGGTTCGAGAGTGGATGAGAGTGAGGGATAGAGGGGCAGTGTCGGGCGAGCGTGATGAATGGATAAGGGGTGGGTGCGGGGTACCAGGCGTCCTTCAGGCCTCCCAAACCGCACAGTGCCAGGCCGAACACCCCACCATGAACAGTACCAGGCCAAAAAATTTTGGCTGCCGTTTAGTTCCAAAAAGCCCAAAGTCAAAATTTTTTGGGCTGGGCCAAAATTTTTTGCAATCTAAACGGAGCCTCAGTTCTAGTGGCCTCAATGACTTTCACAATGTTCAATGTTCAGTGCCCGAGCAATATCCCTCAGAAACACTTTGCAAAACCTTCATCGCTCTCTATTGCTGGCAGCTTTGGAAGCGCAGGAATGGAGTCGTATTCCGATCAGAAAGAGCAGGGCATCAACAAATGCTGGCAGCTTGCATCTCTGACGCCAAACTCTGGAAATCCAGGTTGCCTAAGAAAGACAGGGAGCTAGATGAACGTTGGGTTGGTGTCTTTTGCAAATGTTATGTAAAGCAATTTAGATCACAAGTGATCAAATAATGTAAAACTGTTCATATTTGCCAACAGGCACTAAGTGAGCAATAAAATATTCAGGTGGGGTCCTCTCCCTCGGTGACTTTTTAAAAAAGAGTATAGTATGAAGAACAAATATTTATGGGGATGTTGGTAGTGGTGACCTATGATTAGTACCCATAAGGCATGGGGGTCAATACAGACAATAGAGATAAGTAAAATAGTAAGCAACCATTTTGAACAGCTATGGCAAGAAGCACTTAGGGACAAATAGGAGGGAGAGCATCTCAAACATTCATGGCTCATATGTTGTATAGTTAGACATACATTGTAAATTGTTAAAATTCTATCGAAGTAATGGATCAAGCGGCAAATACCAAATAAAGTCATTTTTTCAAATGTCCAAGTGTTTTTATGTTACTATACCAACCATCCAAACACGTTCTCTATGAAACCCAGGTTGTATCCAAGAATCATGCTGCACATGGTGATATCTAGGAGTAACTCTTATTATATACTCTATATGTTTCAAATTACAGTTCACTTCGACGTTGTCCTGTGTTAAGTCTTTCTAACTTTGATCAAGTTGTTAGCAGAATTATTAGCTTCTTCGAGTTTAGTAAACGCGCTTTTAAAATATATTTCATGGAGAAGTTAATGAAACAAATTTGAGATTGTAAATGTTGATGCATATTTCTTTAAACTTAGTAGTATAATAACTCAGAACAAAGACAAAGTAAACTCTAATTTACTGTAGAAGGGATCGAAGGAGTATGTCATGTCAGGAAATAATGTCAAAAGTTACACTGTAACAAGTGCAGACCTGTATGGTGTATGGATGGTTTGGCAAGGGAACAGGGGTACCTACCATAGTACACCTACCAATTCCCCCCATAAATTACACGATCTTGTGCCTCAGCCAAAGTTTTCGCGGCCATTAGAGATCCACGTGTCCACTTAAGCGATTCACCAACTCCACCTTCCCTAAGCTCCCGCCTTCTCCTCGTCCTCGATCTGTGGCTTCATTACTTCATCTCCCTCCCCCTATTAATACAGCTCAGCAGCTCACTGCCATTTCCCATTCCCACTCAGAAACACAAGCACAAACGCAAGAAGCTCAAGAAGCTGAGGCAAGCCCAAGAAGAAGAAAAAAGCCAAGAAAGAGAGATGATGGGAAGCGAAGGCAGCACAAGCCCAGCGGCTGGGGGAGGCGCCGCCTGCGCGGTGTGCGGCGGCGCCGCGGCGGTGTACTGCGCGGCGGACGCTGCGGCGCTCTGCAGCGCCTGCGACGCCGCCGTGCACGCTGCGAACCTGCTGGCGTCGCGCCACGAGCGCGTGCCTCTTTCCATGGCCGCCGTGGCAGCTGCGTCCGGCGTGTACGACGACCTCTTCGCGCCCGACGACATAGACGCGGCGTCGTCGTGGCCGGCGGCGGCGCCCGCGCACGCGCAGGGGCAGGGGCAGGGCAGCCCCCAGAACGGCAGCTCGTCGACCAGCTTCACCACCAGCGACAGCGGCGCGGAGGGCAGGAGCCTGTTCGACCTGCTGTCCGACGTCGACCTCGCGGCGGCCTGCGTCACGGGCGGCGGCGGCGGCGGTTACCTGCCGGACGGCGTGGCTCCCGTGCATCACGGCGCTGCGCCGCTGTGGGCGCAGCCCGGCCTGCAGGCCGCCGCATGGACGGCCACGTGGTCGCCGGCAGATGCCGCGGCCGCGGCAGCTGTCTTCGGCGTCCCGGGCGCCGCCGCCGTGGTCGCCGCGGCGGCGGAGCGGGAGGCGAGGGTGCAGAGGTACCGCGAGAAGCGCAAGAACCGCAAGTTCCAGAAGACCATCCGCTACGCGTCCCGCAAGGCCTACGCCGAGGCGCGGCCCAGGATCAAGGGCCGCTTCGTCAAGCGCGCCGCCGGCACCTCCTCATCCTCCTCGGGCGCCGGCACATCGGACAGCAACAAAGACGCCACGGACGCCGCCTCCAAGTTCTGGCTCTCCTTCTCCGACGACGCCAGGGACGATGGAGTCGGCTTCTACGTGGACGCCGGGGCCTACGGGGTCGTGCCAAGCTTCTAGAAAGTTCGTTCCAAACAAGCCTTGGAAGCTTCTGGCGGTGGCGTTCGCCCAGCTTGAAACAAGCTAAGAAATGGGTGCGCGCCATGGCGCCATCGTTCTTGTTTGTGTCGTGTCATCATTCATGCGGGCAGCATTCGTGGTGAAATTCCGCCATCGCTATTTTTAAATGATGGCGCGGAATTTCGATGGGTCATCATCAATTTGGTGAACGAACTAGGGGATTTATTGTGTGTTGTAAGATAGCTTATGTAGACGACGTTCGCTGTTAGTTTTTCATGAATCCATTTTAATTTCTATATATGCTAAGATGATTAATTAATAATCTGGTGATTTCAGCATGGATCCATTTTCTGTGCCAAGGTCCTGTTGTTTATGAATTTCGATGGGTCATCGTCGTCGATTTACTGAGGTTAACAATATAATTGTGGTGGAAATCTGCCATCCATAGCGAGCTTTTAGATAGATGATCGTCAAGCGGATTTTTAATGGGTCAATCAGGAAATAGATTTGGTTAATGTATGGACAATAGCTTACTGTATGTATCTGTGTTCATCCATGGTTTTAGTGTTTTGACTTTCTATTCCAAGATGATTAATTTCCATCCATGGTGATCCCAACCTGCTGCTAATGCCACTATTGTGTCGAACAATTGTAGTAGAAAGTCTGCATCGCTCTTTTGTTTCTCCAATGATGATGATGATGCTTTTGATGGGTCGATCGGCGAACTACAATTTTCTTATGTCATCATTCCAACAAACAATTCTGGGTACTCCATCACTACTTTTGAAGTGATGATGCAGATTTTATATTGGCCAATCATATCGGTTAGTACTAGCAGTTACTAATGGCATCTCTAAGACAGCTAGCTTGGTTGTTTAATTTTATGTAATATCGAAGTTCGAAACAGTCTGCTAGGAAGGTTCAGTCACAACTGTAAGACCTCCTAGGGCGCTCATTAGAAACGTGTCGTATGTATAGTTAAAATCTTCTTCTTAATTATAATGATACGTAAATTTTTTGCGTATTCGAGAAAAGAAAAAGACAGCTAGCTTGCATTGTGTGGTATTTTCGTGGTTAGGTTTCCTATCCTGTGAGTCTGGGACAGATATTGTTCCATGTGAATTCAGGATTGTGGTAGTGGAAAGTTCATACAATCGCTGTTTTTTGGCTGATATAAACGTGGATTTGCTGTGGTATGTAAAAGCCACTTTCCACTATTGAAATAGGGCCTTGTTCTCTTTGCAAATTTTTGCAACCCGATGAATAGTACCACTTTTGTCTTATTTGGCAAATATTGTCCAATCGTAGACCAACTAGGCTCAAAAGATTCATCTCGTGATTTCCAACTAAACTGTGTAATTAGTTATTTTTTTTACCTACATTTAATACTCCATGCAAGCGGTTAAAAATTGATGTGATGGAGAGAGAGTGAAAAAACTTGGAATTTGGTGTGCATCTAAACAAGGCCTAGGTGATCAATGCAACTTTTTAAGATAGCATATCATGTAGCTGTCTGAATAAGGTTGTGTAGTTGTTCACATGTAGTTTTCGCAGTTCTGTCATCTGTGCTAAGATAATAAATCCTATGTGATTTGTTATGAAGATATATGCTTGCATGATTCATGGCTCCAATTTTTCTACTTGGTTTTGAAGTGTGACATGATCACTAGTCCATTGTTTAGTTGTTTTTAGATGAGGATGTCCGTCATGGTAAAAGGATGTCTGTTTTGGGTTTGTGGGATGTTTTCCATACGAGGAACTAGTACTGGGAATATTCTCCCTCCATCTTTATTCTGTCTTATTAGGTATCAAATGTGTTTATATACCCGCATGGCTGCAACTGCAGGTAGGGATGAAAACGATACCAAGTGGTCTATTTTTTTTGTCAGTTTCCTACTTTTTTTTTTTCTGAAACATTAGTTTCCTACTTTTTGTTTCCTCAGATATCGAACATTGTCGACAACGAATAGGGGCCAATATATATTATGGAACTTTGGAAACAAAACTACCCGATCTGAAACACATCGATATATCGATCCGAAATTTATAATTTATTGCAAACAATGAGCAATAGCGCAACAAATGCATATAATCAGAGTGACTGATTGAGTGATTGACATTTCATAAGAAGCTGAGACAAAGAAAATCGAACGACAACAATTGAAAACTGGACTTGGGGGACATGATTAACCGCTGGGGTTTGCCTATTAGGCTTCAATTCATTTTTGATTCTTTAACCGTTATACTATTGTTGTCTTTGCGGAGGGAAAAGTCCATTTTATCTTCTTAAACTATCGTCATAGTATGAATTTTCTCCTCAAACTTTAAAGTTAGAGATCACACCCTCTAAACTCTCAAAATCGTTCAAATTACCTCTCTGCCCTAGTTTGAGGTGGCTTTGTCCTTTTTTAGCTAAAAAAATTGGTAAATACTAAATAAGGTTTTTGAACCACATAAAATTTCTCTACACTTCTAAATTTTTTGAGAAAATTCCTAGAGATAGATTGAGATACAACAAATCCAAATCAAATATTTAGATCTCATGATAATTTCTCTACAACATTCCAAAAAATAGATTTAGATCAAGAAAAACAGAAAAAATCCAGAATGTAGTAATCCCAAAACATTCCAATTGATGCTTAAACGCATTTTGAAAACTTTTCAATAAAATGTAAGATCCAACCAGCGTGAATGCAGTGCATCCATACTTGTTGAATCTCATATTTTTGACATCGATTACAATGTTTTGGTGGGGTGTGTGTGTGTGGGTGGGGGGGGTGTTTCTAGTTTTTTCTAGATATTTTCCCATTTAGTAAGAGCCCAATCTAGTTTTAGAAGGTTCTAGATATATTTTCACAAGCTTTAAATATTTTATTTGGATTTTTTGTTTCCAAATCTACCTCTACGATTTTTCTTGAATTTTTAGAAGCTTAGAAGCATTTTATGTGGTTCAAAAACCTTATTAAGTATTTATCAGATTCTTTTTTTTTTAAAAAAAAGACAAAACCGCCTTTAAGACCACTAACCATGGCAGAGAGGTAATTTTAACGGTTTTAAGGGTTAAAAAGGGGTGTGGTGTCTGATTTTTGAAGTTTAATATAAGGAGGAAATTTAGATTAGCGCGATAGTTTAGGAAGATAAAATTGACTTTTTCCTTTCGTGGATGCCATAAGTTGGTACTGGGCTGGGCAGGCTTAGGCCCAGTCATCAGAAATCCAGGGCATAAGAAGATAAATTGGCCATGATCATTGTGTCATGAAACTAAATAAATATCCCTTTGTGTAATCTTATTAGCTTTCTTTGTTTGCTGATCGGCTGTATTGTTTTTGTGTTTAGGGGGCAACCCCTCCTGTTTTCCTAAAAAAAAAACCGATGTTGTATTTTTGCAGGAGGGCAGCAAATATATTTTTCTGCTGAAGGGCTTGGTCACATATTTCCATCCAGTGTCTTACGCTGAGTTTACCGTATATAGGCGGCTTGGATTTTTATTCAAAATCGTTGTGATTCTGGTGTTGACTCATGAATATACAAAGTTCTTAGTTTCCTAATCATAAATTCATAATCCTACCAGAAAAGGTTTGTAAATAATAAGCCTGCTTGGTTTAGTAATGGCTTTGTGCAGTTCAAGGCACTTCGTCAGGGAGCGCAAGATAATAACTCAATTTTTTCATTATCTTTAGTAAAGATCGATTAGTCAGCAATACATAATAACGTTGAGATGTATGGTCAAAACTGGCTTCACAATTACAGGCACTCCGCACGCCCATTAGGGAATGCAATCTCTTATGCTCATCCTCATCCATACTCTAATTGAACTGATAAAGCCGAACCGGCACTGAATACATCCCAAAAATCTCCGTCATATATTACATGATTAAATACCAGTCATCTAAGACTACAAACCAGAAAACATAGCTCCATCACCATGACAAGAAAGGCATGCCAACAGCACATACAGAAAGAAATGGAAAAAAAAGGAGGCTACAATTACGGTGAACAAGATTCAGAAAACAATGTACAATCATCCATGTCGTCCACCTCGTCCTCGGGAATGTTCCATTTCTCGGGCTCCTTCAGACACTCATCAGTAGTAGACAGGAAATGCAGAACCTGAAAAACAACATGAGCAGTAGGGGACAGTGGCATACTGTTATCAGCAAACATTTGACAATACTACAATCAGATCAGCTCAGGTATCTAGTAATAAAATTGGTTAGTACCTCGGCCATTGAAGGCCGCCACATCGCCGGTCGCATGATGCAGCGGGATGCGACTGCGACCATCCTATTCAGTTGATCTTTGTCATAGTCATCTCCGAGGTTTGGGTCTGCAAATTCAGTCACTTGCCCAGCTTCCAGCAGTGGCTTTGCCTAGACAACAAGAGTAAGTCATATGTGCGAATTGTTGCCTGGTAAACATCATGTTGGTGTCATTTCTTTCTCTTGTCCTCACCCATTGCAGAAGGCTTTGCTTGGAGCAGTCAATAGGTCTCCTTCCAGTGACAATCTCTAGCAGCAGAACGCCAAAAGCGAATATGTCGGTCTTTTCATCGACGATGCCATGCATGAAGTATTCTGGTGCCAAGTACCTGCGTTCTCAAAGTGATTTTTGAAAATTTGAGTCGAAATGCAATGTTCTTACATTACATTACTATGGTTTCAAAATGAGCACACTGTTCTTACCCAAATGTGCCTTCTATGGGTATGACAGAATGGTGAGTCCACTGCTTTGGGAGCCACTTTGACAAACCGAAGTCTGAAATCTGTTATAGACACCACAACCATCTTTTGTCATAGTCTATGCATCGAAGCAATATAACTATCTATTTGGTCAGAAAACAATTTACCTGAGGTTCGAAGTCATTGCCAAGAAGTACATTGGATGCCTTGATATCTCGATGGATGATCCGATGCCTGCAGAACATATGCAGATATTGCAAGCCCCTCGCTACACCCACCGCAATCTTGTACCTCAGAGGCCACTCAAGAGTTTTCCCACTCTTCCCTGTAAAATTGGATCTCTATTGTCACATAATTACTCGAGAATTCTCCTTATCTCTGAAAAAATGATGATATATACTGTACTACTGAATGAAATTCGGTACCATGCAGTGCCGATGCTAGCGTGCCGTTTGCGCAGAACTCGAATATCAGGTACAACCCATTCTCAACGCAGCATCCAAGAAGGTAGGATGTGTTTGGATGGCATACATGCCCCTGAATCCCTAGCTCTGCCAGGAACTCTTTCTCCTTCTGCTCACTGGGCGTGCCCTTTGCTAGCCTCTTCACAGCTATATGTTGGCCATCAGATAGGGTGCCCTTGTATACTTCTGCATAGCCTCCTCTTCCAGCCATGTTATCTACAAGCAAACCACAGAAAAATTAAAGATAACAATCTTGCATTCTGATCTTGATGTTTCATTTCTTATGACATCAAATCTCCTCTGGTAAGCTTTTTCACAACTAATATATAAGAATAGCTGAACTTCTGAAAACTTAATGAACTAGTATTTGAACAGAGTCACCTGGATGGAAGTCATTAGTGGCCACTGAAATCTCCTGAAAGCTGAAACACCTCCAGGCAGGCTTGTGATCTTCTGCATAGGTGGAACCGACATCGCTGCCCCTGGCGCTATCATCGCCGATGTTCCTCAGGGATGGGAGCCAGAGCTTCATGTCTGACAACCGTCTCCACAGGCCATTGTGTCCACGCCGGCTCGCCTCATGGCTAGACGTGCTGTAGCATTCTTCAGTGACTTGGTTCTCGCCTCCCTCTGCCTCTGGCCCATCCAGAACTGCTCTCGGCGAGCTCTTGTCCTCGGCGCCTTCATTAGAAGATTGAGCCAGCTTCCGTGTCGAGTTTGATCTCAGTAGCTTCTGAAGGGGTGGGAATCTTCTGCTCCATGTTGAGCTTGAGGAGATGGTGCTGTCTGCTGCTTTCAGTTTCGGAATTGGTTTCAGAAAGCAGGTTTATCACGCATCTGAGAAAAATGCACTCTGACCATATGTGTGATCTTACCATCAAATGACCGAGGTCTCAGACGAGTACTACTTTGTGGTAGGCCTCCCCTTCCCACAGCAATCACCGAGCAGTTTTTTGGAGCATGCATGAAGCAGTAGTTTGCAATCTCAAAATGGCTCCTGTTATGGTAATAGGTGTAAGAGTAAGACCAACACTTTCTAGGCTTCTAACTGAAAATTAATAGCAGACTCACTTATTTTTTTTGAAAAAGTGATCACTTTGCGATACTCACTGGCTATTGATATTACATAAAAAAATTCAGGAGCAACTGAGTTCAATATTTTATTTTGGACATTAAAGTTGAATCAGCCTGTTGAGATTACCTATGGTATCCATTTCTTGATCTCCCAACAATAAGGGTGTTTCCATCAGTCAATGCAGCTTCTTGGGTGAGGGCTGTACCAATGTTAGAGCTGCATATCACCTTAGCCTCCAAATTAATCTAAAAAAGGTAACAAAAATAGTTACAGGTCTGTCTCAAAATCTAATGTTTATTATTAACATGATTGTCACCCCCAACCACAGTACATTGTTCTTCCCAATACTGCTACTAGACTACCAACCAGTGAAAGTAAGTAGTACTAGTCGAGAGAATATGACAGCAAAAAAGCACAGACTCAGTCACTCAGAGCATGGCCCTATCATATCATGATCTAAAAGCTCTACTTCACCTAACTGGGCCAGCAGCTGACAGAAAGGAACACCAACTAGCAATTATGCAAAAACTTGGCTTCCAAGCTCCCGCTGCACTGTGTTGTGATCACATTCACAGATGAGGGAAAAGGGAACCGCACCCAAACAAACAGAATACACTCCAAAACAGAGAAAGATACTCCTGTACTTAGAACTAAAGTCTGACATCACCTGAACTGAGTTCATCAAAAACATAGGAACAAGAAATCTGCAAAGCCTGATAAAAATTCAATTTCACCTGCTTGGCCTCACAAGCTTCGACGAATTCGCCGAGCATGTAGATGACGAAGGCGTTGGCCTTCTGCAGCCTCCTCTTCCTCCCCCTCCCTCCTGCAGGGCAGGAACAGGACACAGCCAGGCATCATGAACACCTGATCGATGAGCAGAAGCAGAGCAGCAGAAACATGAATTGGTTGATCCATTGAACTTACCTAGGACGTGCACGGCGACGACGGAGTCGCTGGCCTTGGCGACGGCGCCGATCGCCCACGACAGCAGCTCCGAGCAGCCCCGGGAGTTGTCCGGCACGCCGACGAGGATCCTGTTGCCGAGGCCCAGCAGGTGGCGGCTTCCATCGCCGCACTCCTCGATAGTGTCCATGTCCTAAACACCTACCCTCCCTCGCTCACAGTTGTAGCTGGCCGTGGCCGACAGCCAGTTGTACACCGACACACTTCGCTAGCTGCTACGTGGGCGATGACAACGACGACGAGCGACGGCGATGGCGAGGACAGCGACAGGGATTTGTAGGTGATGGCTGGATGGAAGCTCTGCATGCATGCTGGCAGTGCCGCAGTGGCCAGTGGAGGGAGTGCACTGAAAAGATGGTTAGTTAGTTGGGGGCAGTGATGGCCATTCCATTAGCACGATCGCTGGCTGGACTGTGGAGAGAGCTGCCATGGCACTACAAAAATGGGGTTGCTTAGGACAGAAGATGCGTGCAGGGTACAAAGATGGGTAGAGGGAGGGATCGGATCAGCAGAGCCAGAGCACTGTGCTGCCAACCTAGGACTGGACTGCTGCTCGACTCTTATTGGATCTTGCACCACGAGCTTCAGATGTACTCGAAGCTGCTGGTACCCGATTTGATCTGCCCTACAGAGTTATCAGTGACAGCGTCTCCAAACTGGTTCTGATTATGGAGAGAGAGAGGGTGGCGGTGGTACTTGCTTGTGTTCATATAAATGTAAAATGTAGGAGCAGGTAATTGGTGCCTTGGTCAGACCAAGGACCATTTTGTCTGAGAAGAAAATAAAAAAGGGTACAAACTACAAAGGGCGTGTTCGCTGGTCTGGTCCATCCAGACCAGCCGACTGATCCCCCTCAGCAAATACTATTCATCAACTAGCCGCTACAATATTTCTCTCTCACAAAACCAACCAGTTTCAGTCAAGTTTCAGACCAGCGAACGGGGCCAAAGTAGCGTACTCAGAGCTGCTTCAATTTTCAGGGGACATTTGAATATGTGGAAGTGGAATTAGAGTCAGCTGATAATAATTGGTTATATACGTGTATATAGGTCAGTATGTTAGTTAATTTAGTAGTTGAAGAGGAACTTGTCCAACGAGGGGGAGAGGCTTAATTGCATTGCAGCCTTTGACTAGACTATTTCCAGGATGTGTTATTCTACAAAAACTTGGTAAAAAAAATATATGTTTGAGACGTTGGTTACATCAACAACAATAACTGTTACGATCAAAGAACATCCCAACAGCCAATCTGAGTTAATCTACCACCTAACGTCTAAGTCTGAATACATGTATAAAAATAGTATACAACAACTAGCTACAATTTTTTTTCTTTAGAACACGCAAAAGCCTTACCCACAATTGTACTAAAAAACGGGTGAGAGGAGAAGGTATCCAATCTGGATGCCCATTCATGCAATCTAGCCATCTAGCATTTCAGTCACAAGCGTGGATAAGACATGAAAAGATCCTGCGTGCGCACTCACAAACTCATATACAACTACCCCCTTCTTCGTCCACAGAGAAGAGCATTTGGCTGTCTAGATGGATGGATGTAAAAATATGCCCCATTCTAGTATGGTGGAAGCAATCGTCACTACAACCATTGCTAGTGGCCTTTTTTTTTTTTTGGATAAAGGAAGACATTGAACTATACAAGCTCGCATTCGTGCGAGACGATGGCTCTGTTCGGCTGATACGTAAGCCGGCTGAAGCTGTTTTGTTGTGTAGGATCACTATATCTGTATACGCATGCAACCAAACACCTTCAAAGATTTACTGCACGAGGCTATATAGCCAACCAAACACTCTTATTTTCTATTTATCGGATCCATGCACTTAGCTTTGTCTCGCTCATCCAGGATCTACAAAGGCTACCAAACAAGTTTCTCGCCTAATGCTGTCAGCATGTGGTTGAACACCCTAGCTGTCCTTCCCACATATATAATTGCCAAAACAGGATGATCACATATAATGTGTCACGTCCTTCCCGGAACTCTTGCGGATCATCTTTTGTAGTAGGCCACCGCAACAACTTCAGGTTACGCTTGTTAATTGGTTATTCGTGGCAGGATTTGTAAAATGTTGTTAGTGTCCAAGTCCGGTTCCATGAATTCTAGTCTAGAATATATAGCCTGGAATTTTAATAATTTTGTTATACATTACAGAAGTCTTAAACTCATTCCAACATATCAAAATCCACTTTCAACTTCAGAAGTTAGTTCTTTGATAGACTGAAAAAAGAAAATGAGGCATATAATTTCAAATAAAAGTTTCAATTTAAAAATCATGCACTTTTAAAGTGTTGATTTGCAAATTCTCAATCTCAGGCTTCATAATTTCAAAACACCTAGACATCCAATAGTTTGAAAAGGTTGGATTTTCCAAGTTTTATTTTTTCTAAGAAAAAACGAACGGTGAAATGTCAAATTTGGTTTGAACCTCTAGGTTCAAATGTCTAGTTTCACAACCTAGAGCAGGCGCGGAGCCAAGGGAGATCGGACTGAGGATGTGTTGCTTCAGTTGCTAGTATGTATGGGGCTGTTTGGTTAAGAGTTTGTTGCAAAAGGTTGTCTGGGCCAGGCAATATTCTCTGGCGTTGGATTTTGATAGCCTAGGGTTGAGATCAGTGCCTGGCACCCTGGCCAAGTCATTGCGTGGCACCTGGGTGGGCTTTGACTGCCCTGACCTGACCAAAGCGGTGGCAGTAGTGGCACCGCGGCACGAGGCAGCGTCGTTCCCAAGGCCGAGCATGCGCGCCCGGCCACTGCACTGCACACGGCTGCAGCAGAATTGGATGGATAGCTCGATAGAGAGGCCATCAGACGCTGCCGCTGCCGATGCTCCATTTTTTCTTTCTTTGCCGTTGACCTCTTCCGTCTCCGTAGCAGCCTACTAGTAGCAGGCAGCAGGATTCTCACATTTCACACACACTGACACACACACAACCTGCTCTGCTGCCTGCGTGTGGCGCTCTGCTCTGACGCTTGTCGGGACCCAACGGTCACCACCACCACTCCATTAACACACTTCGTTAACACACTCCGAGAGCACTTTTTAGGCTCTTCTAATCCGTATTTTTCAGCTCATTTTTTAAGTCGTAATAGTATTTTTCTCTCACAACAAATTAGCTGGAACAGTATTTTAGCTTATTTTTTTAGCGAAGCGAACGGGACCTTAGACTCGTCCATATGTCACAATCCTCAACAAAATTAAGGTCGAACGAGTACTTTAGAACGAATTGTGACGAGTGATTAACACGAATTCAACGATTAAGTGGCTAGATACAGGCAGAGGCCATGCCCCCCTCCCCACCCCACCCCCGCCTAACAACACAATATTTTTTTAATCAATATTATATTAAGAAATATATAAATTTTACCATATTATATATTTATTGGTTATCTGATATTTTAATAAAGGCCCCGTTCGGCTTGCCCATATCCGGCTTGTTCGGCTTTTTTTTTAGCCGGAACAGTATTTTTCTCTTACAACATTTCAGCCAAAACAGTGTTTTTCAGCCAATTTCAACCAAGATTCAGCAAGCCGAACGGGGCCAAACTAGTTAATGATTTTATTTGTACTTCGTCCTCTTCCATGTATACGTTGACTGTATATGTATTTTGTCATGTGTGATTGTTATCAGTTCGAACGACCTCACCTATGTTTAAATCGTGGCCACTGATTAGAGTGCGTGGAAACCGAAGAGTTTGGAGTTCAATTTTCCTCATCTAGAAATTAAAATCCAGAGAAATCCCAAACCCCAATAAAAAATTCCAATATTTCCAATTACTGAACAAAATTTGGATCTTGGGGTCTCAACTATGTAGAACTATACCACCAACTTAATATCAGTACTGAAAATGTAGTACTCCCTCCATTCACAAAAAAATACAACTACAAGGTTTGTTCTAGTGAAACCTAGTTTAGGTTTGACCAAGTTGTAACGAATAGTATTAACATTTGTGTCTTCAATAAAGTTTGCTACGAATATATATTCCATAACTAATCAACAGTAGTTATTTTGTATCATCAATATCAGTATTTTTTTATATAACTTTAATCAAAGTTCAAATTGTTTGACTTATTGAAAAGCGAGAATTGTATTCTTTCGTGGACGGAGGAAGTACTTAACGTATATAATATATACTATATTAGGATTTTGTAATTCTGGAAGTAAACATGCATGCATATATAACGCTGGTTGGCACTTTGAGCCTGTTCGCTGGTTGGTTTCTGGACTGATAAACCCAGCTGATGCTTGTTTGTTGTGAGAGGAAAATATTGTTAGCTGACTGATAAGCCCTGGCTGAAACCAATAAGCGAACAGACTGTTTGGCCGTAAGATATATTGTGTGAGTTGGCATTGGGTGAGGAAGACAAGCAGTGACTTGACGCTTGGTGACGCAGCAGTAATGCTGGTTGGTACAGGGAATGAGGCTTGTGTAGTGTGGAAGCCACGGTTCACTTTGCATCCATACGGTGGACCGGCCGGACGAGCGGATCTCATGCCCATTCGTGCGCTCCCTGGCCGTCTCTGCTTGGCGGCGAAGCCAGAGGCAGCATGAGTGTGGAGTGGCCTAGCTCGGTAGTTCAGCTAGCCTGTGAATCATGGCCAGGATCCTGGATCCACCACCATACACCATACTGCGCTGCTGTAGCAATGGGACATTTGGGGTCCGTTTGGCAGATCCTGATTCTCGGGTGAAGTGATTCTAAGACTGAAAATAATTCTATTTGATTCTTTAGGATAAACTCTTAAAATCACTGTGGAGAATCACTCAATAAAATCAGGAGAAGCTACTTTTTTTCAACTCTCTAGAAAAAAATCGTTTGACAGCCGGGGAGTGATTCTCTTCGAGAATCCGCTCCATGGAGCGCTCCCAGACGCACCCTTGGTTCCCACACACAGGGAGTTGCGCTTGCGCCAAATCTCTGCCATGCCGGCCGTGGACGTAATCATGGGCGGGCGGCGATCGTGTGTTTGATCATGAGAGCTGGTTTTCTCGGCTTGTTTCTCACTTGCACGGAGATGGGTGATCATTGCATAACCGATAACGATATAATATAGGTGGGGTACAACATTTGCCACATGACAGTTACTTCCCCGCATCTAAGAGCGACTAAGGGTAGTTATTATAAATTGATTCGCCGAGTCTGTGTACCTTGGAGTATAATTAGTAGTAGTACATTGTTGACAGCCATTTTAGGCTGATGATAAGGATAGGCCGGGTTTCCTCTTTTTTTTTTTGACATCTCTCATCTAAGTACAGTTGTAGTATCTGTTCATAAACAGACACACCAACACCACACACACACCTCACTCACACCCTTGTACACAAACAGACCCTACAGCTACACATAGATTTGAAGACCGCGTCCTTAAAGAGATTACCGAAACCATCCAAAGTTTCGTAGGCGACGGGCGCGCCGCTATCCCTTTGTGGCTCCACGCGAGAGAGGCTGCACCGTTAATATGGGAAAAAAAAACCCAGTGGGAATCATGAGTCGAGCAAAGCTCGAACCCACGACCAGCTACTCCTCCACCTGGAGCGTTACCGCTCCAGCTACGGCTCGATCCCCGGATAGGGCGGTTTCGAATGTTGGCTAGACCGGGTTGCCCTGTTTTCTGACCAAAAGCAGGAAAACTAGCTTGGCTATGTTTCTCCGGTCCAAATTTAAAAACTAGAAAACATGTTGATTTCGATGTAGACCCGTCTATTGTGTAGCCTATTTTTGTGCACACACATGTTAATGTTATGGGTTTAATATAGGTGGAAGTTAAGACACATCCACACGCGCGGGGCAATATGAATGGGTTCGGAAGGCTAAGCCAGATGTAAATAATACGAGTGTTGTGGCGTCAATAATTATTTTGTAGCTTCGAACGCAGTAGGAAGAATAAGAGTAAGAAATCATGGAGGAGGGAGGGAGGGACTGGTGGGACAGAGAGTGAGACACATAAGGATTTTTTTTTAATATTAGATATAGAATAATTATAATCGTTCACCCCCAAATGTGTTGCTTCGCGTCCAGCCCTTCCGGAGCAGCTGCAGTAGCGGCCCAGTACGTGAGTTCAGGCCCATTCGCGTCTCATGGGGCGTTTGGGCCACCACCGGCTGCGAAATCAGCTTCGATCAATTTTCAGGTTCTGCGGAACAGGAGATTTTTATGCCAAAGGTAAGGAAAATGGTAAGTAGTTTTCACTTTTGAAGACGTCACGTTGTTGTAGTTCTTCTGATGATTTTGTTTTAGATGTTTACATCACTACTTCACAAGTTCTAGCTGTCAGAGCGCTGTATATGAAAGGTCTACATATGTTGCTTCCAGGATCATCTACTTCCATTTATTCTATTTCATGTAAGTTGATTAGCATTTTCAGAGGAAATGCTAACTAGCTTCCTACCTAGCAAGCGCTAAGGCCTTTTTACTGGCCCAAAAATGATCTAGTAGTATATATATAAGAGCAACTTCAGCGATAGCTCTCAAAACAAGGCTCCTACTTTTCATTTGAGGGTTGCTCCTACTTTTGAGAGCTCTGTTTTCTAGACTGAACTCCAACAGCCCCCAAAACAGGGCCCCTACTTCTCAACTGCTTCTATTTTTTCATGCACTATATGCATATGTATTCGAGAACATCACACTATATAATAAATTATTTAAATTGCAACTCTAAAGCACCATATTTAAAAATATGATTGCAAATAGGAATATTCAAATTTAAATTCAAACATAAATTTGGTCCAAATTTGACGACATTCGATCACAAATCAAAAGACACATAGTAATAGTTCACGACATCATTATCAAATGAAAAGACACATAGTCCTAAACCAAAACATAACAATGAATATAAAAAATCTCCTCCGCCACTAGCTTCATGTCCTCCACTGCTACCACCGAAAGCGTTGTTGAACGCCGCCATCTTTTCAGCTGCAATCTGAGCCCTCGTTGCTATCACATGTCTTTTGGGAGGGGTCCAATGTGCCGTCACAAAACATAACCCTTTGTTCTTGCTCCCATAGGGTCTTCTTCTCCTCATTTGCAATCTTGCGCTCTTCAAGTGATAATTTGCACTCATGCAGCACCTTGCTCTCAATCCACCTATCCTATCGCACAGATTCTTTCTCTTTAGAGCATCTCCAGCAGTCCCCCAATACAACTCCCCCAATAAGATGGTATTGGGGTAGCCCAATATCACTTTCTAGATTTATCGGGGGAGATGTTGTAGCAGTATCCCAATATATCTCCCCCAATACCCATATGAAAGGTGGGTCCCACAAATGTGTAAGAGAAAATATGGCTGAAAAATAGTAGTTGGGATGGTCCCCATGGTATTAAGGGAGTTGTATCCCCCCTTTCTTTGAGGGGAGATGAGCAAAATATTGGTGGCCACCAAAAAAAGGGAGAGGTATCGAGGAACTACTAGAGTAAGAAAAAAGCATAAATGTCTCCAATATGACAGTTTTATAGGGATATGGGGTACTGGGAAATTACTGGAGATGCTCTTAAGAAATTTCTCTATCAAGTTATAATTTGTTGGTTCTCCTCCTTTCTTCAGCTTCTCCTTTGCTTGCTTCCTCCCCATAGGCCTTTTACCACTAGGCATGGAAGAGTCAGGGGTTTGAGCTTCAACCAACAATGGAGGAAAGGAAACCCCTTCTTCTTTGGATCTTTTTCTATATATGCCGTTTGAGCTTCTAGCAACTAAATTGGAAGACATGTGTTAGCAAAAATTATTAAATAAATGATGCAACATCTTAATAAAAACAATTCTTCCATGTTCCAGGTAGGGCACACCACTAGGATGGCGGCGCTCAACCTCCTCAAATAAGCCTTGAAACTTCTGACATTCCTTGTTCGGCTGGTATTAAAGCCGCCTGATAAGCCGGCTGAAGCTGATTTATTATGAGAGAAAAATACTGTAGATTCTAGCTGATAAGCCGGCTGATAAGTTCAAGCGAACAGGTCCACAGTCTATGCTCCAAAGAATTTGCATTCCTATCAGATACAATTTTTTTGTTGGCATGAAAGTTTTCATGAATTCGCTTCCAATACGCTTTGCTAGGTTGCTCATTTCCAGTGATATGATCAAACTTATGTTCTCCCATGATTCACATAATTGGAGATCTTCCTCTGGAGTGTAGTTGGCAGCACAGATTGGCCTCCTCTTTACAGCATTAGGTTGACTAGGCTGGGTACCCATGGGTAAAATTGCAATGTCATCAACGTCAACATCGTCAGACATCATCCGTGACCAATTACCTCCCTGCGACATATTCTAAACTGTGCAAAAAAAAAAAAAAACAGCACATATACATATCAATTTGAATCACATATACAGTACAGTACGGTTTACGTTTATGCATCATATTATCCCAAAGGCTGGGTCTGAACGAGTCACATATGCTACAAGGATCTTCAAAAACTTCAGAAGACACCCGGAAGACTACTACTAAATTATATGTACTGCTACTACTGCTACAGCATGACATTTCTGAATAAAGTAAGAAAAGATGGAGCATGCCTGTTACCTTGGAGAGGATGGAGCAGGGTCACGTCCGCTGGTGGTGTTGCTCCTGCTGAGCGCACGGACGGGGATGGCAGGGCCGTTCGTGAGATGCAGAGATGCAGCGCCGGTCGTGACCTTGTAGAGATGCAGCGTCGGTCCCTTCCCGTAGATCTAGAGTGCGCGGCAGACGGGGAAGGGGCCCGCCCGCAAGCACAGCTGCAGGGGAGGGGAGGGAGCCGGCCGGGAGCGGAAGCAGCCGGGGAGAGGAAAGAACCTAGCGGTGCCGGTCAGTTCTAGCGGATCCAGCGGCGCCGTCTTCCTTCCTGCTCACGGGAGGACGGGGGCTGCGCGCGAGCTAGATGCAGGGGAGAGGAAGCTCCGCGCGTGAGGTGGAGGAAGATGCGGACGCCATGTCGACGGGGAGGAAGCAGCGCGAGCGGGAAGAATGCCCGCGCGACGGAAACCAGCGCTAACTGTGATTTGAGGGCATGGGCTAGAGCCATTAGGACTGAGGGCCGGAGGAAAGATTTGAGGGCTCCTCAAATATGAGGACTCTAGCAGAGGCCCCGCTGTAGTATTTTTTTTTACTTCGGCCCTCAAACGTAGGATGAGGGGTAAGTAAGGTGCTTGCTGGAGTTGCTCTAAGAGACACATGAACAATATTTTAAGAGGTGGAGTCACAACTTACAAGACATGTCTATTCGAAGGTCTATGTAAATCGCAGTCTAAAGAGACGAGCGACAAACCGGCTGTGCAAATAGTGTTTCCAGAATCCTGAGAGGTCAGTACAAAATGATTGGTGAAGAGGGACTCAAAATGGTTGTGTGGTTGGAAAGGGAGAGGAAGCACCGGAGGCCGTGTGCACGTGAAGAAAAGCGCCTTGCAGATAGCTTTGCTCGGCTTCAACAAGAGGATAGAGGCAGCTAGAAGATGCATCTCCTCCTGGCCTCGACCCTTCGGCTTGCATCGGCATCGGGTCCTACGCGGCTGCGCCTAGGGACTAGAGCTATAGATAGCCATGCAACTCACAACCTGATAGCTCGGTCCAAAGCTTAAGTTTTTTTTGGCCTGGCCTGTCCAGGTGGCCAGCGTGCCCGTGCCAGCCCAGCCCAGCAGAGTAGGTCGTGCTTGGGCTGCTCCCGAGGCCCTTTGGGCGGCCCGGCCTGACCCGCTAAATAATAGCAAGCCCAGTGCGCTCCCTACGACATACGTACACGGCTGCAGTCCGCATATGTAGTCCATGTCCCGTCACGGCATGAAGACTCGGATTCATTTACAATTTTGTGTGAATACCGATGATAGGATTGGATCTAGGATGCAAAATTAGGTATGGGTTTGAGGATAAGTTAGGGCACACTATGAAAACCGTAAGTGCACATCATGCTAGAGCTAGTTTATGTTTTTTCTAGTGGTAGTTTTATTTGATCCCTAGTTTTAAGGTTTTCAATTAGGCACCCAATTTACCTCCCACCTCCTCTTGGGTGCTGACAGGAACCTTTCAACCTCTTTTAGGTCTATTTTTGTCACAAGAGTGTTATGGCTTAACTTTGTGTCTTCTATAATGAGAACATTTCATAATCTATGTGATAATCTAGACTAGTGTTAGTGACTCCAACTAGTTGTGTTCTTTGTTTGAAGCAAATCTCCAGTTATGACCATCAACCACTATGTCTCTATGACTCTTTTGTCCTTGGAGACACATAACTAGTTGTCATCCACCACTACTCTGGGTTTCTCGCCAACCTATTTTTGATGGGCCAGGAGTGAAGCTCACTTCTAGAGTTGTGATAGTTGTTAATTTCTAATTTGTGTACATATTAGCCTACATTCAATCATGCGACCATGCTTATAAATAGGAAACATGCATCTAATATTATACTTACCAATGAGTTAGCACAATCGGTATTTTTGTAGCCAACTTAATAAATTCCATGTTTCATGTGAGAAATTCAAGTCGTTAACATGATGTAGCATTATGAGAGTGTTAAAACCCTCCAAATGCTATGCCTATGATCTGCTTACCATTGGTGCTCCTGGAATTAAGGGCAAATTTGGTTCCCAAGCGAGCATAGCTCACCTCGCTGGCTAGAGCAAGCTTACCTTGCTGGCGCTAGCGAGCCGAATTTGTTTGCCTGTGGAAGTAAGGAAAAAGCTCGTTAGCTTAGGTCCTAAGAAAGCCTAACTAAGCAACAAAACGACCACGTCCTTTTGGTTTTTGACCCAGCAAGGTTGTATAGTACTCATCAAGCGAATCAAACGTATCCTGAATGATTCTTAGTTCATGCAGAGTCAAAACATGCAAATGCAATGCTTTTATGATTAAAAATATAGCTAGGGTCCACCTCAGATACGCTCTATATCCGAAGGATGTACTCACTCATGTTAAAAGATATGATAGTTATATCCTACTATTATTTACTATTTTCTCTACATTAAGGATAGTATCAGTATACCTACTGATGTATTCCGTATCTTAAGGATATCATTTGTATTGCAAACTTGTCGTTTATTTGAAAGATATCATCAATATAGCTACAACTTATGATTTTCTATCTTAAGGCTATAGATAGTAGCCAGCAAGTATTTGATAATATATTAAATATACCAATAGTATACCCACAAATTTCTATATAAAGAGGTCCACTTTGGGTTCATTCCATCACCAACATCGCAATACAAACAATCCAGTATCAAAGGTTTGCAAGGTTGTCCTCAAAGGAAGCAAAAGGAAGTTGCAAGAGAGTATCATGGACACTGTTGCTCCACATGTACTCATAGTTGATGACACCTTTGTTGATCGCCTTGTGGCATCTCGAGTCTTAAAGAGTTGTAACATTCAAGGTATAATGGCTTGAGTTTTCTATGCTTTCACTCAATTTCTTTGATTTAAAAATTTTCCCTTTTAAATAATATTATTATTGTGTAGTGACAATTGTGGAGGGCCCAAAGCAAGCCTTGGATTTTCTAGACGTGGTATATCAATAGTTTATATAACTAATATTAATAGGAATGCACATAATTTAGTTCATTTGGTTACATAGTATGTTTGACATGTTTTCAACATAACATTTGTATACAGGAGAATGATGTAAAGCTGATTCTAACCGATTATTGTATGCCTGGTATGACTGGGTATGATCTTCTGAAGGAGGTGAAGGTAGACTCTTTTCTTAAAGAAAAATAACTTATAATATCCATGGTTGTATAGTTTCATGATATATGTTGTGTTGAATGTTTTATGTTTCTGTCTCGAAATATATAGAAACCTTATCAGTTATTAACTGAATTTTTTACACCCACTTAGGAATCACCAAAGTTGAAGCATATCCCTGTGGTGATCATGTCTAGTGACAACATCCCTGAAAGGATGCAAAAGTGAGTGAAGCTTAAATCAATCAAGCAGTTGCATTATATACACCAGTATCATCCATATACTTAATTTATGTCATATGCAGGTGCCTGGATGCAGGGGCAAAGGAGTATATCATAAAGCCTATCAAAGCTGTTGACGTGCCCCGTATTTTGAGCTACATTTGATAAGCTAATGAGGAAAAGGAATACAGGAACAAAAGAACTCACTATAGGGTTCTATTTTCAATTATCTATGAATTATTCTAAGAAGTCCTTTCATGGTCTTCTTTTATTTCATCAATTATGTGTAATTTGCTTCAGCTTTAATTAGACAATTTGTGTTTTTTTTCTTCTAAAAGTTGTGTGTATCTTTGATCCATATGATGTATGTTATCTTATAAGCTTAATATGATGATGGATCATATCATGACTTGTCATGAGAAATTGGTTAAATTTTGTCAAAGAATATGATGGTTTCTTATCAATATTTTAACTATGTGTCTGTAAAAAGTGAGGAAAGGATCTGGTTTTGGTTATAGGGGGAGAAGGGTTCCACTAGTTCTACCCATGCGTCTCTACTATAGAGTGCCTTATCAAGGCTAACCCATAACTCTGCTTCTAAGTATCTCCACGAGCTTCACAACTAACAAGGATAATAAGTATTCACACCAGATGGTATTTTGAGCCACCACGAATTATTGGACAGAAAGCCCACATTTGTTCTCCTAAAAAAATAAAATATATATTTTTAGACTCAAGCCACACCTCTAGGCTCACATGTTTTATCAGGCATAGGAATACAATTTCTCACAAACTTATCATTCATATTTTAGCCAAACCTGCAATGTGAGGCCTCGCACATAACCTCTTTTGCCACCCCACAAATACTGACTGCACGTAGCATTGCAATATTTTATCCTTTCGGTCCATGTTGTGTAACCTTTGGCCGATTATTTGAGTATAAAAAATTTACAATATGAGAAAAGAATATATCTTCTAGTAAGGTGTAGATCTTGTGGAGATCTAAAGTTTTACATAATGTTATCTCTATCTGAATCCATATATATATGAAAATATAGAAACTTCAATAAAAAGAAGGAAATAATTCACAATGGCTCCATGCAAGCATGCACGGGCTATTGGAATAAATGGACTTGGCCCAATTGAAAACTCAAATTATTCCAAATAAATCTCAAGGGCCCATTCATTTGTTAAAAGTGTAGTATGGTGTGGAACTTTAGTCCCCACTTGCTAGTTGAAGTGGAGGATGGCATGTTTAAATATGAAAGCCACGTGTGTGGAGGAAGAGAATGGAACTCCACATGTGCCTGCTTGCTCGCCAAGCTAGAGGTGGGGGCGAAGGGCATGACACTTGCGTGAATGGTCTATCGAAATTCGGACCTAGACCGTGTGGTAGTGTGGCCTCCTTTTGTAGTTTTATTTTTTGATTGATTGGATTTTAAGTCTTACATTTGGAAACCTAATCAATTTAGATTATATAAATGACCTATTGTACACCACAAAAAATCAATATGTTCAACATAGGGTTTGCCTCTTTTGGCTGCTACGTTGCCATCATAGTCTCTCCACCCCGAGCGCCTTTGTGCATCATAGATCGTTAGAGCAGGCCTCTAGAATATGCCACCCTTGCCATCATGCACTAGGAGTGTGACATCTGACCTAGTGTGAAATAGGCTCGTGGTGATCCATTTGTTGTGCGGGGGTGGTGAGGGGATCAGGTGCTACAACTACCTTGGTTGTTGCGGGCGAGTTCGACCAATATATAAGGTTTCTACAGTCCATACCACTATCCATGGATCAACCATTTTATATTATGCAAGGATTAAAGTGTAAGTGAGTTGGTGGTAGTATGTGGTTCACACAACCTACAAAGTGGGTCTAAGCCTTTTGGACTTTGTGGTGTAGCAAATGGTATCAAAGCCGACTATCGTGGGGTCGGAACCGCAGCAAGCATTGTTGTTCAAGTCGGTGCCAGAGCACGGGTCACCGGTGGCTCGGGTGGACTCAAGAACACAAGAATCACAGAGAGGACGCAACGGTTTATCCTGGTTCGGGCCAATTGGTGCCCTACGTCTAGCAGCTGATGATCGTTACCTCAAAAGCACCCAAAATTGGGGGTTACAATAGGGTTGTAGAGAGATTTGGTAGGGGGTTAGCTCGGTGCTAATCCTAAGGTTGCCTCGCCGCCGGTGGTGCCTTCCCCTCGTCGGAGAGGAGGAAGACGATGGGATGCGGTGGAGGAGCTCTTGGTGCCCCTCGGTGGGTTGCCTTGCTCTCAGTGTTGAGTGGAGGCCAAGGAATGGAATGAAGTAGAATGATCTGTCTTCTCCTGATCATCCTCATCGTCCCCCCTAGGTCCGACCTTATCCCTTATATAACGAGATAGGTCGGGTACATGGCGGTTGGGGGGAACTAGTCTATGGTCTACATGGCTAGAGTCCAGGAGGGCCTTGCAGCGATGCGCTGTGGACCGTGGCGGTGTCGTGGAGCCGAAGAAGCCTTAGGCGCCATCCGGTCGCTCTGTTCTGACACTCTGTGTGTCAGGCTGTGTCGGCTTGGACCGGCCTCCCCCAGGTGGACCTTTTGGAGTCTTCTTGGCGGTGAAGGAGGTCGGCTTCAGGGGCTAACGCATGGGCCCGGGGGCCTCCGAGCACCCAGAGGCCGCTGGGAAGCTTTGTCTTCTTATGTCACGCCCCGTGCATGACCTTGTCGAGAAAGTGGCCAGCAATGTCGTGCCCTAGGGGCAGCGCCGGGGAGCCCCCGAGCCTCAGTACCTCGGGGCATGTCTTCTTACACCTGGGCCTTGGCTGGCGTCATTGGCGGGGCAGGAGCCAAGGGCCGAGCCAAAGTGTTGTCATAGATTGAGAGCCTCGGGGCTCGGATAAGCCCCCAAGCCCCAAGCGGAAGTCGTGGCGGAGTCAGGCTTGGGTGGGCTTCTTCTCTAGAGGGTGCGCGCGAGCGTACCCGATGGGTATAGCCCCCAAACCCTCGGGTGATCCTAGAGGGGTCGGTCTGGGGGTCTTCTTCGTTCAGGAACCACTGGACCTGATGCTTAACATACCCATATGTTAGGATCTTGTCACCGACCTTCATGGATGTGTGTGGGTGAAGGATGCGAACATAGGGAGCTTGGCACAAGTGGGCCCAATGTGTGGCACATGGCATGGCACATGTTCTAACACTGGACACATAGCTGTGTTGGTGAGATGACAAGGCCATCAGGGCATCAGGTCTGCCTTGGTTGAGTAAGGCCCTATGGTGGTCCGTGTGTGTGTGTGTGTTGATGTGAAATTATGGGGGCTTTAGTCGTAGCTTATTTGCTGAGGGTGGGTTAAACCAACATATAAGGCTTCTAGAGTCTATACCACCATCTCAGGTTAACCCTTTTACACTAAATGAGGACGAAAGTGTTATGGGTTGGTGGTAGTGTGTGGTTCACACAACATGTAGAGTCCATCTAAGCCATTTGAACTTTGAAGTGTCAAAGAGAAAGGTTAAATAAGGGTTTTTGGTAAGGGCCTAGTGCAACTGCTCGCGCTATTCACCAAGTTTCGTCTTCCGTCCAAGTGAGGCAGTGCTCTATACCGCCACCTTTATTAGCAGCATCTTTGACCTATCTTCGCCATCATCATCAACAATATCTCTCCTCCTCCACCACCAGTGAAAACAACTACATCTGAAATTGAGAAATATGATTGTTGATATTTCTTATGCTCAAATAGATAATTCTACAAGCGCATGGAATATTGTTATAGCAATTAATGAGAGTCAAACATAGGGGTATGTCAAGTCCCTAGGAGAAAGACTCTCAATGGAGAGACCCCGACCGACCCCTCTAGGATCAGGCAGAGCCCAAGCACGCCCACGGCCTTTGCTCAGGGCTTAGGGGCTCTCTAGAGCCCTAGGCTCCCGACCAATGACAACTCAACCTTGATCCTCAGCTCAACCCAACCCAAGCCAGTGCTTGGGTAGGAATACAATGCCCCGAGCATCGACTAGCCTGCTGAGCATCCAAGGCTCAGGGGCTCCCTGATGCCGCCCCGACCAACAGGCATGCGGCGCTGTCACCCACTCCTCCAACAAAGTCATGCAGGTGGCCTGACACAAAGGGACAAATCCCTCCATAGGCTCTAGGGGTGTAGGGGCTCCTAGGCCCACTCTTCAGCCCTCGAGCTAGGTGCCTTCACTGCCACGGAAGCCTCGAGAAGGCTCACCTAGTGAAGGCCGGTTCAAGGAGACAGCCCCTGCCGGTCAGACGCTAGGACATCAGAGATGTCAGGCGGTGCCCGTAGCTCCTCCAACTCCACAATAAGCCGAGGTCCATCCAAGCCGCAACAGCACCCTCCTAGACGAAGGCTATAGACTGTAGCTTCCGAACCGCATTGTACCTAATCTTCCTCGAAGTATAAAGGGAAGGTTGGCCCCCGCAAGAGGGGGGATCCTTTCTTCCACCTCCATTCACTAGGCGGTTGGGCAAGCGAGAGCTCAGACAAGAACAGAGCAACCGAGAGGAGCAGCCGAGCGCTCCTCCCCGTCAACCCAGCAAGAATGAGGAGCATTTCCCTTACTCGCTGGGGAACTCGACTGTTGGTATTTATTAATGACACTTGTTATAATCGCCACCAAATTTATATCTCCGACAAATGCACCAGAAATACTTGTTAGTACTTCTTAGCATCACTACTAGAATGACATTAAGAAGTACTTTGATATTTTATTGTGACTAGAAAGAATGTATATATACAAGGGATCTGCAAGCGCACAGATAATATATCATTGTAGCACTTCACCTGAGAGTATTCTAGGTATCGTTATTTATATTTTTACCACAGAAAAGGACGGGCAAATGGAATATATTGATAACTTATACGTATGATGGAGAGATAAACCATAACCAATCTTCTACTCACAACAGGGGTAAATCAAGAGATAAATGTAATATGAATGATAAATGATAAATGATAATGAACACTCCAGTACTCCTTTGGATGGCACTAGCATGGTTAAGTAGATAATAGAGAAATAATTCCTAAGTCATTCTTAATTACAAGTCAAAGCATACTATGATTAGTGCAATTATACTTAATAATCATGGCCAAGATCAACTTTATATCTACACATAAGAGATATTTCTAAGGATGATCAAGAAAGAGCTTGACTTCCTTCGCAACTAGATCCTACTTGACCTATATTCGGGAGTGGACTACAAAGGACTCAACGAGAGTGTCACACTCATGATCTACCACATGGCCGTAATATAGGGTGCATCCATAGGTAAACAACGATAAGCACCACACTTACATTAATGTCGACCACTCACCCCATGTACATTAGAGTGAGCTGTTATATCTAACTTATGCTTGAACATAAAGATATTCTAGGTATACTAAGCATATAATCAAAGTAGACTATGAACATAATAACTAGGAACATGAATAATATTAAGAACAATGTCATCTCAAATGTAGCAAACATACGGAATAAGAAAGATACAAGAGAGGATACAAGGGCTATTGTCGGTATTTGATGGCGACAACTCATCACGGGGTTACCGGGGACGATGATTGAAGGGCTTCAACGTACATAGAACTCGACTAATAAACACAAAGAGATGAATAGTTTATACTGGTTCGGGCCCTCGTGATCGAGTAATAGCCTTTACGTCCAGTCGGTGAGTTGCCTTTTGCATTGGATTGGTTGGTATGATTGTGTATTATGGTCTGCCGATCTAGGGATCCCTTATATAGCCCAGGAGACAAGTCTCCTAGTCGGTTACAATAGAGGACCCCTAGTAGGATTATAGGGTAGTAATGTTACTAGGATTACATGTGGGGAATCCTAGTCGGACTAGATCTTCTCCCTTCCTTGCGGGGTACCTAGGGACTATGTCCCACAAGCCCCTGAGCACTGTATGGCTGATATCGGAAGCCTTCTTGTTCCTCCATGTCTTGCCAAGTAGAAACAAGCGTTGTCCAAGTGCCTTCTTGAGAGAAACCATGAAGTGTTCTTGAAGTCAATATGCGTCACCGCTAGGTGAAGCATATATGCTTAGCCCCCGAGCCTCTTGCATTTTCATCCTTAGTTGGAGGGTCTTGATAGCCCAAACTAGGATACATCGTTATGCCTCGCCCATGTTCCCGAAAGTACACGAGCCATCGGAGACCCACACTCGGTGACACTCAATGAACAATGATGCTTGCCACGCGTCAAAGAACCTATGATACCGTGGCGCCGCCAGTAGAGAGGAGCGCGTCAAGTGTAACTATGGCTCTACGGTGGCCAGAGCCACCCACCTCATTGCCGGAGCAAGCGGCATCACCCTAGAAGGCGGTGTGCGCTTCCTCATCGAGATCTCCATCGTAGCAGGCGCCTTCGCCCCTAGCCAGGTTCTCAACTTCAGGAGCTTGGCCTACGTCGCCGACTGCCACGGTGAGCTTCATCCGCTCAAGGAGGCCAAGCCAGTGGACAACGAGTCTCTAGCGTCGTGTCCTCCGTCGGGCCTCTCTTGGGAGTAGATCTTGAGATCCTGCCCATCGGATCCGACTTGGCTTAGGCCTGAACCCCACCGTGTCAGAACATTGCGAGATATTCTACATTCTGGCAAACGTCCACTACCAAATCACCTCCGGCGAGGTTCTACCGCCGCCCGACCGCTTCTAGTATTACCTGCCTAATCTTCCGTATGGGATCTAGAACATGGCAGCATCATTCCAGTTGGAGCTAGAGCTCCTTGTCATCTGAGAGGCACCATAGGCACCGTCCTCTTGGGCACCAGTGAGGGACCGATGTCCGTTCCTCTGTGCAACCGCCGAGATTCTCTCATGGAATGGCCTGGAGTACAACTCCAATGACACAAACTACTACTCCCCCCTCCATGAGTGCTTCTACATCAATGATGGGGTCACCGCCGCCGTCGCCCCGTCCTCACGCTGCTGGACATGAGTCTCACCAACTGCATGGCCTACCTCCAGGAGAAGGCCGAGCGATTCTAGTCCCGACAGGTAAACCTCAATGCCGATGATCGCACGGGGCACCCAAGACCTTGCGCTTCCCCTCAGTATGCCTACAACATGGCGCCACAACCTCACCGCCTTTGAGGACATCTCGACACGCCGGATCCAAATACTAACGAGAGGCTCCACTAGGCAAGGTGGCTCCTTCGCATCACCCTCGAGCAACAGCCCGAGAGCTCGGCGTCACACTATCGCGACTACCGCCTCTAGGCCATCCTAGCCGATGCCAACCACCAATGTGGATCGCTCGACGACGTGCCCCCACCGATGAGGGCAGCTATGGCGATACCTTCGCTAATTTCGGATCGTTCGAGACCGAGAAGCGCCAAGTCCTCGCAGGAGCAAAGCGCGAGCTTTCTCCTTGTTGTCTACCCATGGGCAACCAGATCGGAGAAGACCACTATTGACGGTGAAAATGTCATACTTTCACATACTCAAAATCACTGTCAACAACCCCAGATCAAAGGGAGATAAGCATATCATGAGCATATTTTAATAAATAACAAATTCCACTTGTACTTGAGTAATTCTATGCAGATTTAAGCAAAATGGAGCAAAGTGAGCTGGTGGACCCACCAATGGGAGTTGGCCGACCCCACCTATGGGCCCACCAGCCACTCCATGTCACCACAATCCACACCACACTCCCAAGCTAATCTCCACCTTTGGATGAAGCTTGTGCTTTCTCTCAATGGTGGGAGATGAACACCTATATCGAATGGCCCACTTGTCGCAAACCGAAGTCAAGTGGACCCACAAGCTCACCTACCCAACAAGGAAGCTCCTTGAGGTCCTAAATGCCGAGGGCGAGGATGGCCCACTGTTATAGGGGTCACCACCCCTAGGTCGACCGACCACCGCCTTGGATGCTTCAAACATTCCCTTGTCTTAAGCAAGCTAGCATGCAAGGAATCTTAAGCCTTAGAGCATCCTAGCCCTCCATTCTAAGGTGGTTTGATCTAAGGGCTCAAAATGAAGATGGCATGAATGTTGACATGGTGCAATTGGTGGCTCAGATCACTTCATCTCTAGTATAAATAGAGGGCATACCCTTCTCCATTCATGACTTAAGGAAGCAAAGAAGCTCAAATTTAGTTCCACTCTTCTTATTAGGATAGTTTAGTGTGGGAGTTAGAAGTAGAGTCGAGCTCCTTGCTCGAGGTTCCAAGTTGGTCTCCCACTGGTAAAAGTCATTGTATCTTTCCCTTTTGTAAGACTTTTACTTTATTTAATGTATTATTCCTGCTCTACTTTACTTAGTATTTACTTTGTGTAATATTATACTAGTTGTAGTTTTGTTGTGGTTAGTCTTAGCGCATAGTTGCTATATAATAGATCGGTGATCCAGAACCACACTTGTATACGATCATTGCCTTCAAACTAGGTGCTCTATTTGGCCTGCGTGATCACAAGTAGAGTAGTGAGAGAAGGTGTAAGTGTGGTGCTTATACACTATCTCGCCTTTGGTTACCGCTTGTTGCACGGATTGTTTGGGGGTAGCTAGCAGGTGGTGATAGCCCCGTCTAGTCTCTGTATTCCTCCACGTGTTCAAGACAAGTTCTTAAAAGGTAAGGCAGGCATCAACTGTCACACTAGATTTTGACCCTATTGCCACGTGACGCCATTTGCAACGCCACAAATTGGGGTGTAATAGGGGGGGGGGGTGTTTTGCAACATTTGTCCAAAAAGGTGGCAACAAGGTGACTGTGTTGCCACAAAAGTAGTGCATTGCAATATTTACGTTCGCCATTGCAAAAGGTGAGATCTAGAAAAGTGTTGCTATAGGTTAAAAATATTGCCATGATGACATTACGTTGCATTAGTATTGATTGGCATTGCAACTGGCTGGTGCTCTTGCAACCATATAGAATAGTGTTGCTATTGCTTGAAATATTGCCATAGTTTTGTTTGGTTGTAATATTTCTCAGGACCATTGCAATTAGGTAGCTGTTTATTGGAACTCAATATCTAAAGCGATGCAATAGTATGTTGCTACTGCCACACCTTTGTTGGGTTGTAATATTTCTCACGACCATTGCAATAGGCAGCTGTTTATTGCAACTAATGAATCATCTCAACCAATGCTTACGAGAACCGTTGTCGCCCCCTCAACTCCGGCGTTTATCGCCGTGGAAAATGACATGACGCGCTTAATGAAAAGTGCCCACATTGATCGATTAAGGGATAAGGAGGCTCCACGATCCTCCGGCGAGATGTCCATGTGCTAGATGTCATGCATGGCCAGTTCTAGTACTATTGCAATGGGTTAGTTATGTTGTTGTGCACTAGTGTGTTGTAATATATGATGTATTGCAACATTTTTATTTCATGCACCATTGCGCGTAATAGCCTAGCAAAACCCTTGCTAGCGCTCCTAATCAACCCCTTGCTAGAGATCCTAATCAAGCACCCAAGTCTCACTGGCGATGCCCTATAGAATGCGAAAACGCTAACACCAATACGTGATCGCGTCTGGGTCCAGCACCAACGTCGCCCTAAAGATCGAAACACACATAATAGCAAAAGTTCAATAGTTTAGCCATTAATGAGTTAACAAATATATCAGATATCATCACATACTTACAAATCACAAGCCGTAGGCCTAAAAGTTTTTCAGGTTCTCATCCTCACCGTCCAGAACATGTCATGCTGATGCATAGACTAAATTACTTTCAACATACATAACATCAGCATGGTCTAACTAAGCTAAACTAATACTACTTTACTAGCATCTAGATTCTGACTTTCAAAGCCATGAAGCGCAGCAGCCAGCAAGCCATCTTGTCATCTCGAAAATGAGAACCACATCGTGCCAAATAGAAAAGAAGTGTTGTAGGGCAGCAGACATCTAGCCATCTCGACATCTCCAAAATGGAACCGCATAGTCACAGAAGTACAAGACAAAAGAAGGTACACCAGGCGAGCTTTCAGCAAGCCATCTCTGAGCTTCAGTACTGCATGTCATTGATGTCACTATCCTCTTTGGCGCAAAAAAAAAAAAGAAGTCACTGTCCTCTTCACTACCCTTGCCACCTGATCCTCCGTAGTTTGGTCCTCAGCCTAAAAAAAGGTACTGCAGATCAACATACACAAATAGAAAACGGATATGTGCATATCAGTAAGAAGGGTGCAAAAGAATTCTAAAAGTAACAATCAATAAA